>CP125844.1:54540610-55790610 GCA_030408175.1 Trifolium repens | reverse complement strand
TTCCAGATAGACAAGCACCCAAGCCACATGGGAATTGGTAGAGCAAAAGAAGGGTAGTTGCTGACTCAATCTAGTATATTATACTTTAGAAATCAGTAAATTTCTGAGGTAATGTCTTAATTGCAGGTTTTCTGTATTTGGAATGATGAATAAGGTTTGTTGGAGTTGTTTAATTCAATTTAGTGAGTGCCAGTTTCATACAACACATGAATAATTGTTTGTCCTGAATGCAGTGTGTCACTCCAATGGGTAGACGTCTTTTGAGGTGATAAGTAACAACTATTAAACTTGTGAGATTGAATACATATACATCTTAAACACTAAAACTTATAGTAACTTTTTGTCGTATTCCCATTTCAGACAGTGGTTCTTGAGGCCCATACTTGATCTTGAAGTTCTAAACTACCGCTTAAATTCTGTATCCTTTTATAGTTTATCATATATGGCCTATGTTTCTTTATAAATCTTCAGGATCAAAAGTTTCAGGTTGGAAGAAACGTTTACTTTATTGTACATTTGTAGGTGAACTAGCTATTTAGTAAAAAAAAACTGATTTTCTTTGATGGGAAATAGATATCTTTCTTTCAATGTTCAGAAGAACTTGTTGCTTCTTTACGCGAAACCCTGAAATCTGTGAAAGACATACCCCACTTGCTTAAGGCATGAAAATTCTCTCCTGATCCCGCCTCCCCCCAATTTATTTGAATATGTTGTTGTCCTTCTAGTAAGCTCTTTTTAATTGATCCTGTTTTTTTAGCGGTCAACTGATTATTAAAAAACAGTATGATGTATGCCCTTAATTGTTATGGTAATTATTGGATTTTAAAAAGCTGTTATCACATATATTGAGTATTATCAATATCTTGTTGAAATTTTCAAAAAATAAATCAATATCTTGTTCAAACTGATATTGTAACTACTATATGCTGCATTGGTAAATGTGTTCTTATCTTGTGGTCATAGAGTTTTGTCATGTGAAGATAGGCTGGTCCATTTTAGTATAATTAAGAATATGATGTTTCTCTGTTCAGCATAAGTTTATTTCTCTGTATACTTATATGTCCAAATATTTAATTTTCAATCGATCAAGAAATTTGACTCTCCAAGCTCCATATGCACTAGCAATGATTGGGCAGCACTTCTGAAGGTAATTTGGTCCTTGAGGCCTTTATTTGATTTCCAGTTATTGTTTTGTTGAGCTGTTTGAATTCATGCTTGCTTCTACATGTAAAAGGTTCCTTGAGTTAATATGTTGTGACCCCAATTCCATTAACAAAAAGGCATAAACTTGTAAGCACCTTTGTTTGTATCCTGTTACTTGTTGCCTGGGGAACCAAAAGTTTGTTTGTAGTAATTGCCCCGCTCTTATTGTTCCTAGTTTATTATCTGTCTTAGCTTGTAAGTAATGATGATTGAAAAATAACGAAGTCTTGCTGTTGGAAAAATGACATGACATAAAAGTGTTGCAAACATGAGGAGGTAATTTTGAGTTTAAGCATAACCACTGAGAAGCGGGGAAGAAGTTGAACCAATTAAATGATAAGAGTAATCTGATGGTTTTGCTGGTTAAAGACGGTCAATTATAAAATGAATATTATGTTAAACTATCTGGATTCTATTTCCACTTCCCGAGGTTTACTCCATTCTATATGGTTTGATTGTGATTTATAAACAATCATATATATATATATGTGAATTATTTAAATTAAATGTCATTTTTTGAAAAAAAATAAATATATATAGATGGAATATCTTTTTCATAGTTTTCCTGGATTATCCATTATTTTTGTCATGATACGAGTATATCGGGCATTGCTGCATAATTAATTAATTCATTTTGACACACAAGTTTGGTATATATGAGAGGATGCCTTTACTCTTAGGATAAACATTATATATTCTCCTGTGAAGTTCAAACTGTTATGAGTCACGGGAATTTGCCAGTGAATATCACATTTTGATGCCACGTCACTGTTTTTATATTCTTTTCTTTAATCTTTTAAGAGCATCAGTGCACTATTGCATGTAAACAAGATATTTGAAGTTGGAATTTCCGAAGGCCTCCAAGAAGAATTGAAGTACTTGAACTTGGATATTGTTGAGACGGTACGCATCTGTTCTCTTCAATTACACTTGTATAGGTTCTAGCTTAAATGATTTTTTTTATGTGCAATACTACTGCAGGCAAATTCATGCATAACAACGGAGCTTGCTTATGTCTATGAGCTGGTATGTTATATTTTCTTATCTCCTATTAATTACCAGAATGAGATGCAAAAACTCAATTGTGTATAATGGTGTTTTGATGATTTAAGGCATCCGATTTTATTTTTAAAAAAGAGCATCTTTAATGTCAACACGGTCTAGAGATTAGAAACTTATTTGATCCTTTTTTAGGTATGAGTGACATTTGTTGGTTATCCTTTAATTGGATTCCTGTTATAACTGACTATCTTTTACAGATAATTGGGGTTATTGATGTAAACAGAAGTAAAGAGAAGGGTTATACGACGGTGGTGAAAGAAGGTTTCTGTGATGAGGTTAAACTCCGATTCCTCATTCTTTTCTTCACCTTTGTATATCATTTTATAATGAATTTAGATAAGATGCTTATGCATTTCAAGTTGAAAAATCATGTATTATTCAAATTGTTCCGCCAAGCATTTGCGTAGTTGTTCAACAGATGAATTAGTCCATAGCCGTTGAAGTTTTAATCTACTACATAAATTTTCTTCCTTCACAAGGTAAAATTTATTTTTACTGTGGCTGATATTTTACTTTTTGACTTTTGATAAATTGGTTATTCTTAGTTGGATGAGCTAAGGCAAATATATGAGGAACTGCCAGAATTCCTGGAAGAGGTAACCTTTATGAAAATTCAAAATTCTAATTCAGAAAAACAAATATGGTGTCTATTCATCATTGATACATTTTTTTACAGGTTTCATCATTGGAGCTTGCACAACTCCCTGATCTATGCAAGGACAAGCTTGTTCCCTGTATTGTTTATATACAGCAAATAGGTAGTTCTGACTTTGAATATTTTTTGTATCCAGAAAACTTGTAACGAGTGGTTTCACTATTTCTTAATACACTATTTCTTAGACGACTGCTATATTAATGTGTTTTTCTTGCATATTGTTTTTGTTTGCTGTAGGATATTTGATGTGCATCTTTGAAGAAAAACTTGAAGAAGCTACTCTGGAGAAACTTATAGAATGGGAATACACTGTATGTTGATGTTTTCACTTTGTTTAAGTAATTTATTCTAATCAATATATTCTATTTTGATGGTAATCATTTCAAATATAGTTTTGTGATGAAGATGGCGAGACGAAAAGATATTTTTATCGTACGCCAAAGACACGAGAATTGGACAATCTTCTAGGAGATATCTATCATAAAATTCTAGGTGATTACTTATTTATTTGATATTTCCCTGATGTCTTTTCACTTTTTGACGGATCTATTGAGGGAAATTCAAAAAATAAGGTGCACCCAGTCTTTCAGGCTGCAGCTTTAGAAAGTGATCCTAGAAGCTACTTCATACCAACAGCCTCCACGTTTTTTAACAGAAAATTGGGAATTGCAAGTGGTCCGCTTTGAATTTTTGGATGTATGCAGGCTGCTTAATGGAACTTCATAGCTTTTAATTAGTGAAATGATTTTGAACAACTAAATTTGGACAACTTTCGCGACAATTTCTTAAGTGGTTAATGCAGCTCATATATGTGTTTAATTATGTTTAGTAGACGGTCAATAGATATATCAGGCGTCGAAAGTCATTAACCACTAACATAACTCATTAACCACAATTTTGGATGTGGTTAACTATAACTTTTAGGTGTTCAACTTTTAGATTTGAACACTTGGAAATTGTGGTTATCTGCATTCAAATTTGTTGGTAATGAAGTTACATCAATGGTCAATGAGTTTTGATAACTGATAATACCTGGTATATCCATTGATAATCATCTACCGTACATGATTAACCACCTATTTGAACTGTGATAACCATTTTAAATTTTTTCAAATTTTAGTTGGTCCGATTTGTGGGATTACGACAGGGTAATAGTGATATTAGTGACAAAGCCTTCCTTGAATTCAACCTTGGAAACAAGGAGGAACTGGCTCTTTTGGGGGCTATATTAGTTCATAGGCCCTTTATGCATCACTATAGTAGGTAAGGTCAAACGGGGAGGGAAAATGTGCAGAGGAGCTACTCCTTTACTCATTCTGCAGGTTTTATAGTTCGTTTATTATATGCTTTGTTTTCATCTTGGAAGGAGTCTGTTCCATTTATCTTATTTCCTTGTTCTGCATCTTCTTCTGTTGGTCAGTAACAGAGGAATTACCCTCTCTGATTGTAAGGAGTTAGCTCCAAACCTTGATGAAACTCATTTAGAAAAACAGATTTACATATAAGATATATTACAGATAATGTTGATCTTGCTTCTAGAATTGCAATACTTGGTCTCTGGTGCAAATATTTACTTAATTATTTCTGAATTCTGTCATTTAAGATATGGAGAGGGCAATCACTAGAGACTTGTTTTCACATGTATCATTGTTCTCAACCCATTTGATAAAGGTTTCAACTTTTGCGGCTGAACTGGACTGGTATGATCAATTTTTGTCATTATAATAACACGTGTTTGCCCAGACATTTCATTGTTGATAATTTTTTTCCCCAGCTTTTTGTCAATGGCTTTGGTTGCTCGACAGAACAATTATGTCAGACCTTTATTGACCAAAGAAAACATGCTCGATATAAAAAATGGAAGGTTTGAGCCATCTGGTTCGTTACAAACCTCGTCATAATGGATAACTATTTAAATTACTAATGATAACAATTGCTTTTGTTTGTAGGCATGTTTTACAGGAAATGACTGTAGACACATTTATTCCTAACGATACTAAGATTTTTCATGATGGTAAATAGATATAAATATAATAACTGATATTAGCTAAATTATGTCCAAGAAATCGTATTTGATATAATTTTACTGTTTAATCCCTGTTCAATTACTCTTTTTATCAGGAAGAGTTAATATCATCACTGGTCCTAACTTTTCTGGGAAGAGTATCTATATAAAACAGGTTGGTCAGTAATTAGTTCTTTATATTCCTAGAGTATGTATTGTCTAGAGCATTTGTATTTATTGTTTCAAAGAGCAATAATGTTGAAGAGACAGGCCATCTTATTTTTAACCTCTATTTCTAATGTACGTGTACGTACCAACTGCTGATTGTTATTATTTATCTGATCTGACAACTCTAAATGCTACAATTATTAACGGAGTTTCTGAATCTTGAAACAGAAAAGTCCATTGCAGAATGAAGTTACAGATCGTAAATAAGTTACAGACAATGATAGATAAATCCCAGAAAATTTATTGGTTCCTATATAACAATTTAACAAGTGATAAATACAAATGAAATATTATTTTTTTACTGTTTTACAGGCCATCTCTGTTGTATCATCGGTGTAATTTATTTTTGCCAATGATTTTGAGACATTAATATTATTACACCGATTGGGCGCAGTCATTTGGTGCATGTGGTGAATGTTAGCTGGATGTGTCCGTTGGGCATGGGACCTTTTTGCATGTCATATAGCAGTTTCAGAAGTAAAGAGGGAAATTTTCTTTGGACACTTACATTTTTTTCCCCTTAATTTAGAAACTTAAAGTAACTTTATTTACTTGATGTCTTTATGGTTCTATGATAACGGATACTCAAAAAGGGGGTTTAATTGTGATTGTAGATAGGAGGAGATTGGCGAGCTTGTCTGTTTTGGATGTGGATTTTGCTTTTTTCTTGTTTTCCTTTAACAAGACATTCTATTCTCTGTTTATGTACTTCACTTTAACAAGTTTTTATATGCTTTGTAGTTGAACAAAAAAATTATTTAGCGTGTATTTATTCGGATAGTTGATCCTTACTTCATGATGCTATGGTAAAAAAAATAAAAATAACCAAGTGTTTTCTAGGTGGCAGTAATTGTTTTCCTGTCCCACATCGGTAGTTTTGTACCAGCTGATGCAGCAACTGTTGGGCTGACAGATAGGTATGCCTTTCTTGTATCCCATGTCTTTTATAAGACAGGAGTTCACCTTTGTATGTTTAGTAATTACAATCTTAATGTTAACAGTTTTTTTGGGGGATAAAAACTGCAGAATATTTTGTGCGATGGGAAGCAGGCTTATGACAGCAGAACAATCAACATTTATGATTGATCTACATCAAATTGGGATGATGCTGAGGTATGCCGAAAGAAGGCCGATAAGGATAACTCTAATACATTGAACTAAAAGTAATCTTGAGCTAAATCTGTATATTCACCTACTATTTGAACTGTGCGGGATGACCCTTTCTTCCACATTACTCTTATAAGTGTACAATAGAGGATTAGGAAAACAACTCTAATGAAGTTTTCATTATAAACATATAAAAGGATACAGTGTCTTATATGATTTGGATTATAGTCTCACCCTAATAGTCAGGGATAAAGAGAAACAAAAAAATGTATATGTCAAAACCGTAAAAGGGATTTAGAGGTTATATGCCAAGTTAATACATGATAGAAATGTTGTGATAGTAAAAGATTTTATTGTTGTTATACAGTGACAACCTATAGGCATGCCAATTGCCAACCCAAAAAAAAAGTCAAATCATAAAATAGATTTAGAGGTCATGTGGGAACTGATATGGTAGAAATGTAGTGATAGTGAAAGATTTAATTATGGTTGTTGCGGTGAAAACTTGCAGGCATGCTACTTCACGATCTCTGTGTCTGGTGGATGAATTTGGTAAAGGTACTCTTACAGAAGGTCAGTTTCTTCAATGTTTATGAAATGTCTAAAACATTAATATGTGTAATACATGTCTTTATTGAAGAGACTAATTTTTAACATATATGTTTCAATCTCCTTTCAGACGGCATTGGTCTGCTTGCCGGGGCCATAAATCACTTTATCACATGTGATGAACCTCCAAAGGTTTAACACTTATATTCCTGAAATGTCTGTTATATTTTCTTTCAAATTTGAGAATTGATGTAATTTTTAATTATGCTATTTTGGTGATGGGCCATGCTCAGTCGGTTTCTCAATACTTTTTGATGGCCTGCTTGCCTCTTTAGTGGAAGCCGTCTTTTAATTAGATTTGCATGCTTATATATAGATTCAGCCTATGCTCATCTTAAAGGGGAAGACATTGTGATAACAATTCCATATAAATGGCATGGTTTTTTTTAACATATTGAGTGATTATTCATTTTTGTTTCTTCACTCACATATACGTGCACGCACACACATACAGAGATTCTTTCACCAAACTTGTACCTCAGGTCAGGGACTAACATTATCCATCAAACTTCAAATTAATTTCAATATAATAAATTTAAACCGCTGACTTTTGAAAGGGAGACAATATCTTACAGTATTTTATTTATTTTTCTTTAAGATGCATAGTTTTACTGAAATTTATTAATTTATTAATTTTTTAGTCCCTCTAATTTTAAATTTTTAAAGTTTTCCTTATATATTTTATTTTTTAATTCAATTTTAGCTTATTGTACTCTTACGGTTATTATTTATTAAATTTTATTTATAATTTATTCATAATTTTTAAATGTATAATTTTTAACTGGTAAATGGATACATGTAGTTACATTCATTTGTTTCACTTTTTGTAAACTAAGAAGCACTTTCTCACGAGAGATCGTAATTGTCATTTGTTGTATAAATTTTGTAGGTTTTCGTGTGCACTCATCTGATGGATTTATTGCATGGGTGTTCTTTGACCAAGGTTTTGTACTTATTCATTATGGTGGATTTGATGTTTTAAAACTGTCAATTGAGTGATAAATGATAATTAAAATATGGTTTCCTTGGACTATTTTAGTCTGAGCAGATTAAGTTCTACACGATGAGTATACTGAGGCCTGAAGACAATTCAACTCAAATGGAAGACATCGTATTTTTATATAGGTATCTTTTTGTTGATTCTGCAATGTGGTATGCTAGAAATTATATTTACCTCATGAGGGCATTTGATGCCAGTGAAATTGATAGAAGGCTATTGGCCTATTGTACTTGATCAGGTAATTTTACACGCCCACCATGACCCATATAACCTATAATAAAATGCAAACTTTTTATGGAAGACTCAGGATATGGGAAACTGAAAACCAAAATTTATATATTTGAGCATACATTTGTTTCAACATTCCCATCCTGATATAGCTAATAACCTAATATATAACAATATGTGCATGAGTGATTGTACTCAATGCATTCAATGACATTCTCACACTTTCTAGATTATTTTAGTATGGAACTAAAATGGTTCTGCATCTGAGGAGATTTCAGCTTTGTTATTAACTTATTTTCATATTGCTTCAGACTTGTCCCAGGGCATGTGCATCATAGCTATGGTATGCTTTTGCTTTACTACTACTAGTATTTCATATCAATTAAAATATGGATGGAAATGACATGAGTTGTTTTGGGAATCCTGCAGGGCTGCACTGTGCATTGCTTGCAGGTAATTTACAAGATTACTGTTCGTTATGATTTCATTGTAAAAGGTCTATGCTAATGTTTTTAATTTTACTCTAACACAATGGGGGGATACTCTAACACAATGGGGGGATGCGCTGACAGGTGAGTGGAAGTGGAATATTTGGTTTTAAGTTTTAAAAATGAACATGTGATATATACTAGTAAAATTTTTGGTTTTACTCCATAGAAGTAATGTAATGGCATTCTGATTCTGAGGAATCACTAAATTTCTTAAGAAATCTATTGATAAAGAATGCTTTTATGGGATAAATATGAAATTTTTTGAACTCTTTCAAATCACAAGAAAAGTTAAAAGCATTTGAAATGCCTTATCTTATTGTCTTTGCAAGAGATAATGAATGTCATAAACACTCTAACTGCCTTATGCCTGGTTTAATTGGTGGATCGCCTTCACGAAGATGCCGCTAAGAGAGAGGAAAAGGAAAGGAAAGCATTGCTTGATTTTTCAATCACTTGTAGGATATAGGCAGCTTCATTATGTTTGCGCTAATCGTAATGAAATCAGGCCATTCTATGAGTCACTTATAAATATACATGGTCTAAGGGTGCCTTTAGTTCCTATAGTTGTGCTTACTTGAGTTTTGAGATTTTTTTCCTTATAGTTAGTTTTTTACAGGGAAGTTATAGGTTGGGGGTGGATTCAGTCATATATCGTTCAATGTTGGATCCCACACAGTTTGCTGACTTTGTTCTATCACGATTCACGACCTATCGCTTGCCTTTGTAGGCAATCTAGACCTCACTATCGCCACCCCAATCGCAGGTCAATAATTTCATATCATATAAGACCAGACCTTAAATTAGAGGGGTTAATCCTAGGTGAAAATAAGGACCCATTTACTTTTATCTACTAGAAATTGTAAGAACTAAGGCCCAAATAACCAAGAAATAGAGGGATTGATACTTAAAACCTGTTTGCTTAAGAATAAATATTCTACCAGGCTCCAAACGGAGAACGACAAGTTACAGGGAGATTTTTCTATAATCAACTAAGGCAATGCTTCTGCTTAAATTGATTCTAGAGGGCTTGATATATATTCTAATAATACAAACAAGGTATTAGTTGTCACGACCAAAAGCCAAATTAGTAAAGATGAGTATTAGTAACCCTCTGTAACACACTCTTTTAACACTATTTTTCATTGTTTAACTCATGTTGTAAACCAATACAGTATAAGAGAAGAGAGGGTTTGCTGATATGTTACTAAAAGTATATTTCATTGGTGAAAACTGTACAGAAGAGGCCAATCAATAAAAAACTATACATAATAGGGACTAAAATTTACTTTGAAGATGAAACTAAAAATAATGATATTAGATGGAACATGGATGCATTATCTGGTATGTTTAATGCTCAACACAGTATAGTCTTAAATTTATTTTATTTTATTTTTTATTAATGTGATGAATAATGTTGAGTCTGCTTTTTCCACTCTTAGTTTCTGATAGATCAAGCTACATCGTTCATGCAGGCGTGCCAGACGAAATTATAAAAAGAGCAGCAGTTGTGTTGGATGCTGTTTCAAAAAACAATTGTGTTGAGAGGTTATGCAATGAGAACATCTCCGCTCAAGATGACGAATACAAGGTATCATTTCAGTTTCAAAAGTCAAATTAAAGATATTGTTGCATTTTGGATATCATTTACTCACATAGACATGTTTAATGCAGGATGCCATGGAGAAATTGTTGGAATTTGATATTGAAAATGGAGACTTAAACCTTTTTTTCGAGGAGATATTCTCTAGTTCCTAATAGCCTCCATATATGTCGATTGATATGATTTAACTAATGTGGAATCGATGGCCTCCATGTATTACAATTTTTTTCCACGAGACCTTTCTTACAGACCATCCTCTTTATTATTAATTAAACTAATACCCCCTCCATGCTGTTGTCTTCAATTTTTGTTCGATGGCGCACAAAAAAAATGTCATTTGAATTTCGAAGGGAAAGATTAATCGCTAACTCTTAACTTAGGCTGCTACTAGCTGTCTCATATTAATAGGAGACGTGTAAGTTGAAGAACCGTCGAAAATTTTGTCGACGAAGATACGCGAAGCTGCCTCTGTAGGATGGAATTGATCCCAAAAAACGTGGTCTTGTCTGTTGGGACAAAGTTTTGACACAGGCAGGCAAGGAGCCCTGGCATTTAACTCTCCTAGTCCACAACAAGCACCTTTCACCTCAGTAAATCCTGAAATGGATTCATAAACTATTTTAGTATCAAATTTCGCAAAAAGATATTATATAAAACTAATATCTGTGATCAATTTTGATTTGATAAAGTGGCAGGATGAAGTGCAACACAAGACTTTTAAAGAGGTCATTCATCATAATACTACTCTCGCACAAACACGTGCGGATAACAAAAAACCACAGTTCTCGTGAAAAGATAACATTGTAATACCGTAGGAAGCTGGACTTTGAATAAGGCTGCTCATAGCGGAATAAGTGTCAAAGTAGGAGTAGGTTATGCCTTCATTCTCCGATTGCCATTCTTTCAACATGGATTGAAGACCTTTGTTATATTGAACCGACCAGTAATTGACTTCTACAACGCATTCCGTTTGGTTCTTGAGCCTGAACACAGGGCAGCATCCAAGTGCCCCTACTCCCGCAATCTCAAATTTACGGCCACCATTATCATATAATCGCTGCCAAATTGAAAAAGATAAGCAAGAGTGTATGCATCCTCTTAGCAAGCATAACAGAATATAATAATGGCATTATTATTTTGGTTCAACTATTAAAAGTGCTGATGAAATGAAATACAGTAAACTTATACTAGCCCATTTCTTGCTTGAAATTTCATATTTGATGATAATGAATTCCATAACGATAATATAATAGGAATTGACTTATAGTATACTTCAATTTTTTATGAAGATGTAATAGTATATTATATTCATTGAAAATATGTTGTGCGAAGGACCACTTTAGCGGATTCAAAGTTGGACTATTTGCGATGGTGAAGCCTAAGGAAAACTAGCCACATTTGCAAGTGATATCTACAAGCTAATTTCACTTAGCTTTCAAATTTACTTATGTGATTAATTTTTATTGGATGTTGAATAAAGTATTCACACAATTCTACAAAAGTAACTTAGAAAAAAAACCTTCTGGGATTGGTGCAAGTTAAAGATTCTTGTAATGTACGTAAAAACTTTTGAATGATGCACACAAACACAACATTAATATCGATATGTCAACACTGATTACACTTTAAAAATGAAATTTTTGGAATATAATTATGTGTCGGTATCGTGTCAGTGTCCCTGTATCAACATGTGAAACCCACATTTAATTTGAAGTGTTCGTATTAACAATCTAAGTACAAGCTATATAACTAAAACTAAATGCTCCTTATATAAGAGTTTATTTAGCATAAAGTTGAGTTATGTGTTACCTGTAGTTGCAGTTTTAGTGAGAAAATCATAGAATCAACATATTGTTGTGGGGTGCTTTTCTTACGAAGTTCAGATGACTCAAAATATCCAAACAGATCATTGCTTCCAATCACCAATCCAAAAATTGATTTTGAGAGATGCTTTTGTAAGGCACTTGCTCCAATTTCTCGTGTAAGTTCCCCATACACAACAGTTGAGTAATAATCCACTTGTTTTGTCAACGGTAACGATTGTCTCTGCAAATAAATAAGTTAAGAATATGAAAATATCAACAAGCGGGGATAGCTCAGTTGGGAGAGCGTCAGACTGAAGATCTGAAGGTCGCGTGTTCGATCCACGCTCACCGCAAAACATTAAATTTATTTTATTTTATTTTCTAAATCATTTGGGCCGACACAAAATGTTGCTATCGCTATTACAGGCCCACATCACTCATAGATGAATAAGATCATCCAAAACATCATTTAATTTTATTGAATTTATAGAATTCTTAATTAAATGAATTTGTAGTGTGCCTTTTTTTTTTTAATTTCCAATTATACTCTTTATTATTGGTATACATAGAGGATATGAATTATTTGTGTGGTTTTTTCTTTTCAAATTTACTCTATATAAAAATTAATTTACAACTTTTATTTTTCTATATCAATTTTATCCTTGAGCTGAGTTTTTATTTTACCATTTTGGGAAATTAAAAAATGAAATGAACTTAGTGACTTACATAACGTTCATCTGTACCATCAAATATTCCAGCACCTGCGGAGGCAAAGCTAACACCATTGATGAAGGATACATTATTCTCATTTTTGTTGGCCTTTGATATTAAAAAGAGGTAAGGTGGTGAAGTTGCCAAACCCAATTTCTCACCTGCAATCATACATTATTTCATTTCAGACAAATACAAATAAATGACTTGGAAACTCTATTCTTGTCACCACACGTGTCTAATATTTTACTAATGTGTGCGTCTACATAATTGCCAAAAAGACGATGTTGACATTAACATTTGAATTAGCAGTACATACTAATATTTTATGAGAGAAATTTAGGTGAAAGATAATGTCCAATTTAAAGTATCGAGATCTTAGAGTTTTTTTAAGTATTTGTAAAATATTTATATTTATCTTACTTCAAAATTATTAGGGGAGTTCGAATTCATGACCTTCTAAATTCAAAACATGTTTCTTTATCATTAGATCAAATTCTTAGAGTTTAGTTAGTTTTGAAAGATAACATTAAATATGGATAGATATTATTATGATAATCCTTGTTTATAGATAACGTTGGAGTGAGCAATATTTGCAATCAATCTTGTTTTATTTTTGGCCAATAGACCATAACCATATAGTAGTTTTTTTTTTCTTTGTTAGTTCACCAAATCAAGTCAATCACATGAATTTCTTTGAAGAAAAGAAAAGAGCTTAGAAAAGAAATATGGCTTAATTAGGCACCCAAAATATATCTACCCAATAAACACATATTATTAATTGGAGATTACTAACATAGTTCTAAGTGTTCATTAAAATGAGTAGATTAATTAGCAAATTATTATTTTAAATTTACATAACATATACTGTATTCTACAAAACAGTGAATAGTATAATAACTATTTGATCACTAATATATATAGTACTTCTATTTGAAAATACATAGGAAATAATTAATGAAACCATAGAAAATAATATTTGATGATTTTGAAATTCCCATAATAGCAAAGTTGCCATCATATCAAAGATATCATATAGTATCTAATAATATATTTGAAGAGCCAAATGAGAGAATTGAATTGAATATTAAATCACATACCAATAAAATCAGCAGCATTTTTTCCGTTGCTAAATCTCCCAGTTGGTTTATGATCAAGAAAATCAATACCATAATGACGATGATTAGCCTTAGCAATAGAAAGAGTCAAATAATTGTTGTTTCCAACATCTACAAGTGAATCTCCAAATACATAAACAGCTGGAACCATTTGAGACATTGAAAAACCATAGCTTAAAATAAATACAAAAGAATACACAAAGAAAGCTTTGAAACCACCCATCTTGGTATAATATTACTATGTGAGTGATTGCTTAATTGAACTTGTTTTTGGTTTTAAAGCAATTCTAAAAACTTTTCAATGCATGGTACACGTCAATTTACGCGTGAAAAGTGAAGCAAAGTGCACTCTTTAGAATATATTCTCCACCCACTTATAGTTGATATTTTATTTCAATGTACGTTATCATTTTTTTTCTAACACGGCTTAGATTTTTTAGATTTGCTACGAAATTGTTCATCGAGTTTGTAATGAGATATTCGTAGAAAAAAAATAATAGAGTCGTTGTATTTTTTCAATAGTCAAGTTATATTTTTAGAGAAGAGATATGTTGTCGACTCTGCGAATATCATATTAATATAATTGATAAAAAGATTATCATTTTAATATTTTAAAAGTGTTATTCTATGTTTGACAAATGTGTCATTGTCAAAAGTAAAATTCTTAATATGGGATTTGGAGCTAAATTTTAATGATCCAACTAGGACATTCTAATTTTTTAACATTTGTAAGCTTTATGATCTTCATTTTTTATGTAGCTGATAATCACGTGACATCCATATACAATTAATTAGTTGATTGAAAGCGAAAGCATTCAATATACACAAAAGTGTACTAATATATATCTTCTGTTCTTTATGGTTTGGTTTAATATATGTTTGTAAGCACATGAGGCAGACACATCAAAATACTTTGCAGTGTATATATCCCACTAATAAAAGCTGCATTAAATTTTAAGGCACCAAAAGTTTAATATATGTTTGTGTACAAATACAAGAATTAATTAATATATTATTAGGCACCACGTATATGAAGGTCTTGAGGATGTGTGAGGAAAGAGACAGGACAGAGTCCTAAATTTTAAGGCACCAAAAAATTCGTTTTCTTAGTTTATATGTGTAATGGAATAGAGACCTTGAGTCCTAAGGAGAGTTTTTAAGAGAGAGCAATTGACTTACAAGATTTGAGCAATAAAGCACATGTGAAGATGTTTTTGGTTTTTTTTTTATAATATTTAAAAATTTAGGTTACTTCCTATGATAATTTGAAATTACCTTGCATAAATCTGGAATTTTATTTTATTTGTAATATGAATCACCATCCGTTATAATTGAATTTTATGTCTTGTCTTTCATTACCTTCATAAATTGTTCAAGGAATCAATATGTCTCTACCGTCTCCTTTGAAACTAAAATTTCTTCAAATTTATCCACACTTTAGTCTCCAAACATGAACTTTTTAAAGTATGAATGAAATTCTAAAATCCTAACATTACTTGTTGTATTACGCAAGGAATGTCAAGCACACAACCTGCGATGAACTTTAAGGAAAACTATTTATATTGCATTCTTCATGGTTAAATCACCATAAGTTATTTGAACTTGGTACATTATCTCCCACCTCCATAAATTGTTCAAGGAACCAACCATATGTCTATACCGTCTCATTCAGAAAAAAACCTATTGCAAACGTAATTGTTTGATTATGGTGATTAACACTTGAAAATACTACCAATGGACACAAATTCTTGTTCTTTTTGTATGTGCATCAAAGGCTACAATATCACCAAACACTTTGTAGTTCATTTGACTTTCCTCATCTATCCAAAATAGATTGTAGCCTTCTATCATTGTCAATCGTGATGTTTTATTTTAATTCTTTAAGATACATTATTGCATCATTGGATTTTCGCATCACAAATTAAATGAATAATAGCCAAACCAAACAACCAAAAACGAGTTAGAATCATCTCTATTTTTTGAAAATAAAAATTTGAAAAACTCCATTTGAATTTGGAGATAACACAGTTGAATTATTTTAAAAAATATTCAATGATAGAACTCTCAAATTTTTTTGTTTTTTCTTTTTTTTTTTATAAAAAAAATAGAGGACAATAACCCACCTAAAACATAGTCAAGTCAAACATGGGGCCTCCATTGAAACGATAGTATTAAATATGGATAGATATTAGTATTATGATAATTTTTGTTTATAGATAACGTTGGAGTGAGCAATATTTGCAAGTTTTATTTTTGGCCAATGACCATAACCATGTAGTAGGTTTTTTTTTCTTTTCTTTGTTAGTTTACCAAATCAAGTCAATCACATGATTTTCTTTGAAGAAAAAAGCTTAGAAAAGAAATATGGCTTAATTTGGCACCCAAAATCCATAATCTTGACAAAGCCCAAACGGAAAAATGCCACTGTAGAATGCATTGGCTATGCCACGTCAGCTTAATAGCCTATCTTTCTAAATGATGCTGAAGGCTATTTCCAGTATTGATATCAATTTGCATGGTGTTTTTGGTTATTATAAGTGGGATTTGATTTTAAAATCTTTGTTGCTAACCACCTTATGGTGCGTTTGTTTTGGATTTTTTTGAAAATATATTTTGTAGTGTTATATAATTTTGTATAAAAAAAATTTACAGAGAATTTTTTTATAAAAGCTTCAAATGAAAATTTGATTTGAATAGTTATTCTTAAAATGTGATTTTAGACATTTCATCATTTTATTGAATTTTTTTTGGATATCAAAATTTTGAAAAAATCATTTAATTTGAAGCTATTTCAAATAGATTTTCATAAAAATCATTTTTGAAATACAACTTTTTCAAAAAAATTGTGATTTTGACTATGTTTTATTCTTCAATAATGTGCGTTTATGTTATATGATGTCAAAATTAATATTTCAATTTAGAAAAAATGAATATAAAAAACTTATAATATTTTGAAAAACAGTTTTATAAAATCCATTTTCAAAAATACAAAGAAATAATCTATTTTTTTAAAGCTAAAACAAATGCACGGATGCAGATTTGCTGCAGTCGGCTCTTTCTATCTCTCTCTACATGTGTTTTTTTTTTAATTTTTTTGGACAAAACAATCAAATGGTGAATAATTGATTGAAAACAAATCCAATGGTTGGTAGAGTTTTGATTGCACCAATTTATGAATGCACTGAATCCTGATCTCAAACGCACCTTATATTTAAATTATATGATTCGATATCAATATTAGTAGACCGTGCGTATGCACGGGATAAAAAACTAGTATATCTACCCAATAAACATATATTATTAATTGGAGATTACTAACATAGTTCTAAGTGTTCATTACAATGAGTAGATTAATTAGAAAATTATGCATAACATATTCTACAAAACGGTGAATAGTATAACTATTTGATCATTAATATACTTCCATTTGAAAATACATAGGAAATAATTAATGAAACCATAGAAAATAAGATTTGATGATTTTGAAATTCCCATATGCTGATTTTGTTGTTCTTTTTCCCTTTTCTCTTGTGATTCAAGCAACCTTGTACCAATGCACTTTCTTCTTATTCTTGTACGAAAAACATAGTAAAAGCCTACTAATTTGTCTTGAATTCGTGGTTAAAACATCGTAATGACGTGAAGTCATCAAATATGCTTAGAAAATTTTGCCAAATACTTCTGAGATGTCAGTTTTTTAGATGTCTGAGATGGTTGCTTTTGAGACGACTGAGATTGTTGCTTCTGAGATGGTTGTGTACACGCCCTCTTCGATGCACCTCGTGATTCACACTCTTCTCTTTCAACATGCTCAAAGTATGACGGATCACGATACATGATGACAGGATTTTCTGCAGTATTTTAGGTAGTATTACAGATTTGAAGAAAGCATCAAGACAAAATCAAAATACAGAAAATACAAGAAAAGCCAAGAAAATGAAGAAATTGTGCATTCCATCGTAGCACGATGGTGCTCATCGTGCCACGATGGGAGTGCTTGCTGGCCAAGGAAGAAATCAGAGTATTTTTCAAGCAAATCTACATATCGTGCTACGATGGACTTACTTGGCGACCAAGCTGATGAAACACACATGATTAGTTATAATTTTGAACTAAATCCTTCCATCGTGCTACGATGGACCCATCGCAGCACGATGGCTTGCTGAGGCCCAATACGAAAAGTATAAATAGAGCTCCCTTTTCCTCATAATATTCATTCAGAAATAGTAGAACATTCTCTACTATAAAGGAGGTGTTCAGAGGAGCTCTAAGGGCATAGCTTTCTCCCTTTACGGGAAAGTTATACTCAGCAAGATATGTTTTCTTTAGGCTTTTTATTTAGATTCTTGTAATTTAAATGTTTAGTCTTTTGTAATAGATGCCTTAGGTTGTGGTGGAGAAGATGAACTCCCCTATGAATATTTGGAGTTTGTAATTGAGTCAAAGTTATAATAAATGATATTCAGTATTATGTTTGTTATTTACTTTCTTGCACTTTAACAACGCATTCTCATAATCTGGCCGGATAAGCGGGAGCGCCTATAGAATAAATATTAGGTTTACTTAATATTTGTCCGGAACTAGTAGTAAATATGCTAGGTGAATAGAGACGGTAACATCCTGAACTAGTTGTGAACTGAGCAATTAGAGGAGGAATCGGGAACTAGGTGTGAACTGAGCACTTAGAAGCTGAACAGCCCGATACTATGACCTAGAGGCATTGGATGAGTGAAGGAAATAATGCATGTGTAATGAATAACTCACCTAGTAATTAGGGTATGTGATACATCGAGGTTAGGCTCTCGTAGGTAGGGGTGGCAAAGCGGGCGGCCCGCCCCGCCTAAAGCCCGCCTAAAAGTGGGGCGGGGCGGGCCAACTTAGGTGTCCGAGCTCAAAACTCATGCCCGCCCCGTTTAATGGCGGGTTGGCGGGCCGGCCCGCCAATTTTTTTTTTTTTTTTACAGTTTGAATTATTAAATGAATTACAAAATTATTTAGCATTATCGATCAAAGAGGCCGACAAAATATATTTTTTAAGAGCGTATAATAGAACTTCAACGATACCAAAAACAAACACACAAAATAAAAACAAACACATATTAAATTACATTAAAACACTAATCGATTCAATGTTATTACGGCAATGTTAAGGCAAAAAACCAGTAAAACAACTTCACAATATCATAAAACTATAACAACTAACGTGTATACCCGTGCGTGCACGGGAAATAATTTCTTTGAATTAAAAATAAATTCGATTTAGATATATCATTGAAAAATAGGGGATCTGTGCACTTTAAAAATACATTTTGAATTATTTATTAACATTAAAAACATGTTGAATATAAGAGTTGAATATAGAAAATAAAAATTTAAATATAATAAAAGTATAAAACAAATAACAATAATATGTAGAAATGTAAAGCAATGGTATATATATGATCAATAAACATTATTGTAAAATTTAGAGTGGCACCTAATTGTATTGCAACAAACATTAATTAGTTTTGTGATGTACTAAATTTAAAAAATAAAAAATAAAAAGTTTTTAACAAAGCCCGCGGGCAAGCCCGCCCCACCCCCGCCCCGTTTTTTAAGCGGGCTAGGCGGGGCGGGCCAACTTAAGGTACCGAGCCGAAAACCTCGGCCCGGCCCGCCCAAAATGGCGGGTCAAATGGGTTGGTCCGACGGGCTCGGCCCGTTTTGCCACCCCTACTCGTAGGTACCTTGGTTATTAAGTAGGGAAACTTCTTATACATAGGGTAATAGTAAGGTATTACCACAACAAGAATAAAGTCACCGCCGAATAATAATCTGAATAACTATGTTATACACCGATTATGTCAAATATGAAGAAGGGAGTAAGTTCAACCACCATACCTATCCTCTATGTTTCTGAATCACTATCTTTACTTTTCCGCAAGCATCGCTTATATTTTATAAAACCTTTTTCAAAAACCAAAGCGAATGCAAAACCGCAAACTTAAATAACGCTAGCAGCACTTTGGCACGATCCCTATGGATACGAACTCATTCTAGACACATAGAGTGTGAATTATTACTCGACGACAGACTGATGCACTTGCCATAATGCAGTCAATACACATCATAACCCTTTGGTGCTTTGCCTTTATCTTTGTTCTTCACTCCTCCTCTAGTTTTAATTTTTTCAGGTGGTGGACACGACGAACTTGTAGTTGGATAAGCAAGTTCAAACACTCTACTCTTTAACGCTCTTTTACCAACATTTTCAAGTGACCGAAATCGACTCCATATTGCAACTCATGTCCAACTCATATTCATCCTCTGTGTCATCCTATAGTGGTTCCTGTTGGTGTAAGCCCTAGAGGCCAATGACTTTAGTACTTGTATCGAATTAATTATTAATAATATATTGTTTCTTTTCATTAATAATCAAAGGCGCTTTCTTTATTATGTTTGTAACGTTCAAAATAATGAAGTCCCTAGAATAGAAAGTCCGTTTAATATTAAGTGTGACTTAATCATGAGATTACATTAAACACAAAGACACTATTCTTAAAGTATCCATAGTCAAGCTTTAAGGTGAAAAGGGATAACCTTAAAGCATAAAGACTATTATGAAGATAGACTGATGATCGCATCTCATGGATCATGGGATAAAGAGTTATCAAGTCTTGACATAGGTATAAGAAATATTAGGAGTAATATTTATACCGGATTGACCCGCTATGAGAGTACTACATGCAAAGTTATGCAGAGTGTCATAAGTTACTCTCATGGTGATAATGGTGTAAACCGCCCTTAAACCTGAAACCGCTTTGTACCATAGATGTGGAGTCAAGTACTTTGTTGCTGATCTAACGTTGTCCGTAACAGGATAACCATAAAGGCAGTTGATGGGTACTTCACAAAGCATGCTGAGGGATAGTAGTGACCTAGATGGAATTTGCCAATCCTGCATAACAGGATAAATGTCATGGGCCCAATATTGAACTGGACAAAGATGACACCAAGTATGCTTTGTGTTCAATATAGACATAAAGGGCAAAGGGGTAATTATACACGCATGTATTATCACTAAAGGTTATGTTTTGATCACATGTTAATTTCTCATAACTTGGGTAGCAATGATGTGTTGCTAGATACCGCTCATTGTTTATTATATTAAATAAAGGATTTAATATAATTGCCAACGTTATGGAAACCTACAAGGGTCACACACATGAGGACAATCTAATATTGAGATAATTAAAGGAACATCGTAAGGTACGGTGTATGTGCAATGTGATAAGGGTATCACAGTAATTTAAACGAGCAAGAACACCATAGGTTATGGTGGGAGGGCGCGCACATGAGTACTACCACTCATGGGGGGCGCGCGCCCTAGCCTTTGTTTCTTGTTGGGCTTTGCCCAATAAGAGATGTTTTGGTGCACAAGACAAGAGTTGTCTTGATGCATAAGACAAGAAATATCTATAAATAGAGACCTCTTGTCATAGCTCAAAACACACCAAAAAAGCACAAGAATATTTTAGAATTGAAAATCCTAAAATAATCCTCTCTCTCAATATTTTTGCATAGCCTTCAAACATAAAGGGCTAGCACTCTATTGAAGGTGACTGTTCGTGTGGACTAGTTAGAGGCGTCGGTGATCTTCATCAACGCTCGTGATCATCTTGATCGTGATTCAAAGGTTCTTCCCTTCAAGAGTTAGAGGCGTCGGTGATCTTCATCAACGCTCGTGATCATCTTGATCGTGATTCAAAGGTTCTTCCCTTCAAGAGGTAAAAACCCTAAAACACATATCATGCTCATTCGTAAGGATCAAACTAAGGAAAATTTTTGAATTCCGCTGCTTAAAATAACTCTATTTTCCTTCAGTTCCTCATAGTTAATTTCTTCCAGTGACCATGAATCGAATCTAATGGTATCGGTACACCGTTCACTGTATACCCATCCAATTCACATGCACAAGGAAACTCACATGTTGACCTAAGTGTACAACCACAAATGTCATTGTCGGTTCCAACAATACCAACTCTTTGAAACTCATCAGAAATTAGTTTCATAGCGGCCCTGGACACAAAACTTCTTAAATTCTAAAAAAATGGATTGCGGTGTAGGTTCTCTGTATAACAAAAACTTTTTTGAAATGACGCCTTGATTTTGCCAACTTGTATAATTATATTGTTATCCATGTCTACTAAACACTTGCATAAGTCACTTTTGCTGTGTTCCAACATCTGCTTCAATTTCTAATGTGCAGACTCAACTCTAAATATTAAATTGCACACAAAAGTCAATTAAACGGGAAAAAAATAAAATATAATGAAAAAAATAAAATATAATTACAATTTCGAAATTGCAGGGGGTATTTGACGAATTTTGAAATTGCAGGGGGGTATTTGACATTTTACTCTTTTAATAAATATGAGAGACCTTAAATTGCATAGAAGAGTAAAGTTAATAGTTACATCATGCGGGGCGCGTAATATTCCAAGAAAGTTCAAAGAATGAAAAAGAGAAAACCACCAAAGATGAATCATAAATCATAAACCACTATTAATTTGTTTGTGTTATAATAGGAAGGTTGAGTTGATCCCAAGCCTTCTTTTTGATGATGTGGCATGCTTAAGAAAGCTTCTCATATCTATTTAATTAAAATTTATCCCACAATTTTATTTTGTGTGTCCATTCATCCTTCACGTGTTTTGAGACATTCTTGAGCTATATCTAATACTCCTTGTAAAATAAATAATCTAATACTCTCTTATAATTTCACACTCTTATATACTAATAATTATTTTTTTTGATCAAGTAGCCTAGTGCCTTGAAATTCCACCCTTAAGGTGGATAAGTGGGATGATCGGGGTTCGAACCCTGATTCCCTGCATATATAATGCAATGTCCTACCAATTGAGCTATGCTCACGGGACTATATGCTAATAATTTTAACCTCGGAAAACTTTTAGGGGGTGTATTCAATTGAGATTTCAAGGGATTTTAAAAGACATTTTATGATAAAAAAATCTTGTGGTATTCAATTAAGACTTTTATAAAAGTTAAATAAATCTTGTGGTATTCAATTAAGACAATTATGATTTTTTTTTCCAGGGCAATGAAATCTTCTGGTATTCAATTGAGATTTCTTGTCATTTAAAAAATGTCCATTGGTATTCAAAAGTCTACCGATTTTGATAGATTCTTTTATGGAATGGATTTTGTTAGACTTTTTAGTTGAAAATATATATACTACACTCTTCCCACAATCCCACTCAAAACCCTGAGATTGTTCATACTCTTATCAAGACTTTTTCTTTTCTACCGTCAGGTTGAAATATACTATTTTCTTCCCTTGCAACTTGCTATATTGTTCTATGTTCTTTCTATGTTTTTGTTGAGAATGAGTGAAGAGGAAAACTGAAGATCTTGTCCTATGCAATTTTTTGTGCTTGATTTGGAACGAATTACTTCTTTCGGCAATTATTGGTGACTTTGTCATAAAAATTCAGATTCAATTATTACTTTAAAAAAAATACTATATTGTTCATACATATAGTTTTCAGTTTTCAATCAATTTTATATTATTTATTTTGAATGGTAATCGATTATACACAACACTTGAATTGTTCAGGATACGTATATCCGTGCGCCAGAACCAAAAAAAAGCCATACATGCTTTTCTTTTCTTCAATCATCATGATACATGAGTATAGGGAAGGTGCCGTAAAAAAAAAAAAATAGAGCATTGTAAATTTGTTTCCTAAAAAAAAAAGCAATTGTTTTTTTTACAACATATATATTTTAATTTTATTTGTTTAAATTGATTTATTGTTCCTTTTTCATTTATTTATAATGTTTCTTTTCATTTTTTTATAGAGTTGTTTTTTTTTTTATTATTGATATTGTGTTTTTTTTTTGGTCAAAATTTATTGAGTCATTTAAAATCATAAAAATCCATAAAGTATTTTGAAATCGTAAAAATCTGTGTTATAAATCCATAAAATCATGCATTGAAAATCGTGATTGTAAAATAAAGTCTCATAAAGTCAATATAATCTCACAAAATCTTTTAAAATCTTCAAGATTTTTTTGCCAAAATAGTCTGTCAAAATCTCAATCCAATACACCCTCCTTAAGTTACAAAATTTATCATCTATTTTAAATTTTATTAAAATAGGTAGTCATACAATAAATTAACTATTGCTCGTAATAAATGAAAAATAAGATTGTAACATATATGTAGGACTTTGAGAATATGACTTAAGAATACTCCTTTATATTATCAAAAAAAGAAAATAGAGTACTGCATTCCATTAAGCACTACTAAACTAAATCAAAATTATTAAATAAAAAAGACAAAAAAAAATTATGTGACAAAAAACTAATAAAAAAAGAGAAAGATATTAAAAAAATGAATTAAGCATAGTAAAAAAAGATAAATAAAACCGCTGGCTAAAAATATTTTGAATTTATGACCAATAAAATATGAAATATTATTCTGCCAAGTGAATGTTTGAAAAGAAACTTCAATAGAAATTAATTGATTATCATAACAAGAATCGTCTTTTATATAAATTTAAGAAACCTTAAATTATATGATGGAGTAGAATCCACCTAAATAAATAGTTATAATTTTTCAAGAATAAGATGAAAAATCATCCATTGTAAAAATTGTTGATGCTCATACGTCAAAATAAATTTTAGAAATTGTTGAAACAGTAGATAATAAAACATATGTAAATGATTTTTCTATACAAAAACCTAAACTATTTTAGTGGCTGCATTTTAAACGGTTTCGTTTCGTATCGGCATCTCTTTGGAATTCGCAGATCCTGATTGCGTTTGTCTTTTCTCGGTTATTATGTGAGTTTGTAGCTCTAATTTCGTTCTTACGTTCCTATATGTTTTCATGATTGAGCAATTTCTGGTTTCCGAATTTAACATGTATGTTTACGTTTTGTGCTTAAGCGTTGTTTTGTTATGGAAAATCTAAAATATTGATATGTGCTTATGATAGAAAAAATTTAGGGATTAAAATGAAGCAGATACATTCTGATCGTTATTTGGTCTTGATGCATCAAACTTGTCATCAAATTTAGGGTTTAAATCATTATCCTATATTATCAAAAAAAAAAAAATCATTATCCTATTAGTTAGAAATATGGAAATAGCATTATATGATTTATGATTTATCGAGCCTCTCACCTTTGCTGTGAAGTGATCTGAATTCTATTAATCATGTGTTTGTAAATGTTTTAGACTTAGAGAACAAATAATCCTCAAATGAATTCGTGCATGTAAATGATTTGAATTCTATTAATCATGTGTTTCTAACTTCAGATGCTTTTCTTGTATGTTAATATCTGAAGTGCAGTTGGTTGAAAAGAGCAACAGACGCTTCTATGGCCCTATCTACAGTCAATGAACAACCTAGAGTTCATATGAGGTCTAGGTTACCTCTGGTGCCATATGACCAGATCTTCCCTTTCTTGACTCCCACAATTGGCCCAGACAAAACCAAGGAACTTCAAACTTTATTTGACCGATATAAGGTCTGTTCCCCCAAACCGGTTTCACTTCTTTTGTGCAATAAACTATTTATGTTTGTGGCGCAATGATTTGACATATTACTAACTTTTTTCTGTCATTTGTTCTAGAGAGATGAAATACCTAGAGATGGTTTTTACCCGCTTATGAAAGACATTGTTGGGGAGGAGGTGCTTTCATCAGCACTACCAAAAATTCAAGAACTTGTAAGTAGAGTAGATAGATTGTGCAATTTTGATTTCAAGGTTATGTTAAGAACTATATTGTTTTCATTGTAGGAAGGAAATCAACAGGTCACAGGCAACAAACGACCTAGAACCGAAATCCATTCTAGTAAACAACTGGTGCCATTTGACCAACTTTTCCCTTTCTTGACTCCCCAAATTGACTCAGACAAAGCCAGTGAGATTCAAACTTTAGCTGACCAATATGAGGTCTGTTACTTTTCCCCTCTCATCTGTGCTAAAAACTAATTAAGTTTGTCGTGCAAGGCATTGCTGTATTACTAACTTTTTGTGTCATTTGTTCTAGAGAGGTGAAATACCGAAGCATACTTTTGTACCACTTATGAAAGCCATTTTGGGGGAGCAGATGCTTGGATCAGCAATGGCAAAAATTAAAGGACAGGTATAGGTAGAGTAGATGGTTTATTTTAAGAACAGGTTGCTCATGATTTTTCTATAAGGCAGTTGAATATTGATTTCAAGGTTATGTTAAGAACTATGTTTTTTTTTTCATTCGTTGAAAATAAATCAACAGGTTGCAGTCAATGAACAGCCTGGAATACAAACCAATTCTAGTAATCCGATGCTGCTGCTGCTTGACCAACTTGCCCTTTGCTTGGTTCCCCAAATTGACCGTGACAAAGCCATTGAAATGAAAACTTTAGTTCACAATTATCTGGTTTGTTACCCCAAACCAGTTTCACTATCATTTCTTTCTCTTATGCGATAAAAACTATTTATGTTTGTGGTGCATGACTTTGCCATATTACTCACGTTTTTGTGTCATTTGTTCTAGAGTGGGGAAATACCCAAGTATAATTTTCTACCGCATATGAAACACATTTTGGGGGAGCAGATGCTTAGATCAGCAGGGGCAGAATTGCTAGAACATGTAGGTAGATATGATGGTTTATGTTTTTTTATAAATCAACGAGTAGATGGTTTATGTTAAGAACAGGTTTCTTATGAGGCATTTGAATATTAATTTCAAGGTTATGTTAAGAACTATATTGTTTTCCTTGTAGAAAAGAAATCTGCAGGTCACAACCAACGAACAGCCTAGAACTGAAATCCATTCAATTAAATCGAGGGTGCCATTTGACCATCTGTTCCGTTTCTTGATTCCCCAAATTGACCTAGAAAAAGCCATCAAAATTCAAACTTTAGTTCTTGAATATCAGGTCAGTTATACCAAATCTCTTTCAAATTTAAGTTTGTGGTGCAAAGCTTTGCCATATACTAACTTTTTTGTGTCATTTGTTCTAGAGAGGTGAAATACCCAGGCATATGTTTTTCTCGCATATGAGACGCATTGTGGGGCAGGAGATGCTTTCATCAGCAATAGCAAAATTGCTAGAACAGGTTTGTAGGGTAGATGGTTTATGTTAAGAACATGTTGCTGATGAATTTTCTGTAAGGTTTTGTTAAGAACTATTTTTTTTCCCTTGTAGAAAAGCAAACTAGAGGTCACGGTCATTGGAAAACCTGAAATCGAAATCAATCCTAGTAATCTGATTTTGCCATTGGACCAGCTATTCAGTTCGTTGGTTCCCCTAGTTGACCCAGACAAAGTCGCTGAACTTCAAATTTTAGATGAGAAATTTAAGGTTTGTTACGCCAAACTAGTTTCACTACTATTTCTTTTTTCTTCTCTTCTATGCTTAAAGCTATTTAAGTTTGTGGTGCAAGGCTTTACCATATTACTAACTTTTTTGTGTCATTTGTTCTAGAGAGGTGAGATACCCAGGTATAATATTGTCCGGCTTATGGAAGGAATTGTGGGGGAGCCAATTCTTAGATCAGCAGCAGCAAAAGTGCTAGAACAGGTAGTTAGAGTTGACGGTTTATGTTAAGAACAGGTTGCTGATGAATTTTCTATGAGGCAGTTGAATATTTGATTTCAAGGTTATGCTAAGAACTACTATTTTTTTCCCTGTAGAAATTCAACCTACAAGTCACAGTCCATGAACAACCTAGAATCCAAATCAACTCTAGTGACCTGGTGGTGCCATTTAGCCAGCTGTTCGATTTCTTGATTCCCCATATTGACGCAGGCAAAGCGATTGAACTTCAAACTTTAGCTTACAAATATGAGGTTTGTTTAGCCAAACTAGTTTCAATATTATTTTTTCCCCCTCTCTTCTGTGCTAAAAACTATTTAAGTTTGTGGTGCAAGGCTTTGCCATATTACTAACTTTTGTCTCATTTGTTCTAGAGAGGTGAAAAATCCCCCAACTGTGATCTTCTTCCGCTTATGAAAGGCATTGTGGGGGAGCAGGTTCTTAGATCAGCAGCAGTAAAGGCACTAGAACAGGTAGGTAGAGTTGCTATGGTTTATGTTAAGAACATGTTTGCTGATGAATTTTCTATAAGGCAGTTGAATATTTTGATTTCAAGGTTATGCTAAGAACTATTATTTTTTTTTTCCTGTAGAAAATAACCAGCAAAGATTCTTCTCTCTCATCTCTCTATATAGAAGTATGAATGCTGGACCCTGTTAAACTAGCGGCAAACATTAAATCGGGCCTTGAAGCTGTAAGATAAAACAAGCTTCCAACCAAACTTCTATACATGCTTGCAGCCAAACTTCTAATCTTTCACCATCTTCCTTCTTTAATTTTTCATTCACCGCTAAAGGAATATCAACAGGTTTGCAGCCATACATGCCAAACTTTTTCAAAATATTTTCAACATATCTCTTTTGACAAATAAAAACTCCATATTCATCTTGGTAAAACTCAATACCAAGAAAATGATGCAGCAAAGCCAAGATCACTCATCTCATATTTTTTCATCATTTCTATTTTAAAATTTTCAACCATTTTCTTGTTGTTACCTGTATACACCAAATCATCAACATAAAGGGCAACAAGAAGGATATCATTTTTACCTTGACATTTGACACACAAGGTAGGCTCACTTTGACTTCTTTAACATCCTTGTTGAATGAAGTAGCTGCCAAATTCACTATACCACGCTATAGGGGCTTGTTTCAACCCATAAAGAGCTTTCTTCAACTTGTAAACTTTTTCCTCTTGGCCTTTAGTCACAAAGCCTTGAGGTTGCTGCACATACACCTCTTCTTTTAACTCTCCATTCAAGAAAGCTGACTTCACATCAAGTTGGTACAAATTCCAACCTTTTTGAGTTGTTACCGCAATGATTGTTCTCACGGTGTCCAAACATGCAACTTGAGCAAAAGTCTCACTATAGTCAATTTCAGGCTGTTGTGCATAGCCTTTGACTACTAATCTAGCCTTGGCTCTTTGGATTGAACCATCTGGATTATGTTTCAATTTGTACACCTACTTTACTTCAATATCTTCTTTGTCATTTGGCTTTTCAACAAGCTTCCGTGTTTTGTTCTTCTCAATTGCATTGATTTCTTCTTACATCGCATTCCTCCAAACATCTTTGATTGCTTCATCAAAATTTTCTGGTTCCACAACACAATAGTTGCACCTTGCATAAATATCACTCAAGTCGTTCAATTTTATTGGAGTTGAGCTAGGAGATGATGAACTTGAAATTGGTGAACTTGGAGAGGATGAAGAACTTGGTGTACATGGGGCTGGTTGCTCACTTTCAAATGCTTAATCTTGTTGTAATAAAATTGCAGGGATTGTTTTTTCCTTCATTTTGTCTTCTTCCCAATTCCAAGAAGCCTTCTCATCAAATACAACATCCCAGCTAATGATCACCTTGTTTGTCTTCAAGTTGTAAAATCTATAGCCCTTTGACATGGAACTATAGCCAATAAAGACACATCTATCACTTGTTTCTTCCAGCTTTGTCCTCTTTTGTTTAGGAATTTGAGCATAACAAACACACCCAAAAACTTTAATGTTTCTTTTTTCTATTATGTACTTTACTCTATTTTTTAAAATTCTTTTACTTATCTTTCTCGTTACATTTAATGAAGGATACTTTTGTAAAGTAATTCATATATCTATTATTCATAAATACAACATTAAATACATTTCTTAAACTATATAAAATTGCTAAACTAATATACTTTGACCGCTTCCATTATGAGAATCTCTTTAATGAGTGATTTGTAAATACTCCCTCCGTCCCAAAATATAAGAAAATATTAGTCAAAAAAAATTAATGTATTTGGTTAAAAATTTGGACTAAATACATCACTTTATTTGACCAATTTTCCTTTATACTAGTGTGGTGACCCGTGCCAAGCACGGGATAACTCGTTAGAGTTGGAATAGTGTTCAATTATTATGTAAATAATTTTTTAAAATATTAATTAGTTAATTTTAAAATATAATAATATAATCATTATTTTGTTATTTAGTTCAATTAATTTAAACAATTAGGGTGAAAGGAAAGGTAAATATATTCAACAAAGTTATTTAAACAGTTGTGACCTCTAGATTATTGTTCAATGGGTTGGACGGGTTGAAATTGATTCTAAATAAATAAATAATATATTTATTGCTGATTTTTTTATGTAAGTTATTTAAAGTCATTGCTAAAAAGAAGTTATTTAAAGTCGTAATTAATAAAGTAAAATTGCATAAATTATACCAAATAGGAATGACAATGGGACAGGATGCGGAGGAATTTCTCCCTCCTCAAATCCAAACCTATAAAATTTGGGTGTCCCGTGTCCCGTTCCAATTTTCAACGTTGATAAAAATAGAACCTTAAACCCATATCCAACGGGGTTCAGGTATCCTCATCATGCTCCACAATTCATATGAACTTAGGTTGCGTTTTGACATTTTTTTACTAAAAAAAGAGTTAAAAGTTGAAAATAATTTTGTTTCAATAAAAAATAAATAGAGAAAACTACTTGTTTAAAATTCAACTTAAAAATAAAAATAAAAATATGAATATAATTTAAGACTTTCTTATTTAAGTGAGTTTCTTATCCCCTATTATTCGCCCATACCCCGTCTTCTAAAATCGGGAAAAATTCAAACCCAAACCTAGTTAATTCTGGTTTTCCCCGTCAAAGCTAAGGCGGGCGGATATGGGTTATATTGTCATGCCTAATACCAAATACACAAAAGTACCATGACAAATACATTAAATTCATCAGTTAAAAGAATAGTGAGAATGGTGGTACATCATTCTGAAATTCTGGCGCGCTGGTAACAGATGTGGTATATGATGTTTCAACATCAGGACACGAACATGATGTTGAGTCTAATGTTTCAACATCGTACCAACGTAAAACACAATGAACAAGATAAAGATAAATGACAGAAAGTAAAGAACACAGTATGTTGTTAACCCAGTTCGCCGCACAACAGCAACCTACTCTGGGGGATACCAATCCAGGAAGGAAATTCACTATAATAGTGTTAGTTCAAAGCCCTCAGTAAACGCCCCGTTTACGACTTATCACCTAACCCCTACCCGTGCAACTTCTGCCTAGGAACTCCTAGACATGACAACCTCTGGTCACTTCCTACCACAACAGTACAGACAGCACTGTTTACAATCAATAACAAAAGCATATGGTGGAGACACACTCCTAAAAACTAGACCACTCGTACCTAAAGGCTTAGAGTGATACACAAGAATACAACTCAATCAAACACAAACCATCTCTGTGCAATGATAATCAATGGCAGCAACTAGAGAGGTATACAAAATAAAGCACAAGGCTTACAAAGACACGAAACCCTAAAAGACTACATCTTTGATATTTTGGCTTCGCACCATACAATGGGTTTAGCATCTTCCTTTAAATAGCCATGAGTTAGCATGGGCTTCCTGAGCAAATCAAGCTTCAAACACAGCTGATCCACAAAATCTCCAGCTCACATATTCTTGAATCGAATATATTGTTTCCATAAATATTTCCAAATATATCGGGACCAAATATAAAGTTTCCTAAAATATTTGAACATCTTTAGGAAATAAACACAACGTTGATTCTGGACAGTACACATCTTGGTGCACAAGTAAAAGGACGTGGTTTCCTTATATAAACAAATTGTGTAATTATGGCGTGAGATCAAGGCATACTGAAGACGTCCCAAATGTTGGAACATTATATCAAACATCCTGCTTGTATATTTGTTTTAGCAAAATGATGCCAACATACAAAACACCAACACATTCTTATTAGGAAAGAAACTAATGTGTGTATGCTCTAGCCAGCATTGGGTGCTCTTTGATTGATGGTTTGTGTTTTTTCGAAACGTGTCTAATTCAGATTATTCATTTGTTCGACGATGATATATATGTTGAGAATCACTGTCTCTCGTTTAATTTCGGTCATGTAGTTTCATTTTCTTTGTTGGGTTTATTGCCCTCTTTGTAATAAAAAAAGAGTCAAAATATAGATTAGTCTTCATTGGATAAAAGGGACAAAAAAAATTGGGACCGGTTCACTGGTTTTATCAGTTTTCATCGGTTTGCAACGATTTTTTTAGGTTTTTCCGGTTTTCAAAACCTCTAATTTTTCATAATTTTTCCGGACCAACGCTCATTTCGATTACCGGCTCAATAATCTTACATAATACACCTTAATACATAGTAATTTTACAACAACAAAAAAAAAGTCTCTTTATTTGGAAATTCATAAGCAATTTCTTCGAGCATTTTGAAATGCAAAATCATTTATAATCACATTAACCACAATGTTCTCAATTGACAAAGTTGTCAAACCCGTTCAATTGACATATCCTTTCATGTGGCGAGCGTTATTGTTTTTTGGGTTAAATATATTTTTCTTCCTTACAAAATGGAAATCTTTTTAATTTGGTCCTTATTTAATTTTTATTGGTTTTTTAGTCCCTATAAAATATTATGCACAGATTTGTAGTTCCTACTATCGAGTTAACATGTATTTTTTTTATTTTTTTTGCAGGAATATTTAGAACATATAAAAAAGTTCCTCTGCAGTTAATAAACTCAAAATTTGATTTCTATATCCGAACATTTGTTTCTTCTAGCTTGAGCTTTTAGCTTTTGAAAATCACATTAATTTAATTCATTCCATGTTAAAAAATTCAAAACTTTAGTAAATAAACCTTTTATAATGTTCTTAACATGCATACATAAAATCACTCAATAATTAAGAATTTGAAGATAATTCAATAGATTTGGTTTTTACTAAGGACTATATATTTTTTAAAATTTAAATAGTGACTAAAGTTAGAATGTTTCAACTTTATGGGAACAAAAAACATATTTAACTTTTTTTTTTATAATGCTATCATAAAAATATGTGAGTATACAATAAATTTGGGACCCTAAAATCTTCTTTCTTCCCTAGGCTGTGGCAATCTTGTCTTTAACCCAAGGTCAGCCCTATATAAAGATGTATCAAATGAGAGGAGTGCTTATTTGTGACAGACGACAGAATAAATAATAACATTTGGGTTGAATAATTAAGATGCGACTTAAGTTGTACAAAAAATTTGGATTTTTGTTAAGTTGAATAATTAAGAAAGAAGTAAGAGAAAGGTTGGGAACTGATAAAAAGAGTAACACGCGCACGTAGTTAAGGAAGAGATACATGAGAGGCAGTTTTGAGATCTCAATTGTTTATTTGGATCAAATGATTATTATACAACGTTCTCATATCTCATTATAAATATAATCTCACTTAATATATCTCCTGCACACACACATGAAATGAGTACTATAGTATTTATACCCGCATCCAAAATCACTCAATTGTAAGGATAATTATTTGTGGCCAAGCTCGTATCCAAAATACGGCCTTTTATCATTTCCATCGAGAGTTATGTTTGCCGATACCAAAATGATGAGTTTAATTGTTATCCATAATTGGAAAACAAATTTTGAAGTTTAAATTTAATATTAAATGGTCAAATATCATCTATTTTTAGCCAGCTGTCTCAATTTAGTCGTTTCTTTGTCGTCATTTAATTCTTGTGTAGTTTTCTCTTTGTAAACTTAGGCCCTCATAGAATATAATGGGATAGTACTAATATATTATCTTGTTAACTCAAAAGTTCTATACTCAGAATACCATGTGGTGAAAATAGTAACAAAGATTGCAAATTTAAGTTGGTAAAGTAATTTTTTTTATAGAATCTTCGAAACTCAACAGTCAACTATCTCAAGATTAGGACCGCACTACCACCATGACTCAACCCATTACACTGTTCACAACATAGGCGTCTTCAAAGTCTTTTACAATATATGATCAGTTATTAAAAATGAAAAAAAAAAGAAGACAAAATTAAAAACTTAAAATGACTAAAACAGAAAGAAATACAATTATGAATATACTAAATAGATATCCAAAACAAACATTACAATCCTTAAAGAAATACATTACATGTGTCAAAAAAAAATACATTACAAAATTGTCACTGATCATGAGACATGAAAAAATTAAAACAACACAAGAGAATAAAAATCACGACATCATTCACATGTTGACTTCCGATTCACTTTGGTCTTGCTATACAATATTGTACCTAAATTCATCAAAACCTAGTCGTTTCCAATATCTTTAAGATCGTTTACTTAAATTGCTACAAAAATAACAAATCATTCAAAACGAATGAGATTACATTTGTTATGAAATTATGTCGCAAATTTCTAATAAGAATAAACATAATAGATCAGTATCATAAAAAGTTAAACGTAATAAAGTATCAAAATGACAAACATAATATAGTTTAATGATAATCATCTTTATATTAAACATGAGTATGGTATAGTTTATTGTGTTCCTTTTGAATACCATGAGGATCTCCATCACATCTGTAAATATTATGGAGAAAAAAAAAGTAATTAGCTCTAACTTTGTTTTCAAAATAAAGTTGCAAATAATATTTGAGGAAATCAATCAGAAATAGATATAATATAAATCTGAAAATACATCTTAGTCGCCTGACATAAACAAAAAAAATGGTGAAAACATAACATATAGACACAAAAAACAATTACATTGGAATGATTTGAAAAATAAAATAAAATTAGAACTCCAAAATTAAAATGATGCAATACAAAAGTTTGTGATAAAAATTGGCAATTGATGGTACTATTTATAGTACCAACGTTGTGTCAAGAGAGGATGGTCACTTAAAAAGATTTTAATTGATATTGATAATTAAAATATATTGATTTGCTTTTCAATCAATGCAATAAATATATTGATTTGCTTGACCAATAATTATTGTTTTGCATTTTTTTTTACGCAAATTATTGTTTTGCATATAGAAGGCATGTTCTCATATTTCAAAATTTAAATTGTAAATATTCTTCAATAATTCAATATTATTTAATCATTCATAAATTATAAAAAATATATTTACAATGCATATTTAATAATGCATGAAAAAAAAAGATATTTTCAAAAACATAATAATTTGAAATTTAAAAAAATAATAATTTGAATATTTTAATTTATAACTAATATTTGAATTTTTTAATTTATTATACACTCTATTAATATATTAATTTGATAATTTGAATTTGAATATACAAAAACATATAAGTAAAAATTTGTTTATTTATTTATATTTAAATTTGAATTATTTCTTTTTCAATCAATGCAATAAATATATTGATTTGCTTGACCAGTAATTATTTTTTTGCATATAGAAGGATTATCATATTTCAAAATTTCAATTGTAAAGATTCTTCAATAATTCAATATTATTTAATCATTCATAAATTATAAAAAATATATTTACAATGCATATTTAATAATGCACGAAAAAAAAGGATATTTTCAAAAAAATAATAATTTGAAATTGGAAAAAAATAATAATTTGAATATTTTAATTTATTTACAATATTTGAATTTTGTAATGTATTATATACTCTATTAATATATTAATTTGATAATTTGAATTTGAATATACAAAAACATACAAGTAAAAATTTGTTTATTTATTTATATTTAAATTTGAATTATTTCCTTTTCAATCAATGCAATAAATATATTGATTTGCTTGACCAGTAATTATTGTTTTGCATATAGAAGGCATATTCTCATATTTCAAATAAATTGAATTACACAATAATTTTTTTTACAAATATATTATTTTTATAATATATATAATCTGGTTATAATTTTTAGAATATATTCATAATTTTTTTCGCCGTTTTACATCTTGTCTTGCATAAAAATAAATTTCTTCTTAAAAATTATATTTTACTTTTTTATGCAATAATCTATTTTACTAAAATTCATTTTTATTTTAATGTCATCCAAGACAATTTATTTTTTATTAGGTCATAATTATATTTTAATTTTCATCATTGTAATATACATATATATATATATATATATTATAAAATTAGTTTTTGTTGTTTGAAAAAGATCTAATTCTTTTAAAAAATGCATGCACGAAAAATAATATAAAATATTTTATTAAAATAATTTATTTGTTTATTATTGTTATATATTTATGATTTATTATTTCAATTATATTATAATAATTATAATTATATGTATGAAATTTTATTATTTGAATTGAATTTGAAATATTTTCTTTTTTGAAGTATGCATTTAATACAATTTTGTGATGATGAATGTGAGGAAAGCATTTGGAAAAGAACATTAAATGAGACCTTAGAAAATAGGTCTCATTTGTATAGTATTAAGATTAAGATTAAAATTTTGGGACAGGGAAAATACCTTTGTTAACTCCTATCAAGCTTCGAGACAAGTCCTAATCACCTCGAAATCCAACTCAAACTTTATTTTAGAAAAAAAAAAACTCTCACTCCCTCTATTTTTTTTAGAGTCATTTAAATAAATAAAAATTGATATATTTTTTTTTTGTCAAAAAAATTGATGCATCTAATCTACCAAATACATTTAACTTCTTTTACTCATTACTCATACACCTTTTGTGTAAGATAATTTAGGAGTAATTCTCATAAACATAATTTAATTGTTACATCTAATTTTTCTTTTTTTACAATTTTTTTTACATCTAATCTAATTATTCTTTTTAAAATGTGAAATTATAACAACTAAGCTGGAAGTATTAAGCCATATAAAAAGAGTGAAAGAAAAGAGTGAGAGTCACACACAAAACTCAACCTGATCCGAACCTAAGGTCCATGCCTAGAAACCGAGGCTCGGACTAGACTGAACCTCAGGAAAAAAGCCATAGCACCCCCCCAACTCGAAAAATAATGGAACCCAAAGCAAAGCAAGAGAGAGAAACCCAAACAGGGTTTTAGAGAGAGAGATAGAAACAAACAAACAAACAAACAAACAAAGAGATTTTTAGAGAGAGAAACAAAAATGGGTCAGATCGTGAGAAGGAAGAAGAAAGGAAGACCTTCTAAAGCAGATCTAGCTCGCCGTTCCGGTCAATCTCCGGCAGACACTTCTCAAAACGATCTACGACGGAGCCGTCGACGGAGAAATGTGAGGTATAATATCATAGACTATGATGATTACCTCGATGAAGAAGATGAAGATGAAGAAGAAGATGATGAAGATGAGAGAAGACGTGAGAAGAAGAAGTTGAAGCTTGTTGAGAAGCTGAATCAAGGTGTGGATGAAGATGATGAAGAAGAAGATGAAGATGATGATGAAAAGCATAGTCGCGGTAGGTCGCGTGTGAAACACGCGCCTGTTTTAGATAAAACAAAAATTGGAAGAAAAAATGAAGATAGGGTTGATGAAAAAGAAGAAGAGGAAGAAGAAGAAAATGAAAATGAAGAAGAAAGAGAAGAGGAAGAAGAAGTTGTAGAAGAAGAAGAAAGGAATGAAAATGCAGAGGAACACGATGACGAAGAAGAACGTGCAGCTGAAAGGGGTGAGGTATGAAAATTGAAATAAAAAAATGAAAAAGAAAATAGTGAAAATGAAAATGCATTTGAATTTGAATTTGTATGATTTTTTTATTTTTTTTAAGACTCGTATCTAGCTCAAAGACCGACTAATTCGAGAGGACTAAAGATTTATATGATTTTTTACTAAAGATTTATATGATTTTTTTCTTTCTTGAAGATTTGGTATCTGACTCAAAGACCGACTAATTCGTGAGACATTGAAAGCTTTGTATGATTTTGTGGGGGAGGGAAGAAAGAATGTGTTTGTGTTGTGTTGTGTCCAGCTCAGCTGAAATCACTGAGATTTTTTGTTGTTGTTGAGAGATGAATGATACTAATTGGTCCATTATTCAATTTATATCTTGTTTCTCTCTCTAGGTTTTTCTCTCTCTTTCACTCTCTCTGTCTATGTCGGGATTTTGGGAGAGAGATAACTAACGGGTCAACTGTCAAAAACTAACACACACACACATGTAGAGTTTCTTTGATTAAGGTTTCATTTTTTTTTTCTTTCTCTCTCTCTATATCTATAACCTTAAACTACGCATTGTTTGTTCTGTCTCTGTCCCTGTCTAAATCGCATCTAAGTAGTATTTGTTATAGTTTTTGCCTTTTTAACGGTTTTTGATTATTACAACATTATTAATTGTGTGTGTTTTTCTTGGTGTGTGTGGTTTCTGTTGTGACAGGTAAAGGGTATAAAAGTGGATGATTCAAGAGGGCTCCACTCTGTTACAGGTTTGTGTTTCTGATTTGTTGTTTGGGTTGTAATTCTTAAATTTCTCATTTTTCTTACTTATGCTTTTGGATGAAACGTGTTGGATATTGAAGGGTAGTTAGTGGAGGGTGTACAGTGTTTTCATTGTTACAGCATCGTACTCTTTGTTGAGTTTCTCATCTTGGTTTTTTGTTTTCACTGTTAGGGACCCCTTTGAAGGTTCAGTCCGAAATTCCATTGCCTGATAAGAGGACCCTTGAATTGATCCTTGACAAGCTTCAGAAGTAAGGGGTTTTTCTTTTGTTTATAGTGTTTATGATTTCATCTCTGGCAAATGCTTTTATATTCCATTCCATGGTGATGCCGTGTTTTATGGTGTTTGTTTTCTTGACTTGGATGATGGCAGGAAGGATACATATGGTGTGTATGCAGAGCCAGTTGATCCGGAAGAGGTGTGTGAATTTTACTTCCTGTAATTTGGTAGTCTTGTTATTGGAATGCGATCTGGGTTGGGAATTCAGTTTTTTCTTTTTTTTCTCTTTGCAGCTTCCTGATTATCACGATGTCATTGATAATCCCATGGACTTTGCCACCGTGAGGAAGAAATTGGCAAATGGATCTTATACTACATTAGAAAAATTCGAGGTGTGTTAAAATGCATTGACTGTACCCATGAATTTTGATTGTTTTTGCTACATGATTATACTGGTATTCTATACTGACTATGATTCTTGCGCTACTTTTACTAGTAGTATATGTGGGTTGTGGGCAAGAGGCTGGTTGGCCCATGTGGTTAGTATGAGATAAAACTAAAACGGAGTCATTCAGGATGCTGACTAGAGCATGCAACCGGCAGTAATGATTTGTGTGTTTTTGAGAGATACGGCAAAATCTATAGAAATATAATATTAATGGGGATCTTATTAAATTTAGCTTTAGTTATAAGTTTTACTGTATGAGTGTGTTTGTTCAATCATAATGATTGATTGGGATTTGGCAACAACATTGACATCGGAGGTGGAAGAATTTATTCATTTTTTGGGTCTGTTTGTAACATGTCTATTTTGGCATTGATAAATCATAAATGATAGACATGTTTGTAACATGTCTATTTTGGCATTGGTGGGTAATATTGCAGTTTAGCTCTTCGGGTCATAGAGCCCTGAAATTTCACCGCCATGGTATGATCTTGCTTAAACACTAGGAAAAAAACAAGATTCAACATACGATAATTATAGAGAAAATTAGGGTAGCCACTATTTTAGAGATTGTAGAATCTCGTCTTTGGTGGTTTGGGTGTGACGGAAAAATAAATGTAGAAACACTGGTAAAGAGAGCGGGCCAGATGGTATATAGTCCAATAATTAAGAGAAGTTTAGAGATAAACTGTATCTTAGGACATAATGCATGATAGGACCATTGATAAATCTTTGAACCTAACTCCACCTGGTGGAGAAAAGATGTGCTTGACTTGGTTGATTTTAGGTGGCAAATCTTGATTTACTAGGACAGCAAAGGCAATGCCTATATGGTATACCTTATGATGCATTGTCTGCCATCAAATCTTCACTCTCAAATCTACAAAAATAATTTTATGCCCAGTGATATACTGGACTATAATTTCTAGAGGTTGACCGTTGATAGGCATTAGTGATATATTGGACCGTCCCTTTTATTTCATTAAAATTAAAATCCCAAGCTTTCGTTTGCTTTATCATCTGAATAAATTTTAAACTGCACATAGATGGGGCACCTTCCTGACTGAGTGATGTATTAAAATAAAAAATTTATTTACTGACATTTAAATGTAATTGTTGAATGCAGAATGATGTATTTTTGATTTGCTCAAATGCAATGCAATACAATTCGTCAGATACTATATACCACAAACAGGTATGATGATTATTTTCCTTTGCTTTGCTTGAAAATTATGGCAACTGACCATTTGGTTGTGCTTGCTAAATGATCCTTGTATTTGTTACAGGCACGTTCAATACAAGAACTAGCTAGAAAGAAGTTTGAGAAGTTAAGGATAAACTTAGAACGCTCTCAGAGTGAGGTGAAATCTGAACAAAAAACAAAATCCAATTCCTTAGGTAAGAAGCCAGCAAAAAGGCCACTTGGTTATGCTTCACAGGAACCTGTTGGCTCTGATTTCTGCTCTGGTGTAACTCTTGCTACTACTGGAGAAGTACTGCCAATTTCCCATCCAATTCAAGGTATCTTCTGTGAAAGACCTGGCAACATTGATGTCCCTGTGGAGGGGAATGCTTTCTTTTTCGACGTAAATCAAGAGAAAACAGAAGAATTTATTTCAGGTATCCCAGAAGAGACAAAACTCTCCATTCGATCCGTTACACCGTGTTGTCACTGTTTCATTTTCTGCATACTCCCAACGTAGGATCTTAATATAACATCTGACTATTTTTCATTTGATTTTATTATTGTATTGTTTCAGGGAAAGGCCTTCCCTCCAAGATGGGAAGGAAATCATCTGTGCAAGATTATGAACGCCGCGCTACTTATAATATGTCTAATCTACCAATTACTAGATCTGATTCAGTGTTCACGACGTTTGAGAGTGAAATTAAGCAGTTAGTTACTGTATGTATCATAAGGAGTGAAGTTTAGTCCTTGAATACTTGAGCTTTCTTTTCTTGCTCAAAGCATTTAATAATGTATTTTTTTGGCAACAGGTTGGACTTCAAGCTGAATATTCCTATGCCAGGAGTTTGGCTCGTTTTGCTGCAACTCTAGGACCTACTGCGTGGAGAATAGCTTCCCAGAAGATTCAACAGGCACTGCCATCTGGCTGTAAATTTGGTCGTGGTTGGGTTGGAGAGTATGAACCACTTCCAACCCCAGTATTAATGCTTGATAACCGTGTCCCAAAACAACCTAGTCTGGCAACAAAGTTGCAGTCTACTACTAAATTACCAAACGTCGGCAAAAATGGTAAGAATGTAGAATCCACCTTGGAACATCCTGTAAATGAACCGATGTTTGAGGGGAAACAGCCTTCAGTACGCCCTGGTTGTGGACTCGCATCAGAAGGAAAACCATCATTGTTTGGTTCTGCTGGAGTAAGACCGAATGCTTCTATCAATATCACTCGTCAGCAATCAAATGTCCAAACCAGGAATGTTGGCAAGTTTGAGAATAAGGGTTTGCAACAAGTGGAGTTGAACTCTTTACCCTCAAGCGATCAGAACAATGGCAGTCTAGTTGCAAAGCTTACAAGTAATGCTCCTGCAGCTGTTTCTAAACCTAAAGACATGGTACCAAGTAACATGAACATTTTAACGTCTATGCCTTTCAAGCAGCCAGATGCTAACGTAGTAGTTAGTGGAGAGTTACCAAATGGAAAAATCAGGAATAGTAGTTTCAATAGACGGATGACTGGTCCATCATCTGAAAGTACATCAACTCAGACGGGCAGATCAGCTCCCTTTGTTACCCATGGGCAAGAGCAGAGTCTTAGTGACCCAGTTCAGATGATGAGAATGTTAGCCGAGAAGGCTCAAAAGCAGCAGGTTTCTAGTTCATCTAATCATTCCCCTGTCGAAACTCCACCAGCGACTCCATCAGTTACACCTGGACGGAGAGAAGACTTGAGCAATGCCTCGGCAGCAGCTGCTCGTGCATGGATGTCTGTAGGAGCTGCAGGGTTTAAACAAGGACCTGAAAGTTCTAGCTCACCCAAAAGTCAGATTTCTGCCGAGTCACTGTACAATCCAACCCGAGAGTTCCAGCAGCATCTTTCACGAATTAGGGGCGAGTTTCCTCCTGGTGGAATGCCTTTCCAGTCAGAGAAGAACAATTTTCCATTTCAGGCACTTGTACCTCAACACATGCACACAGTTGGTGTTTCACAATTTCCAAACCGACCTATGGTTTTCCCTCAACAAGGCGCAGCTTCTGACCTATCAAGATTTCAAATGCAGCCCCCTTGGCAAGCTGTCCGGCCTCATAGTCAACCAAGACAGAAACAAGAAACGCTTCCTCCTGACTTGAATATTGATTTCCAATCACCTGGGTCCCCTGCAAAACAATCTTCTGGTGTGCATGTTGATTCGCAGCAACCAGACCTGGCTTTGCAGCTATGACACAACGTTCCAATTCTGATGTGCATGTTTCTGCAAAAATTTGACTGATTGAATTTCGGCTCCTGTCATTGGATGTTGTTTTTGATTCATAAAGTTGAGGAAAAGGTTACTACTTCGTTACTTTAAGCAGGGATGAAGTGGATACCATGTGCTGGAGAAGATTGTTATCCCTTGGATGCTTGTGTTGGGGATCTTATGGTTTTGTTATGTAGGATTCAGCACCAGGTGACTCGGAATGAGTTTCCTTATGTCCAAAAACTTAGGTAGATTTGGGGGAAAATAGCTCCAAAACCTGCTCTAAAACCTTTCCATCTTTTCCTGACGAGGATTACCGAGACACTGCAGCATGTGTATGTATTATCATGGTGTTTTAAAACCCCATAGAAAATATCAAGGGGTCAATTGATTATTATGATGAGATGTTACTTAGATTTTTCATTAGATGGGAAAATATCATGTTGATGCCTTGTACATGCATTACTTATCGATGAAATTGAGTTGCCTATATTTTCATTTTGCAGATTACTTGTTTATCCGAATTGGCGGCGAGGGCACACACCACATTTTAGTCCTTAATGCTGTTATTATTCTGTACATGAAATGTTTACATGTCACTTGCAAAAGCAGATTTGCTTTTTCTTGTTTTACTTTTACCCTACTGAGCTGCAACATCAAAATTCAGGTTAAAGAGACTTAACAATCATAAAATGGAGCCAATTGAGGGATCATGGGAGCTATAAAGAGCATGATTGGAGTACTAAATTAGTTTTGCCATTTAGGGACATTGAACAATGTTACATGAAATGATGAACACAAATATAAATTATATGGTGGCTGTAACCAAAAAATTATATGGTGGTTCCCACTTCCAACTTTTATATTGGAAGGCTTCAAAAATAACTAATGACAGCTACACTCGACCAATTGATGTAGACACACCTATTATTACTTATTAGTCATATAAAACATAAACTAGGTAAGCCATTTTCCCTCCTCATAAACAAGGTAAGGCATTTAGATTTAGACGCACACTTAGACGCATTTATTTGTGCCTTTTTAAAGTTTTTTTTTTCTCTTTCAAATAAAGTTATATTTAAAGTATTGAAAACGTTTTGTTTACAAATATTTTTAAATAAAATAAGAAAATAACTTGTGGTTGCACCAAAAAAATAAGAAAATAACTTGTCATAAAAAGAGTAAAGCATTACTGATACAACTATATTATTTTTAGTTTATATGATATTGATATGAAGTTACCACCGCTATTAGCAATGATTAATCTTCATTGGAGAACCTGTGAGACACAAAATTGGATTTTTTCATCGAACCCTTAATCTTATGCTTAAAGAAGTTAAGACCCTTATCATGTGAATTATCACTTGGATCAATTTATTGTTAGTTTATTGAAAATCTAAACACACTCCTTGAATGCTTTACCAGCTGTCTTTTTTATGTCCTTTTGGGAGCAAGCATGGCCATATTAAACAAACTATGAATGGTTTAGATTCCTTCCTATTCCTAGACTAGAAGATTCATAGGGGCAGCAGAAAATATTTGAGAAGGACAAAAGCATGAATGATTCTTGATTATTACTTTTGCCACCCTATGTTTTTTGGGGCGCGCCCTACGAAATGATCAAAATGCCTCTGTCCATGATTCGTGCTACGGACACCCCCCAAAACACCCTACAATTATAACATTCGTGGCGTAAGTCACGAATATAGAAAAAAAATGTTATTTTTCAAAATTACTCATTTTTCCTACATCTGTGACTTAAGTCACTGAATGATATTTTGGTTATTTCGTAGGGCGCGCGAATAAGCCATAGAGTGACAAAATGAAAAGTCCTGTTTCTTTATGTTCTAGGCCCACACAACTTCATGAAATTAGTGTAACTCACTAACTCCTGTCTCTTGAAATATTTTATCACCATTGTCATATGACAAAATTAATAATTCTAACACGGTTTGGTATTTGGGGTCAGTACCTTGTCCTTTCATTCATCACCTTACAATTGTACATTTATGTTTATCTCCATATTTTTGTATTTTTCATGTGATTGTAACTTGTACCATATATAAGAGATGAGTTGTGTTATTTTGACATCTTAAAATGGACAACTACTTGACAACTTACTCACAATCCACGTAGTTCGAGACGTAATAAAAAATTGAAAAAATAGCTCAATAGTATAAATAGAAGTTGTCTACAACTAAATGGTAAGAGTTTGACAACCATTTAGTTGTATTTGGCAAAATTTTAAGATAGTAGTTTCATTAACTAACCAACATGATTTGTTAATTGTTATTTGAGCTTTTAAATCATGTGGTTAGAGTTTAATTTCAAGTGTAAGTATATAAGAATATCAATTAAGTATTTTGTTTCGAGGGATACCAAAAGTTTTAAATGAATAGTATTGAATAAATGTAATAAACAAATATAAATAAGTATTTTGTATTGATTTGTGTATAAATTAATATCTCATGTCATCTTGGAGTCAGGTCATTATTTAGAGAATCAACCAACTATCTCAATTTAAAGAAGTATGAATGAATTTAAAAAACTAAATTACGGGGTAAAATAAGAACATAATAAAGAATCAAAGGTTGGAAAGATATATATTTGTCGCCTTACTCATAAGAACATAATAAGCACAGTTTGGAGGAAAGATATTTTATATTTATTTGTCCCTTACAAATTTTATGTCAAAGTTGGATAATTAAGTCATCATGAAATGTGATAGTGTTGACTAAATAAAATAATGTCATGTGTGTGGAAGCAGATTGTCTTACGTGAATTTATCATCCAGTTAAATCTTAGCCTTTAGTTTAAGTAGGAGAAAGAAAGAAAAAATAGAAAAAGGTGGATTGAATGGTTGAGATGGTTACTGGATTCCCTGCGGTTAAAACTGTACGGGTGAGGATCCTATCTCCATGTGTTGGTTAAACTTTTAAGTTTTGTTGTTTGTAAACATCACAATTATTTTAGTTTTGATAGGCAGAGAAAGTAAATTGTAACGTGAATTCAAACATGTTAGAAGTGGCACCCAAATATTGAAGCTAATCAAAGTAATTTGTTGAGCAATTTGGTTAATTTTCCTTCTCAAATAATAGCATACTAATTTATGCAATAATATCATTCATCAATTTTCATATCAATCAATTCCTTGCTGATATAACACAATAAATTTAACAACCATTGAACCATATATAAATAAATCAACTTGTTTTCTGTTTATCTTCAGCAGACATAGTATGCCCATTGTCCCTCATTACATCATAGGAGTACATCTAACTAAATATCAATAGTGGTGTATTACCATATAGCATTATTATTATACTTAAAAAAAGAAGAAGCAGTACTTTCCATTTAAAATCATAATAATAATCATCACAAACATGTAACTCTAGTGCAAAAACAAACAACAAAACTAATTGTTTATTCTTTCAAATAATAGAAAGCTCTTCTTATAAATCATTATCTGGCAATTTGATTCACCTTTAACACCAAGCTCTTCAATTTTCTGAGTGTGTAAATTAAACCATACTAGTTCACCATCATTTTTCCTAAAGAATATATCACCCTTGTTACCAATTCCAATCGGATGTTCAACACAGGGCAAAAGATCCACAATAAATAGTTTGATCCATGACTCCTTGATTCCAACTTCACCCAAAATTGATACGTGAAAAGTACTCGTCTCTGCATAATTTGAAATTAATCCAATTGATCCATTTAACATGATTAAATTTCTACACATGAATACAGAATCAATATAATCCATATTTGAAGGTATCAATGTTTTCACAAAGGTCTCATTCTTCAAGTCAAATGACACCAAAATATCTTCATCATCAATTTCACCTTTACAGCACCAATGACAAACTCCATCGGTGTACGCTAGACCAAAACAATGTGTAGGCATATCTAAATCAAGTATTCTCCAACAGTTATAGTTTAAAGAATATATCTCCCACAAGGATTTGTCAAATCCATGATAAAATCTTAGATGTCGAACCACCTTATAGTCATCGCAAACTTGGTCATAACCAAATCCATGAAAATCAATAAAGGGGGGATCCCAACAAGGAAATTCAAAGGCAAAAGGACTAGGAGGAGTAACTTTGCATTCATCGGTAGCTGGATTCCACAATACAGATCTTCCCAATTCATCAATTTTATCACGAATGCCACCTACCCATGTCGCACGTTCAATACAAAAAATGCCATTAACACTATAACCATTAATAATAAAATCACATTGCTCTTGAAATGGATTCGGCCAATCTAATTTGAGCATACTCTTCTCGCTAGAAAGAGAATACAACTTAGACTCATCATATTTGTAAGGGTGCCAATGTTCAATTGGAATATGATGTAAGAGGAGAGATGTATCATTGTCATAAGAAAGATTCATGGATAAGAAATTTTTACCGAATATATCCATGAAATAAGGGTTTTGAAACATGAGAGACCATGATTTGTTTACGCATAAAAATCGAAATAAAGATTTAATAGGCAATTTTGAGAGAATAACCAAAGCAACATCATCATATATGTGATTGCTAACGTTTTCAGTCGTTGCAGCCACTAATTTGTCCATATCTAAACTGATTGATGAAGGGAATGAGTTGTTAGAAACCACTGAAGCCAAACAAAGGCACTTTTTAAATGTGGCGTGTGGAAAACCTAGTTGCAGTTGCAGCAATTAATTATTTTTATTTATAGGATTTTATATAAACTTAACTTTTGTTTGAAATACGTGGGCCTGATTTGACAAAGTCCATAAGAAGAATATTCTTAATTCCCATATTTTTATTTTTATTTTTTATTTTGCTATGTACCCTACTCCCTCCGTCCCATTTTAAATGACCTCTTTTTGACTTAGTATACTATTCATTTGATCTGCTTTGACCTTATTTTTCTACTAATATATACATGCAAATATTAGCATATGAGATGTTGTTTTATTTGTCTCGACGAGTACTTTCAAAATATACCATTTTTATAATTTTTAATAATATATAATTAGAGATATTAACGATTAAAGTTGTGCATTGACAAACGTGTCAGTGGTCAAACAGGTCATTTATTTTGGGACAGAGGGAGTAATTGTTAGAAATTTTACTCTTAAAATTGATTAGTGGAATGATTGAAATTCGAGTCCCTGCATATATATAATACAATGTTATGTCAATTGAGCTAAACTCAGATGATACTTTTTTTATTGCATATAAGTCTCAAGGAAAGAAAACAAATACTTAAATTCATTAGCACCAAACTTACATTGTTGATATCTAAACAAAATTCATTTAAATTTATTTTAATAATAAATTAATATAAAAATATTATGTCATTGACTTATTTCTCAAGAATACCAATACCTAACAATATAATTTAAGCAACGGAATGTTCACCATAAATATATGGTGTCTATAAAATTATTTTTATCTAACTCATGCCGGTATTTTATTAGTCGAATGGTTTCTTTATTTATCACTCATGGCCATTGGCTACGCCTTACTTCAAGTTAGAATGAACATTCCGGTACACATTTTATTTGATCATGTATTGGTATATTATTGAGATAAATGATTCTAATAAGTCAATAAATAGTGTTTAATACTCCATCCGTTCCTTTTTATAAGAAACAATTTGAAGAAAAAAAATTATTCATTTTTATAAAAAACAATCGTTAAATTAATGCTTTATTGATTAAACAATTCTATTTCTACCATTTATCTATTTCAATGTTATGCACTAATTACAGTAACATATTCTCTATGCATTAATTACACCAAAGTTAGTTTTGGTGTAAATAAATTAATAAAATTTTAGAATTTTTAATAAAAAAAATAAGATTCCTTGGTTTGTGTGTTTTTTCCAAATTGTTCCTTATAAATAGGAACGGAGGGAGTATAAATAAATTAATAAACACTATTTGTGAACCTATCACAGTTATCCACATCAGCAAGTGTACCAACACATTTAAATAAATGTGTATCGAATAATTCACCTCATGTTATTCAAATGATATATTTTTTTTATTTTCCTTTTTGATGATTTATTTTTAGATAGTCAAACGGTTATTTTTATTTTTGGTCAAGCAAATTCTTTAAAAAAATAAAAATATAAAAAAAGAACAATTATTTCATCTGGACACCTTAAAGAGATTAAAATTTCAAATCACATAAAAATGAAGGTAGAATAAGGTAGGATATATATCAATTGATAATAGGAAGAAAAATAATTAAAATGCCACAATTTGTAGCAATAATCCAATTTCATATCTTCAACGATCACAATATGCATATGAATATATAGTATATAAATGGAACAAATTCTATATATAATAACACCAATTAATCAACCTGTCTAAAGAAGAATCATTGCTATTCAGAATTGTGATCCCTTGGAGAAGATTTGATTGAAAAACGTAAAAATGAAATCCTAGGACTTTGCTTTTGCTTATTGATGTTAGGTGATTTTTTGTCAAGATTTTCTTCCTTTGAGGTTTTTCTAAGAACACAAACATCACCGTTGCATGTGTATCTTTTTGATTCTGGTGAAGATTCAGAGAAGCACGTACACCCAAAGATGTTTGACAAAAACAAAGCCATATTATTTGTTGGAAATGAAATGAGAAATGTGTATACAACAATTAATATATGCAACTCTCACATAAGATATTTTTGTATTTATATGTGTACACAATTATGGGTGGTTGAAATTAAGGGGTTGTGTTGTTTGGTCAATTTAGGTTGGCTGCTTGGATTAGAAACTATAACATATGTTACATTTGATTTTATAGAAAAATAAATTTGATTAAAAGAGGAGAAAATTCGTCTTGTATTGTGTGTCTTATATTGTTGGATACAACCATATAAATATAGGTAAATTTTCCTTTTTGGTGATTTATTTTTAGTTAGTGAAATGGTTATTTTTATTTTGGTCAAGTAAAAGGTTATTTTTATAACACAGTCAATTGACTTATTTGTGCAAAACGTGTATATTTTGGTAGATTGTTTTGGACTTTTGTGCATGTTTACATCTTCCAATTTTTGTTTTCTAGAACTACTACTTTTCCACAAAATCAAATTACTCTATATACTATTTTATATTTGAACTAAATTTTTTATTTTAATTAAAATTTTCGCATCATTTATACGTGTATGTGCGTGTGGACTAGGGCTGGAAATGAGTCGAGCTGAGTCGAACTCGCCTGAGTTCGACTCGACTCGATAGGAAATGGTTCAGCTCAAAACTCGGCTCAAGTTCAATACGAACTCTTTTTTCAGCTCAAGTTCGGCTCGTTTAAAGTTCACGAACTGTTCGGTTCGGCTCGTTAGGTTCAACTCGTTACGTCAAATCACATGATTATAAAGCCAAGTTTTTGTCAAAATTTCAAAATTTGATCTTTAACCTTTTAAACTATTTTTTAAAAGAAAAAACATATATTAAATTAAAATAAAAATCATCCCAAGTGTATAATGAATAAACGAGTACAAAATTCAAACGAATATCAACCGATACAAGTAACAATGAAAAGTCTTTTGAGAAAGAGAGAGTTTAAAGGATTAAAATTGTTTTTTGGTAAAGGGAGTGGGTAGTAGCCGTACATAGGGAACTAAAAAGTTTATTGATGTGTACAGTTAAAAAAATTTGGAAAATTATATATATATATATATATATATATATATATATATATATATATATATATATATATATATATATATATATATATATATATATATATAACCGAGCCAGTTCATGAACCAAACGAGTCGAACTATATATAGTTTATGTTCAGCTAATTTATTTGACGAACTTAATTTTTAACTCAAGTTCAGCTCATTTGGTTCATGAACCAAGTTCACGAGTCAATTATCGAATCGAGCTTCGAACTATTCACGAGTTGGCTCGGGTCATTGCCAGCCCTAGTGTGGACTATAGGAGTAAGAGTCATGTATTTTTTTTTGGTAAGGGTAAGACAGTATTTTTTTTTTATTTGACACATGATGACACTATTTTTTTTTTTGACAACTATTTTAAGTTTTAACAATCACGACCAAAATGCGTTGATGAATGTACATGAAAGAGAAAAAATTAAAATTTTCTTTTGCAAATTAATAACAAAAACCTACTCAAACAATCAAGGGTCACCTTAAATATTTTTGGATCCTATGGTATATTATATAGGTCTAATTTAACTTTAAGTGGATAATAGGATGATCGAGGTTCGAACTTCAACCCGCTTCATAGTAGAAAGATCATGAGCGAGACATTCATAAACTAATACAGTAATATATAAATTTCTATTATAATAGAAATCATATATTTTTTTGTTGCTAATTTAGCTTCTTAAAAAAATATAGATTTCTATATATAATACCAAATTCAAGCTCATTGCCTTGATCCATGCTCCTCTATGAATTTCAAGTTTGAATGTCTCGCTCATGATCTTTCTACATGAAGCGGGTTCAAGTTGGAAAAATGCTTCAGGTACTTTCAATGATATATTAATATTTAGGATCTAGTATATATTAGTATATAATATAATTATAGCATGGAAATAACATCAAAGATGTAAAAAATAATATTTTTTCCAATGAAACTTTTTTTTAGCGTTGACATTTGGGCACAAAATTTTGACACCGTATAAAAATATAGGGTTTGCATTATGAGAAAAAAGAATGAATTAATGTAAAATTGAATCATATAGAATGCGCTTGCAATACGGTGTCTGATGTCAAATTCTAATGTCTCAAAAACATTTATATTCTTTTATGAACTAAGGTCACATTATATTTGACACTCCGTATTTCATTTATGTGTTATTATTTTGAATTTATATATACATTATTAGTTGTTTTATGTTATTATAATTTATTTATATAAAGATGTGCATGTTTTAATATAATCTATCTCATTGTGGAATTTTAATGTTGCAGCAATTGCCTGAATATGTACGGGAACAATCTGTAAATACTTTGTATTTAGAAGCACAATGTAGGATTCAAGATCCTGTTTATGGATGTGTTGGGATTGTCTCTAAATTGTATCAACAAATCCATGATGCAGAAGCTGAGCTGGCCAAAATCCAAACTCAAATTGCATGTCATAAGCTCAAAAATCAAGAATTTGAAGTTGAATCAAATTTCAATGTCTTGTCCACAGTTGATGATGAATCAAATTTGAACTTTTTGCCACCACAAAGTAATAGCATGGAGCAGTGGTTTGATCATGTTCCTAATTTGTTCAATTAAGATTTGTTTTCCAAAAGATACAAATCTATAGCTTGATATTATTTTTGGATGGTTGATATTCAATAATTCACTTGATTTGAAGATTTTATTTTTTGTTACTATATTTAGCAAATGCTGAGGAATATTTGAATTATTAGTTCATCGATTGGTATTTTTAGAAATTAAAATGTGATGATTAATTTGTTCATTTGTTACTTGTTTTATTCACGATTCGAAATAGTATTACTTATGCATGGTGCATCAAATTATAATATTTTCGTACATATATTTAATCTCTTTAGTAACTTCTTACAAATTACTAAAAGAAATAACTTTTTACAAAGGGAAGTTCCCTTAATTTTTCAAAATTACTTTTAAATAATTAAATATAAAAAAATAACATGAGATTAAAATGATTAGATCCTAACTTACACAAAAAAAATGATTGGATCCTACCCATGTTATACCAAACAATGGATGCAAAAATGGACCCTCCACTCGCTCAAAAGCAATAAATGCAGAACAACACACTTTGATGAAAAACTATTGTATGACAAAAAAAAGGATGAAAAACTATTGTAAAAACAGAACTAATTATAAAATGTAAAATAATAAATTAAACGTGCATAACATGTAAAATGACACGAATACACATTAAAAAACAATGTCAGATTGCTGACATTGACTAGTTCCACAAGTCAGAAGGAGGTACACATTTTTAGTGATTTTTTAAACACGACTTGTTTTAGTTTCTGTTTGATAATGGAATTGAAAAGTTTGATTTAAAATAATGTGTTTGAGAAAATTGATTTTTTCGACGATATTTTTATATTGAGTTCAGTATAGTCATTTTCAATACTACTGACCAGGTTTTTGATCCCATAATCTATTTTGGGCTATCCATATTTATTAGTATATTTTTGAAAATTTGAGAGAAATTTAATGGAGAGAATTCATTCTCGTACATACTACATTAGATCGCAAGTCTCTGTTTTCTCTCTTTCAAGTGTAGTTTGTTTAATATACTATTTGATAACTGGTTAATATAAGTATATAATAATATATCTGGAAGAAAAAAAAATAGTCCACTATTACATTTTCAGTACTTTAAAACAAAATTCACCTTAAATTTTATAATGCATGATCCTCATAGCAATAACACATCACAAGTAGTTAAATTGATAGGATTTACCTCTGATAGAATTTACTGATAAAAACACTAACAAACACCCCTAATTGTCAACTATGAAACTTTAGGTATTATCAAAAGATATATGTTGAAAGAAAAAAAGATAAATCAAAATTCCTCAAGTTTTGAATACATAACTTGCTCATTGTTGGATCATATAGGCGAAATACATGCCCAATGAGAGAGGATTAAGCACCTGTAGCTGGCTTCTTTCCGTCGATGAACAAACCCATCGTTTTGAACCAACGCATTAAATTTCGATGTTCCTTCACATATAGCCATGCTTGAAGAAATTTAAAGAGGCTATCATTTATGCCTCGCTCCTCAATGTAACTGTGAAATGCATCTCTCATCTTTTCATCTAGTTCTCTGTCAATTTACACACAGTCAGTCAAAAAGTGCCCATACACTTCCTAGTTTACCGCTAACAAACATTGGAATCTATAACAGAAATCAGATGTCACGTGGTTTAAGATAACATATGTAATCCAGAAACAGAATGAATGTTCTTATTTTCCTAACATAAGAATTACATGTTTATTCAAGACAGGATTCGGCAGTTTTACCTTGGTTAACCCTTCCTATATTATGTCAGCCACAAAAAGCATATAAATGACACATTACCATTGACAGTAATTAAGCACCGGCTTTAAGTTCCGGTTTAAAAAAATGAAAGAACGCAAATATTTTGTCATAGCAGTTGCCATTGTTAGTTTGGGATTATTTGTGAGAAATCCAACCCAGGGGTAAAAGGTCATAGGCATAAGACACAGGTATAGAGCATACTCTGAAGGCAGCATGTTGAATTGATTAAAAGATGTATAAAAAGAGTGTAAGATATTTTATATCTAGAGCTTATGGAGGATTAATAAACAAAGTACCTACTAACAAACTCTTAACTATCTTTTAAACTTCTGATGTCATTGGAGTACAATATGCTACTGTAAAACTATCACTGTGATAGAATGCAGGAAAAGATTGGATCCATTTAATATCATGTGGTACACCCTTGTCTTTTCATTATGTTGTTACAATAGAAAACTATTACGATGAAGGGGAAATTGCACCCATCTCTCCTGAGATATGCTTAAATCATGCACACATCCCTTGTAGAGGGTGTGTGTAATCGAAGGGAGGTCAATGTCTTTTGCAGAATAGAGGGGTGTCATTTCCAGAGTTATCGATGGCAGAAAGCCAAAAATCGACCATATAGCACCGCCATTCTTCACAAATTGGCCATGGTGGTTGTAAAAACATCCACCACCTACAATCCACCATGGCTGTGCCACAACCAATATTTAGCAACACTTCATTTAAGCATATTATAAAGATAGAGGTGTGTGCAATTTCCTCTAGAATCAACATAAACCTAAGCTCTACTTACAAAAGAGAAAAAGGTGCTTATTGAAGGCAAATTCTACCTCAAGTAAAGTTCAACTCCATTCATTAAATCCCAAAACTCAGTTACTTCTTGAGACCCTGTTTGGATTTAGCTTATTTTTGAGCTGATGAAAATAGCTTATGCAAATAAATAAATTTTTGTGTTAATTATTCATAACTTTTCATTGACAAAAATTGCCTTTTTATAAGCTGTTTTCTCGTAAACTACCTTTAAAAACTTGTAATAATAGTATAATACATAAAAGCTTATTTATTTGCATAAGTTGCTTCGCATAAGCTCAAAAATAAGTCAATCCAAACAGGCCCTCAAAGTGTTTCAATTATCTATTTTCAGCTTATATTGCTTGCTTGCTTGCTACAAACTCCAACTAATTCAATTACCCTAAACTACCCAAAACATAAACCCTAAACCTTAAACATATAAGAATCACAGATTTCAAAATTAACAGAGTAAAACCCTAGTATATGATCAATTCATAATATAGTAGAGAAGAAAAGATTGAAGAAACATACGCAAAAACAGGACCAGTATACTGTGTAGGAATAAGAATGTATCCATTAGATTCTTGAAGCTTAGGTCTCATAGAAACAGAGTGAATTCCAAGAGCATCTTCATAGAGACCACAAAGGAAATTCAACGATTCTTTCTGATCAGGTTTAGATATATCAACGTGAATGAAAAGTTGATCGATAGCACCGTCTTGTTCGTCGTCGGAATGAGATAATCGCATAACGTAGATGCTAACTTCTTCATCGCCATAGTTTCGCTTCAAAACAGGACCTTCTGAATCCAATGCTCCTTTCACGATTGTGAATGGTGATGGTGGACTCACTTTCTGCCATGAAAATGTGACGTCAGCATAGAAAAAGGTTAAACCCTAAACCCTAACAGAGAGAGATTGAGAGAGAGTATACAGGGGGCATGTTCATTTTGGCGACATCCATGTAGTGATCTTTGAGAGAGCGGAGAATCATGGAGTTTACGGCTGATGAAACGGTGGCGGCGCCGCGAACTCCCGACGGAGCTGTGTGGCGGAGTGCGGCGACGGCGGTGAAGAGACCTCTTCTCCACATTGCTATTTCGCGTTATGTTACTTCTGTTTGCAGCTTCTTTGGGCACCGTCGGTCTCTAACCAAACTATAGGAATTCATTTTATTTTTGTATGGAAAATCATAGGCATTTAATCATATTATATTTTTTAGGGTCTTGCTAACAAGTGTCCTCGGGACACTCTTTAAGCATTCCATTTATAGAAATTTTTTATTCAAATTTTTAAGCATTCCAATTTCCAATGCATTGACTTTACGCATTCCCGTAAAAATTCTATAAAAATCTTACTATTTAAGGTTTTAAAGAGTGCCCCGGGGGCACTCGTTAGCATTTGCCTATTTTTTATCATAGTATTCTTATCGTATTATTTAAAAATATTTACATTATTGTCGCTTAACTCAGTTGGTAGGACATTGCATTTTATATGCAGGGGGCTGATGTTCGAACCCCAGTCATCTCACTTATCCACTGAAATTTCTAGCTACTAGACTACATGATAAAAAAAATATTTACATTATTAAAAATAAAAATATTTACATATTCTGCGTCAAAAAACTAAATAAATTAAGTCACGTGAACGTAGTTCAGTTAGCAGAAATATATTGTATTATATACATAAGACGTTAGATTTGAACCCGTTATTCCATTTATCAATCTTAAATGTGAAATTTCTAGACACTGAACCATTTGAATTTTTTTTTTACATATCACATGTAATGGAATATTTAACCTAATTTATATTGTTTGGTTAATATTTAGAAATGAATTATCAAAAAAGAAATTGAAAATGAGATTAATAAGTTCAACTTTGGTTTAAGACAAATAATATGCATGTATAATTTGTACCCAGAGAAGATGTATACTTCTTTTTTAGGCAAAACAAAATGTATATATACTCTTTCACCTTTTTATTTTTAAAAAAACCTGATGGTTAGGGTCAAAAGTTTTTTTGTAATAGATTATAACATTTTATTTATGTATTTGCTTATGCAAATTTTAAATTATTTTTGAAAGAGTATTGAAATTATTGCTCTTACAAATCTACAGGGTATACCCGTTTTGATTTTATTTTTTTTTTATAAAATCTCATTGTGTTTTTAAAATGCTATCGTTTTATAAAAGAACAGAGAGGAATGATAATAAACCTCTCTTTTTAATTGTCTCTAACACTTATTCATTAATTAGATGAAATTTATGCAAGTCTCAACAATTAGATTAATATATTGAGTGAGTTTGTAATCTTTGGCATTTTTCTTCTCATTATATAGCAATAGTCTTTTCATTTTACAACTTGTTGAGATAAAGAAGTTGACTAAATGAATTTGTGTTCCTTATTATTTTGTGGGGAGAGGAAGATTTGTTGGGTAAAGTGGGAGGAATTCTGTCTTCCAAAATGTAGGGGTGAACTAGGGGTAAAGAATTTGAGGAAATTCAACAAGTCTCTTCTTGTAAAGTAGACATGGCGATTGATAATGAAGAAAGAAGTTTTGTGGTACCATGTCCTAAGAGGAAAGTATGGTTCGAAAATCAATGAATCACCTAACATTTGAGATCTTAGAAAGAGAAAATATGTGTTGGTATGGGTGGATGGATTTGTGTGGTATTGGTCGAATGTGTGGCGAGGGTAATGATTGGTTTGTTAAATTAGTTTGGAGTGTTTAATTGGTTTGGGATCGTGTTGGTTGTGTCTGATGATTTGCTTTTATTAATGCAATTCTTCCTTTGTTTGGAAAAGGTAAAGGCTTAAAAAGGACGAGCTAATTTGGCATGCGGTTTATATGAAAGGGTAGGGATGCTTTAATATTTCGGGGGAAAGGAGCGTTCTAGTTTAACATGCGGTTTTGTGGTCTATTTGGAGGGGAAGGGATGTTTTAATATTTCGGGGGAAGGGTGGTGGTTCAACAGAACATGCTATTGATGAGATTAAACATGTATCGTGGCGGTAGCTACTAGCAAGAAAAAAGGGACCGTCATGTCTTACTATATGATATGAATGGCTAACGAACCCAATTGATTGTATTTTGAGATAATAGACTTGCTAGTTCTTTGTTCTTTATCGAGTTCATTTTTAGGTTTATGATTCTCTATAATTTTTTGAATGAGTTGAGTACCACTTGTACTTCATTCCACTAAGCGAGCAAAGTACTAAGTGTACTCGTATTCCATTTTTATTATAATTATAATAAATACATGTTGTTTGCTGTTAAAGAAAAACAACTGCCAAACAATGTCTTTGTTCTCATCAATCATATACCAATCAATTATAAGCACTTCTAACAGAGAAATCGCAAAGCTTCTTACTATTCCACTACACAAAGTCCTTCTTGGTAGCATAATCGTTAGGTGACAGTTGAAAAATAAATTGAGCACCAAGCCAGCATGTTTCTTTCATACTGTTGCAATTGAAAAATAAACTTTCACTTTGTCAAAAGATAAAACAAGACAAAAATTCAAACCTCTGATCTTTCCAACTTGTTAAGGAAGATATTCTAGATATAGAACGTAAATAACCAACAACTTCTTACATATACACACAGAAGTTAATAGTACATTTTATGGTGACCAAAAAAAAAACTCGGTCGTTTCAGAATTCTATGAGACTACAAGTTTCGACTATGAAAAGATTTGCTTATTTGCGATGCCAAGACTGTCGCCTTCGCTCTTGTGCTCATTAACAACAAGTCCCGTGCTGCCCGACGTTGATGTTGCCGAGCATTTTTAGCTCGCTTTGGAGCTAACCGGTTGTCCCTTTCCTCAAAGGCAAGTCTGAATTTTTCAGCTACTGATAATTCAGTAGAACTTGAAGAAGAGCTTGAAGGTGAAGAAATGGGCATTTTTGCAATTCCATGCATTGTCCATGTCTTGGGATCAATATCCTTGACAACTGCATCATCTAATATGATATTTTGAAATGCTTCAAAAGGAACCTTAGTTCCCATAAACCCAAAGGGAGAAGATGGCTTAGGATTTACTACGATACGCGGGCACTCAACGGATAATTCCTCTAGAGAATTATTATCGATGCTCGGCTGCAAAAACAATATTAGAATATGCCAATTTTTTTATTTTTTTCATTTCTGAAAAGACAAATATCTGCAATCGCATTCATTTACAAACTGAAAAGTTACCAAAATCCAGAAAGAAAGATTTAAACTTCATACCCATACTAGCCACCTGAGTGATTGTGCACCACTACCAATTTCTTTAGTATCAAGGTCTTCCCAAGAATCCTCTTCCACATACTCTAACCTTGGTTTAAATATACTCAAGCATCTCCGCGCAGTGTTGTCACTCCTTGGACAGCCTCTGCAATATTAAGTATGGTTCATTACCTGTTATGAGGTTTGTAATCTAAGTCAAAACAATTTTTTAGCCAGTGTGGTTACAGTGAGTGAAAAGAAAAACATATGTTAGAGTAGGAAACTAGTTATTTTGGGCATCATAGATAATTAAGAGTAGATATGTTTTTATCATATTTATAAATGAACTGAATTTACAATCCTAACTACAAAATAATGGCATATGCAACTGTAATGAGAACATGGTACTAAAATGGCCCATTGAAGCAAAATTTTCATTTTCCAAACGAAATACACTTCACAAGTAACACAATGGATAAAAAAGATGTGTTAACATAGAATTATAATAACTTCAAATGGATAAATGCAATATATGTACCCGCATCTCAATGTCTCCAATGAATGGCAGTGCTTCACAAGTTCAGCGATACCAGTAGCAGTAATTTTGGTGCACCGGCTGCAAATAGTCTCAATATATCAAGTGATTCTGAAAGAAAGAAATATAATATAAAAAACACACTAAAAAGAAACTACGGATATGTTTGCTAGAATGCTAGACACGAATCACAATATGCTAAGCCCGTGTGACGTTGTTGACAGGCCCGAATCAAAATGAAGAAAATTAATAATCATCACATCTGATAGAAGCAAAACGATGAAATATGATGGAAGACTTAAGCAAAAACCTAACTTTGTGTTGATTGCCTAGTTTCAATAAACTCGTGACAGCAAAATATTTCTGGGAAATGCCTGCCAGCTGGATATTGCATTGGGCATATCATGTTCTTGTAAGTTGTAACGTCACATGAACTTAAGGCTAAAACTATAACTTATGCCTTATTTGTAAGAAATGTTTATGAAATTTGAATATTCATCAAAAGATTACAATTATATACCTTATATCCAGAGCTTTAATGAATCTACATACTTCAGCTGCTTTTACCAAGCCATAATCTGAAACATCTGAGCCAGAGACATCAAGGATGTCCCAGGAAGCATCAGCTAAGGCAATCAGGACATCATCATTCAGCAACTTTCTTCGTCTAGCAATAGCTGCCAGCGCTAACTGTCATTAAAGGTTACTTCTTCAACCGTCATGTATACAATTAAGGATACTCTTTTTAGACAAGAATGTGCATCAGGATAAATGATGCATTAAGAGATTAAAAGAACGAAAAGAAAATTATCTTCCAAACTACCTTAATTTCAGCTGGCAAACAGATAGCAATCTCATCCAAATCTTCAACAATATCTTCCAAATGTCTTCCAATAAGTCCAATGCAGAGGTTGACTAGACTTCGAGGCTTTGTCTTCTTAGTTAGCAATCCTGCACAACAAATTTCTCAAAGAATTAGTTAATGCCATGCCATCTTCTGTAGCATATGCTTGGGGGGAAAAAGCATTGGAACATGGTTACACCATCCCACCAAGGTATATTTGGATTGACTTATTCGAGAATCTACTGGCATAAGATTTTGAGTTGAGAGATTGTTTGCGAGAGCTTAAGAAAACAACTTATAAGGTGTTTTCAGCTTACTTCCGTGAGCTCTCCAATATAGCTTGTGAAAACAACTTATAGATTATATGAAATTAGTTTTACTTTACTTTACCAGTTATAAAAATAGCTTATACATACACTTATATAATAAGCGCGCTTAATTAAGTTGTTTATCCTAACAGGGCACAATATTTAAACCAATGACCTAATTTAAATCACACAAACCCCTCAAAACTAACACACAAACACCTAGTGACTAATTCAAAGACCAACAAACTTCAATCATCCTATTCAGGTTCCAAATTCAAACCAATCTTCCCCAAAAAAATTCATCAACTTATCATAACAAACACAAAATCTAAGGTCAAAGGACTTAGCACACCAATAATCAACCGCAATAAAAGAGCCTCAAATGAGTGTTTTTATGAATATTTGTTTTAGTTTACCATAGTTTTTTCTGCTTGGCATTATCACAAACAGTTGGATTGCAATTCAGAGTTTTCTTAAACAATAGAAAAAGGGTTGAAAGAATTACCGGGAAATTGAGGATGGGTGATTGTGGTAATGGTGGAGTTGGATTTGAAGTTGGATTTGGGATTCAAATTGAGGTTTTGCAAAGAGGTAGCTAATGATTTTGCACCTTTACCTTTATTATCCATCAAAAATTGAAAAAACAATATAGTAACATGAAACGAGAAAGACAATGAATGACCCAGAATTCAGAGGAACCAAAAATAGAGGACAATCATTTTGTTCTAATCTCTCTCTCACCCCTAATTTTACTATGCCGACATTACCTAGGATTATTTTTATTTTTATGTTTAATATTATTTATTAGTTTTTTCATTTTAAAAAAATATTATTTTTTGGTTGTAAATGAAAAATTAATAGTATTATTTTCTTTTTGGAGTTGTTGGATCAAATAAAAAAATTAACTGATCTTGTTTGGTTTAAATAAAAAATATAATTCAACTTAAAAAAATTGAACTAATTTCGTTCGATTATTGTTTTTAATTTTAAAATTAGTAAATTTTAAGACCGAAATAGTGAATTTTAGGGACGAATCTAATATTTAAATAAATAGTCTAATATTTAATTCATGTAATAAATTTAAATTATTTTTTCTTCTTTGTTGTTGTTTGTTATACGTTGTTGATGAGTAATCTGTTTTTTTTTATTTATTTTATTTTATTATTTCTTTTCATGTTTTGTTTTCATTTTCCTTTTTCTTTCTTCTCTATTTCATCCATGTTTCATGATTTTTTAAGGTTTGATTCTACTTAATGCAGTTTTGAGTCTAGTTTGATTGATTGTGCAAATATTGAAAATTGCAGATAAATTGTGCAAATATTGAAAATTGCAGATAAAGTTTTATGAAACATAACAAGCCTATAATTTGAATTGGTAGGAAATTATAATATTGATTTTATTTTTTATTATATTTTTATATAAATTGATCAAGTGAACCAAACCAAATCAGTTAGTTTAGTTCGATTCCACTTTTGAAAAATATTAAAAAGTCAAATCAATTTGAATCGAAAACTCAGCTAAATTTTAATTTTATATATTAAAATAAATTTTAAAAATCTCATTATAAAATTTATTTAGATTTCTAACTATATTGGATTGGGTTATCTAAGTCTAACATAGCAAACACATTAATTAATTACCATGACCAAGAAAAGCAGCCAGATTTTCATTAGCTGAACATCAACATTGGCGACTACAAAGATTAGAATTAAGGATGCATCATTGTCACCACTTGTTGTGACTTGTCTAATTCTTCTCCCTTGTTATTTTCTCTTCTTTGAACTTCGCCTCAAGTTATCATACCTAATTCACAATTAAAGTAGTTTAATTATATGGCCATAATTGTTTGATGAAGTTGGTCTAATGTTTCTTTGATTAATGAAGTTGGACTTATTAATGTATTGTTTGATATAGTTTATTTTAAACTTTTTTATTCAATAAATGAAGAAGTTAGATCAAACAGATTTTTAAGAAATTTTCGATAGAAAAAATTGCTTAATTTTTATGAGTAAAATATATAGATAAAAGGCAAAATTACATTTTTAGTCCTTTATCTTATTTTTTTGTAACGTTTTGGTCCTTTATCTTTCTTTTGTAACGATTTGGTCCTTTATGTATCAAAAACGTAACACTTTGGTCCTTTTCGCCACTTTCGTGCACCAAAACGCTGACGTGTCTATTTTTCCTTGTGACGTGGAATTAACACCGTTAACACACCGTCCAGTCACTGTTAACACGATTAGAAACAACGCAAATAGCAAATAGAAACAAGAAGGTATCTGCTGCGATTTCTACTGCGATCTTCATGCGATCTTCATGCGATCTTCATGCGATTTCTACTGCGATCTAGGGTTCGATTCTGTGATTGAAGGCTAACGAAGGTATGATTCTGGAACATTGTTAGGGTTTTTGTTTGTCAACGATTCTGGAATTCGTTTTAGGGTTTGAAATTCATGCGATTTTTGGAATTAGGGTGCGATTTCTGCGATATGTTCATGCGATTTCTACTGATTAGGGTGCGATTTTATGTGTGCATATATAGTCACAGCTTTCCCTACTGTTCGAATTTGGACCTTCTTTCCCTAATGTTCGAATCACAGCTTTCACTTGACACAAGCAGTCTGGTGCTAAATCATTGCGAATGGAACTTGTACTGTATCTAGAATTGTTGTAGCTTCTTGATTTTGCAGAACTGGAGCGGATTGAAGCCATTGAGAATTCCAATTTCTCTTTTTTGGTTTTAGGGTTCATAAATTGGGGGAAAACCAATTTATGTTAAATTCTACATTTTAAGTTTGCCAATGTGTAAATTCCACATAAATAAATGTTTATTTAAGTTTAATTACACGTCAGTAACAGAACTGACATGGCAACATCTTATTAAACGGAAGTGACGAAAAGGACCAAAGTGTTACGTTTTTGATACATAAAGGACCAAATCGTTACAAAAGAAAGATAAAGGACCAAAACGTTACAAAAAAATAAGATAAAGGACTAAAAATGTAATTTTGCCTAGATAAAATATTTTTTAGGCTAAAAAATAATAATTACTAAACAACTTTAACTTTTTTCTGAAAGCTCTTATTTTCGATTTTAGCTTTTAGATGGCTTTTAAGATCTAAAAAAACTATGTCAAACGATACATAAGTCATTGAGCTCAAATAGTTAATAAGTTTCACTAAAAGAATTCAGAAAAACTCAAATTTAATTATTAGATGGAATAATTTATTGATAATTATCTCGCGGTGGAACTCTAATGGATAGCCTTATTAAAAAAAACAAATTTATCCATTCTTGAAATCTAATACTACCATTTTAAATTAAATAATGTACATTTCCATTAAATTTTATAATTTTCTCTCATCTTTTCCATGATTCCATCCTACTCTCGCATCGCATCTATAATTCACTCATTCTCATTTTATTAATTGACACGAGTTTGTCACCTAACATTACATAAACATTGGAAAGTGACCAGAAAAAATAACAGCCAAATTTCCATTTGTTAAATGTCAACATCATATATGAGTAAAAAAAAAACATGTCAACATCATAGAACGAAAGAATCTAGTGTACAAATTAGAATTAAGAATTCATTCATCACAATAACACCACATGTTTTGCCTTATATTTTCATTCTTCTCATTTCTTTCTCTTCTTCAAGCCTAAGCTCATTATTTTCTTCCAATGGTTATTGGAACTTCCAACCTCAACAATGTCAAATCCACCGTTCATTTTTCATGCATATCAAATCAACACCGTTCCCACTTAACAATAAAGCCCAAGCCCACCACCGTCAAAATGAGTAGTAGTATGACTAAACCTCAAAACCTACATACTTATTGGGCTTCTTTGCATGCCGACATTGAAGCCCATCTCAAACATTCTCTTACAATCAAAGAACCCCTCGTAGTTTTTGAGCCCATGCATCATCATGTTTTCACCGCCCCAAAAACCACCGTGCCGGCTTTATGCCTCGCCGCATGTGAGCTCGTCGGCGGTCAACGCCACCATGCCATATCCGCCGCTTCAGCTTTGTTACTAATGGAATCAGCAACTTACACCCACGAGCATCTTCCACTCACGGACAGGCCAAAGCCCAAGCCTGGAACAAAGCCCAGGCCCGTGGCCAATCATGTTTATGGGCCTAACGTGGAGCTTTTGACAAGTGATGGAATTGTTCCGTTTGGATTTGAATTGTTAGCTAGATCCGACGGTGGAGAAAATTCGGAGCGGATTTTGCGGGTGATGGTTGAAATCTCACGGGCTGTGGGTTCAGGAGGGGTGATAGAGGCGCAGTACGGGAAAACTTTGGCTGGTGGATCCAACGGTGAGGAGATGTGCCACGTGGAAGAAATCATGCGTGTTGTGGAGAAATATGAAGGTGTGTTGCATGCGTGTGGAGCTGTATGTGGAGGTGTGTTGGGAGGGGGGTGTGAAGAGGAAATTGAGAGATTAAGAAAATTTGGGTTTTATGTTGGGATTATTCAAGGAATGATAAAAAGGGGATTTAAGGGAGATAAAAAAGTGGATGAGGCAAGAAATTTGGCACTACAAGAATTGCAGTTTTTTAAGGACAAAGAGGTTGATGCAATTAAAACTTTCTTGAATATTTAATTAAATCTACTACTATCATATAAAATAATAATAATGCAATCTCTAGATTATATATAGGGAGTATAGGAATTTTAATATTATTCATGGTCAATAGTTCATAAATTAAATATGGTAATTTTTTTTTAACTTGTGTAATCAAACATTCCAGCTCGTCAAATTATTCATGTTAGGGTGTGTAATGTAATTTTCTGTATTGGACCACGTTTGTAAAGGCGTTATGTGCATGTACATGCAACATTTTTTTTTGGAACCATTTATTTATATCTTAAAGCACGCTTTGCTAAATTTAGGTATAAAAGACAAATTTAATTCAATCAACGGTATACATAAATCAGGTATAAAAGACATATTGCTGATATTAATATATATACTTTGTACTAAATATGTTACCAAGTTCTTAGAAATTAAGCATAGCCCATATGATACATATCAAAGGTGCATTGTATTATTTGATCTACATACCGAAACCGATAACATTCGAGATTATGCTGGATTACACACAAAAGATCTTTTATTGGTTCTCTTTAGCCCTATGTCTCTTATCCTTAGGAGGTCTTCTCTTCCTCCACTAGCAGGTTTTTTCGGAAAACTTTATTTATTCTGGTGTGGATGGCAAGCAGGCCTACATTTTTTGGTTTCAATAGGACTTCTTACAAGCGTTGGTTTCTATCTACTATTATCTAAAAATAATTAAGTTATTAATGACTGTACGAAACCAATAAATAACTCCTCACGTGTGAAATTATAGAAGGTCTCCTGTAAGATCAAACAATTCTATCCAATGGAGTATGATTACATGTGTGATAGCATCTACTATACCACAAATATCAATGAACCCTATTCTTGAAATTACTCAGTATGCTCTTTTTTTAGCTTCAAAAATCTATTTCTTAGTTGAACTCTTATAGTACTAATTGGAATTAAAGAATTAGTAGTTCTGTTCCACCCAAAATGGGAAGGGGCTAAGGAATATCAATAAAGTTCGTTAACATTCAAAGATAACACCAAATTCCTATAATTCTATATGCATAATGTGCAAAATATTCAACTAAACACTATAAAAATTATCAACAAAAAAAACTAAAACAAAATTAAGTTCATAAACATTCAAATTAACACCAAATTATTGTGATTCAATTTCACAACAAAATAATTAACCTAGACACAACTAATAAGCAACAATATATAGCTTAACAAAAATTTCTGGAACTTTATCACCAATTGCAAGCCGTTTCTGATTAATTCAACATTTAAATTAAACAGAAAATTTGTGTACCTTCAGTAATTGACAAAACCGACTTTCGTTTTTTGGAATTCGATGGAGTCGAATCGTTGAACTGAAATGAGCAAATCCTAGAAATGGTGAAAACTGATGTAACAAAAGTAGAATCAGAGAGTGATGCAACGAAATCGATGAAATCACCAAACAAATTCGATGCAACGAAGTTCAGTTGGTACTTGGTAGAGATATATTGTATTAAGTTTCGTGAATGTTGTTCAGTTGGTAGAGATATATTGTATATTTTACATAACAAAAAAAAAAAGTTTACATATTCTGTGTAAAAAAATTTCAAAAATTAAGTCTTGTGAACGTAGTTCAGTTGATAGAGATATATTGTATTATATACGTAAGACGTTGGATTCGAACCCATTATTCCACTTATCGCTCTTAAAGGTGAAATTTCTATCCACCGAACCACTTGAATATTTTTTTTTACATATCACGTGTAATGGATTATTTTACCTAATTTATATTGTTTGGTTAATATTTAGAAATGAATTATCAAAAAATAAATTGAAAATGAGATTAATAAGTTCAATTTTGCTTTAAGACAAATAATATGCATGTATAATTCGTACCCAGAGAAGATGTATACTTCTTTTTTAGGTAAAACAAAAAATATATATATACTCTTTATTCAAAATAAAAGTTTGAATCAATGGGTTACTATTGAAGTTTACTTGTCTCTAGTCAAGTTTTAAATTACCTTTTTATTTTAAAAAAACCTGATGGTTAGGGCCAACACTTTTTTTTTAATAGATTATAACATTTTATTTATGTGTTTCCTTATGCAAATTTTAAATTACTTTTTAAAGAGTATTGAAGTTATTGCTCTTACAAATCTATAGGGTAAATACGTTTTGATTTTTTATTTATTTTTAAATAAAATCTCATTTTGTTTTTAAAATGCTATCAATTTAGAAAAGAACAGAGAGGTTTAACAGAAGAGGCTATTGATGAGATTAAGATTAAACATGTATCGTGGTAGTAGCTTACTAGCAAGAAAAAAGGGACCGTCATGTCATAAAGTATATACTTTCTATGAAAAGTCTTTCCTATTTCATATCGTGGTAGTAGCTACTTTTGATTGCCTTTTAGGTTCACAAGTTCAAATCAATAGCCCAAAAGATTAAGAGGAGATAGATCATGCCCTACATTTGGAAATCAATATGCTGATTTAGCAATCCGGCATTTCCCAACAATCAAGTTGCAGTACAATAACTTCCTCCACAACATAAATGTTTTTCTATCTAACATAACATATTCTCACCATGACATAAAAATAAACCGAGACATGTTAGTAACAACACAGGTCAATCAAGAAAAAATGGCAATTTACCACTGTTTTGGCCACATTTTCCACCTCTGAAATTTAATTAACATCAACGTATCACTTATATGGACATTAAAGTTGGAGCAATATCTTAATAATAATTTATAATAGCTTAGCTCCTTACAAGAACAGAAAATTGCATAAACTAAAAGTTAAATTGAATTCTATAGTACATAGAACCTTTAGCCCAAAACCATTTCTGATTCCTCTTAATACATGACAATACCTCCTAAATTCTGCCTTCTTGTATTGTCAAGAATCCATTTCATTCTCCAGACTACATAACGTGAACATACTCTATTTCCTATTTGTCTCCCTCACCATTGGTTGCTTTACCATTTTTCTTCCAATCCTCGGTACTACACTGAATAGTAAGGTAAATGTATAACGGTGAGTGCAGTAATTTGTGCATTTCCTACTAGTACCAAAACTACCTTCACATACAGAGTCTGCAACAGTAATTTCATTACAATGCACAGCAATGCAAGACTGATTCAAGCAGTAATTGGCAACCTAGGAAGCCATCAAAATCATAGTAAATGGAATGAATGATGAATCATACTAAATTCTTATACGCCAATTCTTCTAGCAGGGTAAATCAAGCAATGGTAAAATTTCTTATCAGGCTTTATCTCCCATCATCACCCACGACACAGATGCACCCACGGCACATACATGATTTCACAGAAGCACACAGTTGAACGCACTAATCGAGATTTCTTTAAATCATGCATCAAACAGAAGAATAATATAACAATCCATTTTAGCACGTGTATTTGGTCTAAGGTTGAGTTGGTATTAATTACTAATGGGAAATGCTTTTTTGTAAGAAAATTTAAGGAGAAGAATTGCAAGAATAAATCTTCACCCTTGATTACATCCATAACCACCCATGTTTTCCAAAAAAAAAGGAGATTAAATGACATCATCCATTAAGATTTTGCCATGTGTTGATTCTTGCATTTCTTGTGTAAAAATTTCATGCTAAATAGCAATGCTCATTACTAATAGATCATCTTCTGCATAATAACAATATTTTCTTGTTATGACAATGCAGCTCCAAACTTTAACTAATTTCATGAAACAACTTGTATGTTTTGTCCTATAGATAAAGCATGAGAAAAAAATCACACAAAGATATATCAAGTCAATGCATAGGAATAGAATTCGTGAATAGTATGAGAAAAGAAAAACATACACAAAGCTATATAAACTCAATACATAGGAATAGGATTCTCAAGAAATAAACTAGCGTATAAGAAAACAATACACAAAGATGCATAAACACATTGAACTCAAAAGGTGTGAATTTTAAGGTTCTACAACTACATGCATAATGCTATATTACAAATCATATTATATTCCCGCCCACTCTCTCATTAACTTGCAATGATCTCACACATAAAAACAATCAGAATAAATTTACATTTTAAAAATTAAATACAAAGTATTTTTTCTAATTTACTACTATATCATAGCATCGAAAGATTCTAAACACCTCCAGAGAGTGATATAAAATGCATTTCATTTCAAGGAATAATAACACCGTAACCAATACCAGACTAAATTCTTCAAACTCAACTAACAACACAAGTTCAGAATTTCACAAACTCCATACACAAAGAAGATAAAGCAAATGTAACAGAAAAAAGCTCAATATTCAGAGCAATCAAAACTCAAATCACCAAAAAACAAACAACAACAAAATCAACAGAAGAATGGGTTAACATGAATAGCTACTACAGATACCCGTCACTATGTTTTACTATTGAGCAAGAGTCAAGAGGTAGCAAAAATAATTCGTGATGGAACGCAATTGAAAGGTTGTTGAGACGGTTCATGAACGAACTGCGATTTTATGAACTTGGTTCACTATGGCAGTTGGGATTATTTTTTCAAACCGTCCTACCCATAGCCGATCCCACTAATTCAGTCAAATCATGCATCAAACAAATGAATAAAATCACAATCTATCTTGGTCCAATTTACTAATTTCATGAAACAACTTGTTTATTGTGTCCTATAGTTACCAATTATTCTGAACTGTGGCTCTAAATTGCAGTTAAATAGACAACCATAGAAACCATCATAATCTGAAAAAAGTCAGAGCACAATAACATACATACCAATCAAATCTACCATCACTTTTATTTTTTAAGGGAGGTTGGAATGAAGGCAGCTCAGGACCGGGCATGTTTCCCAACGTATCATCCAAATCAATCACCGTTTGTGCATCCTCGTTATCCAAGTCAATCACCGGTGCCGGCTGGTTATACAGAATCTGTAGAATATCATAGAGTTCAACACCAAAATACTGAACCGCTAAGAGCTGCAAAGGATGGAGAGCGTTCTTGATCATTTTCCGGGAAAAAATGTCGTAAGAGTATTCTACAAATACAATCTTCTTGTTCACAGTCGTCCACTCCACCGGTACCGACCCAACCCGCCATTGATCCGTCGAGCTCCACCCAAGCCGCCGTTCCACTTCGTCTCACAAGAGCTCCACCCAAGCCACCGCCATTGGTGTTCAACCTCTGTCTCACAACCCGTTAGCCATTCCTTCACCACCTTTTACTCTTAAGAATTTTTTTTCTTTATGCCGATTCCACCAAGATCATCGCAACAACTTCCTGGAGAGGGTAAGCTGCCGCCGCAACCGGCGGCAGTTCTTGAGGCTCTTGAAACGAAATGCATTGATGTCTTTTCGAAGCATTTTAATTTGCCGCCTCCATTTGCGAGAGAAGCCGCAAACCATTTTGATAAATGTTGTAGAAATTCAAAATTGACTATCTAGACTATAAACAATAATTCTTGTTGCGATTTTCTTCCTAGCGTATCAAGAATTTCAAAATCAAATTTATGATATGTAATAATTTGAATTATGATTAGCTAAAAACTCATATTACAAATTTAGTAATAATTTTTCAACCATCAAATAGTCATAACCACCATGTCCCATTTAATATTCTAGTAATAATAAGCACGAGTGAGCTGATTTTTGTTTGATAGTTGAGGTCAACATCATATTAAGGTAGGAAATACTACCTCCATCCCTAAATATAAGACTAAGAAGAATATACATCTCTTAGAGTGTATCACTTTGGGAATTCCAACGATTTCTTTAATCGATACAAATTCTGACCCAAATCTTGCTAATTTTTACAGGTAGTCAAATTAGGTCAAATGCCGTCATCATCAGGTTCCTATTCTCCTCCCCAAGACGAATCTCCACCGACTGAAGGGTCGAGCACCACCGCCGCACCTCCTCCCCTTTATATTCTGGAGGACATTTTTTTCATGCCAACTCCACCGTTTCAACCTCAACAGTGTAAGCCGCCGCCGCCACAACCACTATCGTCGGCGGTTCGTGAGGCTAATAAAACCATCGACATGGAACTGGCTTCTGACAATCCACACTTAAAGTTTGAAGTTCCTTGGTTTTGTCTGGGCCAATTGTGGGAGTCAAGAAAGGGAAGATCTGGTCATATGGCACCAGAGGTAACCTAGACCTGATTTGAACTCTTCTAGGTTGTTCATTGACTGTAGATAGGGCCATAGAAGCGTCGTTTGTTGCTCTTTTCAACCAACTGCACTTCAGATATTATTATTAACATAAAAGAAAAGCATCTCAAGTTAAACGGACGGAAAATAATAGGTACTGTATTAATAAAATAGATGATTCTAAAAATTTGTTATAAGAAATGGCAAACCCAGATTTTAGAGGGGTGGGGTGGTTGTGGTAAGAGTGTTGAATATTTGCAGGTCTGACCCCACACATTCATAACAATGTTGCTGGAATAAGATGAGAGAGAATAAAGATAAAAAAGTAAAATAAGAGATAGTATTATATAATAAAGACGATACACTATAAGATCTATGAGCTAGTTAATCTAATGGTTCCCACACAAAAGAAATTAATTGGTCCAACATGAACCAAAAGCTTCGTTGGTCCAAGCTAAACGAACCCAAATTTTCATTGTGGAGACAATTAATTATCCTGTGGAACTATCAAAGTTTTTTTTTTTTGAAAGTAGTGGAACTATCAAATATTTTTTTGAACTGGCGAAAATGGAATATATAAATATAAAAGAAACGAGAAATTGTATAATTTTGCGAGATAACATTTCTCTCATTTATGGTTTGTGGTAAATTGTAAACAATTAATTTAATATTTTTTTATAAAATCTCTTACTAAAGATAGTAGTTTAATTTTTTTTTTAAATATCAAAATAATTGCTGGCTACTAATGTTGCAATCAATATTATGTATGTGTCTAGTTCAATTTTTAATAAAAGCTTCTCATTCTAGTTATTGTTAGAATTTGTTTCATACTTTTAAGTAATTGATAATGTCCAGCTACAAGAAGAGCGACCCGAGCTTCCGTTGGCGTTTAAAGAAAAGATTAAACAAATGGTTGGTGATGCAAAAGGAACTGACCCAGAGTGACGTGACAACAAACAACGGTCGGTTGTCTATCCCAAAAAATGAATGCATTACCGAGAAATTTCTAAATTCTGAGGAGAAATCGTCCTTGGATTATGTGCGAGGGAAACATGAGAAGCGTCATACTGTGCTTGTATTTGTGTTGGATCCTAGGATTACACTCTACGACGGCATGTGCTTCAAGAAGTGGAAAATGGTGAAATCTGAGACCTATAATATCACAGGTAAATGGAACAAACTTGTAGTAGAAAACCAATTGGAAGAAGGCCAAAAGGTGCAACTCTAGTCTTTTAGAAGTCATCGACAGCTTTGTTTTGCATTCATCAAGCCCTAGCACAAGAACAAGATCTATTAATCAATGATACATGTACTTTATGCTTATGACCTATTGAGTTTTTAGCAATCTGAGTTTATTACTAGATTTGCAATCTGAGTTTTTAGCTAATCATGGTTCAAATTATTACATCGCATAAAGTTGATTTTGAAATTCTTGATACGCTAGGAAGAAGATAGCAAAAAGATTTATTGTTTATAGATGGTCCATTTTGAATTTCTACAGCATTTATTGATTCTAGTAACTAGTAATGTCCTGTTATTGCATCTGTGATATGTAACTCAAAGGCATAACATAAATGAATCTGGTAAACATGGATGCATGATTTAGAATTTAATTATGTAAAGATTAATTGAATACTATATGGTTCACGAACTTCAATATCACGTTCACAAACTTATGACAGAAACACCGATCAGGTTCATGAGCTATGAAATCCATTCTAATAAATTCCGTGACTAAACCACATTTTCACACATAATAAGTAGGAGCAAAGAACAAGGTTCCAAAAAGAAGCTGACAAAATCCATCAACATTTAACCAACACACATATACCAACAACACTAACAGGGTCCAGCAACATTCATACTTCTATATAGAGAGATGTGAGAGAGAAGAACCTGTGCTGGTTTTCTACAGGAAAAAAAAATAGCAGTACTTAGCATAACCTTGAAATCAACATATTCAACCGTCTTATAGAAAATTCATAAGCAAACATGTTCTTAACATAAACCATATCAACTCTACCTACCTGTGTTTTTGCTACTGCTGATCTAAGAATCTGCTTCCCCACAATGTCTTCCATACGCGAAAGAAGATCACACTTGGGTATTTTACCTCCCTAGAACAAATGAGACAAAAAAGTTAGTAATATGGAAAAGCCTTGCACCCCAAACTTAAATAGTTTTTAGTACAGAAGAGATGGAAAAAAATAATATTGAAACTAGTTTGGCTAAACAAACCTCGTATTCGTAAGCTAAAGTTTGAAGTTCAATCGCTTTGCTTGCGTCAATATGGGGAAACAAGAAATGGAACAGCTGGTTAATTGGAACCAACAGGTCACTAGAATTGATTTGGATTCTAGGTTGTTCATGGACTGTGACATGGAGATTGAATTTCTACAGGGAAAAAAAGTTCTTAGCATAACCTTGAAATCAAAATATGCAATAGAAAATTTATCAGCTACCTCTGTTCTTAACATAAACCATAAACTCTACCTACCTCTTCCATTACTTTTACTGTTGTTGATTTAAGAATCTGCTCCCCCACAATTACTTTCATACGCCGTACAACATCAGACCTGGCTATCTCACCTCTCTAGATTAAATGACACAAAAGTGTTAGTCATATGGTAAAGCCTTGAACCACAAACTAAAATAGTTTTAAGCATAGAATACTTCATGAATTTGTGTGTAACAAACTCTTGCTGGTATAAACTATTGCATCTTCTGGTAAATTTAACAAAATTACACCTCTAATTCTATTAACAATTTTCACTGAATCTGCTCAAATGACTGTGCCTATTTAAATATGTCTTAAGGTGAATTGAACAAAATCATTAAGTTTGCAATTGCTTGAGCTGCAAGTTTTCTTGCACTGTTTGCTATAGCTTCTTCAAGCATGTTTTATAAGTACATGGATGTAACCAACGGACGCAGTGCCTTGTTTCGCCCTAAATGGTTCCGAGGACACTGCATTAGGGAATGATATAACAGACCTTCTCAAATTCTCATTGCATATTCTTTAGCCAAAATATGTCTCATTTCAGCAACAGCTAAAGTGTTCTTCAAAGTACTAACTACTACAGTTTGTGAATACAGACATTGGTAAGAGCTTTGAGAAAATTCATCGCGATACTCTTGTTGTGTGATTGGGCTCATTCCTCTGCATCAAGTTGGTTGATGATGCAGAAACACTAGAATTTTTAGAAGGTTCCAATCTCAATTTACAAGTGTAGCTGACATATATTGGAAATTTAATGCATTTTGAAATCTGTATTGATATTGTTATTAATTCTCTTTTTAATTGATTGAAATGTCTATCTCACAAACAATAATTAAAAGGAGCAAAGAAGAATTAAAATGAAATATTATTAATAACCAAAAGCAAAATGATAATTACATCTCTTGGGGGGATCAGACCAAAACCCAAAAGTAAAGACAACCAAGGACTCTTAGCATCTGCCTTGTTGAAAACTTTCCCAAGAAAACACCGAGTAGAATCCTTGATAAAATACAATGATCATTAGTTTATAAGAAAAGGTACATGCATCATTGATTACTAGATCTTGTTCTTATGCTAGAGCTTGACGAGTGCAAAGCAAAGATGTCGATGACTTCTAAAAGACCAGAGTTGCACCTTTTGGCCTTTTTTCAATTTATTTTCCTCTACGAGTTTGTACCATTCATGTGTGATATTGTAAATTTCAGATGTCACCATTTTCCACTTCGTTAAGCGCATGCCTTCGTAGAGTGTAACACGAGGATCCAACACAGACACAGACATAGTATGACAATCCTCGTGTTTCCCTTGCACATAATCCAAGGACGATTTCTCCTCAGAATTTAAGAAATTCCAGTTAATACATTCACTTTTTGGGATGGACAACCGACAGTTGTTTTTGTTCAAGTCAGTCTTGGTCAGTTCCTTTTGCATCACCAACATCACATCACTACCTTCCAACTGTTCAATCATTTCTTTAAACGCCAACGGAAGCTCAGGTCGCTCTTGTAGCTGGACATTATCATTATCATTATTATTGTTGTTGTTGATCTTGAGTTTCTTCGACGATTTGTTTGATCTTTCATTCTCCGCCTCTCTTTTCATGATTTTCTTCTTAGAGTCATCATCAACTTTGAATTGATTACCTAAATACACAAATCAAAAACTTGGTAAATTTAATATTCTTAAAACAAATGCACTTTAAAAACAGTAATCTACTTACCGGTTGTCGCGGAATATTCAGTTTGTGACACGAATGCTTCAAATATAAAATATAAATCTATATGCTCTTTAAGCAACTCCTTCATTCTTGCCATGATACTTTTTATATCAACTGATCTACCAACTCTTTTGTACTTCCATTCAAAAATTAGATCTAAATACTTCTCATGAGTTTCTTTCTTATCTTGAAACGCGTCCATTATTGCCTTTGTAAACGCCGATGCATCTTCATAGTCTAAGTTAGGAGTGATTTGATGTTCCTTGGGCAAGAAGATATTGAATCCTGAAATTAAATTTGTATGATCTTTAAACAATCCCTTCACTCTTACTTTGACATCTCCTACATCAATTTTTTCATCGTTGAAATCTTTTAGCATTTTTTTAAACACATCTAACTTGATGCTATCATGTTGAAATTCAACTTCTACTGCCTTAAGATACTCCAAAGACAAATGAATTGTAGAGTTCTCCATCTTTCTTCAGAAAATTATTATTCAGTTTAACCACTGATTCTATTTGTTGTTTGTTATATATATAGAGAAAGATTTGGCTTGTTTAGTAGTATTTGATTTGAACTATAACAAATCTTTGTGGTTACTATGTATATTAGTTTGTTTTTAATCTTTTAAAAAAAAAATCTTTTCTTTGTCAAAAAGTTTGTTAAAACTCTAAATTATCCGCAACAATATATATCACTAACAAACTCCAGTAACTAACATTATACCTACCTAGATCACCGAAAGCTTGAAAAAAATAAAAAAGACAAAGAAGATCCCTAGGGGACACAAACTCAAAACCCAATTATAAAACCCAATTTGATTTGATTAGTTTTTTAATTTTATCGATAAGAGGACACTAATTAAATTACCATCTCAAGATAAGAGGACTATAAACCTTAATCATCAGCCACCCATGGACATCTTCCAACAAATATTTGAATTTACATTTTTGATCTATTAATATTTGATAGTTCATTGAAATTACATCTCTCAACAATAATAATAATTATTCGTCACCACAATGAAATCTAATTAACTTGAAATGGGAATCTACAGCTTCCATTGGAAAAAATATATATTACACTAACCTTTACTTTATATCAAAATAAATTAATTTTGTAAAATCCATTAAATTAAGTATACTTTTCATCCTGTTAAAAGTTAAAACCAATCACAACTCTAATTACTCTCCAAAATTACATGAATTAATTAACTCAAATCTCATCTAAATAGACTCTTAAGTATGAGACAGTTCTAGTTGAGAGCATAACACATATTCCTTTAATCTGTTTTGATTTTTGACAGTTAATTCTGTTACATTTAGTTATTCAGTTCTAAAGCTTTAGCAATGAGAATTGTGAGTGAGTACTTGAGAAGCAACACATTCATAAACACATTGAGAGTAAAAATCATTGATTAATAGCTAATAAGTTTATCTATAGATATCACAGTTTACAATGATTAATAGATCATATGCAAAAGTACGCGCATCATTGATTAATCGATCTTTCGTTAGAGCTTGACGAGTGCAAAGCAGAGCTGTCGATGCCTTCTAAAAGACCAGACTTGCACCTTTTGGCCTTCTTTCAAATTATTTTTCTCTACGAGTTTGTACCAATCGTCTGTGATATTGTAGGTGTCAGAGTTCACCATTCTCCACTTCTTGATGGACATACGTTCCCAGAGTTCAAGACTTGGATCCAACACAGACACGGATATACCAATACGCCTCTTGCGTCCCTCTTTACGATAATGCAAGAATGATTTCTCATTTGGTTCTAGAAATTTCTCGTTAATTACTTGTTTTACTGGGATGGACAACCGACCGTTGTTTTTTTTCATGTCAGTCTTGGTCAGTTCCTTTTGAATCACCAACATCACATCACTACCTTTCAACTCTTCAATCTTTTCTTTAAACGCCAACGGAAGCTCAGGCCGCTCTTGTATCTGGTCATTGTTGATCTTGCGTTTCTTCCATGATTTGTTTGATCTTTCATTCTTCACTTCTCTTTTCGTGATCTTAGAATCCTCATCACTATCAAGAATTTCAAACTCAACTCTATGTGATGTATTTGATCTTTTTCTTTTCTTTGGTGTTAATTTCTGATCAAAACCTTCATTGTATCCACAAACAACAATATCCTCGCGATTCTTTGATTCATCGATAACATATTCAATAATGCTACTAAAATCTCGTCTCTTTGATCGCTTGCTTCTTTTTCTCTTAAAATCATCTTTGCATTCTGAAACAGCAGCGTAGTACTCGCTATTATTTGAACAGCGAACACGAGAATCATCACCTTTGAATTCATTACCTAAAGACACATATCAAAAACTTAGTAAATTTTCAGCAATCAAAAAGTCATTATCATCAAATTAATAAGCAATTAAGCATAAACTACTTACCATTCGTCCCGGGAATTGTGATTTGATATTCAGTTGGCAGGAAGATATTGAATCCAAAAATTAAATCGGTATTCTCTTTAAGCAACTCCTTCATTCGCGCCACCAAACTTGTTATATCAACTCTTTCGTGCTTCCAATCCTTCATAATATTTAAATACTCATCAAAACTTTCTCTTTTATCTTGAAACGCGTCTTTTACTGCCTTACAAAACGCCAATCCATCTTCAAGCTCTACCTTAGATGTGAGTTGATGTTCCTTGGGCATGAAGGTATTAAATCCGGAAATTAAATTTGCATGCTCTTGAAACAATCCCTTGACTCTTACTTTCATACCTCCTATATCAATTTTTCCAGCCTTATAATCTTCTAAAATTTCTATAAACACTTCATACTTGATCCTATTACGTTGAAATGCAACTTCTACTCGCTTAAGATAAGCGAATGCATCATCACGTTTACTAGAGAACTCCATCTTTATTCAAAATTTGAATAATTGCTTAACTACTGACTTCAATAATTGTTATACATATGTATATGTATGTATATATATATACTGTAGAACTCTAGTGGATAACTAATCTTTTCTTATTAAAAAAAACAAATCTTTTCGTTTGTTTTAAATCTTTTATTTGTTTGTTTTTTATTAACTAAATCTTTTATTTGTGAAACAAATACTTTTAACAAACCAATAGTGATTAGATCCGCAATATCTTTTTGGCCAAGACATAAAGAGTACGTACGAAATATTTGATTTTTTTTTTTACACAATATATTAAATTTATTGAAAATAGAAAGTATACAAAAAAAATAGAAATCTATTGGTAGATGGAAATTATGGTATAACTAGAGGTCAACGTGCACGTTTGTGTGATGACATTTTTTATTATGTTAATATAGATAATTATTTAACCTTCTTTTTTATTGTGCTTAGTTAATTGATAACTACTTAACATTTTTTTTTTACTAAAAAAAAATTGAAAACAAACTATTGTGTGGAAGATATTTTTTAACAAACATATAACAAATATATATATATATATATATATACACACACACACACACAAATATTTGAATAGAGTGAAGGACAAAAGTAACAATAAAAAAAGTCTACACGAAAGATGTTATTCTCTTTATATAATGGTATAGATAATAAGATAAAGTGCAAAAATAAACTTTTTTATTTGGCACTAATATTCTAAACGGACACTTATAAAATATTTATTTCCTTAAAATCTGCAAAAAAGCCTAAATATATTAGTATTTGTTACTTTCTATGTTTCTTCTTAAGTGTCATTTTAGAATAATAACACAAAATTAAAAAAATATATTTTTGCGTCTTATCTTCCTATTATACATTCATCTTACACTTCAAGAAATGTGGTCATTTGCCCGTTGCCACAGGTATTTTGACATGGGCAGACACTCCCCGTGGAACTCTTTGGGTTTACCCTAGGAAAATGGAATTAAGGGATTTTCAAAATTTGAATTGTGAGAGAAGATCCAAACTAGGACACATATTCTAGAAAGTCCATTTACCTTTTTTTTCTTTTTACTTATAAAGTTAAGGTTTGATAATAAAGATCAAGATAGTTTTTAAGTGTAACAATTGAACATATGAAGTTTAATAGTTAGTACGTTGAGAAGCAATTTAAGATTGGGATTCTACAATGAATTGGTAACTAATTATTCTTTGAAAATTTAGTCAAAAAAAAATATTTATCCTTTGAAACTTTGAGGATGATCAACAATGTTCATTGAAAATTAAAGTTTATATTGGACCCTCCTATATTGAATTAGTGACTTGATTAATGTTCGACAAAAAAGCAAAATAATATATTAGTTAAGTTTTGTCTCATAAGTCCTAACTCAACTGGCAAAATATGCTGAAATTGTTAGACCGGACATCGTGACCCAGATTCGAACCCGGAATCTCACTATTATGTGAGTTTAATTTCCAGTGGATTACCACTTCAACTAAAAAAAATATTAGTTAAGTTTTGAAATACACTTTTGTTTTTTCTTGTATTTATAGTTATTAGTTGGTAATCATCATGAGGACAAAGATCCATCACGAGCTTATATTATACTTATAGAAGAAATGACTTTTGTCATTTTAGATGCAAACAATTTTCAAGTACGGTTGACAATGTGTAACACTTAATAATATAACTTGTCACTCACATACGATTTAATTTTCACTTTGACAAATTTTATCAAGATACAAGTAAACAATTTGTTCAATATTCTTATATTCAATTTAACTAGTATATACAATTTATTCAATAATAATGTAAAGTAGTAAACTAAAATTTACATTACATATATGTAATTTATAATTTTATACAATACAAATTTACACTTATGCATTTTCTCTACTCTTCCATCAAAGACAAAAATTTAGATCTATATTTTTGTGTAATAAAAAATACATTTATCTATCTGTATTAACAAAATTACATTACAATATATGTGTAATTTATACCACTAGTGTCCACACCCGTGCCAAGCACGGGTTAGAAATTCACCTAAATGATTTTTGCATATTTAAAAAATATTAATGTATTATTTAGATATTCTTTATTTTGAAATTAATTTTTCCATAATCTGAAATTTTATTAATACAAAAAAAAAAGAAAAATATATAATTATAGGACATAAACCGGACAGTTGGTTCCTCCAATCAATGTCGATTTTGGTATAATCAACGCTACATATTCAGATGCATGGTTATTCTAGACACTTCGATATAGTCATATTTGTAAGTTTGTGCTGTGTAATTTGTCATTTTATGCTATTAACATGGTTGTTATAAGTGTGTTCGCAAATTTATCCTATTTATTTTTAGCAACTTTTAACTTGTTTTTCATCGATGTACTCAAACAATTTGAATGAATGAATATCATTTATTTTTAGTCAAAAGATACCCTAAAGAAATTACCCGAATAAATATAGAGCCTCGAATAAATTACTAAAAAAATGTCCCTGTATTAATATATGAATAAAAATATAGTTCTTATATTATATATATTAATTTATTTATTTTAATATTAATCATTTGGTTCCCAGGGGAAGAATTCCTTGATAATTCAGAGTTCGACCGCCACATAAGTATAGACCCATATAAATTATAAATAAAAAAATTTCATATAAATTACAAAATAAAAATAGATTCTCGTATTAATATATGAATATAAATAAGTAGTCATCGTATAAATCAACAAAAAAAGGTACTATATAAATAACAAAAGAAAAAAAGAACACGGTCCCCATAAAAAGTACAAAAAATAGGTCCATTTATGAATATATGAGTAAAAGTATAAAATCTCGTATAAATATCTGAAAACAAAGCCCCTTGAGCAAACAAAAATAGTTAACTTAATTACATAATATCTAAAGTAAAATAACTATGAAAAAAGATAAGAAAATGCTAACATATGTCATTGGAACATGTTAAAGTAATGACACATGTTAATGATTTAAATAAAAAATGAAATGTAGAAACGTTAAGAGAATGTTTTGATCTTTGGGTTCTTAACATGTACTCCAGAAAAACAAATTAGCATGATCCCAAAAAATAGTCTAAACAAATTGCACGACATAATTTATATTATTTAATTGTACACTTTAATAGTATCCAAATAAAATAAACGTCCGTATAAATAATTTTAAAAATAGGTCCTTGCATTAATATATTGATAAAAAAAATAGGCATAGGCATCATAAATAAAAGCAAACAATTCTCCATATAAATTAAAAAAATGAAAATAGGTTCCCATATGAATATATATATATATATATATATATATATATATATATATATATATATATATATATATATATATATATATATATATGTGTGTGTGTGTAAAAATCTAGGCCCTGTATAAATTACAAAAAAAAAATCTCGTAATAATATATGGTAGAAAACTATGATGCACGGGTACTCCATTTGATGGAGAGTACCGGTACCGGGTACGTACCCGTATCAGTACCGGGTACATATCCGTACCTTAATTTATAACCATACACATGTATTTATTTTTCTAAAAATGCCGTACCCCGTACCAGTACCCGTATCGGGTACCGGTACCGTACCCGCACCTAGGCAACACAGGTAGAAAATGATGCGAAACAAAAAAAAAATCACTTGAGAATTAAAAAATGAGATCACATGAGGTAATAATTGTTAACCATTGGATCAACTCAAATAGATTAATAATGATAATAACTTATTGTATTGTTTATTTCAATGACAAATTTAAATCAGGTCCATATTAGATTAACCAATATACATATGTAACAACACGATATACTTCATTCTAATTTTTTTGTTTGATTTTACATGCGAGAATTATTATGATAAAAACGTTGGTTGATCTTATCAAATAATAATACGTAGTAATAAGTATACATAAAGAAACAACTTGCTATGGACCAAAAAAACTTGCAAAATACATAAACTGTTGTATAAAATAGGATTATAAAGTAAAAAAAGACCAAAGTACGTGAACAATAGAATTATAAAGTTAAAAAGACAATAATGTCAAAATAAATAGACAAACGGAATCAAACTAAAATGATTATTCAATATTTTATAAGTGAATACTTATATAGAACTAACACTCCAATGAAATTTCTTAATAAATAACAAAAATAAAGAATATAATCTACATTTTACATGACCCCGAAACCACCAAATTAAACATCAAACTTAATATGATAACAATTGAAAAGATCTTGTAACAATTGGAAGAACTTTGTCACAATTTAAAATAACACTTGCGATTTTTGTTACTCAAAAATCCTTTTTACTACTATCGTCCGAATAACGAAGTACCAAAGAGAGAAAATAAAGGTTTAAAGAAGAATTTTAAAAATATGAACTATGACTTAAAATTGGTGTGAAAAGTGTGAGACTAAAAAATTCTATTTATAGACAAATATGTCAAGTAATCAAAATAATTATCCCCTCAATTTATGCATGCAATAGCAAAAAATATTGTGCATTTTGAATTTGAATTTGAAAGTAGAAATAAAATCATATAACATTAAAGTCATGATTTTTTTTGTTAATGGTGATTATATATTTGACTTTTACACATTAAATAAAAAGTTCATTTTTTGTTGACTTTTATATCAAATAGAACTGATTTACTTTGCATAAAATTTTTTATAAAAATTAAGTAATTATATATTTTATATAAACTAAAAATCAAATTCATACATATTTTATAATAATTGAATAACTTGTTAAAAATATTTGTCATGCACGAAAATAATAATTTTTGTTGTTTGAAAAAAATAATAATTTTATTTAAAAAATAGTTATGCACAAAAATAATAAGAATTTGGTATATAAAATTATTTACAATTGAAATTGAAATAATAATAATTTGAATATTAAAGGAATTAGAATTATTTGAATTTGAGTTTATTATAACCTGAATTTGAAATAATAACCATGACTTTAATAATTTTATTAACGTCATGATTTGAAGTAATTTTTTTTGTTAAAGGATTTATTATTAATTGAAATAATAATAATTTGAATAATTTGAATTTGAATTAGAATCCAAAAAATTATATATTAGATCTAATATAAAAAATAAAAAATATTTGTAGCATGTCAAAAAAATAACAAATATTTCAGTATCAATTAAATATATTATAATTTACAAATTTTTCTTTTCATGATTCAATGATGTTGTTATTCATTTTCGTTCAAAAAAATGAGCTTTTTATTTAATGTGTAAAAGTCAAATATATCATCACCATTAACAAAAAAATCGTGTTTTAATTTTGTATGATTTTATTTCCACTTTCAATTTCAAAGTCAAAATGCACAAACTTTTTCTTGCTATTGCATGCATAAATTAAAATAAGGAAAACAATAAATGCACAAACAATAAATGCTTTAAAAAAAATGTTCATTAATATTCATCCATTTATACATTTGAATTTTAAATTGGAATTAAAAACAAAATCATACAAAATCAAAGGCACAATTTTTCTTAATGATGATAAGATATTTGAATTTTATACACATTGTAAAAGCTTTTTTTTTCTTTTAACAAAAATGAATGACAAAATTAATAAATCATGAAAAGAAAATTTTGTAAACTATAGTAAATTTAAATACTATTGAATATTTTAGTTTTTTTATATGCTATAAACATTTTTTATTTATAATAGAGATGATATTTACCAAAAAAAAAAAAGAAGAATTTTTCACTATATATATGCATCCACGTAAAATATGAGAGTGTTTTCACTATATATGTATCCACAAAAAAATAACGTTTAATTTTATAAATGGTTTAAACATGAAATAAAAATAATTGAATACCACTCAAAAAAAAATTATTTAAATGAATTAGAATTGCTTGAATATGATGATTTGTTTCCTTTTTAAATAGAAACTTAAATGCATTTTCATAGAATGCTTGGAGGTATGCCATGTGTAAAAGAACATTTAATGAGGACTTTCAAATCCTTCTCGCTTATTACATATAATGATACAAATTTACACTTTTGCATTTTCTCCGCTCTTTCATCATAAGTATTGGGTTCTCCACTTTAATTTTCCATCATCCCAAAACTAGAGAAGTGGGTCCCATATGTTATGGTAAGAGACTTGAGGGATAATTTAAATCCCTTGCTGATATTGTAATTTATAATCACTTTCATGGCATCATATATTATTAGGTCATGATTCACAACCTTAATAGAGTCAATTTGGCAAACTACATAAACAAATTTTGCATCACAGTTGTTTTTTGGCTTCATTTGCTTAGCTGCAACATACAAAACATACAAAATTATTTATATGAACTTAAAACATATATACTACTAAAAAAATAATACTCGCCTCAAATGAAATAAACTTAAATTACACTATCCTCTTGATATAAACAATTTTTTAAATAGTAGCAAAATTGTTATCAAACATGTTTTATTTTTATTTTGTTGGAAAATCAAATTTTTTTTAAATTTAATTTTTTTTTTTTTTATAAAAACACTAACACCTAAAAGTGAGAAAAATAGAAGGGGTCATGTCTTATTTTTCATTAAAAAAAAAAGTAGAATGTGGGATTATAATTATTGGGCTAGATGAATGGATCTTCATTTTTTATGCTTTATAGAAAAAGAAATAAATAAAAGAATAATAAGAGAAATAAAACAAGAACAACATGGAAATAGATAAATGCTAATAATCATTATCAAAATGTTATAACATGTGGGTAACAGCTAAAAGGTAGAGCTAGCTAGAGATTTACCTTAGAGGAAGAGAAGCTTAGCTAACAACTTAAGTAAATTAAAGTCATATGAATGACCATTAATTAAAGAAGAAATTATAGTGAGTTCATTAGAATGAAGAAAGCAAGAAGAGTTGGTGAGAAGGTGCGAGATTGCAAGTGAAAATAGTGTGAATTTATAGAAGATTTGATGGAGGGGTGTAGTGTAGTAATATTGGTGTATGAATATTAATTCCTTAAAATGGTAAGATTCCTTTAAGTTAGGGACCATGTTAAGGAGTGCCTTATTTAGCCTAAAATTAAATCAGTCCTCTCAAGTTCCTTAAGGCTTTGTTTGCGAGTTTGGAGGGGAAGGGAAGGGAAGGAAAGGCTAAAAAGGAAGAAATAAGTGGAAAGATTAACAAGTTTGGGAGGGAAGGAGTTTGAAGGGTTAATTTTTCTTCCTAACACAAAAACCCCCCAATTTGGAGGAACTCAAAAATTGTATTGGATGAGGGTTTGGAGGGGATTTTGAGGGTTTATATGAATTCTTCAAATTTAATTAATGTTGTCATAATATTTTTAAATTCATAATATATTAATCATATGTATTTATTTGTCATTTTCTATAAAAAATACTTTCTAAAAAAATGTAAAAGATTTCTCTAATTTTCTCTTTATTTCCCTCCCTCCAAAACCCTCCCCTCCCCTCCCCTCCCCCTCCAAACTCGCAAACAAAGCCTAAAATGCTGACAAGGTGACTCATTCCTTACCAATGGTGACTCTGAAAAGCATTCATTTCTAGGGGGGGGATGATATATAGTGACAGTTACTTTCAAACTTTAGTTTTACTTTACCATACATATGGGAATTGAGCATTTCTAAATGTGAGGGGATTATATATATTGACATTACAAAAATATCATTGAGTATGTATGTCCTTTTATCAGTAAATTTTTTGACAGCAAATGTGTATGATATATCCTGGTGTTGTGGGAGTCAAGTTGTTTGGGAAATTGTATGACAGTGTCACAACTACTGACTTGGTTTTGACTGTGAATCAAGTCTCAGATGTTGTGGAACAATGGTGTTATCGGCAAGTTCATTGACGAGACTGCACACGTCGGATAAATTCTATTAACAATTTTTGCTGCATCTACACAAATGAATGAGTTCCTGTTTAAATATATGCCTTATGGTGAAGGCGTCAGTGAACTTCGTTCCCTGATAGAGCTACGATTGCAAACATGTGTCCAGAATATGCGGCAACAATGGCCTACATTTCTTACATGAAGAAAGTGATCCGAGACAAGAAACCGCAGATTTTTATGCTGTGTATAGCGGACTCAGATCAAGCAACTGGACTAAATTTGGAATCTTAACTTAACTTATCTCTGATTTTACGACAAAATCATTTGCAGTTACTTGAGCTGCAAGTTATCTTTCACTGTTTGCGCACCTAATGATCCACGCTTCAAGACAAACTAAACAAGAAAATAAAATCCAAAGTTTGCTCAGAAACCAAGCCAGTTAGATTCCTCTCTACACCAACCTAACAAAATTCACAGTTAAGGAGTTGATCTCAAAAAAACTGTCTAACCGTTACAATATCATTTTCTGTTCTTCAGCCAAAACCTGTCTCATTTCTGCAACACAGAATTGCCATCTGACATAGCTCAATTAACATATGAACTCCTCCGTGTCTGATGATCACGCGAGTTGTGTATTCCGGCATCGACAACTTTTGAAGAGTAACAATAGGCTTCTATATTCAATAAGCCTTATAAGAGGTAGCAAGTAGTTTCTTTATACTGCTACGTGTTTCTTCACCAAGCACACCAGTTTTTCTTACCAAGCTACAATCCTTTAAATTCAAATCAAATTTTCCTATTAATGTATCAAGATCACTCTGCAATGCATCCTTCAAACACAACTTAGATAATTCAATAACTTCTCTTAGCGTCTTTCGACACAGATAGCTAGCTATGTGAGACTCACAAATGGATTAGTACTCTAAATCAAGAAAATCAATTTAATATTCTGGTGTGCTAGATTCCTATTAATGTTCTTCCTAATAGATTGAAATGTTCATCATGATCTATAGTTTATTAGGACATGGCAATCTCAACAACAATAATCATAAAGTAGCATAGAAATAAAATGAAATGAAGGAAAGCAGATAAAAACTAAGATTTAATTAGTCCATAAATTGTTCTACTATTCAAAATATCTGAGTATATACAACTACAATTCTAATGCAAGTAAATAAAGCAAAAAAAAGGTTAAATACTGAGAAATTTAAGATTATATATTAAAGTACTCGCATCATTGATTAATCGATTTTGGCTAGAGCTTGACGAGTGCAAAGTAGAGTTTCTTATGGCATCTGAAAGACCAGAGTTGCACCTTTTCGTTTTCTTTGAAACAGTTTTTTTCTACGAGATTGTTCCATTTTTTTGTGAGATTGTAAGTCTCGTTTTTCTTCTCCATTTTCCACTTCTTGAAGCAAATATCATGGTGGAGTATAAGATTCGGATCCAACACGGACACTGACATACCATCAAGCTTCTTCCCACCTTTTTTCTTTTGACGCGCATATTCCAAAGACATTTCCTCATCTGTACTCAAAAGTTTACAATCTTTAATCATCTTCTTTATTGGAATGGAGAATCGGCTTTTGCTATTGGTCACGTCACACATAGTTAGTTTCTTCTGGATCACCAATTTCACCTCACTACCTTCCATTTCTTCGATCTTTTCTTTAAACGCCAATGGAAGCTCAGGGTACTCTTCTTCTCTCTGGTCATTAGGGTTCTTGCGTTTCTTTGACGGTTTGCTTGATTTTCCATCCTTAGCTTTTCTTTTCTTCATTTCCTTCTTGGAACCCTCATCGGATGAAGTTTCCTCGGTAGCCGCCTCATGATTCTTCGTATGAAGATTGCCAAAATTAACTCTCAGTGATCGATCATTATTTCTTATCTTGATAATCCTTTTCCCAACACTCTCGTCGCATTTACAAGTATTCTCGACTTTTCTTTTCTTGATCTCCACAGAACCCTCATCGGACAAACTTTTCTTGGAAGCCGCCTCATGATTCTTTTTACCAACATTGCTAAAATCAAATTTCGCCGATAGATCATTTTTTCTTATCTTGATAATCACTTTACCAACACGCTCATCGCGTTTACAAGAATCAACCTCGTGATTCTTTGATTCAAGCATACAAAAATTAACATTGCCACTACCCCAACTATTAGTCTTTGATTGCTTGCATCTTAAGATTTTCTCAGTTGTTTTCGACCTAGAATCATTATTGCAATGAACAGCATCAGATTTCACGTTGTTCGAACGAAGAACACAAGAAACATCATCTTTGAATTGCTTAGCTAAAGACTCAGAACGCAGATTTAGTAATTTTTCAACCATCAAATAATCATCACCGTCAAGTTCATTTAATACCTTAGAAACAAAAACACTTTCCTCCATTTTCCTAGTTGAAAGCAGAAACTAATGTTGAAGAAGCTCCAGTGGACTTTTCTTCCTTATTTTCTTGCCGTCTTGTGTTGAATTAGGGTTTGTTTATTTTCTTGGCTTTTTTCTTCTTGTAGCGTGCGATGCACGCAAGGGTTTTTCTTTTGGTAACAACTTGATTTGAAATCTAATTTATATTTTGGCGCTTTTTTTAATATTTTTTAATAAGGTTGTTGCCTAAAATAAATAAGATCTGTTCAAAAAATAAATATAGGTTTTTTGTTTTTGTTTTGTTGGTGTTAATCCTATAGTTCCTATGATAATGGAGCCTCGATGATCTAGAATTTAGTTAAGAATCAAATTCATGTTCTTTTAAATAATTTTTTTTTTCTTCCCAATAAGGAAAACTCATGATTTTTTTCTTCCAAATAATTCGTTATAAGGAAATCTCATTAAATCACTTAAGTCCAATCACTTATTTAGCATGAAATTTGGTTAAAATAAAACACTAAAATGATATAATTAAATGAGTTTTTACTTTACTATGAGTCAAATGCCAGAGAGACAATAAAAAATGTAATTGTGTTTGTTTTATAAATGTACTTCTGCACCATAAAAAATATATATAATTGTGACTTATAAATTAATTGGGTGTGTTTGTTTTAAAATTTTTTAAGAAAAAATCTATTTTATTATTTTAATGGTGTTTGTTGTAGATTATTTAAAAAATCATTTTGTAAAGAAAATTATTTTTAACCTCAAAATGAAAAGTTAATCCTAATAGCTTTTTTAGAATATTTTATTTTTAGTGTAGATGCTTCATATTTTTAAAAAATATTTTTTATGATAGTAAACAAACGGAAAATAGTTTTAGATTTTTTGAAATTTTAACCCGCCGGTTAAAAACTGGTAGGTTACATGGGCCCAAATCACATGTCGAACATATGCGTTTGATCTGCTAAAAAATAAGGGATTGAACTTGACAACTTTTCTTGTACTTTGTTTGATTTAGAAACTGACGAAGACTGAACAAAATAAGCTATAAGGGAGAGGGATGGCAACGGGTGCCCACGGGTGTGAGTTTCACACAACCAAAACCCGCACCCAAAATCACCACCCGAACCCGAACCCAACGGATATTCGGGTGGTAAAATAACACTCGCACACACACCTGTTGGGTTCGAGTTTTTTCACCCAAACCCGAACCTGTAGCAAGAACATATAGAAATACAATAGCAACATCATTTGGTATCAAGCATAGTTCAAATTTTTGAAAAAAATACAACAATAAAATTGAGTAATGTTAAATTACAAGTAATTATATTAAAATACAACAATAACATAGTTTGGTAACATAATATTCAACATATAATTTTAAGAAATTAAATTACAATTATATATACATAGGGATAAATTAGGTAATTTTATATTTAAGCGGGTGTAATTTCGGGTTTCGGGTGCGGGTTTGAGTGATCTCAAACCCGCATCCGAAATGTCAAGTGCCACCCGAACCCGAACACAGTCAACTCGGATTTCACCCGTTGACTCGGGTGCGGGTGCGGGTGGGCCCCACGGGTTTGGGTATACTTATCATCCCTAAGGGAGAGGACAAAGACAAGAATTTTTGTCCCTCATTGAACCGTGAGACAACTTTTTGTCCACGGTACAACTATAAAACATATTCATTTTAAATACGAATATAAAAATATTATCTTTATATCTCTTTCCGATACAGTTTTGTCTTGTTCAGTACGATCTTGTTCCGTGTTGTACTATTCTGTCTGATATTTACAATTTTACGAATCAAACGGACCCGAGATGAATTGTTATGTAATCCCTATTTTATTTACGTTGAAACTATAAAAAAACATTATTTTACTTTTTTGGTCAAGATAAAAAAAATTAAATTATTTATTTTTCTCGATAGAAATCGTTCATTTCATAGTTTTTTCTTCAACAGTCCAACCAAATAAGGGAACATAAAATCGTTAAAACAAAAGGGGAAGATAAACATTTTATCATTCTTTCGATTAACTTTCTCTGATCCCAAACAAGAAATAACTCCTCTCACTTTCTACTCTACTTCTATCATTTCTTCCCCAAATTATATTCTTTACAAATTTCCAATTCCAAAGATAAAATGCCCTCAGCTCAAGATCCATTTTATGTTGTCAAACAAGATATTCAAGATTCTGTAAGTTCTTCCTTTTCACTTTCATTTCACAATTGTGAAAATCATTTCCCAATTTTCAATCAATTTCTACGTGATTTATGATATTAGTTTATTCGTGACTTTAATTACGTGATCCAATCTGATTTTGTATTGAAAAAATCACTATTTAAGATAATTTCTTTGATAATTGATCTAATTGTGCTATTTTTGTTGATACAAAGTTTTGATTTTGAATAAAACCTAGTTCCTAACTTTGTTAATGCAAAGTTTTGAATTTTGAAGAAAACCCAATTGCGATCTGTAACTATGAACCTTAATGCAAAAAATTTTGTTTTGTATTAATCCTTTAGTTGTTAGCAAAAATTGACCAAAAATAACTAAAATTTGTTCCCCCAGTAATTGAATGATTAATCCTAGGAGGAGCTCATTTACCACTTGAGCCGAATTACTTGGTTAAATGCAAAGTTTTAATTTTGAAGAAAATTGGGTGTTTGTATTTGCTTGTTATTTATTATGAAATATTATTTGGGTGTGATTGATTTTTTTTTTTGGTGTGGCAAGATTGATAGGTTGCAATCTAATTTTCACCAATGGGAAAATACTTCTGATAGTGGGGAGCATTTGAACCTTTCAAAGGAAGTTCTTGCTGCTTGTGGAAGTATTGAGTGGCAGGTTTGTCTCTATTGCATTTTTAGTAGTACCTTACACAATTTGGACAATGAATTTTTATGAAATTAGTTATCATCATTTGCATGAACTAGGATGTGTGAATTATTAAACACACACTTAAGGTATGTCGGTTTTGGAGTTTAATCTAGATCAGTTATAGGAAGTTAGTAATTTTCCCATGTTCAGAAGTTCTTTTGATGAATAGTTTAATTCGTGAACATTCTATGCAAAATATCTGTAAATATCATTATTTGAAACATTAATATTTAATATAATAGTTTATTGATAAGCAGTTGATCAATAAAACTATATCAGGGACGGGACTAAATTGACGGATTTTATATACTTTAGGGATTACATATTTTACTTATATAGTTTAGAGACTAAATGGAAGACAGTGATTGGTTAACGATTAAACTGCTGGTTTAAGATAGAAAGTATCCTCCAATTCCACAAGCACACCCTTAATCGATTGAGAATATGTAGCCTCTCTTTATCACACATGTTAAGCATTGCTAATATTTGGGGAAGATCCTTATGCTTACATACGGTATGTTTTGCTGTGATACAACCTGTTCAAACTGCTGAAATATGTAAATTTTTTGATAGAAAGGTGGATGAATTGGACAAAGCAATTTCTGTAGCATCTAGAGATCCTTCTTGGTATGGCATTGATGAAGTGGAGATTGAAAACAGGAGGAGGTGGACCAGCAATGCTCGCACCCAGGTATCCATAGCCTATGCCAGACTTTAACAAGACTGAGCAATACACTGTCAAAATTTTCTAAACCTAATCTACAGTTGTTCATTTAGCATATATAAATCACACATATTAGATTTCCATTTCATTGCCTTTTACTTATCTGCATGGTACACATTAATACTGTTCATTAATAGGTTCGCACAGTTAAGAAAACAGTGGAAGCTGGAAAGGGATCAACTCATGCTAGTTTAAATGGGATGCATAGGGAATTAATGAGGCTTCCGGATTCTCATCAAAGTACGTCCAAGTCTAACCAATATTCCGCTGGGGATAATGATGATTTCATAGAATCAGAATCAGATAGGCAAATGCTTCTTATAAAGTACTTTTTCTTCTCTTCATCTCTCTTGCATGTGCCTTTGAATTATTTTCCTTTTCCCACCTTAAATTGAATTTGTGAACTTGTGGTCAAATGATGATTTCATAGAATCCGAATCAGATAGGCAGAATGCATTATATTTTGCTTTCTAACCAGATGTGGGATCCTTTGTACTTGCATTCAATTGTAAAAATTTAATATGCACATATGTTTTTTTTGCTACTCCACTAGGAAATTCTATTAATACTATTCTTCCTTGTCATCCTTGCTAATTTTTTAAATGTTGTTTGAACCTACTATTACTGTTAGATAAACAGCATAACTGAAATGGTGGATTCGGTTTTTAATTCCTATAGAAGAAAAAGAAAATCGGGAAAAAATAGTCTAAACCGTGGCAAGTAATTTTAGCATACATATAGGCACGGAATACAGTGCTCAAGCCCTTCGGGGTGATCATGAGTTTCTAGTTTTTTGTTTTAAAAGTTAAATTTGGAAACAAAACATGTTAGGTTAAAATACATTTTCAGATTGTTGCTTTTATTTTAACACCGAAAGTGGTCTCCCTGTATCCATCGTGCATTCTCTTTTGACGCTTCATGCATCTTATCTTATGAATGATCCCCCTGCTGTTTTGCTTCCACCACCTCTGTTCCAGTTATGGCAACGTTGTTCCTTTACGACACCGTTCCTGCGAGATGTTGTTCCTATGTGTGAAATCGTTAATGCGAGCGACGCCTTTCCTGTGTGACCCCATTCCTGAGAGCGACGCTGTAACCTTCCCTGTGTTTGTCGCCGTAAGTCCTTCGATACAGTTTCTTAGTCCACCATACCGGTTCCCTCCTGCACCCGACGTTGTTACCCTGTTTTTTGTGTTTATTTTTTCTTACTTGGCATTGTTATCATGTGGCTCCTTTGGTTGAGATATAGCATTTGGGGGCTGCATCTCGTGTTTTAAGCTAGGGAGGCTAGTTTCTCAGTTAAGGTTTCCATTATGGAACTAACTACTGAGTTGTAGGGAAGGTAGTTTCTCAGTTAAGTATTCTCAGTTTTAGTGTGTGTCCTATGCTCCTGAAACTTTTGAAACACTAGTCGATCTTGAAATTCTAAATCAAGACTTGTGCATTATGCTCCACAGTTCTAGTTATGAAATTTAGTAACTTAATTAGAATGTCAACAATGTGAAGTATTATGTTCCTCCTTCTATCAAACTTTTCCAATTATCTCTGCATGATTTAGTTATCTGATGATCTAATATGAATGGATAGTGATCACCTGCGTGCGGTTGATTTTCAACAGTTTGATCCTAGTTGCTTTTTGATTATATAGAAGTACTTTCAGAAGTTGATATTTTAGCGATGATAGTAAATTGTCCTTGATTGGTTTACTTTGTTTCTGGGTTTGGGTTTGTTTGGGAAGATTATATATCCTTTGTATACATCCTTGGTTTTATCTTCTTTCTACTTTGCTTGATTCCTATTTTATAATTTGTCAATTTCCTTTTTATATTGAGTAAATTCATAGTGAAGTGAAGTAAATAGAGTGGCTTAACTGAAACTCAACTCAAAATTGAAACTCAAAACTGAAACTAGTTTTGGATTTTGAAAATTTCAACATATAAAACAGAAAACTACCCCGAACTCGGGGAACCTTAAGAAATGCATATCCTTTCTGGAAGCCACTAGGTATCATTTTTTAATGTAATATTTACTGTTGCTGATAGAAAGCAGGATGAGGAGTTAGATGAGCTTAGTTTAAGTGTACAAAGAATCGGAGGTGTTGGACTTACGATACATGAAGAGCTCCTCGGCCAGGTAGGTTTGAGATATTTATGTCCTATGATTATTTTCTCTTTATACATTGATCTGAATAGTAGACTAGGCAACAATTATGTAGTTATGTGTTTTCCTCAAGTGTCTTCAATAGAAGTTGTACTCTCACTTCTGATTTTGTTGCTGACTGAATTTTCTTTCTAAATTGTCAAAATCTTGATGCTTCAGGAAAAAATTCTTGATGAACTTGGCAATGAGATGGACAGTACATCCAATCGTCTAGATTTTGTCCAAGTGAGTTTCTACTTTTAGTTTTTCTATCTGACTTTAATATTGCTGGAAAACCTTTGAATGTTGATATGTGTATGTTGAAGCATGTCTCTTTTTTTACGATTTCAGAAAAGAGTGGCGATGGTGATGAAGAAGACGAGTGCAAAGGGTCAGATCATGATGATATGTGGTTTGCTGGCCCTGTTCATTTTCCTTTTTATCTTGGTATTCTTCACCTAGTCATTTCTGAATGCCTTGTTTGTACATGCAAAAGGGATACAAGTTCGAGAAGATAAATGATTAATGGAACATGCTATATGTCTATTGGCCAAATTGAAGCCTTTTTTGAAGGCAGTAGAGAATTTTGATTGTTATGAAAGAGGTAGCAATGTGCTTGAAAGTATCAAAAGATCAAGTTGGATCACAAATATGATTTGAACTAGTACTGCTATCCATATATAAAATGATTTTCTTCTCTTGCATATTAATGTAATGTAATGCTTGATGGATATATCATAATAGCTTATGATATCATGCAAATCATCTTGTCACTCTTGATAACTATTAAAATTCATGATATATCATATTGTATTGAACATATTCTGATTAATGAAATGCTATATGCACATTCTCGTAAAATAAATAATATTAAAATTCATGATCCTACTACCTTGTATTTATAGTTTACAACATTATTATCACAACCGTTAAACAATTGGATGCGGCTCTATATATAAAACGGAAAAAGCTTTTGGACTCTTGTAAAAAGGAAAGAAAAAAAAGAGTCTAGTAACTACAACTGGGTTAGTTGTTCCAGAGACATTTAATGTAATGCGAGTGATTCGCGTTATACCAAGCTATTTGACCTAAAAAAACTTGTGAACATATGAGAATTTAACAGGGACAAGAATGTGTGTGTGTGTGTATATATATATATATATATATATATATATAGAGAGAGAGAGAGAGAGAGAGAGAGAGAGAGAGATTTGTATTAATTTTGAACTTCAAACATGTATCAAGATGATAAAATATTCAGGTTCTGAAACTACAATGAAGAAAATGCAATGTTAAAAAGAGGAAAGCTTATAGCCTAGGCAATTAGAAAGTGCATGTCAAATTCTTGATAATAATTGCGATATTTGCAATTGGAACTCTTTGAGATTCCGTTCTTTTCCGTTTAAGACCAAGCTCCTTAATCATCTTGGTACTTAAATCAAACCAAACTATTTCGTTATCTATTTTATTAATGAAAATTTCCCCCTTCATACCCACTCCGATAGGAAAACCAACGCAAGATTGTTCAACAATGAAGAGTTTGATCCAAGATTCCTTTACACCAATTTCACCCAAAATTGATATATGAAAAGTTGTCGCCTTTTTAGGTGAAGAGACCAAAGCAACGGAGCCATTTAACAATGTTAATTTTGGCCAATATAGTGTAATGCATGAGGGTACAGACGTGATAGAGACCATCTCTTTGTTCAAGTCAAATGATACCAAACTTCCTTCATAATAATCAAACACCCAATGACACATTCCATTTGTATACACTTGGAGATTGCCATTTAAAGGAGACTCTATACCAATATTAGAATTGGGTATATTGACATCAAGTTTTCTCCACGAATTACTTCTTAGATTATAAATCTCCCAAAAGGGGAGAGCCCATGAATTTTTATTAGATAACACATAATTGTGGAGATGTTGAAACAACGGTTGCCTTTTAACATGACGAATCACCTTATAGTCATCTGCAATACGGTCATAACCAAATCCATAAAGAGTAGCACTAGCACCAAACTCAACCTCGTGACCTAGAGGAACAACCTTGAATTTCTCGATGGTTGGATTCCACAAAACAATTCTTCGATCACGATAGTTATATAAACCTATGTAACTGAGACAAAGTATACCATTAGCACTGCCAAAATAACGAATACTAAAGTTAGTGTTTTCCTCTAAAAATGGATTTGGCCAATTTAATTTGACTTTGTTCTCAAACCTATCACCGGATAGAGAATACAACTCATTACGTAAATCTATAAGGAGAGATGTATTGCCATCGTAAGGAGCGTTGGATAAGAAATTGTTGCGATATTTAGTCATGAAACGAGAGTCTTCAAATAAGAGAGACCATGATTTGTGTACGCATTGGAATCGCTTTAAAGATTTAATAGGTAATTTTGATAGAATGGAGAATGCAACATCATCATGAATATAGTTGGAAGCCATTGAATAATAGGTGATTTGAAAGGGGGATTTATAGGGTTAAATGTGCAAACACACACATATAATATAAATAATGCTATAAATATTTCAACAAATATTTGTTTATTTTTTAAATAGATTTTCTTCTTTCTCTATTTATTATATATTTTTTGCCCTGTTAGATTAAGGGAGACATACAAAATTTTATATTAAATTGAAGTCACAACGAACGTAAGTAGATGGTTTACTATTTGCAACAATGACGACCGGTTATAATTTAATGATCATTGTTTATCGAAACTCTAAAGGTAAAAATTTCATACTATATCAATATAATAACAATCAAACAAGACAACTTTGTTTATTCATAATATTAGAAAAAGGTTTGCTGTCTCATTAAAAACCAAATAACAACCACCGGTCAACATAAAAAGTACATAATTATGAACCTTACAAAACCTAGTTCACAATCATATACGAACCTCACAAAAGAGGGTTCTTCTTAATTATAGTAACATATAACAAAACTTTAAGCAACTTTATGATATGAGCTTGCACCATACCATAAGATCTAATGAAAACAAAAACAATAAAACTAAATAAACGTATATATGAATAAACGGTGGATTTGACAAAATCACACTGACACTGTGATTTTATCGAAGCTCCAAAAAAATAATATAGCTTCTGCAAACAATCTCAATCCGTTTATCCAGACATGCATTAATACTAATAATAAGGTGGTTGTGGATGGTAACCAAGTTGAGGGGCATAACCAAGTTGAGGGGCATAACCATGTTGAGGTGCATACATGGGATCATAATAGGGCATTTGTGAATGAGGAGGAGGATAGTATCCTCTTTGATATTGTGAGTAATGTGACATAGACATATCCATAGGACCATAGTTGTTGGGGGCATAACTGTTGCCTTCCACACTATTCATCCAGCATAGTTCCATTTTCTTTGAATGTCTAGCCACCATTCTCATAATTTTCTGTGAATCTACCTTGCCTTGAATATATATCATCCCTTCCTTTTGATCAAAACTATAGCTTAACCCTACAACATAGTAAAATATTTTTCAACATTTGATTGAAAAAATAAATAAAGATTTGATTAAAAATAAAATGATTAATTATATTTAGTAACATGTTTTTCTCTTATTAAATTGATAGAATACATCGAATAATACAATTCAAAATCGTTCAAAACTGAAAAGCGTGAATCTGCCAACAAACTCGCAGCACACACATTAATAGCAACGAGAATATACCTACATGTGTGATAAAGCCTACAAATATGACGAAATTAAAGTGCTCAGAATACTCATATCTCTTATGTTTTAAAAATATATGATTTCTGATTTCTCAAAATCGATTTTTGTACTATATGTTACAAAGACAAACAATATATTCCAAAAGGTTTAGGAAACACCAACACATATTTCGAAAATCAGAGACAAAACACACATACCTCTGATTTTCCTCAAAATTTTGGTCGTAGTATGTGACCATCCCTTACAGTTAGTGTCCACTTTCAAAGCACAAGTCTACCATACATGAAAATAAATAATGAATATATGGAATAAAAGGAACTACATATTCAAAGAAAATGAAAGAAAAAAAAAGTGAATATAGGCACTAACCATGTTAGATTTCACTCCTTCATGGAAAAACATTATGTGACTTTGCAAGTTTTTCAAAGGGAAGCAGTTAGGAGTTTTTTTTTACTAAGAGAAAGCAATGAGTTGAAAGATGAAAATGAGAAGAGAATGAAACATAGAATAGGGTTTTATACAAAGTTGAACCGAAAAATTCTTGACATAAATGAAAATAAATGAATAAATGAAAATGGAAACATAATCAAAGCAAATTAATTTAAAAAATGATTTGATTGTGCTTCCATATATAGAAATAATTTTTTTGACTAAAGATATTACTGTATTAGTTTGTCTAGTTTGATTTTATAATAACTAGTATCCAAACCCGTGCCAAGCACGGATAAAAATACATTTTTAGATTTATTAACTTATAAATAATATATTTTTATATATTTTGTTTTAAACTGAAAATTTAAAATTTCAATTTCTAATGAAAGATAATTAATAACAACTACGTAAATATTTATAATTTTATTTTATATAGTTTAATAATTAAAATAGCATTATGTGATAAAAACTAACTGTAAAATTTATGTATGGTTTTATAGATTTTCTTAGGGAAGATTCCTATAGTTCGTATTTTTTTTATCAAATTAAAAATTTATCATAGTTGTTGTTTCTGTTATTCTCTACTAAAAAAATTACAAAGTGGATGGAAAATAATTTCTCTATGGGATATATGAAAGAGATTTTGAGGTTTCGTAAAAAGGTTTTGAGGTGGATATGAATTACAAAAAAAAATGTCAGCGTATCAATATATGAGTAGAAATATAGACAATAATATAAATAACAAAAAAATAATGGATTCCCGTATTAATATTTAAGTAGAAATATAGGTTCCCGTTGAAATTTAAAAAAATACTCTCCTTATTAATATGTGATATAAAGTAAATATGTTTTCGTATTAAAATATGAGAAAAAATATAGATCTAAGTAGAAATTATAAATAATAAAAGAGTCATTTGTATTGATAGATAAGTAGAAATATATGTTCCCGTAAAAATTACAATAAAAATTATGCTCCCGTATTGATGTATAAGTTGAAATATAAGACACTTAGAAATTAAAAAAAAAGCTTTCGTATTAATATATGAGTAGAAATATAAATTACAGTATAAATTACAAAAATAAAATAGATCCCGTATTAATATATGAAAAGAAATATAATTTTATGTAGTAATTAAAAATAATACTTCTCGTATTAATATGAGTAAAAATATAGATTTTGTAAAAAAATTTAAAAAAAAAGAAAAAGAAAAAAAAAGACGGGTCTTCATATTAATATATTAAAAAAAAATAGTAACTCAATCTAACATATAACAACTTATAAAAAATAAAAACGAAGTTATAACAACAACTTAAAAAAATATAAGAAACCTAATAAAAGAAGTTGTGTGGGGAAAAAAGAAAAAAAAATTAGGCAACTTATATAAAAAAAATATGGACAAAATTTAGGTGCATTTCTTTAGGTGTTTTTGATATGCTTCTTAACATAAAATTCATATTTTATTGATATAACAAACTTTAAAAACATCATGAATTTGAGGAATTCATAGTTTTTATGTTAAGAATCATGCAAAAAGCATATAAAGAAATGCACTAAGTTTTATTCAAAAAAGAAGATCATGTCTACAATAAAAGATTAAAAATAAAAAAAATAGAAACACATATGCAATATGTTTATATATATATATATATATATATATATATTAATAGAAATATAAGTTCTCGTAGAAATTACAAAATAAAAAAGTTTTTCGTATTAATATGTGAGTAAAAATATATATGCCTGTAGACATTTTTAATAAAAAATAGGAATATATATGCCTGTAGAAATATACATTTGACTCATTTGGACTAACATCTACTACACAAATAATAATTCTCTTGAAATATTTACACAAAAAGTACATTGTTACAGATACATCCATCAACAATTGTTTTTCTCAACTCCAAGACACATCTCAAAAGTGTTCTTTAATATAAAAAGACAATTGTAAATCTCCCCTTCTTAGCTTTCTTTGCGATTACATTCCTGAAAAAATAGAATAAAAAAGATTGATCAATATAAAGAAATGCACGAAGTTTTATTCAAAAAAGAAGATCATGTCTACAATAAAAGATTAAAAATAAAAAAATAGAAACACAAATGCAATATGTTTATATATATATATATATATATTAATAGAAATATAAGTTCTCGTAGAAATTACAAAATAAAAAAGTCTTTCGTATTAATATGTGAGTAAAAATATATATGCCTGTAGACATTTTTAATAAAAAATAGGAATATATATGCCTGTAGAAATATACATTTGACTCAATTGGACTAACATCTACTACACAAATAATAATTCTCTTGAAATATTTACACAAAAAGTACATTGTTACAGATACATTCATCAACAATTGTTTTTCTCAACTCCAAGACACATCTCAAAAGTGTTCTTTAATTTAAAAAGACAATTGTAAATCTCCCCTTCATAGCTTTCTTTGTGATTACATTCCGGAAAAAATAGAATAAAAAAGATTGATCAAAAGATTAAAAAAACTGAATAAAGAAGAAAAAATAGAAGAAAAATAAGGAAAACATATCAGTTATAAAATATTGAATAAAATGAAATAGAAAAATTAAGTAATTACACAAATAATGATAAATATCTAAGTAATATTAGTCTAGGTATAGACACGTAAAAAGAAAGAATTTTGGAAGAATTTAAACTTCTATGAATGAATACTGAAATAGTGTGAAGAATGTTGAATGCAAAACAAATATTTATAGGAAAAATACACAATCATCAAATTTATTGTGAAAAATTATTCGCAATTAATTAATAGCATTCATATAACAAAAAAATCATTTGAAAACTAATTAAAAAATAAATATATTTAATGCATTAATTGTCAAATCGCTGTGAGAGCAGAGTTACTGTGAGTACGCCACGTGGCAAGAGAGTGGTTATGAAATCGTCCTCGCTTATTACATATAATAGATTTAATTATTTTTGCATAAAAATAATGATTGCTTAAAAAATATTCCATATATAGGATTTTTCCTTATAAACAATTTCATAAAAACAATTCCTTCTTTTAAATTTCAATTAAGCTTAATAAATGTTGTTTTTTTTATTTTCACCACCAGTTTAATAAATGTTTAATGTAATGCTTGTTTTATTTCTGTATTTACATTCCAAAATTATGGATATGACTGATTAATGATTTTTTCCTTTATCCTTTCATTATTAAAAAAAAAATTGACGAAAAAAAAACAGAGTAATTCCTTTCTCTTTCTCTACAAAACAAGTGTTATTCAGGTGTTGTGTTACTGTCAACAAGAGAAAAGAAAGTGCTATTCAGGTGTTATTCCAAAAATTAATCTGATTTATTGAAAAATACTTTTTTGGTTAGGATATATCATCGGATATACATATTACTATATTAGTATCAATTAATCCTTTTTATAAAAAAAAAAGTATCAATTAATCCTATTATCAAAACAAAAAATCAATTCATCCTTGATTCAATAAAAGAAATATCAATTCACAAATACAGTATCAATTAATTTAGTGTTTAGTCAAAAAACACCTATTAATTTAATGTTCTACAAGAAAAAATATGAAAAAAAAATCATAATTTTTTTTTACTGTAAATCATAATTTTTTTTTATTAAACAAAAATAACGTAATTATTTAGCCTAAATCGTGGCATTCAAGGAACCTGGTAATTTGTTTTTTCCATCAAAATAAAGTAATAAAATCTCATAATAATTTGTTAGCATATCATGTAACTATGTAAGAGATATTAGTTTGTTTTTATAAAAAAAAGAAACAGAGATATTGGTATCCTAATATTTTAATTATTTTTTCATAAAAACAATAGAAACATATTTTTTATTACACTTTACAATTACTATTTTTTAGTAAATTACATTATTATTATTAGTATTACTTTTGTTGAAAGAAGAGGGCAGAACCCAGTAAATTACATTATTATTAGTACTATTATTAATTTGATAAATTTTAATTATTTTTAAAAAAATTATTATTTCATCAAAATAAAAGGCATTTGATCTTTTTCTTAAATTAATTTTATTTATTTTTTGAATTATTGTTTTGGGAAAAAAATTCGCCGTTGATAAACTAATGAATCCGTAATATTCAATTTGGTGCAATGTGGAATGGTTCTTTAGGATTTGTTATTGTGTAGGGGTGGTAAAGTCATACTCTATTTCCTTTTTTTTTTTTTCTTCTACAGATGTTCTACTATCTTTCTCTAATTGTTTTTTAACCTTACATAAAGTGACAAATGCTAATGAAACTCACATACAACCGCGTAATTCTGAATTTAAACATATGGCTTTAACAATATCAACATTTCTCGATGTAGCTAAGACTTTTGTACTACTTCCTATTCCATATGGAATGAATTATATGCAAAAAAGATTAAAATATGCATATTAAGAAATATAGTTATTAATATAAAAAAAGCAAAATATATTTATAGGTCTTTAAGTTTTATATCTGTAATAGATCGGTCCTTTAAGTTTGTTAAGTAACATTTGGAACATTATGATTAAATTTCATTCCGCTCCGTTCCATTCCATTGTATTCCATCAATCCAAACGGAGCTTAAGTAACAAATAAGTCTTTAATTTTATAATTTGTAACATCTAAGTCCATTCAACTACTTAAATAATAGGACCTAGATGTTACAAACGTAAAACTTAAAGGCATTTTGCCTATAAAAGAAATATAGTTATTGCCTAAAAAATTACTTCCTATGAAAAAATTAAAATAATTGAAGAGTATTTTAGAGATACTATCATTTAGGAGAAGGGTTTTCTTTTTTTGACTTAAATGCAAAGAAAGAATTGCAAATTCAAATATGTGCCTTAATAAATCAAATGTCTCCAAAGTTATCATAGGACTGGTACTAATAGACCTAATGAGTTCATATCTAATCAAATTAGAGTGATGCAAAACCACCATCTCACTCTCCTTCACTACCTCTTATTAATTACTTTACTCCATCACAGCCGGCATATATACTCTCCCTCCTTACATGCCCCATCTGTGTTTAACTTGATCCAACCATATATTGTTAGGCGGCATCCAGCCAATAAGCACAACTTCTCTCCACCTTTCGACACGCATGCACGCTGCAAGTTTTTGCAGCTAGACAGTACTCCTTATAGTGGCCTGCAACACCTGTTCAAGTGTTCAACTAAGGCGACATAACTAAACTAAGGCGCAATCACGCATAGCATGAATAACAGTCTCTCTAATATTACCACAAAATGAACACATATTTGATCCTATACCAATCTTGCTCATCTTCAAGTTTGTCAAAAGTCTCTCATGCTGCATGGTCCAATTCTCAAACCTCTCACCAGATAAACAATGCAATTTAAATTTGTAGTCATTTACGAGGAGCCATGTATCACCGTCATAAGATTGAGGTTTGGATAAAAAGTTGTTTCGAAACATACTCATAAAATGAGAGTCTTCAAATAAGAGAGACCATGATTTAATTACGTATGCATTGAAATCGCTTCAAAGATTTAATCGGAAGTTTTGACAGAATGGAGAAGGCAATATCATCAGGTATATAGTTGGTTTGGTTACCTTTTTATTTTTGGCAGGCACATATTTGTTGTTGTTCATCTCCATCTTCATAATAATGCTACTGGAATTGGAAGAAGCCATTGAAGAATATATATATATATATATAAGAGATTAGATTAGCATAGTTTTGTGGCGCAGCGATATATAGAGAAAACTGAGATATACATTTTCAAAGCTTTGAACTAATTATTCTAATTTATCAATTATCATAGTTTGTATGGCAAATTCTAATATAAATATAGTCTATGGTGAATTATGTTGATAAAAATGTTCAAAACATTAATAATAACAGTGATCTTCGTAATTTTTATAATTGAAAAATGATTTAATTGATATCGGTTTGATTAAAACAACGAGAAACAAATATGCATGTCATATTGAACTGTTATAAATCAGGTCACCGTTGATGGTTATCATAGTATAAAAAGAATAATATACAAATGAAAAGAATATGTTCAAGGTCGTAGGTTTGATCCCCACTCTCATTATAAGCAAAAAAAATAATGAAAAAAAATACTAATTGGGAAAATAAAATTCTTGCAAAGATAAGACCAAAAAAGGAATGGAATCTGCAAATCAACTTTGAGTCTAAGATTCTCTTAGCTCTCATTCTCTTCCACCATTGCCTCACAAATTATCTTGTGTTTTGGTCCATGGTGCCCTACCACCAGTTGTCAATCCCATCAAGAATAGGATACTCCATTCATCTAAAACCACCTTATATATATATTCTGCACACGTCAACTCTTGAATTAAGTACTATCATCCATTGCAATTGATGAATAAATTCTTAGAATAAAAACTTTTAATTTTATACATGTAAATTATTTTAACTTTTTTAAAGAATTTTGTATGTAATATTTTTTGAATCCATAGATAATGTAGCAAGTATCACTGAAACTCGTACATTCAACTGTGAAGTCCCGAATAAAAATGTTCGGTCAAACAATATCGGTATTGACAATTAAAGGGTAGAAACTCCCTGCCTATATATATCTACTACCTCCACATTCCCAATCTCCTCAACTCTCTTCTCTTTGTTTTCTATCTCCCTCTGCAGACTATAGGTTTGTATTTCTATCTTTTCCTTGTTAATTTGTCTTAAAACTCAAATATTTTCCAAGTTAGATATGTCTATATGTATTTGATCACAATCTCATCAATATTTTATTTTTAATCAATTTATCTGCTAAAATTCACATCTTATTGTACATATTCATGAACATAATAGTCACATAATTAAGAAATCTAACTTGTTAGATGAAGATGAGATTATTTATATTGTAACTTCTTCGAACCAATTTTAAAATATAACTATGATCTCGCGAAAGTTAATTGGAATCCAATTTTATTGCAGTTGCTTAAGAGTTAATCACAAAGGGAAGTGTACATATGGTTGATATTCAGATCCCAACCACGTTCGATCCATTTGCGGAGGCTAAAGAATCAGATGCACCGGGTACAAAAGAGTACGTGCATATTCGCATACAACAAAGGAATGGAAAGAAGAGCCTAACGACGGTGCAAGGGCTGAAAAAGGAGTTCAGCTATGAGAAGATCTTAAAAGATCTCAAGAAAGAGTTTTGTTGCAATGGAAATGTTGTGAATTGTAAGGATCTTGGCAAGATTATTCAACTCCAAGGTGATCAACGCAAGAATGTTTCTCACTTTCTTGTTCATGCTAATCTTGTCAGAAAGGACAGCATCAAGATTCATGGTTTCTGATCAAGATTAATACATATTTCTGTTTTCTATATATGCATATATATGCATGCTTGTATTAATATTAATCAAAGTTGCTAAAGTTTGATTTAAGATGAGACCTAGAGTGTTTATTTACTAAATAAGACACAAATTGGAATATTATTATTATTTTGATAGATTGCATTGGAATATTTGGTGATTATGGTTATGCTTATGCATGTATAAGACTTGTTTAGAATGAAGGTGGAAGCGTCGTGTAAGCATAAAAAATCTTACTTTTTTTTTATAATTTAAGAGTATCTAGATATCGAGGTATATTAAAGTAAAAATCTTACTTTAATTGTATATGAAATTCATAAAAAATCTTAATAGTTAATTCTAGCATCCTGAGATATACAAAAACATTGAGTTTTAATTATGCAACTAGACTAGTAACTTGTATAACAAGCCAATAGATGAAAGATTAGACAGCTCATATTTCTAATCCATGTTTTGAATCTGATTCGCAAGGTTAGAATATGAGTCATCCAACCTTCATCGAAACGCTCTAATCAGTTCATTTTACGGATTGCGTCATTTTTTAACTAATAATACAAATCTCTGTAAGCTGTCACACTTCAGCTTTGGTAAGCTTTGATCCGAGTCTTTGCAATATCTGGCCCTCAATTCATCAGTAGTTATTGACTGAACATGAACACTTGTGAAAACTAAGCATTTCCACCTTCTTTAATCCATGGATGCTCTAATGATTCATGCAATATATAAGAGTCAATTAGTATAGAAATTACAAAACATTAACCGAGAAAATTCTTAAGCATACCGCAACGATGCTATCAATCAACAGTAATACTAACTGTACTAACATTTGCCATTGAAAAAAGAAGTTAACAAAATAGTTAATGAGGCGAAAACAGAATAGAAGTCGCCTACCTAGAACCTGAGAAGCAGTAATGCGTTTCTTTGGATCTTGTGTAAGCATCTTACGAACAAGGTCCTTAGCGCTTTTTGATATGATTGGCCATGGAGGACAATAAAAGTCGATATGACCTTGCAATATGGCTTCGAATATTCCCTCTTGCGTCTCTAGAAAACATATTTTATGGAAAAATTAGATCGAGCCTAGTACAAGTTGATTTTTATATTCCATAATGATATTACTTATGAACCAGTTGATTTTACCTGCACAAAATGGAGGCACACCACAAATTAAGATATATAAAATAACTCCTGCACTCCATATATCTATTTCTTTCCCATATTTCCGACGAAGAACTTCTGGTGCAATGTAATATACACTGCCAACTATATCGGTATATACCTTTCCTGAAAATAAATAATCAGAAAAGTTTTAGAGTCAATTCTAAAAAGAAGACAATTCCCTTTACATTAATGAGGGTCGAAAACACACCAATTGTTAAATAAGGTTAATTTAGTAAAAGTGTCATGTCTTCTGATAAAGGTAGGAAAATGCATACAGAAAAATAAACCGTGTTTGTTTACCACATAATATCACATACTTCACATTCTTGAATTCACAAATATTACTATAAACTTTCAAGTTTAGAAAGAAAAACCAACAAAAGGATAAAAAGGTTAATTACCTTCTTCGATGAAAACCGAGAAGCCAAAATCAGTGGCCACGATAGTAGCCTTATCATCGTTACTAGACAACAAGAGATTTCCAGGCTTCAAATCTCTATGCATGATGCCCATAGAATGACAAATATGAACAATATTAACAATTTGTCTGCAAATTGAAGCTGCATCTTTTTCACTATATCTCCTTTTAGCAGTAATCCTATCTAAAAGCTGACCACCAATACAAAGTTCCATAACAATATGAACTGAATGTTTATCCTCATAAGCACCTTTAAACACAACAATATTTGGTTTTCCACTCATATGCTGCATGATTTGAATCTCCCTCTTTATCTCTTCTTTTTTTTCATCTTTACTAACAAAATTCTTCTTTGAAATTGACTTGCAAGCATATTTCAAACTAGTTGATTTCTCAGTGCATAGATAAGTCACACCAAATTCTCCTCTCCCTAATTCTTTACCAAATTTGTAAATTTTTCTTATATCTTCAAATTGTTTACCTAAGATTGTATTTGTATCTGGTCTTTTTTTACTGAGACAACTGCCCATGATTATAGCACAAAACAAAAAAGCTTCAAAGTGATTAAGTGAAAGTGTGAAAACAAAATTATGCAGATTTATAACTAAAAATCAAAGCTTTGGAACAAAAATACGCGGAGAGTGTGAAGGTTGTTTTTGTTTGTGAGGAAAGGATCAAAGTTTGTGATTAATTTATGTTTTTAAAATGTTTGAGGGACCAAAATAATGTTGTGGAAGGACATTACAAGAGAATCAACAGAAGCATCTTTCTCATTTCTTAGGTGGACACAAACCAAGGTGATCATCTCAAGAATGTTTCTAACTTATTTGTTCATGCTAATCTTGTCAGAAAGGACTAAATCAAGATTCATGGTTTTTTTATCAAGATTAATTCATGTTTTGTGTTTTTGTTATGGTGTAATCCGGGTATCTTCCGCGTGCGACTGCATAAAATAATCTCTCGAACACAGATAAGTGGAGAACTCTAACGCTGCTGTATGTCCAAGCCATGGATCGAACACAGAATATTGGTTAAGTTAGAAGAGACAGATTGGACTATTATTATTATTTTGGTAGATTGGAATATTCAGTGATTATGAATCTATGATTATGCTTATCTGTGTACTGTGTGTGTGTATATATATATATATATATATATATATATATAAGATCTGTTTAGAATGAATGTGGAAGTGTCGCGTAAGCATAAAAAATCTTTATTTATAATTGATAAAATCTTACTGGGAAAATAACCTTTCTTAGGTGAGTCCATACTTTATGAGTGTCAAAAACAAATTACAAGATCACTCAAAACTAGACTTTAAAGAAACCAAAAAGACAAATAAGAGAGTAGATAAAGATAACCACTCAAGCATAATAGCATTTTAATTTTTCACTATTATAAATCTAGTTATGCTTGGAGGAGTATGTTGAGTGCTAGAGAGGTGGTGGCTAAAGGAAGCAGATGGAGGATCGGGAATGGAGAAAGTGTCAAAATTTGGCACGATAACTGGCTTCCTTCACAAGCTGGGTTCAAAGTCTTAACTCCGATAAATACCCTTGATTCAAATGCTGTAGTAGCGGAGCTGATTGATGTTGATTTAAGGCAATGGAAGAGAGATGTTATTTTCTTTGTTTTCAACTCTTTCGAGGCAAAGCAAATTGTCAGTATTCCATTATCTATCAGAAGACAAGTTGATTTGGCACGGAGAAAAGGATGGATTGTACTCAGTTATGTCTGCGTATCATCAATTGGAGGCGATGAAAAAAGTTTGACACTTGCAGGTCCGTCATCTGATTTTAATAGCAGCATGTGGAAAGAAATCTGGCGCACTCCTCTCCCAAACTGTAGCAAGAATTTTCTCTGGAGATTGACAAAAAGCATTCTCCCCACCAGAGGAAACCTCCTAAAGAAAGGTCTGAACATCGATGTAAGTTGCACTTAATGTAATGAAAATTCTGAAACTGATGATCATTAGTTTATGCACTGTAATGCTGCCAAAAAGGCAGTGTGGTTTGCATCCCCGTTGGGAATTCATGTGCCTGAAAATGTTGATTTAAAACTCTAAATGCTAAAATGTTTAACATGTAAGGAGCAATTTGGCTCTCAAGTTTTCTGTGCAACCTTGTGGAAACTTTGGTTTGAAAGAAATCAAATTGTGTTCAAGCAGAAACCTTTTAATCCGATGGAAGTGGCAAGATGTGCTGCGGATTTTGTAGCCAAAGAACAGGAAATATGCAGCAAAACATTGAGTTTTAATTATGGCACTATAATATTAACTTGTGGCAAATCAATTAAATTAGCTAAAAAATGGCGCAACCAGCAATCCAAGTAACCAGATGAGCGCATATTTCAAATTCATGTTTTGAATATGATATTTGCAAGATTAGATCTTCATCTGACGGTTTTGCTATGTTCACCGTACTGATTGTACTATTTTTTAACTAAAGCAAATTCAGGGTAAAGTACAAATAGGCTTACATTATCTGTATCAACTTCGGATATTATTTCCTCGATTGTGTCTTCGTCATCGATACTGGATTCCTTCATAGCTGTTTCCATTTCATCTCTTGTAATAAAACTGTTATGAAATCCAACAAAAACAAAGCATATATGTTCATTAGAGTGATGATTCATTAATCAATGTACTTTTTAATCTAGGAAAAAGAAAGGGATTTCTTGTAATTGATCCATGTTTATTATTAAAAAAATTAACGTATACATGAAACATAATTGACAGACATGGCAACAAACTATAGACACCGAATCCAATAGCCAAAAGATTCACATGGAAGGCAAGGCAACAATGTTGTCAATCGTAGATTGCAAAAAATAGCGGTTCATTTAAATTCCGCGGCACAACAGTGCTATAATATTGCTACTAGACATCATTTTGTACTAAATAGTCTATCATGCAACAAAAACAATTCCTCGTACTAAATCAGCAATGGCTTACAGCTTCCATAAGTTGCCGAATTCCAGCTTCAGTAAGCTTTGAGCCGAGTCTTTGCAATCCTGCCCCAATTCCTCGTATGTGATTGTACCACTTTTGTCCGTGTCCATGTTTGTAAACATTGCCTTCAAACCTTGAATCTCTTCTGAACAAAGATTCTCAGCAATTACCTGAAAGAAATAGTAGGCAAATATTTTTGTCTCTCATTGTGTAATTATTGACTGAAACAGACATTAGGCCTATTTGTATTAGCTTATTTGAGCTTATCAACCGACATAAACACTTGTGATACTTTTGAGGAGATCTTACAGAAACAACTTATGATCATATTTCCATAAGCTATTGGCTTGTCAGTTATGCACTGTTTATTGGCTTGTCAGAAGCATTTCCACTTTCTTTAATCCATGGATGCTCTAATAATTCATACAATACATAAGAGTCAATTAGTATCGAAATTACAAAACATTAACAAAGAAAATTCTTAATCTTAAGGATACCACAACGATACTATCAATCAACAGTAATATTAACTATAAAGTCACCTACCTAGAACCTGAGAAGCAGTAAAACGTTTCTTTGGATCTTGTGTAAGCATCTTACGAACAAGGTCCTTAGCGCTGTTTGATATGATTGGCCATGGAGGACTATAAAAGTCAATATGACCTTGCAATATGGCTTCGAATATCCCCTTTTGCATCTCTAGAAAACGTATTTTATGGAAAAATTAGATCGAGCCTAGTACAAGGTGAATTTTATATTCCATAATGAAAATACTTATGAACCGGTTGATTTTACCTGCCCAAAATGGAGGCACGCCGCAAAGTAAGATATACAAAATAACTCCTGCACTCCATATATCTATTTCCTTCCCATATTTCTGTCGTAGAACTTCTGGTGCAACGTAATATGCACTGCCAACTATATCATTATATACCTTTCCTGGAAATAAATAATCAGAAAAATTTTAGTGTCAATTCCAAAAAGAAGATAATTTTGTTCTTTAATATGATAAGTTTTAGTGCAAATTCTAAAAAGAAGACAATTCCCTTTACATTCATGATGATGGAAAACACACGTCATCAATTGTTAATAAGATTAATTTAGTAAAAGTGTCATATCTTTTGACAAAGATATGAAAATGCATACAGAGAAATACGCGATGTTTGATGACGAAGTTCGGCCAATTGTACCTACTCAGTTATTATGAGCCATACTCAATAGTTTCTGATCAGAAATTCGTACAAATCCCCTCAAGAATTTAGCAGTTAAAATTTCGAGATTATGCTACCTTTCACATACTATACATTCTTGAATTCACAAATAGTACAAAAACTTTCAAGTAATTAGAATGAAAAACCAACAAAAGGATAAAAATGTTACCTTCTTCGATGAAAACCGACAAGCCAAAATCAGTGGCAATGATAGTAGCCTTATCATCCTCACTAGACAACAAGAGATTTTCAGGCTTCAAATCTCTATGCATCACACCCATAAAATGACAAATATGAACAATATTAACAATTTGTCTGCAAATTGAAGCTGCATCTCTTTCACTATATCTCCCTTTAGCAGTAATCCTATCAAAAAGCTGACCACCAGCACAAAGTTCCATGACAACATGAACTGAATTTTTATCCTCATAAGCACCTTTAAACTCAACAATATTTGGTTTTCCACTCATATGTTGCATGATTTGTATCTCCCTCTTTATCTCTTCTTTTTCAGCTTTACTAACAAATTTTCTCTTTGAAATTGACTTGCAAGCATATTTCAAACCAGTTGATTTCTCAGTGCATAGATAAGTTACACCACATTTTCCTCTCCCTAATTCTTCCCCAAGTGTGTAAATTTTTCTTACATCTTCAAATTGCTTACCTAGGATTGTGTTTGTATCTGGTCTTTTAACATCAAATTGCTTACCTAGGATTGTGTTTGTCTCTGGTCTTTTAACATCAAATTGTTTACCTAGGATTGTGTTTGTGTCTGGTCTTTTAACATCAAACTGTTTACCTAGGATTTTGTTTGTGTCTGGTCTTTTAACATCAAGTTGTACACCTAGGATTGTGTTTGAATCTGGTCTTTTGACAATAGGTTTTGGCTTTGGATCATGTTTATTAGGTAATTGGTAAGGTTGTTGAAAATGAGCTTTTGATTGATTCATATAGGGTTCATGATTCTTGTGATTATGCAAACCAGAAACACCAAAATGTCTATGATCTAGCTCTGATTCTTTTTTACTGAGACAAGCACCCATGATTATAGCACAAAACTAAAAAGGAAAAAAGATGAGATTTTTATCAGATAAAAGATCAAAGGTTCAAAGTGATTCGGTGAAAGTGTGAAAATGAAATAAACCCAGGTTAGAATTCAGAAAAATTATGCAGATTTATAACTAAAAATCAAAGCTTTGGAACAAAAATACGCGTAGATTGTGAAGAAGGTTGTTTTATTTTTTGGTGTGAGGAAACCAAAGTTTGAAAGTTGATATAGAAGTGTTTGTGAGGAAAGGATCAAAATTTGTGATTAATTTATATGTTTTTAAAATGTTTGAGCGACCAAAATAATGTTGTGGAAGGACATTACAAGAGAATCAACAGAAGCTTCATTCTCATTTCTCAGGTGGACACACAAACCAAATTGATCAAAGAGCAAGAATGTTTCTCACTTCCTTATTCCTGCTAATCTAGTCAGAAAGGACAACATTAAGATTCATGGTTTTTTATCAAGATTAATTCATGTTTGTGTTTTTTTTTCCAGTATAACCCTCGTATCCTCTACGCGCAACTGCATAGACTTATCTCTCGAGCCTTGTAAGTTGTAAGACCCAAATAAATGGAAAACTGTTCCTAAGAGTTTTAACGTTACTGCACGCTAGAAGAGACAAATTAAAATAATATTATATATAAGATCTGTTTAGAATCAATATGGAAGCACCATGTAATCATAAAAAATCACCTTTCTTACTTTATGAGTGTCCAAAACAAATTACATGATCCCTCAAAACTAGACTTTAAAGAAGCCAAAAAGATAAATAAAAGAATGGATTAACCACTCAAGCATAGCATTTTAATTTTTCACTACCACAAATCTATAAAAGAATCTTTACATGCCTATCATATGATGTATAAAACTAAAGAAGTTTAAGCCTTTTCACTTGCTGGTATTGGTTGCAGGATACTCAAACTAGTGACATAATTGTATGATTTATTTAGAATAGCGTGCCTTGTTGTTGGACTCCACTCCTCATCATTGCACAAAATTCTTCATAGTTAATTCTACCATCCTGAGAAATTACAACATTGAGTTTTAATTATGGAACTACAAATATTAACTTGTATAACAAGTAAGTAAATATTTATCATGGATTTGATGTAATTTAAAAATGGTGCAACCAGCCATCCGAGCCAACAGATGAAAGATTAGACAGCTGATATTTCGAATCATGTTTTACGAGGTTAGCATATGAGTCATTTGATCTTTCATCTGACGACTCTGATATGATCATCGTACTGATTGTACCGTTTTTTTAACTAAAGCAAATCCAGGGTAAAATACAAATAGGCTTACATTATCGGTATCAACTTCGGATATAATTTCCCTGATTGTCTCTTCGTCGCCCATACCATGTTCCTTCATAGCTGTTTCCAGTTCATCTCTTGTAATGAAACTGTGATGGAATCAAACAAAAACAAAGGTATATGTTCATTAAATTGATGATTCTCTAATCAATGTTCATTAAAGGGTATATGTGACAGATTGAAGAAATAGAAACTGAAGGTAGAAGCACATACCCGCTACTGTCTTTATCGAAATATTGGAAGGCCTTGTAAAGATGCTCATCTCTTTCTAACCTATGTCTATGCATTGTTGCGGTGATGAATTCTATGTAGTCAATTGATCCATTTCCATCTACATCAGCCTAAATTTAAGCAAAGGAATATAGTTTTAGAATAATTAACGAGAGAGAGAGAGAGAGAGAGAGAGAGAGAGAACAGATGTTGTAAATCAGTAATGGCTTACAGCTTCCATAAGCTGCCGCACTTCGTCTTCAGTAAGCTTTGAACCGAGTCTTTGCAATCCGGCCCTCAACTCCTCATATGTGATTGTACCACTTTTGTCTGTGTCCATGTTTGTAAACATTGCCTTCAAACCTTGAATTTCTTCTGAAGAAAGATTTTCAGCAATGACCTGAAATATTTATCAAAAATCCGCTCAATTCATCTGAAATGGTATAGTTAAACAAATTCAAAAAATAAGAATCATGATGAGAACATTGGGCAAATAATTTTGTCTATCAATGTGTAATTATTGACTGAAACAGACATTATTAGGCTTATTTGTATTAGCTTATTTGAGCTTATCTACTGAGATCAACACTTGTGATACTACTATTTAGGAGAACTTATGTTAAACGGCTTGTGACATGTCCATAAGCAGTTTTCGACATTATCATCTTTTGTTACAGAAAAAGTTTGCTTATGCTATAAAAAAAGCAAAGAAGTAACAGTATGCCATTTAATAAAATAAGCATAAAATACCACTCTGGAGTGGTCCCTTCATATATACTGTGGCTGTACTAACCTTGAGGGCGAGTTTTTTTAGTTTATTCATTGCTCTGAATTGCTTCATTCTGGAAAGTACTGCGCTGTCTATTGGCGTGTCAGAAGCATTTCCACCTTCTTTAAGCCACGGATGCTCTAATAATCCAAAAAATACATAAGAGTCAATTAGTAGAGAAGTTACAAAACATTAACAGAGAAAATTCTTAAGGATACCGCAATGATGCTATCAGTCAATGGTAATACTAACTGTACTAACATTTGCCATTGAAATAAGAAGTCAACAAAATAATTGATGAAGCGAAAATAGAATAAAAGACACCTACCTAGAGCCTGAGAAGCAGTAATGCGTTTCTTTGGATCTTGTGTAAGCATCTTAGTAACAAGGTCCTTAGCACTGTTTGATATGCTTGGCCATGGACGACTTTCAAAGTCAATATGACCGTACAATATGGCATCAAATATTCCCTTTTCCGTCTCTAGAACACATATTTTAGGGAAAAATTAGTTCAAGCCTAGTACAAGGTGATTAACTATTCCATAATGAAAATACGAATGAACAAGTTGATTTTACCTGCCCAAAATGGAGGCACACCGCAAAGTAAGATATACAATATAACTCCTGCACTCCATATATCTATTTCCTTCCCATATTTACGACGTAGGACTTCCGGCGCAACGTAATAAGCACTTCCAACTACATCTCGATGTACCTTTCCTGCGAATAGATAGATAATCAGAAAAAACAAGAATATGCATAACATAATATGCATGTCATTGTCATGTGTCATGGATTCTGATGAAACTAAAATAAGCAGTAATCTTCGTTCTAAAATTTGACATTGTAATGATATTGACATTACTAAACCACTTTAAAGTTCAAGAATTTTATGAAACCAGAGAATTTGATCAATTATGTCATCTCAGTACTCCTGACCAAACTTCATTACGAGCTTCATATCATTTCTGACAGTGCAAATGAAAGGACACGGATAACATCATTGCAAAGACTTCCATTCTATTATTTTGATTTAGGAGGAATTATAAAATACGTTCGCGCTGCAACAACCACAATATGCATTGCAACAGTCCAAAGCCTACAATTGCCGTAGCCACAACTATAATTTGAAACCATGGTCCACACCACATTACATTTGTCCTAGAAGAACTCTATAGATACCGAGATTAAACGTGCATTTACAGTTTTTCTATTGCAAAGCAAGCATGCATGTTAGTCTGCATACCCTATATTTCCAACATACATTATAACCAAATACATAATGGGACAATAGTACATTACTTTCCATGTTCTTACTTAGAGACAAAATATATATATATATCATAGATCATGCTACAAACTGGTCCAGATACATATTTTAATCAATGAACCTAGAATTTTTTTTAACTGTATGCAGAAAAGAATCAAAGCATCATCTTAAAAAAAATCCTACTAAACAAATACTAACAAAAAGGCTCTCAAACTTAGTAATGATTTTTGACAAATAAGGTCTACTGATGACAATTATTGGCAATGCAAGCAAAAATGAAATTTTTAAGACTATGCTACAGTTCACATTCTATAATTCCCAAATATTACTATAATAACTTTCAAGACTCAAGAAAGAAAAGACCAATGAATGAATAAAAAAATATACCTTCTTCGATGAAAACCGACAAGCCGAAATCAGTGGCTTTGATAGTAGCCTTATCATCCTTACTAGACAACAAGAAATTTTCAGGCTTCAAATCTCTATGCATGACGCCCATAAAATGACAAATATGAACAACATTAACAATTTGTCTACAAATTGAAGCTGCAGCTCTTTCACTATATTTCCCTTTAGCAATAATCCTATCAAAAAGTTCACCACCAGCACAAAGTTCCATAACAACATGAACTGAATTTTTATCTTCATAAGCACCTTTAAACTCAACAATATTTGATTGTCCACTCATATGTTGCATGATTTGTATCTCTCTTTTTATATCTTCCTTATCAGCTTTACTAACAAGTTTCCTTTTTGAAATTGATTTGCATGCATATTTCAAACCTGTTGAATTCTCAGTACATAGATATGTCACACCAAATTGTCCTCTCCCTAATTCTTTACCAAGTGTGTAATTTTCTTTCACATCCTCAAATTTTTTACCTAAGATTGTGTTTGTAACTGGTCTTTGAACATTTGGATTTGGACTTCTTGGGGCATGTTTGTTAGGTTGTTGAAAAGGGGATTTTGGGGCATGATTCTTGTGATTGTGATTATGATTGCGATTGTGATTATGATTGTGATTATGATTATGATTCTGCCTAGCAGAAACAGCAATATGTCTTTGTTGTGGTTCTGATTCTCTTTTACTGATACAACCACCCATGATTATACCACAAAATCAAAAAGGAAAAAGATGAGATTTTTATAAGATACAAGATCAAAGCTTCAAAGTGATTAAGTGAGTATGTGAAAATGGAAAATACCCAGATCAGAAATCAACAAAATGATGCAGATTTATAACTAAAAATCAAATCTTTAGATAAAAAAAAATTGATCAAAAACATGCGTGGAGTATGAATAAGGTTGTTTATGTTTTTTGGGTTTGAGGAAACCAATGTTTGGAACATGATATAGAAGGGTTTGTGAGGAAAGGATCAAAATTTGTGAATAATTATTTAAGGTGGCGAAGAGAAAAAGTCTGAATTATGAAATGAACAAAAAAGGAAGGAATAATAATAAGCAACCTGGAACTGAGTCAAACGTGAGATTTGTATTCATATGCAGAAGAATACTATAATGCTTTTAAAATGTTTGAGGTTGTTTATGTTTATGACGAAAATAATGTTGCGGAAAGACATTAATGTCCTTTTAAGAGAATCAAGTCAATCAACAGAAGCTACCTGGAATTGGATCCTCTACTGCTATTTCTATTTTGTCATTTATGTTGTTCTTTATCTGATGTCTGGTAGTAAAAGTAATAATTTTAAAGAGAAAGAAAAAATATAAATGAACGGTTGAGATGATGGCTACTCGAATAGAGGGAGAGGATGAGCTGGAGAGAATCCAGATCTGAAATAACAAAGGGTCGTGCACGTTGCAAAATAAATAAATAAATAAATAAAATCATGCGAAATAGCAAGTGTTTGGAATAATGGTTAAGAAAACAAAAATGAAGGTTTTAAGTAAAAAAAATTCAAGGTATTTGATTACAATATTTTAAAAAATATATTACAATTTTTATCATAAAAAAGAAAATTTTTGTCATTTTTATTTCTTGACCATTGCTTGGGAGCCATATTTAGCATTTCTTAATAAAAAAGAAAGGAAGAGAAAAACTATCATTATTACTCATTAATTAGGAGTCAAAAAGAGCAGTACTCTTTTTTTTTATACAACAAAATTAAAAGGAAAGCATAGAGCAAGGTAGACTTGATGACGAATAGCACTTAAAAAAAAACTCTATCAAAATCATATTAATAAATTAAGGAGGACAATTATGTCAAATCTTTATAGAAACATCTGAGGTAGCTTATTTTTTAAAAAAAGTATTACTTCTAAGATTTTTCAGAAAAGTAGCTTTGATAATTTAGAGTTCAACCGTAAGATAAGTAAAACTTAATTAAAAAGTATAGTATCGTTTGATTCTCAAAGTCGTTTTTACCATAAATTAAATTCGGTTCTCCCAAATTATCCGTATAGATATAACTCGTTAACCACTTTAATTCGATATAACATTGTTAAAATAATTTATTATTGAATAGAAACAATTAACTTTTAAATATCTTTTAAGAAATTGAAAAGATCTTAAACCAAATTAAACTGTCTTTTAAATCAACTACTCTCCATTCTCCAATCATTATTATAAATAAATAAAATAATTTAATAATTTAAAAAATAAACTTTTTCTTAAATCAAACATTTTTTTTATCTAATCTATAGCAAAAGAGTCTTCCTCTAATCACGTGACGTATTTGTAGATAAAATGAGGAGTACGTGATGAACTGATGATGCCGTTTATGATTGAATGAGGAGTACTCATGAAAAACATGATAATCAAATAAAGCAGTAGTAAGACCCATGCCACACGTAAATCAGAAGTGTACGTAAAATGACGTTTTTGCAGTTGTTGTTGTTGTTGTGTTGGAGATCAAGCAAGAAAAACGCGTATTCATCAAGGAACCAGGGCCATCCTAAAGCTAAGGCCAACGGCAATGATTTTTGGCTCCAAAAATATATTTTTTAAAAATTACATGTTTTAGACCTATAAGAGCATCCACAATGGTGGTACTTATTTTTCTAAGTACTAGTACCTAATAGGTACTACCATTGGAGCAAAACTCAAATTAGTACCTAATAAGTACTGGTGCTACAATAAGAAGTGGTACCTATGTCATTTTCGTGGGACCCATTTATAATTATGTAGAATTATTGGTAGGATGTGTTATTAGTGGGACCCATTTGAAATTTTTTTAGAGGTGTTGGGTTGGAGGAATTGAGTACTTATTAGGTACTATTATTAAAAAAAATATAAATTTATGATGTGTACATGTGGGATCCATTTAAGTACTAGAAAATAGAGAGCTCCATTGTGGATGCTCTAAAATATTTAGTTTGCAGTTTTAGTCCCCGATAATTGGTTGACGGTTTTAGTACTAAGACCATATATAAATCTACTTATAAAAAACATATTCTAAATGTATGAAAAGTAATATATTTATACTAAAACTTGGTAATAATTTTATTAAAGTATTATTGTATTCTAAAATTTAAAAATCTTCATTTTTAAAATCGATTCTACCTCACTATATGTTGGGGCAACCCTGCCTACCACGACAATGATCACTTAATTTGGTAAATATTGCCAGGTGCATGGTTTAATTTCTTTTTTCTTTTTTTGATAGTTTATTTCTTCATAGGAAGTAGTGATATTGAAATAGAAGCTAAATATAAATATTTCTTCGTCTCAAAATAAAAACAAAAAAATTCTTTTCAATGGATAAATTTATTTAATATAGTTTATTTTTAAGTCATATCTAAATATATATATGACTTAAAAGACTAACTCTTTTCAATCACTGACTCGCTCTGCTAGGGCTCACGCAGCCGCCACCCACCAACCCTTCTTTTACCTCCGTCGACTCCCAACCCCCGCCGACCAACCTCTTCTTTCATAATCACCGGCTCCCAACCATCATTTATCATGTTCCCGATCTCAATAGCCACCGGCAAGATGAAGACTGGGCTTGCGGTGGCGCGATCGACTCCGATGGAGTCGCGATGCCACCATCGTTACATACGCCGGTTTCGTTCCTTCCGGTGTGTCCCTTTCTTGCCCTCTCCGGTGACACCTTTGTTGCAGGTTTTGAGAGTTGTTCTTGTTCTTTTGGAATCTGTTGGATGTTGGTCCTTCAGATTAGAATCTATTTTTGGATCTTGTTCTTTTGCTTATGCTAGAGAATTGTTCTTTCGCCTCTCAATATCCGTATCATTCTTGATTTTGGACTGTTTCGCTTGAAAAAGCAATATCGTTTGCTGCTTGCTGCAGAGAGTAGTGGGTACGTGGATCATTTCTGTGTTGACGGTCAGTCCAATCGCCTCAATTATTTTAGGACTTCTTATGTCTTTTAGGACTAGAAGTTGGTATGTTTTATTGTCCTACGCATCTTTGTGTTGACTCACTGGGTTAGGTCTATGTCCCTCCAATTTTTGTATATATATTTTTCTTTTTTATTAATAATATAAGCTACAGATGAAGGACAAGAAAAGATAGAGGTACCAACTAAGTTGGAATATCTATTCCTACCTTGATATCTAGATTCTCTTAATTTATCGAAAAATTTAAAAATAAACTATACTGTATTTATCTAAACACATTTTCCCCGCTCACAAAAAAAATATATATTCCATCCGTCTCAAAATATAAATATCACTTAAAAGATTAACTTATTACAAAAATAAAAACTTAAAAAACTAATTTATTAAAAATGTATAAACCTTATATGATGCATTCGACTTATAATTTTTTTTTTACTTTTCCAACATTTTTTAATGAAGATTTAACGGTCCTAGAACATGTACATTACAATTTATCCACCAACCAATCATAAAGCTGGCAATTTTTTTACAAAGACTATGGTCCGTTTGGTACGATGGAAAGAAAATGAGAGGAAAGAAAATCGGAAATCGATAAATGAATTTGGATGATAACGTAATCTAAATTTATTTATTAGTGTGCGTAATTTTTTTTCTATCACTTTCTCTCCATAGAACCAAACCGACCATATATATTAAAAAAAACTATTGTTTTAAAAAAGCCAAACAAATAAACTTAGCATTACAAATCATAAGACATGGCAACACAAAGGTTAGAAAGTCAAGAGGTTTGCACAAAACCAACAAGAAACGGACAAAAACAAAACAAACTATACAAGGCTAAAGATAATAGCACTACTCAAAAAGGAAAGAAAAAAAATTATTTAATATATTTTTCCTTTTGTTATATTACCAAACCAGTAAACCACCCCACCACCACTAACCCCCTACCCGTATGACACCAACCAATTTTTTTTAAAACTACTATATAAATTTATCCCATAAAAAAAGTTCACTAGAAATTTATCTATATTTTTTTTATATAATACAAAGTTTGCCTATAAAAATGTAATTAAAGAAACATAAAAAAATAAAAATAAACACTAACAATAGCTATTCTAAAATTTTGAGTTTGATGATGCTTTAAAAGAGTCAAATTAATCTATAGTTAATTTTATATTAAACTGACGAGAACAATATTTTTCATAAGACATTTGCAAAACTTTCATCATCTAATTAATTTTAAATTTTGTTTTAACAATTTTCATTACTAACAAATTTCTCTTTATAGTTGCTTAAAAGGTGAAAAATCTTAAAATAAGACAAAATAAATTTATCAAACACATGATAATTTTTATTTCTAATAACTAACAAATATATATTATTCAAATAATATGAAAAAAATACTTATTTAAATAAAAAAGTGAAAAGAAAAATTGGAGTAGCTTTGGCTAACCCATACTAACGTATCGTTTGACTTAATTTATTTCAAATTTTTCTATTCAATAAAATGAGAAGTCAGGTCAAACAGAATTTGAAGAAGTTCTTATAGAAAAAAAATTGCTAAATTTTTATGAGTAAAATACATAGATTAATGACTTTTGAAGCTAAACAACCAATTATCAAACAACTTTAGTTTTTTTTCTAAAAGCTTTTATTTTCACTTTTAGCTTTTAAATAGCTTCTAAAATCTAACAAAGTCAGGTCAAAAAAATACCTAACTCCTGGCTTCGTTCTTCCCAACAAGAATCCAGCTCTTCTAAAACGAGTAAAATATAAAATAATTCTAATAATATGATTATGAAAGAAGCATCATTATTTTAGTTGATCCAAAACATCCAAAATCTCAATTCGAGATCACCAACATTCACCTCAACAGAAAAAGAAAAAAAAAACAGAAAAAAGTAGTACCACTTTACTTCTTCTTTGTTTTTTGGTTGTTGTGTCATTTTATTGTTGTTGTTATTATCTTGATGTTGAAATTTCTCTTCCCACCTTTTAGGTCTCTTTTTCATTTCTTGAGTTTTCATTTTTGCCCTTGAATTAATATTTTGGAACGCGTTTTCCAAATTTTTTTTGCCTTTAATGAAAAATTTGGAATATATTTTCCGAATTTAAACTATAAAAACTTTGGAAAATGCATTCCAAAGTTTTTGTTCAAGGGCAAAAATAGAATTTTGGGGAGTGAAAATGAAACATGGGGATGGGAAGAGAAATTTTCTTTGATGTTTTGGGCTTGTAGTCCATTAGATTCCTCTTACATTAATTTGTTAATTGGGTTTGTTCTGGTCTCTTTTCTAAATAACTTTTATCGAAAGTTCTGCAGTTCACCCCTAAACTTTTGAAGCTCTCTAAAATTAAGTATTTTAATAATTGGCTTAAATGCAGTTTTACCCCCCCTATTTTGAATGGATAGGAATTTCACTCCCTATTTTAAAATCCGGAATTTTACCCCCCCTATTTTATAATTCTTTGGATTTTGCCCCCACCCCTTTATTTAGGCTTATTTTATAAATCTCTATGAATGGAACCGAGTATATTTCAATTTTTCCAAGTCACTTACTTAAAACGTACTCCTACTAATTAACCAAGTCGAATTACTAAATTCCCTTATTTAGGCTGCATCACCAAGACTCATTAGTTTGTCTGCACAAAATCAACCAAAATTCTACAAGCCTAGTACAAAGTCATTAGCCACAATTCATACACCATCACCTAGAAAGAGGCTTATGTGTCCTAACCATAATACCTACTATTTGGATAAACAAAATGACCAGCATTTTTCAACATTGTGAATGGCCACAAATCTGTCATGTAGTAAACATAAATCAATTTTAACCTATGTTAAGCCACTAGTTTTATAAGCTAAATTGTTATATGGTGACTCTGTGAAACCAAAGAAAGTAAAAGATAATACAAGTTAATCCAAAGAATTAGTTGGGGGCAAAATTCAAAGAATTATAAAATAGATGGAGTAAAATTTCAGATTTTAAAATATGGGGAGTAAAATTCTGATTTATTCAAAATAGGGGGGTAAAACTGCATTTAAGCCTTAATAATTTTATCCGGTTGGTGTTTTTGGACATGATTTATCCGAATTGGTCAATCTTGTGGTTTTATGGTAATAGTAATAATAGTAATGTATACTACCTCCGTTCCTTTTTGTTTGTTGTTTGAGAAGAAAAAAAAAGGTCAAATAAAAAAAAATGAATTTTTGCACTTTATTTTCCTATTATACCTTTTTTTTAAATATATTATACTATAATTTTAATCCACCAAAAAATTCCTACTCTTTTGCATACACTTTATATGAAGTAGTTTATTAAAAAAAAAAGATACAATAAAAAGATTATATGAAGAAGTTTAGTAAAAAATAAAAGATACAATAAAAAAATTATATAAAATTTAATCAATAAAAATTTTTTAGGAAGGAGGGTATAATAGACAAAATATAACCTTAAATTATCAAAACAAAAAACAATTTAAAACAATTTTTTTTTTCTTTTCAAAAACAACAAACAAAAAAAATGGAGGGAGTAGCTTTTATCATAAAATTCATAATTTCAATATTGTAACTCAATTTTGAGAGCACCTCTCAGAATATAGTGGTTGATTGAATTGAGAAGTTATTCTAAATATAACTATTTTTCATGAAAATTGCGTTTCAAATACACAATAACAATTCTCATCTAGAAAGGTCAATTCGGTAAAAGACAAAATGAAAATTTTGGAGGTGCTCTGAGTATGAGAAGAGAATCTCTCCAGTCTGATTTTCCTCATGTGGCATCATAACCACCCATTTCATTTTTTGGTGCATTGTTCATATCAACAAAAACAATTGAATGGTTGAGATCAAAACTGAACTTCCTCCGGTGAAAAGTTCACTGCAGAAGTCCAGTCTCTTTGAGCATATATGGGGTGGAATGGTGGATTGAAAAATTTTAAAACTTTTAATCTTACAAAAACAAAAATTAAGTCATGTTGTAAATGGTTAACAAGAACATACATCTCTTTAACCCTTGTGTTTTTTTAGACACATATTGTATCGTTCTAAATCTCGTGAAAAATCATTTTAAAACAGTAAACTATAAGTGTGTGTGTGTAAAAAAATCTTTGCATATACATGTGCATATGTTTAGATATTGAACAGAAAGAACTAGATTGAATTAATTTGGAGGTGTCATTAGCAAGCTATAGTTATTAAAGGCCCATTTCTTTGCACCACTTGTACACAAGAAAATAAAACGACTAAAACACCCCATCTCTTCTTTCACTTACACGAGACACACATGTATGACCAACATATAATATAGACTCCCTTCTCATATTATAATTATAAAAAAAAATACGTTTTAAATTAAATGGATAATTGATTTATAATGTAAATTAAATACATCGGTTATTTATTGAATTTAAAGAATAAAATTTGTTTATAATAGTGATAAGAGGATGTATTATACATATATATATATATATATATATATATATATATATATATATATATATGTTGGCTGGAGCCTCTATTTATTTACCCCCTTCAATATGTCCCTAGTTCTAATAAATTTGGTAGGAATCCAATAATTTTTTTTAATCAGATAAAAAAAGAAGAAGTGTTTTTTTGGCATCTTTTACTGTTATATATGTTTATCTAATGGTATTCCATGTAAACATATCAAAATTTTAAAATATGACTAAATTTTAAAAAAGAAAATTACTTGAAGTAAATTATGAAATAATACTGCATGTAAACATAATTTATTTTTTATTTTTTAAAATGTGTTTATAACATTTCATAGATCACAAACCCACGTATATGGCAAAATACGGGGATGACTTGTGGCGGGGCGGATTCATTTACCTTCTATTTTTTTGTGACTGGTCTAGGGTTTTAGGCTATGTTTTGAGTTGGTTTGCTATGTCAAACCCATTTAAAAAATGAGGCGGGAGCAGGCCAGGTTGGCATGCGGCCATTTTAAAAACTTTTTTTTTTAGACTTGAGATGGAAAATGGAGTAAAAATTTATACTTTATGGATAAATCCAATCTTTTTTTTTATCCTTTGCTATTTTAGACCCAAAAAAGAAAAGGTTAAATTAAACTTTACTTGCGATGCTACCTTTTTCAATATAATATATTTTGAGAGCTATTTTGATATGGGTTTATTTTTTAGATTTGAATAATGTTGTTGGATTATTATTGGTTTTTGTTTTATTGAGACTTCCTTATGTCAAAGAATGATATTGATATTGCTATGAGACATGACGAATTGAAATCAAATTAACTAATAATAAGTTACGGAAAATAAATTAATTTCATGTTGAATTATTAATCATTACACGATTTGAGTTTGTTAATCATTTTAGTTATTTTTTGTTATGTGTTGTTGCAAAATATTTTTTGTTTAAAAATGTAAATCTTGATTCTTTTAGTAAATATATCACTAATTTTTTTTAAAAAAAAATTATTGTTTGATGGGTCAGCACGCCAACATGCCACCTTGTCAAAAAACGCCCCGCTCCACTTTTGGATGAGTTTAAACGGGATGGGTCACCTTTTTTACTTGGGAGGAAGAGCTTTATCTGAATCTCCTTCCTTTCCAAGTTGTCCCGCTCACTATTGAGAAACAGTCTTAGATCTATAGTCCGGATAGTGGTGGTGAATTATCGGTGAAGGTTAATTATTCCTACCTTTCTTCAAAGTTGGTCTCCAATACTTCCCCGTCGTTAAGGAAGTGTAAGGTCTAGCAAAGGGAGTTGTGTAGTTGGGCTCCATCAAAAGTCATCGTTTTTTTGCGACAAGCTTTGCTTTCAAGAATTCCTACTAAGTTGAACTTGGCGGCTGGAGGTGTAATCCTAGTGGGAGGTTATGCGATGTACGCTTTTTGTGGAGGGGGGCTAAAATCAAAAGACCATTTATTCATTTTGTGTCCCTTTGATAGGTCGATTTAGTTGGAGATGTATAGATAGTTTAGTGTAATTGAAGTGTTGCCACTTGCCGAAAAATATTTGGTCTCATTTTGAAGGATTCTTGTCTTCTCTTAAACGAGATAAAAAATTCATTAAAAAAAATTTATGGTATGACATGTGGTGGTTTGGGCTCTTCAGCGTAGTAGGAATAAAAAAATATTCTCTGATTTGTTTTTTATTTGGCTAATGCGATTCAGAGAATCAAATATACTTTTTGGAAGTGATTGATGGCTAAAATTAAGTTGATATTTTATTTTTCTATAATGCTTGAGACGTTTCAATAAAATGAAAATAAATTTATTTATATAGTAAAGTGTTAGAAGTTTGAAGGAGAGACTAGTGATCTCTTCTTAACTCATTAGTCATTATACAGCTCCATGCTCAAATGGAACATCTAAAGCCCCACCACCACTACCTAGTTATATATGTCAATTGTCAATTGTCAATTGTCAATTGTCAATGTCAAAGGATTTACTTATAATTAAGCAAAAGTAGGACCAGACACCATTCCCTGTAAACATCACAAAGAAAAAAGTTAACACATGACAATATTTTAAGAGATGATGTCACTTTAATTTCATTTTTGTTAGAAATCATAGGGGTAGTTGATGTAAATAAGAGCGGAGATTTATTCTTACAATTTTTCTCATTAGATTTTCTTAACAAAAATTTTTTCCCTTAAATTAATAAACATTACTATATAAATTATATGAGTGAGAATAAGTCATATACATACCGAGATAACAACAGCTCACAATTTATATATATGTATATGAGGTTTGGAGACTTCCTAGTCCCTACAACAATTATACAGTACAATAATGAAATTTATTTTTTTACTCTATTTACTTTTTCGTGTATTCTATGATTTTATCAAAATATACCATTGTTTATTATTTAAGTACAAGATACTTTTTCGTGTATATTATTTATTTGTTGCTCAAAAAAAAAAAATCTATCAAAATTATTTTTTATAACGTTCACTACTTAAGTAGTGGACGACACATTTTTCAAAAAAAAATATTTTTGTAACATTCGCTGCTTAAATAGCTGGATGATAAAACAGAAAAGATATAAGACGCGCAAGAAACTGATAGGATGACAAAAGTAAATTTCTACAATAATTGTGGGAACTGTGCGGCTGATATATATAAGAGATCCACACATAATAGATTTAGGTCAAACTAAACTTTTTAAAATATATAAACAAAATTAAAACATTTTTATAGAAATCTATTTTGGTTAAATATGTTAAGTTAATTATATACCACAAATTTTTATTTTTTTAAAAAAAGAGGGCCAGAGCCCATAAAAGAATTAAGCTCCGATAATCCTAAGGGTTGCTATTTCCATAACAACACCTAACAATAAAGAACTCAGTTGAACCAGGCTCATAAATCATCAAATTAGTCTCATGCGGACAATCAAGATTAGCCCGCACATCCAGGGACGGATCCAGAAATTTTATCCAGTGGGGTCAATATAATTTATTAAAAAAAATTATACAAACTTATATGAATATATAAGTGATAAAATAATGACATCATTATAATTATGCAAAGAAAAATATCGATGATTACAAAAGTTATGCCATTGTATATCCATAATTTGGTAGAAATATTACAATTTATATGTAAAATCCGGAGTTTGAATTTCAAACATTCCATTAATTCGTCTTAAAAATGTGATATTCTAACTACTAAACTAATTAATAAAAAAAATATCATTTTATATGCATGTGACAATCCTTAAAAATCTGCATTTAGAAATTTCATAGCTCTAAAATTTCATTTCAACCAAAGCAACTTTAGAAATAATTAAATTGGATTAAACTGTAAGCTTCCAACTTCCATAAACATTTTTGAAATAGTCACAAAAATTATCCACTAAAATGAACATTCATTCATGATATCTCATTTGTAGCACCACTCTCATTTCTCTCTCTTTTAATAAAAAAATTAAAGAGTATCTTCTCTTGTTAAATACGAAATGAAAATTTTTAGTTTACGTAGGCTAATTGCTTTCTTCAATATGTATACTTTATACATTAGCAATAGTTTAACAAATAATATTTGTTGTAAATATTCCAGTTTATGGACTTTGTGGGGACAATGTTAGATTCAAAATGGGGGCAACACATAAAAATACTCACATATTAGTTGAAAATATATTAAAAGAGTGGGGTCAGCAGCCCCTATTTCCCTTAACTTAAATCCGTCCCTGTGCACATCTACACATATTTTTAGTATGACTTAAATAAAGTTAATATCTATTATTTTATCATTATATTAGATTTTGAAATTTATTTTACATTATAAATTTGATAATTATTTCAATAATTTAAATATATGTGTCTACATTGGTTTTTGACATATTGAAATATATTTTATTATAAAAATAAAATAAAAATAGAATATCATGCATATAAAATCAATTTTTCTAAAGTTTCATGTTAAATCTCAAAATAAAATTTAATATCATTGGCCTTTTAGTCTTAAAGAAAAATTTGGCCTATACAATGGATTGAGTTTATGTGCATGTATGGTTTTTATTTTCTTAACCTTCCAATTCTAAGAACAGGAGACTCTACCTAATTTAGAATTTGATGGAGGGATAAGTAACATCAAATAAAATATTGTTTATACTATGAACCAAGACCATCTATTGTTTATTACTATGAATCAAGACCATGTCGTAAAAATAGTAAAATACATGGCTTCGTTTAGGAAATTCTTCTAAAATATAATTTTTTGTAGTGAAATATGGATAAATAAAAGAATAATTTGGATAACCACTTATATGATCAGAATAATTACACGTGTGATTTGAGGTACTATATGCATGTCAAAGATAAAACCATCTATGTGTTATTAATATCCAAACAAATTGAAAGTGGTTACACTACAACATTTTCATTCTACAGCAACGGAAAAAAACCGTTCTCCAATATAAAAAAACCGTTGCCATAGGCTTAGAGAACGGTTTTCAGGGCGTTCTGTACTGAGGCGTACTCTTATCCTTTTGCAACGGTTTGTTTTTCAAGGGCAACGCCTAGTAGATAACCGTTCTCTTAGAGATTCGTAACAGAACGGTTTTTATTTTCCCAACCACAGACGGTTTCTCTCTGTTCTCAATTAAAAACCGTTGCCATTGATATAATTTAGAGAACGGTTTACACTTCTAGAAAAATGACTTTTTAAATCAGTTTCAACTACTATTTATATCGGTTTTAGAGGCGATGTTAAAAATATACTAGAAAAATCTGTTTGGAGAACGGTTTACACTACTAGAAATTTTCGTTTAACATCTCCTATGGATAGAAACCGATATTAAAAATATACTTTTCACAACTGGTACTTCTTTCAACCGATGTAAAATGTAAGTCATTTATTAAAAAAATAAAATTTTCTATTTTCGTTCTTGAATAATAATTAATAAACAAAATAAGAACCAATAGCAATAACAGAAATGAAATATCACCAAAATAAGATACATATCAAATTACTATTGTATAGCAATACAGGTTATACTATGTTGAACATGTACGGTCATTAAATATCCTAATGAACAATACATTATTACTATGATTTTTAACAAAAACATAATAATGATACATCATAAACTAAGATTAACTTCACTATGATATGAGACTTCAGCAGAAGTAGTATTTTTCCGTCCTCTCTATACCTTCCAAATTTCTTGTATACATGTAACTGATCTGCAATTACAAGGAAAACATATGAGCAATATATATAATCATATTATATACTTAGCTAGCAATTACAAATAACAGTAACTAGAGAGAAGCTTATAAAAAAACTAGGGAGAAGAAAAAAAAGCCTTACCATATAAGTACTATATAATATAATTAGTCCTAAAATGAAATGATTATTGGGATTTGGGAGGAACTATTGAAGCTAATTAGAGAACAAACCATTTGCACGTAGAAACTGAGTTTATGATTATACTCATAAAAGAGCAAAATTTGTAAGGAATGAAAAACAAAATTAATTAGTAACTCAAATGGATGCAGGCAAACTTTGTCTAGCTTCAACAGAATAAAGAGAATTTCCCATTGTTCCTTTCATTTTCAGCTAGCTACGGAGACATGTAATTGCAATGTAACATTACATCTCTGCACATACAATAAAAAGAACTTTATTTAATTCATTGATTAAAAAAAAAACAAATTAACTAAAAGAAATGGGCTTCATTGCTTCATCTGTGGTGCTAATTTACATTTAGCATGCAAGGAATAAGAAAAAAAATCTGAAAAATAAAAAATCATAGCACTTGTCTAACTGAACTAAATGTATTTGGAGGTGTCAAATTTGTCAATAGGTTATGGTTCGTGAAGTAGTGAAGTTTGTGTCAATATGTTGTATATCTGAACCAAAGCAAAACAATAATGTATTATAATTAAATGTAACATGATATGTACCAAAAAAAAAAATGTAACATGATAAATATGTCTATCTTATGCAAGAATCTCGAGAGAAAATGTCAAAGGTGTTCTGCTCTCTTACCTTAGTTTTGGGATACCACATGTAAATAAAGAGAGCAAGCTTCAATTCTCCATACAAGGGCAACCTGCATAAAAGTTGAGCGTTAATTTATTGCAAAAATCTATACTATTAATCAAAATTCAACAATAATACAAATAAAATGACTAAACAAATAAGCACTCACCACCCAATAACTACATCTGAAATTTTTTCTAGTACTGTGAAAAAAGCCACAATGATCCTGCAAATTAAGGATGCACAAAGACATAAATTAGGGGCACTAGCTCTTAACTCAAACAATGATTTATGATTACACCTAAGAAACTTATGATGTGGTTATTGCACATGTCAGACAACATTATCATACCATATAATTATTGAAGTGCTTAAAATGAATATATTAAACATGCTGATTAAGGTGCACATGATTCAGTTCAATGTTTGAACCACTTTTCAAAGTTTTAACCACTTTTTAATGTTTGAAGCACTTTTTGAAATTTGTAAAAACACAGACCAGAAGCCACACTGGTTGAACAACATTTTCATTCTACAAGAATGCCAAAAATTAAAGTCATGTAAGTATTATCTAACTGATTATTACTTTTTCATTTTACTATTTGTTTCTTTCCAGATAATGAGAAAATTGATTTGTATGATGTCCTTGAAAAAATTAAAGTTTATGGTGTACTAACTTATTTATGTTCAGCCGAAACAGAGCGTCTATTATTTGGTCGAAAGTTTTTAATTCTTAATCCTACTTAGGATGGGCTAACTAATTAGTAATTACTTTTTGTAGATTCCTAACTCTGTAGGTAATTTAAGTTTAAACTTCATTGCAAAAAATAATACTACCAATGGAAAAATTAAACTTGCATAGTCTTCATACTTTTCTTTTTCTCTTTTATATTCTATGTGCATATAACAGGCAGCATCAAGACTTGATAACAAAATATAACAAGTTCTTTGATCAGATAAAGCTACTAGCAATATTAGCATTATACAGATGATTGATATACAAGATAAAGCAATCAAGAGAACCAAAATTCTGATATATGTTTTAGAGCAAAATGAATAAATGGCTACCTGAAACAGCTGATGTTATAGATCCATATCTTTCTAGACTTCTCTTCAACACAATTTAGTCAGATTAACCCGAAAAAAAGTTAATAAAGAATAGTTCAAAATTACTAGGTAAAACAATAGTTCTAGATAATATATGTTACTATAAGACTAGGTTGATTATACCTTTATGTCATCTTTCAGATTATCGATTATTTGTTCTCTGACATCTGCATTTTCATAAAATCACAATTACAATCTAGTAAATATGAACGAATGGACATTGTTTGAAAGTTAAAATAATCAAGAAAAATTTATGTTCTCATATAAAGAGATACTAATTGATTCTTATTAGTTGTCATTGTAAAACTATAGTTTACACTGACCGTGTGTGTCTCCTTTTAACTAAATAAAAATACCAGAAGTAATGAACATGACCTAAGATTTAAACTGTGCAATGAACAATGATTTAGGTACACTAATATAAATCCATAATCATGTATTAGTTATACATTTGGTTCGATTTTGAGTGATTTCTCCCGCTTGTTTCCACGGGCTATCACAAAGAGTTTGATTTGAATTGCTGGGACCTTCACATGCATCTACACCAGATGAGATGAGAGTACTGGTCTAATCAATACTCCTACCTTGACAGCTAGATCAATTGTTTTACTACTCATAGCATGCCTAAATAAAACCATAGCTAAGCATTACACAAGCCAAGGATAATCTGCCCAAAACAAATAGCATATGTGCACCACACCTATATATATATATTAGCTATAATGTTATGACAGAAACACATATGCCACTAACAGGCTACTGAGGTTTGCATACTACTAGCATAAGGAAAGACAATTCAATATAATTATAAGTGTCGGTGACAACACCGGAACACCACGTCTAAATATTTGAGTGTGCTTTGCTAAATATCAAGTCTCAAATCTACTTCCAATTTGGGGTTGTTGGACAGAACAGAGTCACAAATTGTCAACTACAAACCCAAAATGGTTAATAAAAAGAAACCATGGTTGCAAAGCTATACTAAAGAGCAATATTAATCAAGCTGAAGCTATACTAATCGCATACAACAACAAAAATTAAGATAAAATTTAGGTCTATACAATACTAAAGAGCAATTATTTCAATAATAGCAAATTAAGAAAATTTGTTGAAACAATTAGCAACATTCAGTAGAAGAAATATGTTAGAAGAAATATGTGAATCGCGGGTACCTTCATCAATCGCTGCAAATGATGTCCCGTCGTCGCGTGTCAAGGAGTAGAGTAGGGTTTATGAGTCTTGAAGGCATACATGGAGTAGAGAAATTTTGAAACATGAAAGGAGCAGAGAAGAAGCAATTTATGGTCTGTGAGTAGGGAGAAGAAGTGAATAAATGGAAGGGTCAATACAGTTCGTAAGAGAAGTAGGTTCAGAAAGTTTGAAGGTCTCGATCGATTGGAAGGATGCGATGAATTTGAAGCAGTATCAGTCGATTGGAAGTTTTGAGCAGGATCGATGAGTGTAAAATCGATTGGAGGTTTTGAAGTTCAATGGAAGAAGGAATAAATTGAAGAATAAGATCGATTGGAGAGGGAATGAGAATTTGGGATGAAATTTGGGATATATATGAGATCGAATTCTTTTTTAATATTTTTTTATATTAATGAAGGTAAAAGAACGGTTTTACTTATTTTATATGCTTTTAATTTTTTAATAAATAAATATAGAAATGAAACCAGAACGTTTCTAAGCATTGCCTAAGAGAATCAATAAAAAAACCGTTCTCTTTGGCTATACGAGAATGGTTTAGAGCCGCTGCAGAATATTTACAAAATTTTCATATGCTATTGCAACGGTATATGAATACCGTTCTCTATGGTGTTCTACGAGAACGGTTTTTTACCATCTAAAGTTTAGGCGTTGCGGTAGGCTTAAAATGTTGTAGTGTTAGGCTGGCATGCATGCATCCAAGTTTCTAGTAAAAGATTTTTTTCGGGGTTTGGTGCATATATTTTTCCACAAGTTTCTATTATAAACACTTCATTAATTAAATAAATTGTGCTTTGAGTTTATGTAAAATGGTTCAAATTTTGTGTTCGTATTTGGTAATTCAAATGTGAGTAAACGACTTACATTTAGTAGAAAAGTAATCTTATTTTTTTTATAAAGAAAAGTAAATGTTGAACATTATTTAAATGATAATTAAGACATATATATTTAATGTTTTGTAAAAATTTTGTTTAAGACATGGTGTTCAACTTAGTTATATAATTGTTCAAAGTCTAATCAAACGTATTAGAGTTAATTAATGATTTGACCAAAAAAAATTAGGTTATCATGATATTGGTACGAAATTTTCACCGTCGATAGCGATCACTAATTTCCATCGGGAATCATGTGGGGCAGTTTGACCAACTTCTTATATCAAAAGTTGTATAACCCAGGTGTTCAAACCGCTTGTCTCACCGGGAGTGAGCAATGCAAATATACACAGATAAAAAAAAAAAAAAAAAACTGTTCTTTGAGGGGGAGTCTAAGACATCATACTCTTATCTAATGTATTAAAATTCTGAACTAAGATAAATATTGAAAATCAATATAATTTGTCAACCAACTTATAATACTAAAATTAATTTTCTTAAAATCTTTGTTTTATCAAACTAACTCTTATAAACAAAAATAGAGAAAGTATAATGTTTTTAAGCCGCTCGTGTGATTGTTCAAAATCCAATACGATGAACTTTAAAATTCTCCATCATGACCCAACATTTTCAAATTCAAATTAGTAAATTACCCACAAATTACATGGTGCGCATAAATTACAAAACGTTCGCTTAGCTCAAGTTCGGCTCCGTTTGGCCCGGCTTATTTTCCACTTTTTTTCTTCTCCTTAAAAATAGTAAAGAAGGAAAAAATTGTGTTTGACTTTACTTTTTTTTATTTTTTACTTCTTTACTTTATTTCTTTAATACTTTTAAGGAGAAATAGTGTCAAATATAATTTTATACTTATTTATTTCGTTTAAGCTTAAATGAAAAGTAAAAAATAAGCCGGGCCAAACGGGGCCGAAGTATTTCTAAAGTTCTTTATGCTTTTTGCATTATGAAACCAAACACACCCTTAGACACAAGTTTGCGCAAACATGATTTCTTTTGACTTTTCAATTACATGAGTATTGATTTGTTATGGATTCTTTTTACCGTAATTGTGCATCAAGACAATTTTAAACACAGGACAAAAATTCCCATTCTTGCATGTAAAACAAATTGGTGGGCATCAAAGGCCAAATAATTGAACTAGTAATTGATGGAAGGATAAAAAAAATATGAAATATTGATAAAGTATTTAAGGCTAGTTTTTTGTACTTAATTAAACAAAATAATCTGTTTTTAAGCACGTTACCATATATATAACCATATCATGCACGTAGTAATTTTACAATTAATTTTCATTGCACTAAATACAACTATATCTTGGATTGTATCAAAACTAGTATGTTAGCCCGTGCCGTGCACGGGATTATTTTCTTTTTTTACTATTATTCATATAGTTATTTTGATAGATTATTTGATTAATTTGTTTTAAAATTCTATAGTAAAATTGAGATATGTTTTGCATGATATATATTTAACGATGTTACATAACAAAGCCAGATTAAGAGTATTACTTCGCTTCTCATTTTACACTATTATGAGATAGATTCTTTATCTCATCTTCATCCTCGAAACTATATAGTGATCCTATAAATATCAAATAATTATAAACTTCATTCTCAAAGGAAAATTTGCTTTGATTTTTCATGGCCTTAAGATTTTTTTTGACTATACCCATAAAATTAAAATATATCATGATTTTTTTTTTCATCTCGAGCCGACTCTTTATAGAAAATTTACAGTAGGTTCATTTCAAACACGAGATAATTTTTATTTTTTTCAATAATATTTATTTTTATTTGTTATTTTTTCTTTTAAAGGTTGTCTTGTCTTTTTTTCATTTTATATTATTTAAAAGGTTATCTACGTTTTTTCAAATGTCTATGAGATTGATTACTTTTAGTTTATTTGAGTATGAAAATACGATATATCTTTAACACATGACTCTATAGGACTTCATAACATAAAATAATTGTAAATTTTATACTATTTTTTAAATGAATATTAACATATTTTGACTTTGTTTCAATTCTCAAATTTTTTCTTTTCACCGTAACACAAAGAAGCAATCTTCACGCGTTAGCGTCAAATGAGAAAACCTATGTGTGAATCTCTCCACTCACAATAATAAATTAAGGTCATGGAAAGTTTAAAATAGCATAAATTATAAAAATTCAAAAGTATATTAATTTATTTTAGATTTTCCATAGATTTTATCACTCAGATGTAATCTAATGAAAGTGTGGTGGCCACAAAATATAGAAAAACCTCTTAGTCGAAATTCAAAATTTAATAGTGGGGTGGGAAGTGTTACTGGTTTCCTATTGTATACCACTGCGAGATTCTCTCTCTCTCTCTCTCTCTCTCTCTCATGTCCGTCGCATGACTCTATAAGGGCTCCATCAACAATAAAATAGTTGCTAATTCTATACTCCCTCCGTTAAACTATATAAGTATAAAACACCTTTTTAGATTCATTGCTTTATTAATGTATTTGATCCATATAGACCAAATACATTAATAAAGCAATGAATCTAGAAAGGTGTTTTTTGCTTATATAGTGTAACGGAGGGAGTATTATTTTTTTAGTGAATATCAACAAAATTCTAGTGTTAAGTTATCACTATCTTCTACGTGCACTTTTCATTATGGGGATGACTTTTTATCGTGCTAAATAAAATTTTGAATAAATGATCACCGTGATAAAATATTAAATATGAAAATATGGATAACCCCCGCTGTCTGAATTCATAGTCAATGTGTATTTTTAATTGTCTGGTGGAAAGTGCTTCCCGTTTTCTATTCTACACCGCTAAAAGATTTCTCTCTCTCTCTCTCTCTCACTCTCTCTCTCTCTCTTCCGTCTCCATTACATGACTCTATAAAAGTTTCATCAACAAAAAATAGTTGTTAATTCTATATTTTTTTTAATGAATATCAATTAAATTTTCGTGTTTAGGTCTCACTATGATATATATACACTTTTCATCATGGGGATCACGTTTCTTCGTGCTAGATAAAATTTTGAATAAGTTTTTCTCATGATAAAATATGAAATATGAAAATAAGGATAATTCTCGCAGTTGGAATTCAAATTTTAATTCGTAAATGTGTATTTTTAATAGTGGGGTGAGAAGTACTTGTCGTTTCTCATTCTCCAACACTGAGAGTCTCTCTCTCTCTTTCTCAAAATCTTCTATTTTGTTTTTGTCTCTAATGAACATAATTCTTTCTTCAAAATAAAATGTTCTTACGTAAAAAAAAAAAGTTTATGGATATGTCATAAGCTATTTATTGGGTTCAAGACTTCAATTCTTCGAGTGATCTTATCCATGAAAAAAATAGTGTAATTTCTTATTTCAATTTGTTTCAAAGTAATCTAAATATAAGTGTTCCTTCATTTTACAAAATTAAAATATTAAAAATGTACCAAGATAGTGTCGCATAAATGATAGATACTTGGGCCCCTTAACCATTTGGTCTTAAGATCGATTCTGACCGGTGCATATGGAGAATCATTTCTTAGGAGATGTCAATCTCTTAAATGGATCTCGATCTCAGTTAAATCAAGAGGATTAACCTCTGCCGTTGCGCACGAAAGATACTTTTGGTTTAAAAAAAAGTCTATATATATATAATATTTGAGAACTTCTATAAAAAAATATAATATTTGTGAGAGTTTCTGAAGAAAAAAAAAAGAGTTTCTATAAAAAAAATATTGTATATAATATTTGAGAGAGTTTTCAAAAATAAAAAAAAATTGAGAGTTAAAAAAGATATAATATTTGAAAAAGTTTCTAAAAAAATATTGATAGAGTTTAAATAAAAATATTATAAAGATTCAATTATTGTTGTCAATGAGATTCGAACAACGTACCTTTGTTAGTAATTATAAAGTAATTTTCTCTACAAAAAGAAATGTAGTTTTTCATAAAATATTATAAAAATTCAATTATTGTTGCTAGTGGGATTCGAGCAACAGACCTTAAGCTAAAAACTCTGAATGACACATAAGCAAGAGAATATCTAATTGAATGCCACATCAGCAATTACTATTGAGAATGTACGAGAAAGCTCCGTGAGAATCTCGTAATGTATATAATAGAGATAATGTTGCAAATTCAATTTTATGACTTAACTTGTAGGACACAAAGATGTTCTAAGTCAAAAATATTTCTCCTTTTCAACTTCTTTAAATTTCTGTTATATTAATATAAAAAAGAATCTTGTATTTTTCCTTGATATCTTACCAAATACCAGGCCCGACCCTGAGCTAAGGCAATGGGTGCGACGGCCTAAGGCCCATTATTTTAAGGGGTCCAGATATTTTTTTTATACCTACCTACTATTAAAAAAATCAATATTAATTATGCTTAAAAAAAGAAAATGTTATTAGGCCTAAGAAACAAGTGTTGTGAATAAGGTCCAAATATGTTTTTTTACGTATTAAATAAAAAGTGATTGAGGCCCAATTGGTAGAAAACATAATTAGGACATAATTGGTAGGATTACTAAAATTGAATTCCGTAGAACAAAAAACAAAACGACGGCTGTGGTTAATTTCCTAAATTTTGCTTTCTTGCAAGGTATGTATGGATGCTATGGTTTTTTCTTGTTTAGATTTTGGTGTTGTTTATATAATATATACTCGTATGATAAATTGATAATTATACTTTAATAGCTTTTTCTTGTTTTAGTTTTTGTGTTCCTAATTTTATTAAAGAATTATTTAACTTATTTTCTACAAATTGTTAATACTTAATAGGTTATTTTTTGCATCCAATTTCAACCATTTGGATCTTACAAATTCTCGATTCGTCCCTGAAGTCAGCTACTTAATAGGTTATTTTTTGCTTCTCAAAATGCTCGAAGAATTCACTTCTTATGAATTTTCAAATAAAAAGAATGTTTTTGATATTTTGTAAAACTTATTATTATGTATTAATGTTATTTTATTAAATAAAAGAATTATTTTTCTTTATATTTGGCCTAGGCTCCATGTAATGTGAGGAACGGCACCGCCAAATACTTGTCATGCTTGATATTTTTACAAATCAAATACATATTTATTGTCGGCCATTTCGAGTATTAATTTTAGAAAAATGAAATGACGTATTCTAAGGACTAAAATATCAAAACTATATCGACCAATGAGTTAATGCAATTAAATCACTATTTCAGCCCACAGAAGCAATGTAACCAGGAACCACTTTTCCAGCACCTTGTTTTAGTTATTTTTCATTTTATTTTTTGTGTACCTTAGCTGTGTTCAAATAATCAAATTGTGAGGCCATCAAATATTTGGATTTGGTTCATCATGTTATTAATTGGAGCTCAAAACTATGTCTGGTTGGTTTAACATTAGTTAAGATTGAAAGATTTATACACCTAAAATGAATTAAGATTTTGGATTTAGTTATAATCCCTTGATTAGTATTTTTGTGGTCTTGGTTATTAGGTTTTTTTTGTGGTCCTATTAGTTTGATTTAAGAGATACTCCGTATATATCAAAGTCATCATTTGGCTAAATAAATTGAATGGATTTAATACAAGTTATCAACCATTACTTTTTAAAGTTATTTTGTAAGTTACTTTTTTAAGAAAAGCATTACGTTTAATATAAGAGCGATGAGATGAAATAAATCTCATCTTACTTAACTAAGGTCCTAGTTTCGATCACTGACTTAGATATGCAACAACGTTAAAACTCTTAGGTATAGTTTGTCTTCCATTTGAGTTCTATAAGACTTGAGCAATTAGTTTTTGCAGTTACGCGTAGAAGATACTCGATTTACACACAAAAAAAGTATTAAGTTTATGTCCATTTCTAAATTACTTCATAAATTAAGTAACTTTAAAAAATACCTCAAATTAAATATTTAAAAAATTATTAATTGAATGAAAATGTATATGAATTCTAATAATTGAAGCATTGTTTTACAAAGTCAATACAAATTATTGACAAATTTAATATATACTATAGTTAGATTATTTAATTTTCATTCCAAAGATCATTTGGGTGAAATGATTCGGGTTTTTTTAAGTTTTGGATTCAAATTAAATTATGTGAATGCATAGCATTATAATTGTTGAAGAATAATTTTGCCACTATTATAATTTTACCTTGTTCGATGAGTTAGGATCTGCAATTGTGTGTAGTCCATATTTGATTTTACACTAAAATTATATAATTTTCTTAATTGTAAATTAATAAGTAGCATACATAGTGTGGTACAAGTTAATTATTTATTCAAGTATGGAAAAAATTAATTCCAATCAAAAAGAAAAAGAATGGAAGAAGTTAAATATTTTCCCCTACTAAACAAATATTTGGATGTGCGTTTGATCTACTAAAAAATAGGGGACTGAAGACTGAACAACTTTTGTAGTACCCTGTTTGATTCAGAAACTGATTATGAGACTGAACAAAAAAGGTAATAAGGGACAGGACAAAAATAAGATTTTTTGTCCCCAACGAAACTATACGGCAACTTTTTGTCTACAGTAAAACTATAAAAAATACGAAAATATCCATTTTATTTTCGAATATAAAAATATTATCTTTCTATCTCTTTCCAATACAGTTTTATCATATCATGTACTATCTTGTATTGTCCTATATTGTTCTGTGTAGTACTTATTGTTTTGCAAATCAAACTAGCTGATCTTTTAAATAGATTTGGGTTAACCCAAAAAAAATCTTGAAGTAGAATACATTAACTTTTTTATAAAAAAAAAAAAAAAATTGCTCAATTTTAGGGGAACTGCATCCAAAGACACTGTATATCTAAACTTTCCTTTTCTGCAAGGAATTGCAGGACATAACAACTAAAAGACAGGATGGATGGCCCCCAATTCAACTACCACCCTCAGTTAACCTTTATGTAACCATGCTCTTCAAGTAACTGACAACAACAGAACAATTCTAAAATCATTTAAACCAATGGTTCGAGGGGAAATACATTCTCTCATCTTATTTTCTCACACAAACTTTTAAATCTTAATCTTATCCATTTTTTATTTAATATCTTATTTTTATTGAATGGTTAAAATTTTACTATTTTTTCCTATCAATAGTCTAATGACTAGAATTTCACGTTTTAATGTGAATAAAAAGAAATATCACTACCAGAGTTTGAATCTTGATCCTACATATTACAATATATTCATTAACTGAGCTATGCTCACAGAGACATTTATGTTAACGAAAATATTTATTTCCAATTTAAAGACCTCTTGAACAATAAGAATTGTACTCCTCCATTCCATTTTAAATAATTTATTATTTGACTATTTCACACAATTTAAAAAATATAATAATTAAAGAGAGAACGTGACTTTCACTTAATTGTCTTTAAAAAAATATTGATGACTTATTTGTAAGTTGTGAAAGTAATAATAATTAAAAATATAGTTAAAGAATATTGTTTTAAAATTTAAGTAGGTTATTTATTTTGATACAAATTTTTATTTCAAGTGAGTCATTTATTTTAGGACTATTACTCTTGTGACCTATTTGTAGTTATTCCAAGTAAGTTTTCCTCCTAAAATGAATGATTCATCTACACATACTCACACTCATTTCATGACAACAGTGAAAATTAGTTATTGATGGTCACAGTTCCTTTTAGTTAGGTAACCAACAAAGTGACCTCTAGAAGACATATTGAAAAAAACAAAATCAATAATAATTTGGTGGTAATTGAACTACCATGTGATGTCTTATGTTTCTACCTTTTTCTTAGGGATCGATGTATTCTGTTTTTATATACCCTACAAATATTTATATATTTAGTAAATAGTCAAATAGTAGTTATTGAAAACTTTTATATATAATTGTGGAAATTAAAGTTTGGTTCTAGTGTCTAATTTAACAATTCTAATATTTTTGTTGGTTGAGTTAAAATTTGTAAATGTTATAAATATATTCAATCAATATAAATCTAAGTAACTGTACTGTTCAGAGCTTTTATTTTTCATGTCCATATTTCAGGGCGGTTCCAATATTTTGGCCTATTCTATGTAACCATTTAATGGTACAGTTTATAAGATTTTGGAGCTAAGTGAATTTTTTTATCTTTTAAAATTTTCAATGTTTTCAGAAGCAACAAAATTGATACACGTATTCAATTACTCATCACTACAATGTTAGTTATCTAAAAAAATATCTTTTACATATGAAAATGTTGACATCACTATTTACACTACATATTTATTGAGACAGGAAAAAAGTTTAAAAAATTGTGTTGAAACCTTGAAATATGTATCTTATCATCATAAATAAATAAACCTTAAAGCATATACATAGACACCAATATCAGATACAATATAAATACTGACACATTATTATTGATGATAATTTGAAAAACTAACATAATTCAGTATAATTATAAGTATCGGTGTCTGTTGATGTTTGACATTGAAACACGTCTAATTTTAAAAATGTTCGTACAGTCGTGCTTCATAAAATAAATAAAATGAGGTGTATAAGGCTGAGAAATTGTTTTTAATATATGAAAAATATCATAACTCAAGTACTATATATAGCACTTAGATTCAATGGTTATAAATATTGCTTTTACAAATTTATATCTATAAATGCTTATCTAATACTACATCAACATCATTCCTAATACTCCTCTCAATTATAATATGGCTATTACCATCACTTCACCAACTATGACTAAGTGGTTTTGTAGAACAATAGAAGCAATAAATAAGTGTAAGGGAGTTTTTTCTTTGAGGGTGTTGAGTCTCATTGGTTGTTCTGCAGTTGAGAAATTCATCAAAGTTATGGAGAGAGTTCTTTTTGTTGCATTTACTTGTATTATAGCATTAGGTATGTTACATTTTGTTTTTCTTCTATATATTTATATGTTAATGGTATATATAATATTTCTATGTTACTGAAAATAATGTGTTATGAACCTTAGGAGGGTCAATAGTAGGATCAATAGCAGGAGCTATCAAAGGGCAGACAACAGAATCTGGTTTTCTTGATGGAGCTGGAAAAGGAGCAATTGCAGGAGCTATTGCAGCCATAGAATTGATGAGTTTTACTTCTGCTGAGCCATTTTCCAAGGTAATATTTCTGGTGGCCATTTATAGCTTACTTGTAATTAGTTATGATTGAAGGTGCGCTACATGACACTGGCTTCTGTAGCACTGACACTTCTAATCATAAACGTGTTCGGTGCCCGACACCAACATAACACTGATATGTGTGTCAGTTTCATATATGATGTCCATGTATGTATCCATGCTTCAGAGACACTGACACACGTGATTACATTTAATTACTTTTATTTTCTCTCCGGAGTTTATGTTTGTGTTAGTGTTTAGTGGCAGTTAGTATTTAGAACAATTGTCCATTTTTATAACTTTGCCTCTATCTTAATTTTCTTCTCACCTAAAATTTTTGGTATGAAATTGCAGGTTGCTTTGTTGAGAAGTTTATTAAATGGGAAAGTGTTTATGGAATGGATATGTCCAACTGTTGCACAAGCTTATCTATTTTATGTAAGTACTATAAATTAATAAAAAGCCAACAAAATGTTAAATTAACTTATTGGAATCAAAATTTTAGCTAACATTTTGTGAAATTTTGTGATTTCAGATCAATTCACTAGAAACAACTTATGGAGGACTGTTTTCGGATATTTATGACAACATGGGAGTTAAGGGTATGTCTCAAAGTTGTATTATGAAGCTTCCATTTCAACAATTCAGCTCCAAAAAAATGATGAAATTATACAATGAGTCATGCTGCTCAATTTGCTTCCAGGTGATAATCAAACACTCTTTAATTCTCCAAAAAATTCATATAAATATTCAACTTCTTTCATTGACATGGATTTGGATTTAATGACTTCCTGCGTTGACGCAGTAACTGCCGTTAGCCGTCTGATCAATATTAAATGGTTAAGATTAAATATTGGGTTTAACTGTCAAATCAATACTGAATAAATTTGAACCGTTTGATCAAAAATATGCGACTGAGATAAACTACTCCGTAGAACTGTTAAAAGTTAAAACTCAATACCTAATCCTAAAACCAAGCACATTGTTAACTGTTAATATGTAAGGTACATATAAAGTAATAAAAGTATGAATATGACATGTTAATAATATTAATGCAATCATAACCATGTCCATGAGGAAATGATTGTCACATTAAATTATTTTTTGACAAGACAAGATTGTCACATTAAATTTGTTGATGTGACCATCATGTACATAACTGTATAAGAGAAATTGTGATATCATATTGGAAAAATTAAATAAATTTTCACTTTGTTACAAACTTGAAAAATGTTCTCTACTAATTTTAATAAAACTTGAGAGTCTAATGCAACACTAATTTTAATTATGTTAACTAAACTAACTCTTGGTTTTTTATTACAGAAACTAAACTGACTCTATGATCTTTACATTATGTTTTGCAGGATTTTGAAGATGAAGAATTGGTCAGAACACTTCCAAAATGTTGCCACATTTTTCATTTAGAATGCATTGATAAGTGGCTTGTCCAACAAGGATCATGTCCTATTTGTAGAACTTATGTTCCTCACCACACACATTCATGAATAGTTTAGTTTTTTTTATAGAATAGGTTTTTTTTTTTTTAGAAATAGATTAAGTCTATGTTTAGTTCTGCGATGAAATTTCATTTTCTGAGAGAAGCTATAATTGCAAGCTTCTACTTTGCTACACGATGGCGTTGAATTATCGGTGAAGCAAACATGCGCTAAGCAATTACGAGCATTAACTTTGTATATAACTTTGTTTTATAAACAATTGATATATAACTTCCTTTTTATTGCAACTTCTCATTAAATAACTTAATGTTGTCCAAAACTCTATTTCTATGAGATAATTGAACACTAGTGTAAAATAGTTTTGGCCTACATATAACAATCATCATATCATATCATATCATATATATTATAAATTTATAATACTAAAAACAGTTATTAAGTTTAGTATTATAATGCTATAAAAAATTGGTATTAACTCTCTTTAACTTGGTACATAAAAAAATAGAACCGCAACAAGGTAATACAAAAAACATGTAATAAATTATGATGAAATTAAATTATACTTTAATTAAGTATATTTAAAAAAATTATAAATTATAAAATTAATTATTTAGTGGAAACTTTTAAATAACTGGCAAAAATCAGTGAACCGGATTCAATATAGGTCTCGAAGCAAAGACAAAATCATTAGTTTATGAAACAATTAAAAACCGCGTTGAATCGGTGTGAACCTAACAAACCGGTGAATTGGTCTCGGTTCTTGTAGTCCCAGTCTATTCAATCTCATTTAAAATAAAAAAAGTAAATGAATCTTTACCCCGTAATATAGGCGTGTTTTTTTCTTTCAATTTTCATCTTTTTATATACTGTATTTCTTTTCTCTAAAACCGTGAAATTTCTGTTGGCACTGTAGACGCGCGTTATAAATTTGTAAATAGCGTTTTCAAACGCGAACCAAACAGGTACTCTGTTTCTTGTTTCGAATTTTGATTAAATGCTTTGCGTGTTGTTTTTCTCTAAGTTATTTGTGTATCATGTTATAGTGCTTGTTTTCTGTTTGATAAAATGCTTCAACCAAATTTTATGTAAAGAACACTAATCATAGATAAAATGAAGCAGGATAAGTTTTAGTGAGATTGATAGTGCATTTTCATTATTAATATTTGCTTAATTAATTGGTTAATTTGATTTTGAGCTAGTGATTCAGAGTGAACTGTGAAATTTTGATGAGTATGGTTATGATATGTATATATAATAATATAAGAGAGTATATGAGATTAATGTATTCAACACCTAGACATAACATTTGTTTTTGCTGCAGGTACTGCTTATATAGTTCACCTATTGCAATATTCTATGAAATGGAAGGTTCCTCATTTTTAGACCGGATGATTGGTCATATTCGAGGAACTTGCAAGTATGTCCATGTCAATTATTGGTTTCACTTTGCTGTAAATTTTTGCTTTATTATTAATCTTCAGTCTTCGTTGCCGCTTGTATTCTTTTTTTAATTCATTCGGCAGTATAGTTCAATCATTTTTTGCAATGTAATAGTTATATTTCTCTAGGCATTTTCAAAACTAAATATAGTCATTTGATTGAAGATTGTTCAGTGACTTCAGTCATATATATAAATCTATGAAATTTCATTTCATATCATTGATTGAATACTAATGACAAAGTTCAATAGGGATTACTATGGTAGCATACTTTGCATGATATTAATTTTGATGATAGATGCTTTGCACAATGTCCTGATGCATTGTATTATTGTGAGGTAAAAATTTCTTGTTACTGTTGTGATAATATTAGGTACTATACTGGTTATCCAAAGGATCTTGGACCGTCACGGGTTATTCATTTTACTTCCGGGCACGATTTTGCTGATCTCCTTAATGAAGGGTTTCCTGTGGTTGTTGCTTTTACTATCAGGTGATCTGGAGTAATCTCTTGTATTTTCTTACTTTGAAGTTGACTTAGGTTTGACTGAAAGGGAAAAGTAGAAAAGTGAATTGATATAGGAATAACTGCTTATTATTTAATAATGCAGGAGCAATTACACAGAACATCTTGACAAAGTATTAGAAGAAGCTGCTGCTGAGTTTTATCCACACGTAAAGTTTGTGCGTGTAAGTTATTGTTAGCAATGTTCTCTTGTTAATGTCGGCAGTGGGCAGTCATATCAATGTGTCCATCAAACGAAGTATTGCAACTGTCTCATTCAATAGAATCATCAACATAGTATATACATACTATAGATAATTGTGCTCATTAGTTTGCAATGAGTTGGAATTTGCTTTTAGGAATGTAGGCATATAGTGGAATTTATCTTTTATCATGTTCATTTTTCTTTACATTTATTACATGTTGTTATTGCTACTATTAATTTCTTTGTTTCTGGCTAACTATTGTTTTCTGGTGGTTTGCAGGTCGAATGTCCAAAATTTCCTGGGTTTTGTATAAGTCGGCAGAAAAAGGAGTATCCATTCATTGAAATATTTCATAGTCCGACACATGTATGATACTCCTTTCTGTTCGCTACAGTTTATTAACCTCAGTCCCTAAATTGCTAACGAGAGCAAATTGTAATAAATTTTCTTCTGATGGCATGTTTAAGTGAAAACTAAAAAGCACAGATTCTATTGCAATAATTTGTTTTTATTAATATGTTGATCTTTTCATTGACTCAATTGAAATGTATAGTTATTTGAGATCTGTGTTTCTTTTTACAGGTAGCTGATCCAAATATTACTAAATACAATGCGAAAATCATTCCTGTAAGTGTCCCTCCTCCCCCTCTCCGGGCAAACTGTAGCACATAATACCTATCATGATTATTTGTATTTTTGAACAATCCCTCTTGAGCAAATATCAAATACTTAAAATGAATCCTTTCTAGGTATTAAATTAAGTAACCTGCCACTAAGATAGTAAGATCAACTAAGCATATGTTTCTTGATATGAAGCCATTCCTTTATTTACCAATGGAGTTTGTCTACTTGGCCTGGAGTGGAGGGTTCCTCAAAGTTAAGATTTGTTCCATCATGTATAAGGAACAATTCCTTAGCATTTAAAAACAAATTTTCTTGCTCAATTGATATTTCAATTTGAAAAGTATAGATTGCAGGGTTGCTTAAGAATGACCATTGGAGTTGCTTTCAGTGGCTATTATCGAACATCTTTGTACTTATAAACTTTGCAATATTATCAGACTTTCATTTTTTTTGTGCACTTGCAGTTCAACTACGATGTCAGTCCATATGGATTTAGAGAAATCTTCAAGCGCTATGGTATTCGGACATCAGATACAAAGTAAGGATCTAGTCGGAAATTTTTATCTTTCATACAATGAGGAGCCACACCAGATTATACTACCTATTTTATAAATTTGTCATTGTATATCATCATAAGTTACAACTTCAGGCCAATTATATTTACTTTACCTGTATTGTTGATGTCCAAACCTTAAATTAATTTGGTTCAGTTCAATCAGGAAGATGTTTTCTTCATTTTGGTTGTTTTAGTTGATATAGTAAAGTTATTAGATGCAGTTTCTACAAATCACTTGGCTTTATTTTTTTCTTAATTTTATCGTATCCCAATTATGTGTCCCTTTTTTCATATAGTTGTACTAGTTAGAAAGTGTTCGAAAGAGTTTATTTGGTTTGTTTTTATCAAGTAGCTTAGTGGCCAACATTTCACCTTTAACACTGAATAAGTAGGGAAACAAAACCCTCTCTTCCATACTCGCAAACAAAGGCTTAGTTTTCTTTCAACTACCGGTTTGCCGCAGAGAATGATATCCTTTCCTTGAACGACATTATCCTTTGAACCATAATTATCAACCTAAATATGTATAACCAACAGGCAACAGTTCAATTAACATGTGAATGGTACGAAATTTTTGTTTTTTCTAACCTTGGTGTCAAACATAACTCTGGTATGGATCACCAATTCATATAAGTTTTTTATTTTTAAATAAAATAAAATATGATACATATTATATAAGATAATTATACGTGAATAAAAAGAAAATGAGCAACAAATTGCGCTGCTAAACATAAGTTAATTTAGCTGCGAATGAACTAGAGTGAAATTGTAACTAACATATGTAGCTTATTACAACTCAATCTCATATCATGACTGACACATAGATCAACATGACTTATATATATATATATATTTTTTTTTTTGGTATTCGACTTATCATATATTTAGTCTAAGCTTAATATACTATAACATGTACATCTTTCTAAGACACAATTAATTAACCAGTTTTTCTTGAATTGGTAAAGGATTAAATTAAATGTCATAAATACAAATTTTGTTGTTGTTGTTGTTTATAATAGAGATAAGGAATAAGGATGAAACTCAAGATTTTTAATATCCTATTTAAATCTGCTACCACTAGACCAAAACTAGTGGCATAACTTTGTTTCAAATACAAATTATTATACAATATAATAAATTATTCCATTACAAAAAATATACAATTAATTATTCCGTACCTTCAAATTTTTCATACCTTTTTTTGTCGTGATACCTATTACTTATCTTTTACTTTATTTGTCCCAAAACAAATGATATGTTTGACCATCTTTATATTTTTTAATGTACAATTTTAATCATTATTATCTTTAATTATTTATTATTAAAATTATAAAACTTGTATATTTTGAAATGATTCGTCGAAACAAATCAAATAACATTTCATTTACTATTATTTACATGTACATATTAGTAGAAAATATGGTTAAAACGCATCATATGAATAATACACAAAGTCAAAATTTTGGGATAGAGAGAGTATTAATTTACTAATGAAACAACCTTTTTTTTTTGGAAAATGCTAAATTGTTAAACAAATAAATAAGGAAATTATGTATTAAAATTCGTGCATTCAATATATTGAAAGTGTAAAAAGTTGTCTCTATCAACATTAATTTTATGTTTTATTTCTATTTTTGGTATGTCTAACGAGTGCACGGGGTGCACTATATAGTATGAACTTTTTTTTTTGGTCATGCTAACTAGTGTCCCCGGGGCACTAGTTAAGGATGCCAAAAAAGTAACTTTTGCATTGAAAATAACAATTTTTCTACTTTTCAAACATTGACTTCACAAACTTTAAGGTAAATTTATTATTTTAAGTGTCATTAACTAGTGTCCCGGGGCACTAGTTAGCATTTTTTTTTTATATACACTAAAATACAGTATTTGAATTTGAACACCATAATTATTAAATAATTAAGTACATAGATCTAGAATGATTTTTTATTTTTATTTTTGACAGAGATCCAAAATGATTTTAAGAACCTAGATATATGGGATTTATCCAAGGAACAAAGTGGGATCTCAATGTCAAAACGGTAAGTCTCAAAGTAAAGTAACCTTAAAAATTCATTCATTATTATTTATTAATAATCTTGTCCCACACAGAATATTTTAATTTTCAAATCCAAAAAATACCCAAAATTTAAAGATTATATAGATTCTCATTATTTTATATTATTATTCTTCCACGCCAAGAACATCTTTTTGCTTCTGCTTCCTATTCATCCTTTAATTTATTCCAAACCCAATTCATCTTCCAATTAGATCTGCATATTTCATTGCTCCTATTCTTCAATTTTTTGCTGAAGTTGTGTTCCAGTAAGAATTCAAAACTTGATTTTTTTTATTGAATTTTAGGTTTTCTTCTTAATTTGTTGTTAATTACCAATTTGAGAATAATGGGTCGCTTCATATTGAATTGTTGGAAGAAGATGTTAAATAAAGTTTATTTTTTTTAATATATAGATTAATAGTTCATTTGAATTTTGAACCATGATTGTGTTTGTGATTGATTTTCAGGTTACTAGTTATCATCATGGAAGGTGTTGTTGTGAGAAGGGTTATTCCTTCTGATAACAGTTGTCTATTTAATGCAGTTGGGTAAGTATTTTTTTCTTTATAGCACTAGCTGCTTGGTATAAACTATGAAGCACCGATATAGACCCGAACATCGGACACAACACTGACTCGTACATGCACTTAGACATCGATATCAATGATAATTTAAGAATATGATAGTGATTAAATGTAACATGTGTGCCAGTGTTGTGTTAGTGTCGTACATTGACATTTTTTGTTATGTTTGCTTAATTTAAGCATCGATATAGACACGCACACCGAACACAACTGACAACACTGACACAGGCACTTAGATATCGATATTGATAATAATTTAAGAATATGATAGTGATTAAAGTAACATGTGTGCCAGTGTTGTGTTAGTGTCGTACATTGACGTGTTAGGACACCGCTTTTAACCTAAAGTGGAAATTGTATACAAATGGTTCCTCTTGTAATATTCTTTTATTCATTTTTGTTATGTTTGCTCAATTCAGATATGTTATGGATCGTGATCAAACCAAAGCTGCGGAGTTGAGACAGGTAATTTTTCTTTCTTTTTTTATATTTTATTTGCTATGAATACGCAAATTGAATACCAGATTTAGTTTTATCTGATTGCTTCATTTCAATGCATGCTATGTTAAATAGTAGAAAACAGGATACACAGTAGTCATAATGTGACCTTCGTTTCTGGCTTATTAGTTTTGTCTTCGAATTTGTGCAAGATTATACAATTCAATGCTATATCCGACTTGGTTGAGTGTATTTATCCTTGCATATCACTTTGCTCGTTTCAATTTGAATTAGCTTCTAAAACGAAAAAAAATTTGTGTTTGCTTTTGCGACAAATATTCGTATAGTGATTTTTTAGCAAAAAGAAATTTAGGGATACTCTTGTTTGGTCTTTCCATTTTTAAAACGGTTGCAAGAAATCCAAATGATGAGTGAAATACATAGATGTGTATGTTTGGCTGGACTCAAACCCATTGATTGAAGTTAATTTTTAGTTGTGTAGTACGCAGAATTTTACGAAGAATCCTTAAATAATGAATCCACGTTTGGATTTTTTTATTTGCAAAAACTTAACTTTAAACTTTTAAGCACCATATCAGCTTTGCCGTGTATTTATCCTCTGTTATTGAGGTATTACTTAGGTATATCAAGATCTCCATATTTTGTCATCAATCCATCATAAATTCGTAACGATCGTCCATCAAGCCCCATGCTAAAAGAGTGTCATCATGAAATCATGTATATCTTTTTGGTTTATGAAATTACATTGCCTATCATTTAAGACTTTACCAGTGAAGAAGAACTTTTACACCCTTGTATTGTCTAATATCTTTTCACTTTGGTTTTATCAGCATCATTTATTCAAGTATTTTGACTTAATATTTTGTGACATTTTACATGCTAAAGGTTATAGCTGCAACAGTAGCAAGTGATCCTGAGAAATATTCTGAAGCATTTCTTGGGAAGCCAAATCCAGAGTATTGTAACTGGATTCTTGACCCAGAAAAGTGGGGAGGTTAGTTGTCCTATGTCTTCCGAATCATGGTTGTTTTAAAGTATAAAAATATTTATCAGAAATAGTTATTAATTGTTGTTTTGCAAGTTGGAACTGCTACTTTCAGTGTTCTATAATCCCTACATTCTGGCTTTTGATAAACTTTGCCAACATAAATATATACCAAGTTATTGATGAGATGAGTGCATTAGATTATTGTTTTTGAAACTTCAGTTGTTTTGGTTCTAGCAATGAAGCTATTTTTTTGAGTAAGGCAATGGAGTACTATTAATTTTGTCGGTCTGGATTTTGTGGTCGATGATCATAAGATGAGTTTCAAAGGGCATTTTAAACTCTTCAATTAGAAAATTTAGCAGTAAAGTACTATTAGTTTTTGCATTAGTTTGGACTTTGATGTGCTAATGAAGCTATATTCTGTTGTGAAGGTGCAATTGAACTTTCAATATTGGCAGATTATTATGGACGTGAGATTGCAGCATATGATATCCAGACAACGCGATGTGATTTGTATGGTCAGGTTAGACACTTTGATGCAGTTATATATGTTCTCAAGTTTTGTCAAGCTCTTGTAAGTTGTAACTGAACATTTCTGTCCTCTTTTTTTGACAGGAAGGTAACTATTCTGAAAGGGTGATGCTGATTTATGATGGTCTCCACTACGATGCTTTAGCTGTATGTAATTTCATATTTCATATTACCAGAAACTATACTTGTTGATTGGTTCGCTTCCATGCTTCACCCACTTTTATCCTTGCTTGAGATGTGAACTACTGCTGCGATTGAAACATACAAAACTAAGTTTCATATGTATTTTCCATTTTTATGTTATGTATCAGATGTCTCCTGTTGAAGGAGCTCCCGAGGATTTTGATCAGACCATATTTGTGATACAAAAAAATAGAAGCATTGGACCTGTCGAGGAGATTGCTCTAAATTTTATTAAAGACCAACATAGGTAGTCTTCAATTCTTATTTCTATATATAAGGTTTCTTTTCTTTTATTTTCCGGGTGTGCGTATTAAGGTTTTAGATTAATTACTTTTTCAATTTAAAACCAAAACGGTTTCTTTTCTTAAAGACCAACATATATAGTCTTCAATTCTTATTTCTATATATAAGGTTTCTTTTCTTTTATTTTCCGGGTGTTGCGTATTAAGGTGTTGCTAAGCAGTTGAACTAAATATTTAGATTTTGATAACCTGAAAAACATAGCATTTGCCAAACATGAAATTTTCTCGGTATGTTGACAAACCACACAAGTGAAATTATGTTCATTTTGTTTCGTGAAAGTGTTTGGTTGTCTTGCATGGTATTCTTTTATTGAAAATTTCTACTCAACTTAGTTTTGTTATTGTCATGTTAAATTGCCTCTCCGAATTATTTCTGCTTCTGGTATCCCTTACAAGTACTAATATTATGGATGTTCATTCTCAGGAAACGGAGATTCACCGACACCGCCAACTTCACTCTGCGTTGTGGGGTATGCCAAATTGGAGTTATTGGTCAGAAGGTCATTCCTCAATACCCGATTCTTTGCTTTATGTGTTATATAAGAGTAACTCATTGAATCGGTCCTGGAATTATACTTGCTGGTTTATTTAGTCCTTAAAAATGAATTTAACGAAATTTCAAAATACTCTATAAGGCAGAATATTCGTCGGTCACATTACTATTTCGGTAACTAAATCGATGATTAACTCATTATATGATTCTGACTTGAGTACTGATTTTTCTGTGAATATATTCAGGAAGCAGCCGAGCACGCTCAAGCAACCGGTCATGTTAACTTTCAAGAGTACAGATGATACACAGTGAGGCAATAAGTTGTATGTGTAATCTCAGTTGATTTGAACGAGTTTCATTGTTGTTGAAAGCTTTATTGCATATCTTCCATTTTACTATCAAGTGATTATTATGCATTTAAACTGAATAATCTACATGCCTTGGAATTTGTTTTGGCAAGTTGTTGTGTTGTAACTAATTGTAATAATAGTTCCTTTCCTTGTTCTCAATCTCAATAGATAATCGAATTTTTTTATTCACTGCAAGATTATCATCATATTCTTACCTGTTGTTTCTAATCATACTGTTAGTTCTTTGAAGTTTTTTTTATTTTTTCACTTTCACTCATTCAAGATATTTTAATTATATAGTCAAGGGCATTATTCTTGACATCTTTGAAGTTATTTAACTATCCCTCAAGGGATGTGATTATAAATTTTTCATTCAATAAATAAATTTGTGATGTTATGTAATATGTAGCTCTAACTAAAGAGTGGTTTAGTTATAACCACATAATTTTGGAATGTTTCTTACTATAAAAATAAATCATCCATACCCATTACCCACTAAAGGTATATATATGAATAAAATTGAAATTTTAATATTATACAGTTTTTCTCTCTCATTTACCTTTCCCTCTTCTTTTTAAATTTTTCTTATGTTTTAAACTCCAAATGGTAAATGCTAGAAATTATGGTACAAAAAAATGCAAGAAAAAATAATTTTGTCAAGGGGTTAATATCTTTTACATGAATTTTAGTTATTTTAAAAGATTAGTCTCTACAGTTGCATATAATATGTGGGTGCAAAAATAATTCGTCAAGTAGCCTAATGGCTGTAATTTCAATTTTTTTAAGTGAATAAGTAGAGTGTCCAACATTCGAACTCCGACTCATGTATATAACATGCGGTGTCTCTACCAATTGAAGAAAACTCGCAAGGATGTAAAAATAAAGAATTTATCAAGCATTAATATATATTTGTCATTTTGTTTTTTATGTATCAATGTCAAACATATATCATATCTATGAGTATTATTATAAAAAATATTTATAATTATTAATGATAATCCTTCAAAAAAAATATCAATGATAAATATAGGTCTTACAACTCCCTCCGTTTCAAATGATAGAAAAATAGTTTTCAAACATATATCACAAATAATTTTGTCCCTCTCTAAGTATACATAATGAATGTCAATCGTATGAGTTATAGTCCACAAATGTTAACTCAATTCAAAGTTTAAAACATGTGACGTCAGTCTGAGATACTTATAACGACCAAAAACTTATTTAAGAATAGTTATATAATGTATAGTAAACATGACTATGGAAAAAAAATTCAAATGATACATATGAGTTGATTTTAAAAAATGAGATAAAAATTATGACGGAAAATATTTGGGGGACCAAATACAAAAACTCATTAAAAAGTATGAACAGTACACGTTGTTTAAAGTAGAGATAAAAAAAAATTGACGTGATTTGGAGTATCAAGACTTACTGAATTTTTTAGAGAGACTAAAAAATAAATTTGAGATATTTATAGACAAAAAACTTATTTTTTATAATAAAGAAACAATATATTTTTGGTGTTCATAAATTATAAAAAGAAAATCATTTAAAAATAAAAAGAAAAACATGTGTCAACAAAGGAGAAGTGGTAGAGAGGAGATTTCACAAGTATCAATCTTTATTAAATATGATTATTTCTTTAACTTTTTTGCATTATTTTATTAAGTGATCCATTTTCAATATTCGGTGTCGGACCTCTAAATTGTAGGGTCTGGCCATGCGCAAGAGTTTATGTTCTTGCCAGTACTCAGTTTTGCAACTACCTTCGTTGGAGATGCAATGGGATGATTTGGCAAGACTTTTGATGAATTACATGTTGCCTCCGTCGCATGATTCGGGTTTTCGGCACTACCTTCAGGTAGCAATGGTGGTTGTCCATAGGACCGTCAACCGTCGCAGAGCCGACCCAAGGTCCAAGCAATCAAAGCAACGACTTTAGATCCTGAATTTTTTGGCTAAAAATATGCCTACTTTTTTTTTTTTTTGCTATAAATATATTACAAATCAGTTAAATTTCAAATATTTTTTTGTAGTTGAATTGAAAAAGGGTAAAGTTAAACGCCATAAATATTTCTCACGTTGTCCGATTTATATTTATAAAAATATATTATTTGTTTTTATTTTTTTTACCATTTTTTTTATAAATAAGTTTTGTTTATCAAAGTTAAAATAATAAATGTTTAGAATGAATAAAATGAGTACATATAAACCTAAAAAATATTTCATTATATATATATATATATATATATATATATATATATAAATAATTTAGGGATAACAAAAAATTCATACACACGGTAGTATTACATAAAAATTAAAGAGAAAATAAATTCCAATATATTTAAGGTGTTATGCATGTAATAAATGGTTGTGAGTGTTTTTTGTGATTGATATGCATGACTCTAAAAGTCATATTTTTTTGGTACATCTTTAAAAGTCATATTTAATACTACATGAGAGTGAGGGAATTGTATATGATTTATTAATATTAAAATTTAAATTTTTTTATTTTAATTTCATAATTGGTTTGTGATGTCATGCATGTAAGAGGTCGGTGTTGTTTTTGGTGATTAATATATATGATTTTAATAATCATATTTAATAGATGAAAATGAAAGAAAATAAATTATGTGTTTGTGTTTCTTTATTATAATAAAAAACATTTTTTTTAATAATATTTTTTGGCATGTTTGGATATAATATTTTAAAGTGAATTTTTTAATTACAAAATAACTTTCACCTTTTAACATTTGTTTTCTCTCTCCACTATAAAAAGCTATTACTGTATTTAACAAGCTTCTTTTTTTTAGCTGTTTTTTTATTATTATTTTATTTTAATTATTTTAAAAAATTATAACAAATAGATCCAATATTTTTAAAAGTGATTATTTTCTAAAATAAGCTATAACAAACCAAAAAAATTAAAATTGTATGCAATATTATTTCTGTTTTCTTTATTATAAGGTTTCTCTTATTTTCTAAGTATGTTGACAAACCACACAGGAGTGAAATTATGTTCATTTTGTTTCGTGAGTGTTTGGTTGTCTTGCATGGTGTTCTTTTTTCTTTTTCTTTTTTTTTGAAATTTTCTACTTAACTTAGTTTGGTTATCGTTATGTTGACTTGCCTCGTCAAATTATTTCCGTTTTTAGTATCTCTTACCATTGTGAGAAAAGCAAATGAAAATGATTAATATGACAAACATAATTAAAGTTAAAAAATTAATTTATACCTTTAATTAGTTAAGGATCAATTTGTAATTTTAATTAATCAAAAGACCAATATAAAATTAATAAATAAATATTCGATATAGTCTAAAAATAAACTATCGGCACTCAAGTTTTTTTTTTTTTTAATAAAGTTTGAATGAGTTTAAGACACCAAAGGTCCAAAACAAGTATTAGGTAGGCTATGGCACTAGCTATTAGAGTTTAGTGCTATTATGGTGTTGAATTCCCTGCCTCGAATATATATGGTCCTAGCTATTTTATTTGGTATGTATGAAAGACTTGTGCCTAAAATAAATAATGCATCCGAATACGGTGTGAGATACTTGAGAGTGAAATAAAACATATCAATTCGATTCAAAATTGTCAATCATTGTCGAACATATTTTAGATTGTGTAGCCTACATACACCCTCTAAACTGACTGCATACATGCTAACCAAATCGAAATAGACATTACACTCACCCATAACCAACCATACCACCAACATGACAATAAAAAAAAAACAAGTAATTGATATTTGTTTAGGTGTGCTTATATTTTATATATATGATAAATACTTTGAATTTTTGTTAGGAAAAAAATATTAAAAATTAAAAAAAGTAATTGAATATTTTTTTGTTCAGATTACATCCTTCTGCACACAATGGTTTTGTGATTGGATTTTTGTTGAAGAGAAATACTTAGCATATGTATTATGGATGTATGAACAATATTTGACGACGTGTTACCCTTAAATGCAACATGTTTTAAGATGATGACATTACATTTTTAGGCAGACGTTACATTACTTTGCTTCCATATCTAATTGAACATCCAGCAGCTACCTCCATAATATCATAATTCAATTCAATTCAATTGCTACAAATAAAAACATGAGGTGTGAATGCAATGTTAAAAAAACGGAGTGGAGATAAAACTAGTGAAACATTTGAATAATAGTTTAATGGATTCAATATGTTCAACCACAGTTAAACTAATGACATATAAATAAGAATTAATTTTATGTGTTAACGGTGTAAAAATATTTATACATCAAATTACATTAAACTATAGTATCACTTTTATAGGTTAGATCATAAAATAAAAAAATTGGCCCATGCAGGTCTCGAACCTGCGACCTTCGCGTTATTAGCACGACGCTCTAACCAACTGAGCTAATGGGCCAATGATGTTATTAAAATTGTTGTTAAGTTTTTTATTGCGTATTTTTAAATGAAATATATGAACATGTATATACAATAAAAAAAGGAGAAAAAATAGAAATAATCATATAGACATGATTCAATCTTTATGCTTGGCACGAAACTCTTGTTTCGAGTGAAAGGGAGAGTTGTGGCCCACAGCGCATTCACAGATAAATTTCCCCCTATGGGACGGGGTGTGGAAAACACTATAAGTTAGTTGAGTAATTTTGTAAATATTAAAATACATAACAAACAACATATTCAAACAAAATAGTTTTTTTGGGCAAACAAATTTATGGTATTTCATTAATAATAAAAGTAACAATATAAGTACGAATAACATAAAAAAATTAAATCAAAAGTACTACGAAAAAACATGAGATAATATTTGCAATCTATTGTAAACCTTTGATAACTCCATGCTTCGGCCTTTGTGATGTCATCATCGCCTAATTATGTGTTGTCATGGGTGAGATAAAATTGTTGTTGTTGTTGTTGTTGTTGTCGTGAAGGCATGCTCCAATACCACCTTTTTGTTCCATCATAAAAACAGCTGTGTCAAGATTGCATTTTGCGAAATCTACCGGAGGAGGTTGCCGTGACTTGTTGTGGTCGAGTTGTGTTGTGCGTCATGCTGCCATAGTTACAAACTTGTTGTCATGAATGGGGGACACTTTGAGCATATTCCAACATTTGTTCCACTAGCTCAATTTGTTCACACAAAGTTGAAGATTTCGTTTGCACCATATGCTCCACGATCTTATAGCAAAATCTACAAATTGTTTTGTGTTAAGTCAACGTACGTCAAATAAGCTTTAATACATCAAAAAAGCATTTCACATCAGTCATCAATAGCTGCAACAGATGCCATAAGTTAAAATTTCCCAACAAGTTAAACTATTTGTGCAATCAAGGAACAATTGTCAATTACACTTGGTTTATCTATGACATACAACACAATTTGAATCACCATATCGCCCTTTACTCATAATCATTGTCTATTAGGTAAGCAATTCATTCCAAGTCTCCACACAAAATATTGACCTTGGGATAGATAGATAAAACTCAAAGTTGATTCTAATTGCATTCTACTTTCTGCTCATCTCAATTAATCATTATATCAACACAAATTTGATACCCACTTTTCACATAAAATCAACCTTTTCTTTTTTATCAAACCAACCAAATTAGCTCACCTTTCTTATTAAGGCTCACAAGTGAAATTTTAAAAATTGCATTTGATAACTAGAACAAAAGTTCAATTTTAAAAGTAAAATAACACAATTAAAATAAAATAAATAAGAAAGAGTAATATAATTGAGAAAAATGTCCAATTTTATTTTGTCTTAAAAAAAACAAAAGTTGTTGTAATTGACATTCCTATCCTTTACTTTTAAAGCTTTGTGACAACTTAATGTTGGTCTTTTTAGTCTTTCATGCTTTAAAAAAACGTCATCGTTTTTACCAGTCACAACTCACAAGATTGGTTCTTTTTTGCTGTGATCGAATCCTCATCTCTTGTTCATTCATTCATTCACTCGCACTCTCACTTGGGTACGTATCTTCTTTTTCTTTCCCTTTTCCAATTACACTTTGTTTTTTTTTTCTTCCCAAATTCAACTTCGTCCCTTTTTTGGGTTATGTTAATTTCTGTTTCAAATTTCTATATTTTTTATTATGAATTTATCTTTATCAATTTTTGTATGGACATTGATTCATGTAATTTATTGAAGGGTTCAAGATGAGAATTTGTGGAGCAGGTATGGGGTTCATATTTTGGATTTCTTTTAATGTTTTATTAACAATTCAGTATTATCTTGTAAGCTTGTTCTTAGTTTTTATTGTATGCAAGTAATTCTGTTTCAATTTTCAGCATATGTTGCAAATTATGCCAACTATCTGTATGATAAAATATCATTTTATTAGTACAATTTTAATAGAGTTAAAGGGACATGCACTTACGGTGTAAAATAGTTTTACACGGTCATCTAATAAAAAACCATTATTCTACTATGCCATACAACTAATTTCAAAATGAGAAAATAGAATATGCACCGATAGTTTTTACACTGACTCCCAATAAGCATATTTGTATTCAGTCAAATCTTAGTTGTCTGACATGGCAGAATGATGGTTTCTCATTGGATGACTGTGTAATACTACTTTACATCATCAGTGCATGCTCGCTAAACTCTTTCAAAATATCTTTGTGATTTGGTGGAATACAAGATGTTTATTGGATGTCATGGCGCATCTTCTATTTTCTCATTTTAATACTATCCATTTAGCTGGGCTGACGGGAAAATCCATGAAATGAGAAAGCTTTATAATATGCATATGTTTATATTGATATAGATAGTCCTAAACTCTAATAGCTAAACCATATATTACTTTTATATTGATAATAATAGAGGCTCTTGTTTTTTTGTCTGCTTGATTGTATATATGTATAGAAGAAAAGGCATCAGCAATATTTTTATAAAAAAATAGCTGTAGCATCGTCAAGCTTTAATTTAATGTTTAATGATACTGATGGTATATTGGTATGTGATTTTGCAACTCATAGTCCATATTTAGGAGGATAAGCTCTCATTTGATATGACATATGATTCATCGTTCATGTTAGACTGCACACTATATCAAAGGTTTGATTCTTTTAAGAGTTTGAAAAATGATCCTTGATTAGTGCACAGCTTTTTTCTCTATCAATAAACGAGTGCCATATACTTAAAGTAATTGACTCCTAAGCCCTTTCTAGGCTTTACCATTTCTTTTAGATGTAGCACCATGTTGTTTGTTGATACGATAAAACTCTTTTACGCTGATAATAATATGTTCAAATTAAATGTTTATTTTTGAACTGTTTGTTATTTGTTCTAAATTTATCATTGTCTTCATGACATCCCATTTTGATGGCTTTTATGTTTTTGAATGGTATTTTGAAAATGGCTTTAAATTTTTTGAAGATGATTATAATTTCTAGATAAGGATTCTCATGTTACTCAAACTCTTAGCAGCAACCAGCAGTGCCTTTAGTACCACGTCCAGCTCGTTGCAAGTGTTCATTTCTTCTTCCTTCTCTACTCCTGCCAAAACCAAGTTTCTACCCTCAATTTCTAAATTTTCTGTCAAGCGTTCTTGCTTCTTTTCACCAACTCGTCCCCATTTTACTGTGACCAAACCCTCCATGAACCTTCTGAACAAACTTGGATTTGGCAGCGGAAGGGCATCGGATAGCATGGATTCAACCATTCCTCAGGGACCGGATGATGATATACCAGCACCTGGCCAGCAATTTGCTCAGTTTGGGGCTGGCTGCTTCTGGGGTGTTGAATTGGTCTTCCAGAGGATTCCTGGAGTGAGTAAGACAGAGGTTGGTTACACCCAGGGGCTTGTGCACAATCCTACTTATGAAGATGTGTGTGCAGGGACCACAAACCACTCAGAGGTTGTAAGGGTCCAATATGATCCCAAACAATGTGCCTTTGAAAATCTGCTTGATACGTTCTGGACTAAACATGATCCTACAACGCCAAACCGACAGGTATATATATAAAGAGCTGTTGATTTATGTTCGAAACTTCATCATTTTAAGTTGAGTTAGTCTTGTTTGTAAATTATAAGTTATTTTTTGTCTCAACAACACATCCAGACTTTGCTAATCTGAATAATAAGTTTAGACTTATGGATTGTCAACATTAATGATTTTTTATTTATGTTACTTTGTGTTTCTAACATTTTTTTAATCATGTATTGCTTCTAGAGTTGATCATTTCACTAACAATTTTCTGATTGCATGATTAATTTGTCTGAGGCAGTATTGGTTCCTCTCTGCTGCCAGTATCTATTTCTAACTGATGCATTCATGTTTTTATATCTAGTCATGTCATGTTTTGTAAATTGTGGTTCAACATGTTCTTTTGGTGAATTTGAGTCAAATCAAATTCCCGGGAAAAAGTATTCTGTTGCACTGAGTATGTGATGGATCTCCGGAAAGAATAACTCATGAGCATATAGAAAAGTAGAAAACAATTTTGACATGTAGTAATCGTAATCGCTTGATTGGTGATTCAGCGTCCATGAGCATGTAGTAATTGTAATCGCTTGATTGGTGACATGTAGTAATCGCAATCGCTTGATTATGATGCTTGATTGGTGATTCAGCGTCCATGAATGGTAAGAGCTCGGTAATAGTGACAGCTGAATTTTCTTATGTGACAGGGAAATGACGTTGGAACACAGTACAGATCAGGAATATACTACTACACCCCTGAACAAGAGAAAGCAGCTAAAGATTCTTTGGAACAACAAGAGAAGCTATTGGGCAGGAAGATTGTTACCGAGATCCTTCCTGCCAAGAAGTTCTACAGAGCTGAGGAGTACCATCAACAGTACCTTGAGAAAGGCGGACGTTTTGGTTTCAAGCAATCTGCTGCTAAGGGGTGCAATGACCCAATTCGATGCTATGGTTAATTGTTAATAATAAAAAATGCGAGTTTACCCTCAAGGACCAATATATCGAGTTCTTTAGATATTGGAAGTTGATAGTTTTATCTGTTAATACATTATCAACAAAACTTGTGCTTATTGTATTGAAACTTGAAAATGTGGGCGTAGCCTTGAATTAGAGTTGAATACTGTCCTCATATATATAATTTTGTTGTAAAGTACTATTGAACAAATGATGCACATCAAGCATGTTTGATTTGTTTTATAGCATTTGATATTACTGTGTATTTGTCGAAATTATAGTGAGTCACCGTAATTTACAAAAGTTATACTCTAGCTTTTGCAAAATTACCATGGTAGAGTTTAATTTGCTGAAAAGTGTATTGAAAAACACAGACATGAAAAAGTTTTTGGCATTATTTTATTAAAATATGTACATATCTCTTACAATATCCAAACAAGTTACAATGAATATTATATTATACTAGTAATACTACAAGATGCATTTGGTCTCTAAATATTATAATTGCTTATAAGGAAATGAACATGGTCTGCAATACAGCAGCATGGTCTATAAGTCCTTTTTTTAATCAATTATGGACATGAAGTCCCAGCTGCACGTGTGCTCTTGGCATCTCCTTCCGTGCATAAAATAAAATAGACCCCTTCTTCACTACAAATAGTATATTTTATAAAGAATGATGTTATTTAAACATTTTGAATCTCATGCATGTATTGATGTGTCTTGAAAGAGAAAAAACTAATTAAAAAACAAAATCATATATACGGTGTTGAATTCAAAAAAATGGTATTTAACATTACTCTTTTAAAAGTTACCCCCACTATATTATTTGTCTCATAATATTTACATGTGTCAAGTTATTTATTTTTTTATAATAATATTTATTACCTTTTGTCAATATTGTTCTTAATAATAAATAAAACACAAGCTATTTTAGTCTAAATATATTATTATTTTGCATTGAAAAATGGTATAATTAGTGTACACAGTAAAAAAAATTGGTATGAATATTGTACACAATAAAAGATTTTTATTCCTGTGGGAACTGCTATGATCATGGTAGCAGCGGTGAAGTAGGCACGGGTATCAACGTCTAAGCCCACTGTAAACATATGACGAGCCCAAACAAGAAATCCAAGAACACCTATACTGATCATGGCATAAACCATGCCTAGATACCCGAAGACCGGTTTTCCCGAAAAAGTCGAAGGGCATTGGCATCGGGGCTAGAAAGCAAGAAAGGAAAGCTAGAGAGAGATAGCCCTTTTCCAAAGTATATATAACCATTCTAAAGGCTTATAATCAAACGGACTCTCAAACCATAAGGCATGGGGTTGAGACACATACCCCTTTTGTTTTAAATATAAAACCCTTGTGAAATACTTTTTGTCCATTTTTATAAGACACTTATCAAATTTTTAATTAAATTAGTTTTTTTTTGACAAAATTAAATTAGTTACTTACTTATTAACATATATCTAAGCATGCTGAACAATTTTATGGTATTTCTCTTGATTGCAAGGATATCGCATGTTATTTTCATATCTTTTGGTGGATTAAAACGAGCATATAATAGGAAAATAAAATGCAAAAATACTTCCTTAATTTGGTGTTACTATTCTAAAAAGACAAGTAAAAAGGAACGAAATGAAGATTGCTTTAATTTTTAATTGCAAGGAATCTTCAATGGAGCATGTTATTGATAGGACTAAAGTTCAACTGTGGTGGTGGCTCAAAGCAGATACTTTTAAGATTTACCTTTAATTTGAACTAGTACTAACTCGGTCCTTTAATTTCTTTGGTTTTGTTAGCTCTTGAATTTATGGTCATTGTGCTTGGTTTACTATGTTTTACTATATGCATGTTTTGTACTAGAATATCATCATTTATTAATATAAATTTCTTTACTTCTTATGTTCTAATCTAGAATACGGGCCTATGGTTTGGCCTATTTAAAGGGATAGTTGTTTAAAAAATACTGATGCATAGTAGTGAAATCATTGACCAGAGATGTTAACTTCCCTTTTTATCATACAAAACAATGATTGGATATGAAATGACAGTATCAAATAGAGCACCGTATATATGTACTAAATATCAATCGACCACCTTTTTTTTTTACCATGATATTGATACGAAATTTCACCACCATCAGCGATGACCGACCTCTCCATTTTATGACTAGCCCTAATTATTTCATTTTTGTTGTTACAGTAAATTATTTATTTATTTCCTTTGCCAAAAGGGCATATAATTGATTAATATTTATTTTTTCTAAAAAAGACATCATATACCAATTGGGATTGAGTATAAGATCCAACTACAATAAATGTCAACATTTAAGAGTTCATAGAGGAAACTTGTGAAGTGGAGAAAACAGAAAAAACGACATCGTATAACAAATTTTCCCGCGCGTGAAATAACCATTCACCGTATAACATACGTCGACCGTATAAAGTTACATCAATCAATACGTATATACACACACACCTCGTGTATGGTATCTCTACTTTTCGTACAGTATATCTCTTCGCTTCGTCGTTTTCTCCTCAAAACACACACACACACACACACACACACACACACACACTCTCTGTACTTTTTCTCGTATTCTTCAATACTTCACAAACTCCGTCACACAGATTCTATCTCTTTCTATTTCTCTTTCTCTTTTTCTCTCAATTCATTTCAAATAACAATAATCAATTTAATGGATTATACTCGCCGGAGACGATGATGAACTGTTCCGCCAAATTTCAATATCCGCCACTCGGCATTTCATCCAAAAACCTAATTCCTCATCACGATTCAGATCTTCAACCGTTAAAACAATTTCAACGCCGGAAACCTAAAACTCCGAGAACTCGTTTGAAGAAATATGGAACTTCCGGTAGTGGTTCTGGTAAACGTAGTAGACCTGAAACTCCATTGTTGAAATGGAAGATCCATGATAAAACTGAGGATCTTGTTGATGAGGAGAAGAAATCGTCGTCGTCGCCGGTGAAGGTTAGTCGGAGAATAAGCCGGAATGTGAAGAAGCAGATGGAAGTGACTGTTTCTGTACGGAGACTTGCTGCTGGTCTTTGGCGGTTGCATCAGCCGGAGATGGTGGTTGATGATAGCCAGAAGCGGTTCGGGTTGGGGTTTCAGGTAAAGTTAATTTTTTTTCTTTTCAATTTTGTTTTACTAGTATCTTGTTTAAGATCCATTGTTTTCTTCATTTTCATGTGTGTGTTGTTTCTGATTTCAAAATTTGATTTTTGAAGCTATGGATGCTACTAATGTATTGTAGGACCCTCCATTTAGGATAGAATATTCTAATGTGTTATAGGTTAGCTTATTGTTGAAGTTTAATCTTTTATATATGTTGATTTTGTTGTTGCTTAATTTTTAAGTGTGGCTTTTGAGATTCTATTCTATCATTGATTCCCTTATCATTGTTTTACAAAGTTCAGTTTGAGTTTTTAGAGCTAAGTTTTAGACTTTCAGTGAAAGAAAAAACAACTACTATACTATCATTTAAAGCTTGAATATTTGATTTTGTTGGTTTCTTTGTGAATGATGAAGTTCTCTACTTGAAATATGGTAATCACTGTATTATTCTGTGTAATGATTGGAGAATGATCGGAGAAATGAGTTGAGTTGGGTTTGTGTGAGTAGATAAATGACATTTTTTTAAATATATTTTTAAATATTTGTTGATTGTTACATACTGGAAATACTTGGTTCATTTTCAGATATTAAATGACGTGTCGTTCTCAGCTAGTTGGACAATTGCTAATTTGTTTAATTGTAGATAAAATATAAGGTGGTCCTTTAATTTGTTTGATTGCACTACCTTAGTCCTTTAAGTAGGTTTGTCACAAAGCTTCCATGTGTGTTAAATGACATGTCGTTCTCTTCATTTTCGGATATTGGTAGTTGGTTTGTGTTATCAAATTTTGATGGTTTTTGTAGTTTTAGCTTATTACTGATGCCACTTGTCTGCAGAATGGAAGTGCCCATGTAGGCCTCCCGTTCCTTGGTCGTCCAAATGGTATGACTCATGATCCTGATCTGAAGAATCAATCTCAGAGTCCTCGTTCTGTCTTTGGGACAAAGAGTGGACACAACTGTGAGGTATGGTTCTTCTTATTACTCAATAAAACCAATAGAAGTGTTACAGCTTCTCATTATTTAAGATTATTGAGTTTAGGTTTTATACATGTATATGACCCGAGTTAAAATTATACTATCATTTATTGCATGGTGTTCTTGGTGGCTGTTACATGCTTACTCATGCAATTATATATTTTAATCATCTTTGTACGGTTTTATAAAGTGAGCTGTAGATAGTGACAGACTATAATCATAGCAATGTGTTGTTTGTTGGTGGTTTAGTGTTGTTGAGATATCTATTAATATATCAAAGGCATGCCCATGCTCACTACAAATATACACATGCTATATAGGCTGACCACCACGGCACCACCTCCCCGACTTCGAAACAAATAAATAGAAATTATACAGAAGACTGAATAACAATATATTGGATATCATGCCTTGGTAGTTTATGAATTATAATGATTGTTGCTTAGACCCAAGCTGTTATTGATATGTATGAACGTAAAGATTTATGTACAATGACTTGGAGAAAACACTTTATTTTTCATGCAAACCCACTTGTTGAAAACAGCATTTAAATTTTCTAGCTTAGCAAAGGGTGTAAACTTTAAAGTGAGAGAATATAAACAATTGAAGTGCTAATTTCTGTGTACTGTGTTCTTCAGCTCAAACCTTTCCAGTTGCTCAACACTGAAATGGAGGGTGCAACTAAGTGGGATCCTGTATGTCTAAAAACATCAGATGAGGCACAGCATATATGCGCGAAACTTGTCAACCAAAAGGTAAGTACTGTATCTGTTGTATCTGCTCTTGAAGCTGAACTAGAGCAGGCACGTGCACGTATTCAAGAGCTCGAGACTGAACACCACTCCTCCAAAAAGAAACTTGATCACTTTTTGAAGAAAATCGGTGAGGAAAAAGCCCAATGGCGAAGCAGAGAGCATGAGAAAATTCGTCTATACATTGACGACATTAAAACAGAGTTGAATCGAGAAAGGAAAAGCCGCCAGAGGATTGAAGTTGTCAATTCGAGGTTGGTAAATGAGTTGGCAGATGTGAAACTATCAGCAAAACGCTACATGCAGGATTATGATAAGGAGAGGAAGGGAAGAGAACTGATTGAGGAAGTGTGTGATGAGCTTGCCAAGGAAATTGGAGAAGACAAGGCTGAAGTTGAAGCATTGAAGAGGGAATCTATGAAACTTAGGGAAGAACTGGAAGAGGAGAGAAAGATGTTACAGATGGCTGAAGTTTGGCGTGAAGAACGTGTTCAAATGAAGTTGGTAGATGCAAAAGTTGCTCTTGAAGAGAAATATTCACAGATGAATAAACTTGTTGCAGATTTAGAAACTTTTCTCCAGTCAAAAAATGTGAATCTAAACACAAAGGAGATGAAAGAAGCACAGTTACTTCAACAGGCTGCAGCTGCAATGAACATTGAAGACGTTAAGGGATTTTCTTACGAACCCCCCAAGTCAGATGATATCTATGCCATTTTTGAAGATTTAAATTTTGGTGAGCACAACGAGAGAGAGATTGAACCATGTGTTTCTCACAGTCCTCCTAGTCATGCCTCCAAGATTCACACAGTGAGTCCCGAAGCAAATGTAATGAGTAAGGATGGCATTCCAAGGCATTCTGATGTATATATGGATGATAATGGTGATATAGATGGTGATGAAAGCGGATGGGAAACTGTGAGCCATGCTGACGATCAAGGCTCAAGTTATTCTCCTGAGGAGAGTGTCCAATCTTTAAACAAGAACCATCGAGAAAGTAATGTTTCACGGAGGAGTGTACTTGAATGGGAAGAAAATGCAGGTGAGGAGATACCAATAACAGAAATTAATGAAGTGTCCTCTATACCAACTAAGCAATCAAAAAAGGCCTCATCCATTACAAGACTTTGGAGGTCAGGGATGAACAATGAAGATAATTACAAGATAATCTCTGTGGAGGGAGTGAATGGTAAACTTTCAAATGGTAGGTTATCCAATGGGAGCATTGTGTCTCCTGACCGTGGACCAGGTAAAGGGGGATTGGGCCCTCATGACCTTCAATACCAGTTTAGTCCCTCCGAGTCCACAAGTCCACATACACAACGAGGTATGAAAGGATGCATTCCTCGTGGCGCCCAGAAGCATAGCTTGAAAGCTAAACTTTTGGAGGCCAGAATGGAGAGCCAGAAGGTTCAGTTGCGCCATGTTCTTAAACAGAAGATTTAGATGTGAGCAACATTGCATGGATTGTCCTCCTGGAACAACTTAAGGGAAGCGGTTCATTTTAGATTGTGAAGAAGGTACTAAATGTGCTGGTTATGTATAAAAAAAACTGCTCAGACTCGGAATATATTAGAGGCCATGAATAGATTGCACATACCATTAAGCAGGATATTTTCCTTCCCTTGTGCTGTAACTATAATAACTCAAACAGTGGAGTATGTTGGGAAAATACTTGCTTTGTAATATGTTGTAATTGGCCTTACTTCATTGCATAGGGTCCCCTGTCTTTAGAAAAAGTATGAGAAACATGTATCTTGTGCTGTATCAATTCTAGTCATAGGGCAAAATGTCAAGGAAAAACAGATTGTCATAATATATAGATGATAGCTTTCTAGATTTTGATTTTCTGTCATTGCTGATGTTTGTTGCTTATTGCTTAGGATTTTGTTGTAGATTGCATCATAGAAGATTATCAAGGGTGATGTGGTCCTGGCATAGAAATAGATAAACTTTATACTTGAATGCTGGGACCTTCTCTCTAAGTTCATTTTGATAATAACTGGTGTCTAAATATCTAATGAAATTGTGATTAGCACTTGTTTTTGCCTTTGTTTATTATTGTAATTGTAATTGTTGGTTGAAACTCTGGCTATAGGGCAATTCTTTATTACAGAGGAAAGGAGCCTATTATTTTAAAACGGTTGTTTTTAGCCTCCAACATCACTTTATTAGACCCGTATGACTTTGAGGACTGAACCAATATTTTTTGATTTTGTAAGGATTGAACTCAAGGCTAATGATACGGTGGACCACCTTCACAAGTGGTCCACCATAGAAAGTGATCTAACCGAATACAAATTTTACAAAATTTATTGGTAGATTGAAAGTTTATATCATATAGAAAATCCATAAATTTTTTTAGAAAAATTGAAAATCATTTGATATTTTATTGGGATTTATCAAAATTTACAGTATTTAATAAACCGTTAATCTTGATGGATCTCAATAACATATCAAATGATTTTCAATTTTTCTAAATTTTTCTATAGATGATCTATATGATATAAACTTTCAATTCAACGGTGAATTTTGTAAAATTCGTATTCGTTATATGATTTTTCATGAATGGTCCACAAAGTGGTCCATGTTAGAATTTTCCTTGAACTCAAACCGACTAAAACTTAAAAACAATTTATAAGGACTAAAATCATATTAAACTTTTATGTTATAGTTTTTTATCATGTTAAAAAGTATACGTACATTATTAGAATTTGTGAGGCTTATACTCAACCACAAAAGCTAGCTTGAGAGTTGAGGTTTGCACTACACTTATAAAGGCTATCTTTGCCATATCTCTAGCCAATGTGGGATTTCTAACACACCCTCTCACGCCCAGCACTATTGGGCTTGGTGCGTGGAATCAACAACAACGGGTGGCCCAAATATGGGAGGTCTCCACAACAAACAACAAATGGATCTAGGATAGGCTCTTATACCATATTAGAATTTGTGAGGCCTATATACTCAACCACAAAAGCTAGCTTGAGAGTTGAAGTTTGCACTACACTTATAAAGGCTATCTTTGTCATATCTCTAGCCAATGTGGGACTTCTAACATACATAATGTATCTTGTAATTAAAATGAAAACATATTTCTAACCTGATGTATTTTATCAGTATTTTACCCTTAGACATTGTCAAACCTAAATCTGAATGATTTAAATATGTTTGGCATCACACTGAGTAAAGGTATATTAAAATCGCGGTAATTCACCGTAATTTTTCAAAAATTATATTTTGTAACTTTTATAAAATCATTGTGGATCATAGTGATATATATATATATATATACTATGATACCAAACACACACTAAGTTAGGTCACTAGTTGGAGACTTGGGAGTTGCATTGTGCCACTAGTTTGTTATGTCATGTGTTTGACCAATGTTGGAGGTACATCTGCTGAATAGTTTAACTTTGCAACTTATATAGAGTAGTGAGCTATTTTTATTCTCACTCGTTTATTAAAACTATACTTTAGAAATTATGAATCCTAATAGAAAACCCATTTTATATGTCTCAAAATTTTCTTTGAATAAGAAAAAAACAATTAAACGTTTTCGTTAGTTTTTGACTCTCCACAATTATCTACTCACTTAAGCATTTAAGTACTTCTAACAACTTGTCAAAGACAATTCTTTACAATGTAGTGATGTACACCAACCATCCCCAAAGTTTACGAATGTTAAATGAACTTGAATCTTATTTAAAAATTAATTCAAAAGATAAAAGTATTTAAACATATTTATACATCCAACTAAGCTTAAGTAACATAAAACTTCAATACAAATTTAGGTTCTGTTTGACAAAATTAGGGGATGGCTAATAAGCTAGTTTATAGTTTATAACTGATGGTCGATGACTAGGGTTGGGAATAGGCCAGACCGGGCTACAGGGGCCTATGGCCTAGCCTACATAGGCTCAGGTCAGGCCGGCCTATTTATTTAAATAGAGCAGACTAAGGCTTTGCTATAAGCCTATTTAGCTAAAAAGGTCAGACTTCAGGCTATGAAAAAAGCTTTTTAGGCCTACTGGGCCGGCCTATTTAAATAAATATGAATAATATTTTTACATTTATTATTATTATTATATATTAAAATTTGTACTTTGATTAAATTATAAATCTATTAACTTTTTCAGTAGTTCGAGTTTATTAATCTACATTAACTTTTTACAGATATAAATCTATTATTATAAACTAAAATTAAAATACGATGTCATATATAGTCAAATTCTCTAAAATATCATGCTAAATATCAAAAGGAAGTTTAATATCATTGATTTATTAGTTCATTAGTATATTTAAAAATAAATATAATTATTTATTTAAATACATTCATGTGAAATAGGCTTTTAAACAGGCTAATAGACCATGTCAGGCTTTCAAAAGACCAGACTCAGGCCTAAAATATAAGCCTTTGATAGGCCACAGGCCAGGCTCAAACCTTCAATGTTTTGGCAGGCCAGGCTCAGGCTTGGCAAAGCCTAGCTCGGCCTAGCCTATTTCCAACCCCATCGATGACGGATAGTTTATAGCTGGTGATTTATAGTTGATAAGATAATTAAAGTGTTTGACAAAATTAGCGGATGACTAATAAGCTAACTTAATAGTTTATAACTGATGGTTGATAGCTTATAATTGATGACTGATGATTGATAAACTAATTAAAGGTGTTTGATAAAATTAACACGGCTAACATGACAGTGCTAATAAACACGTCAATTCTGTTAACAAAAAAAAAATTAGAAAAATGTGTTATGAAGTTTTTAAAAATAAAATGTGTCAATACTGTTAACTAAAATAAAATCTGTTAGAGAGAATTTTTAATCACCAGTAGCTTCTCCATCAGACAATCACTCTCACTGAATTCTCAAACCCCCCCCCCCCACCCACCCCCGCCAAAACTCACCGCGATTTTCAATTCCCTCCACTTTACACCAAATTTGATTCAATTTAAAAATCAACACTACAAAATAAAATCAAAACCTTGTCACATTTTCATTATCATCATTCTTTGAATTTCAATTTCCATGGCAGAATTTGAAGCTCCATCATTCTCTCTAGGTCTCGATCTCGATTTCGACAACAACACGCCTCCACATTCTCCTCTCAACCACGACCCGGTTCCACAAGTCCCTGAATCCGATCCAGAAACCCAACCCGATCCCCCAATTCGTATCCTCAAACGACTCCGTCGAGGTCCTCCTTCCTCCTCCTCTTCCGTTCACCACCAAACGGAACCGTCATCTTCATACATCAACGCCGATGATGATATCGAAGAGTTCTCCTCCGAAGATGAACCCGTTCAAGGTCAAATTATTTATTTTTATCTTATTTACTATTAAAAATACAAAATTTACAACATGAATAATCAATTAGTTAGTTAGGGTTTAGTAGAAAATAGCATTAGATATAAATAATAGGATATGCTTATTGTCCAATTTTGATTTTTTTTTTTTTTTTAATAAAAAATGATTCTTTTATGTTCAAGAATTATAAAAAAACAGATTGGTTGATTCTGAAGTGTATTCATTTTGTGATATTATTAGTATTTGGAAATTCCTCGGTTCGGAATCGTTCTGTATGTGGTAGCTCAAAAGTCTCATTGAAAGGTGTTGGAGTTTTAACTCCTCATTCATGTAGCAATTCTAGGGAGAGAAAAAGAAAGCAGGATTTGGATATTCCAGCTTCGGTTGGGTTGGAGACGGGTCAGAGTGGGTTTGTGTTTCCCAAGTTAGCGGCTAGTCCTGTTCGCATGTTTCAATTGCTCGATTCTGACGATGATGATGATCTGTTTAGGGAGGATGTTAATGTTAGTGGTGTTGATAAAGTTGGGCCTTCCTTGTCAGCGGGGTCGACTCCTTTGGAACACGATAGAAAGACTCAATTTGGTGCGAACCAAAATCAGGATTTATGGAAAGATCTTTCTCCGGTGAAGAATTTTTCCATTCCTACACCTGCATTGAATGAGCTGTGTGAAGAGTACTTTCATTCTTCCAAGAACATAGAAGTGCCGAGATCAAGGATTGATATATCTGAAAATCACAATGAGACATATCGTGGGGTTAATTCTGGATGCCACCAGGATGAACAGATATGGGAAGCGGCAGGTCCTGTTCCACCTGCTCATTGTTATTATTTCCACGAGGATCCAAGAATTCAGCAGTTGGTTCGCAGTCGCTTGTGTAATTTTTCTCCATTAGGTGTCAACAGCGCGAATCAGCATCAAAATGTCTCGCATATCGATTACATGTAAGATTTAACATCCTAATATATTCTTTCCTTTACCAATTTTAATTTTGGATAACAGTTATGAACCTCTTGTCAACTTATGTTTTTCTTTGTTTTGATTTCAGGGGACAATTTGACAATGGAGGAGCCTCTGGAACGCCGGGAGTACAGAAAGGACGTGCTAATGGCTCAACAAGCAGAAGAAGCAAATCAAATAATTTGAATGTTGAGGAAACCTTTAATGCTTCAGAAGGTTGGGTGGATCCCAAAATCATTTCTCCTTTCGGCAGTGGAACATCCAGTAGAAAGAAAGCAACAAGGAGAAACAGCACTAAGAGCAGTGTGTCAAAAAGTAAAAATCAACAATGCAACTTAAACCCTTCAAATGTTTCGGGAAATTGGGTGGAACCCAAGAGCTGCACCAGTATGCCAACTGATGCCGGGAGAAGGCGTGTACAAGCAAGTAGTCAACCTGCTGGTCATTGGTATACAGGATCTGATGGAAGAAAGGTATGTGACAATTTCTGAAGAATGTTTAATGTTATTAGCTAGTTGAATTTATTTACTCTTATAGCTAGATGCCGGCCATAAAAAGTTGAGAACTGATGTGTTATATTGTTAACAAAAGATTACCAGAACCACCCAGGTAGTGTATTATTTAAGTGTTATACAGATGCAGATGAAATTTAAACTACCATCCGTTATGTATTGCCATTTGTTTGGTGGACACCCTGTATGGATGTACACACCTTGAGAGAGAGAAAGAGATATAGAGTGATGTGAATCATGTGATAGGTTGGTGATGTGATAGGAAGCAAGAGATAGAGATAAGATGAGATGTTGAATGGGTTTTGGGGAATATGGGGTGCCCAATATCATTGCTGGAAGAAACATTGTTGTATAATTTGATCCCCAAGTTTTCGTCTTTTTAATGTGTCGCCTGATGCTTGTTATTTTTTATGCCAAAATGAACATCACATGGCATCAAGATGATTAGTTAAGGTACTATATCTGATATCAGTCATAATACAAACATCTGTCATAGTCTCAAACTATTGTACTATGTCATTGTATTCCATATTATTCTAGAATCTAGACACTGCAACAACTTCAACGCAGAAATTATTGTTGTTTTACATCTGATGGTAGAAATCAAGGAATTAAAGCTGTTATTGGTAATGGTATGCCTGGATGTGCTTTTGTTTTGTAGTGAACTTTCTCATAACCAAAATGTGTAGTTGTTGGTTTTAATTGATGCAGCAAATGACAATTCATTCCCCCAATCCTTTTATCTTCTTGTAGAACATAGAATACCAATATTGCAAATGGCTTCCGGCATTCACTCACCCTATAGTTATTATTGCACTTCTCCATATGATTGTCTTGAACCTTATGTTAGTTGGCAAAAACACATTTCTTTATATTGTATCAATTGATCAGAATCTGAATCTTTATCTTCACGATGTAGGTTTATGTCAGCAAAAGTGGACAGGAGTTGACTGGGCGAAATGCTTATAGACATTATCGGAAGGTACATACCTTTGCAAATTATTTTGATATTTTATGGCCTTTCTAGATGGGATATGACACTTTGTCAAAAAAAAAAAGATGGGATATGACACTGATTTCCTTTTATGTTTACAGGAGAGTGGATCAAAATTCAAGAAATCCAAAAAGAAGACTAGTGCTAAGAAAGCAAATGCCAAGAAGGGAAATTGAACATTTGGGGCAACACATTGGTCCCAACATACTGTTTGAGTTATCATAGTTATAGCACAAGGGAATGAAAATATCTGCTTAAAATGCTATGTGCAATCTATCGTCAGGAATAGCTGAAATTTTCTTCAAAATACTGATGGCTGCAGTTTGCGACAAAGCTCACTTAACAGATCATGTCTGACGATTATGAGTTTGTGTCTTTCGACATTGACAACCTTTGAAGAGATGGACTTCCGTCATCTTTCAAAACATCATGGAGTTTTCTTTCAAATCAAGTTTTCCAATTAATGCTTCAAGATCACTATGCATCCTTAGCTTACTCTCATATTTCTCCTTCAAACATAACTCAGATAATTCAGTAGCTTCTCTCGGTGTCTTTGACACAACTTGCAATAGCTTCTTGCAAGAAGAGCAATTTTTGAAAAGCAAGAGTGGCTATCTTGTTTATATTAATTGAACATTAATTTGTATTACTAAATAGCACTAAACTTTTTATTTATTGTATTTCTTGTGTTTTACAAATTATTTTTACTTGTTATTCCATATTGTGAAAACATACATTGGTAAGAGCTTTGAGAAAATTCCTTTGTTTGGATTGGGTTTATTCCTCTGCTTCGAGCCATATGATGATGCATAAACACTACAATTGATAGGTCACAAGTGTTAATGTTGCCACAGACTGGAAAATCTTTTACATGCAAGGGTACATAACCATTTCCTTTTTAAAAAAATGTCTTAATTTTGGCGAGATTGATGTATATATTAGCTTCATTTTGCAGGATAGCAACTACCGGCACAAGTTATGGTGCATTGTCCATTACACTGTTAGAGACTCGGTATTCTAATTAAACTCATTATGGAAATAGGTTCGCTGCAGTAATATAAAAATTTCCACAATTGCTGATTAATAATTAAAAGGAACTTACACTGAGGTTTTAAGCAATATAGCTTCTCAGTGAATTCAAATTAGCTTCTGTATCTCAATTTTTTTAATAGATCTAACAATCGACTTCTCTATAAACCCCTTATAGAGCTGTTAAGGACTTTTTCACAACTGAAGATTAATCATAATTTCATAGACATATTTTAATCTATGTAGTAGCGATACTTGGATTGAATATGTGTTGTAACATACTGATCCTTTCTAAATAAATTGTGCTTCTACAATAATATTCCTTTCTCATGTATGAAATGCACTTTAAGGTTTCTTAAGAGTAAGGATTTGATAACCAAAGATAACCATTATTGATCCCCCTTTCCTCATATTTATAGCATATAATCTAACACTGTAAAATTAATTTTCTAACATTAAACATAGGCTTCCAAAATTGTGAGTTATAGAGTAAGTGATCCTGTCCAGCTTTCTAGAACCTTCATTTCTTTTTCATCGCAAGTATTATGAGAATGGTTTGTAACAGCATTCAGAGATGTGTTAGAAGAACCTGCGTTGGTTATTTTCTACAGGGAAAAAAAAAGAATGGTTCTTAGCATAACCTTGAAATCACTACTCAACTGCCTTATAGAAAAATCACAAGTAACGATGCATAAACCATCTACTCTACCTACCTGTTGTTTCATTTTTGCTGTTGCTAATATAAGCATCTGCTCCCCCAAAATGCCTTTCATAACCGGTCGAAAAGTATGCTCGTCTATTTCACGTCTCTAGAACAAATGACACAAATAAGTTAGTAATATGGCAAAGCCTTGCACCACAAACTTAAATAGTTTTTAGCACATAAGAGAGAGAAAAAGAAATGACAGTCAAACTGGTTTGGGGGGTAACAAACCTTATATTTGTCAAAAAAAGCATCAAGTTCAATGGCTTTGTCTGGTTCAATATAGGAAATCAAGAAAGGGAACAGCTGGTCAAATGGCAACACCATTTCACTGGAATTGATTTGGGTTCTAGGCTTTTTGTTGATTGGGACCGGCAGATTTCTTTTCTACACGGGAAAAAATATAGTTCTTAACATAACCTTGTAGTCAATATTGAATTGCCTTATAGAAAAATCATCAGCAACATTGCATAAACCATCTAATCTACCTACCTGTTGTTCCACTTTTCTTGTTGCTGATATAAGCATCTGGTCCCCCAAAATGCCTTTCATATTAGGGACAAAAGTATGCTCGCCTATTTCACCTCTCTAGAACAAATGACACAAAAACTTAAATAGTTAGTATTATGGCAAAGCCTTGCAACACAAACTTAAATAGATTTTAGCATAGAAGAGAGGGAAAATGGAATGACAGTGAAACTGGTTTTGGGGGTAACGGACCTTATATTGGTCAAATAAAGTTTGAAGTCGAATTGCTTTGTCTGGTTCAATAAGGGAAATCAAGAAAGGAAACAGCTGGTCAAATGGCAACACCTGTTCACTGGAATTGATTTGGGTTCTAGGCTGTTCGTTGACTGGGACCAGCAGATTTATTTTCTACAAGGGAAAAAATATAGTTCTTAACGCAACCTTGAAATCAATATTGAATTGCCTTATAAAATCAGCAGTAACGCTGCATAAACCATCTCCTCTACCTACATGTTGTTTCATTTTTGCTTCTACTGATCTAAGCTTCTCCTCCCCTGCAATGCCTTTCAAAAGCGATACAAAATCATACTTGGGTATTTCACCTCTCTAGTACAAATGAGACAATAAAGTTAGTAATACGGCAAAGCCTTGCACCACAAACTTAAATAATTTTTAACAAAAGAGAGGGAAAAAGAAATGATAGTGAAACCGGTTTGGGAGTAACAGACCTTATATTTATCGAATGAAACTTGAATTTCATCGGCTTTGTCTTTGTGAATTTCGGGAAACAAGAAAGGGAACATCTGGTCATATGCTACCACAGGTAACCTAAAACTGATTTGGGTTCTAAACAGTTCACTGACCTGAATCAGTTTTTCTGATGCTGATAAAAGCAGCTCCTCCCCCACAATGTCTTTCATAAGCGAGTAAAAAGTATCTCTGGGTATTTCATCTCTCTAGAACAAATGACACAAAAGTGTTAGTAATATGGCAAATCCTTGCACCACAAACTTAAATAATTTTTAACACAGAAGAGAGGTGGAAAAAAAATGATATATGGTGAAACCGGTTTGGGGGTAACAGACCTTATATTTGTCAAATAAATCTTTAAGTTCACCGGCTTTGTATTGGTCAATTACGGGAAATAAGAAAGGGAACATTTGGTCATATGGCACCACAGACTGTTCATTGACTGTGACTTGTAGATATCCTTTCTGCACGGGAAAAAACTGGTTCTTAACAAAAAATGACATGAATATTCAACCGCCGTATAGAAATATCATCAGCAACGCTGCATAAACCATCTACTCTACCTACCTGTTGTTTCATTTTTGCTGCTGTTGATCTAAGCTTCTCCTCCCCTGCAATGCCTTTCATAAGCGATACAAAATTATCCTTGGGTATTTCACCTCTCTAGAATAAATGAGATAAAAGTTAGTACTATGGCAAAGCCTTGCACCACAAACTTAAATAATTTTTAACACAGAAGATATAGGGAAAAAGAAATGATAGTGAAATCGGGGGTAACAGACCTTATATTTGTCGAATAAAGCTAGAATTTCATTGGCTTTGTCTTGGTGAATTTCGAGAAACAAGAAAGGGAACATCCGGTCATATGGCACCACAGGCTGTTCATTGACAGTGGCCGGTAGATTTCATTTCTACAAGGGAAAAAAGTGGTTCGTTACATAAACTTGAAATGAATATTCAACTGCCTTATAGAAAAATCATTAGCAACTCTGCATAAACCATCTACTCTACCTGTAGCTCATGATCACGCATTTTTTCTGATGCTGATAAAATCAGCTCCTCCCCCACAATTTTTTTCATACGGGCATAAAAGGTATTCCTGTCTATTTCTTCTCTCTAGAACAAATGACACAAAAGAGTTAGTAATATGGCAAAGCCTTGCACCACAAACTTAAAAATATTTAACACAGAAGAGATGAAAAAAGAAATGATAGTGAAACCGGCTTGGAGGTAACAGACCTTATATTTGTCGAATAAAGCTTGAACTTTATTGGCTTTGTCTTGGTGAATTTCAGGAAACAAGAAAGGGAACAATCGGTCATATGGCGTCATAAAATTGAGGGTTCTAAGCTGTTCATTGTCTCGGACCGGTAGATTTCTTTTCTACAATGAAAAAAAGTGGTTCTTAACACAAACATGAAATGAATATTCAACTGCCTTATAGAAAAATCATCAGCAACACTGCATAAACCATTTACTCTACCTTTCGTACATGATCCCGCAATTTTGCTGCTGCTGATAAAAGTAGTTGATCATCCCCCACAATCTCTTTCAAAAGAGAGAGAAAAGTATAACCGGGTATTTCACCTCTCTGGAACAAATGACACAAAAGAGTTAGTAATATGGCAAAGCCTTGCACCACAAACTTAAATAAATTTTAACACAGAAGAGAGCGAAAAACGAAATGAGAGTGAAACCGGTTTAGGGGTAACAGACCTTATATTTGTCGAATAAAGCTTTTAGTTCATTGGCTTTGTCTGGGCTATCGTAAATGAAGTAAGGGAACATCCGGTCATATGGCACCGCAGGTATCCTAGATTTGAGGCGGCGGTCCATAGTCTTTGAAACCAACTGCAATTGAGACATTAACATAACAAAAGCATCTGAATTATATGCATTTGATTATACGTATGAATTCATTTCAGGATCATTTGTTCCAAGTCTAAAACAATTAGAACCATATGATTAATAGAATTCAAATTATTTCATTTTTGTTCTAGCATCTAAAAATATTTTAGCTTTATGACCAAAACATTGGTTAATTAATCTATAAACCATGATTGAATGAGAAGTTTGGTGCATGAAAACCACAAATCACATACCATGATCAGAAATAATACCTAAAATATTTTTAGATTCTCTTCCATAACAAAAAAACAATGCTTAGGGTTAGGGTAAAACAAAAAACACACACAAAATGAAATCAATAGTCAAAATCGAAAGACAGAAATAAAAATGAGCATTGAAAAACAATAAACATAGAACCAAAACATAAAATTGACGTCAAATCCAGAAACAAGTAGAAATTGAAGGTAATAAGAACCAACTCACTCACATGAGAACCTAAATTTCCTCCGGGTATTCTATTTCTATTAAATTTTAAAAACAAATTATGTTTCAAACGTATGATTCTAATCTAATTTCTTAACTTCCATAATATCACTTTTCATCTCTAATTATAGTCTCTTTGCAAAAAGCCAATCACCACCATGACCAAATAAACACACATGTGGATAGCGACTCATATATACTTCGTTAGTATTTTTTACTACATATGCAATTATTAAAAATAAATAAATTAATACTTGCATATGTGGCAACACATTTACGTGACATTATAAGTCATTTTGTACTTATGTGTTAATTTGGTCAAAATCCGTGGAGGACCGACCAGTATTTTGCAAAAGGTGCTTAAGTTAGAGCCAAAAATGTTATTATGAAAGTTTGAGAACAAAATTGAAAATTTGTGAAAATTACAAGTTAAAAATGCAATCTAGTAAAAAATTATTTATTTAAAAAATTATAAATTTTAATTCAAACTTCACACATTTTAATAAAAATTTACTGTTTACCATTTTTCAATTAGTTATAAGTATAAAAATATAATTTTATAATATTTCAAAAAAAAAAAATGGTCGATTCTACTAAAATTTCAAACCGAAACCCCCTATATAAGTTTTTCAGATGTGACCAATCCATTTATTGTAGAACTAATACAATCAGGAGGGGACTGAAACCACTTAATGTCATAACTGACCCTCGAACCAGATTCAGTTGGTGGTGAAAACAAAAAAAAATACAATGCATATATAAGTATCAACATGGTACAAGTACTTATCAACATGCTTGAGGCTAAAGCAAACCTAGCAAGTAACTTGCAACACAGGCAATTGCAAACTTAATGATTTTGTTGCAAAAACGAACGCAGTTCCATCATTACTTCCAACCATGACATTATCGCCAATGATAGCAGCCTAAAGTGGAAGAAGAATATGGTTGCCTGATTGAATCAAAAGAGAAAAAGAGATGATTCTTCTACGTAAGAAAAATGATGATTTTTCTGAATCAAAACAAAGAAAATGAAAGAAAAAAAAATGAAAAAAAAATGAAAATTAAAATCATCTCTTCAAGGTGGATGTGATGATTCTCAACACAGAAAAATAAATTAAGAGAAAGATGAACTTTAGAATTAAATGAATAACGGTGTAAGAATGATTCATTGATTTTGTATTTTGTTTGATCGATTCTTCTTATCCAATCTGTTGCTATTGTATGTTTAAAGACAGTTTAGAGTTTACCACATGGAAATTAAGAATGAAAAGGTTGGAGATGTCGGCGATTGAGATAGAAACTAAAATAATTATTTGGCAACCAAATGTTATTTAAGAAGAGAGGATACTCTCACTTTTGTTGACGCAACTGTCTCTGATAAAAATCACAACGCTACTATTAATGGTCATTCAATAAGTAATGATGAGAATGTACAAGAAAATGACATATATCAGGAAAATGTTAGATTTCTCGTTCTCAGCTCCCCAAATAGGGGTAAAAGTGTCAAAAGAACAAAAATATACATTTGTCTGAAGTTAACAGCTAATGAAAACTTCAGTTCATAGGACATCACATCATCATTGTCTTCATTGATGCTTAGAAGTATTCTAATTGTCTTAACCTTTGTCTTCCTTGTCTTCTGAAAATGTAGAACCCTTGGTTCCCAATATCTTTTGGCATGCTCTAAAACAAATAAAATAGAACACATTCATTAGACTTGCCTTAGAGATAAAGTCAATGGATATAATGATTAAAATGTTAATTAAATCAATGTTATCAATTCACAGATTGTGGAAAATAACAGTTTGTTCAAATTCTGCTACGTTTTAGTGTTATAGCGCGGCTATTTGATAATACTTTGTACTAAATAGTGTATGATTCAGAACCAAGTGAATTATCATCATAGCACCTCACAATTATGCACTTATGAAAAGAATTACAAACAAAAGGGTAATATCATACAAGTTTAAATCTCGTGTCCTGATATCGATGTCCCTTGACCAAAATACTGGATCAGCGCACTTAGGCAAAGCATCTTGATGTTGTCTCTTGTCTCTTAGCCATTTTTCTGCTTTGTTACACTCTTCGATGATCTAAAACATGAAATTTGTTAATTGAAAGCTGGCATTAAGAGCTTTATCTCACCTATTTGTTATTGTACCTTTTCTTTATCTTCGGGTGAAAGAGAATCTGAAGACATGCGATGCTCGACGATGCAACCTAATAGATCTCTTGTAGATTGCACTCTTGCTTCTTCATCTTTGTACCGGTTGTCGACTGGATCCACCAACTATAGAAGGCGGAGAATGTTAACAAGAAGTATAGGGTAGGAAACATGGAGATTAGAGAAGAAAATATAACCTGTTTTAGATCTTCGAGTTTTTCAAAATAAGTATGAACTGTTTCATCATTGCCTTCATTATAAAGCCATCTCTCAGTCTCTTGCAGGCTCCCGGATATTTCATCCTTCTCTTGCTCACTTGAAAAATTACGGTATTCGTTGAAGAGCTATTCACAAACGCGCAAATTATTAAACGCGAGCCAGTCAGGAAAGATAGAACATAAAAGCTAGATATGAAATGTGCGACTGCATAAATTATAGTCACGAAAACCATGTCTTCATCTTATTAAGATAATGAACCCTATACCTTATTCCTCGTGTCGTAGATGTATGACTCCAAAGAGTTCCTCTTGTTTTTGGTTAACTCCATTGCTACATCCTGCTGGATTAACAGACGTTCTTTTTCTCGAGCTTCCGTGATTTCAGCATTGGTCATTCCGCCGAATATGGTCTCACTCACCGGTACGTTAAGCCTTCTGTTGGCTTTATCTTTTCCTGTACCATCAGACTGTAAAAAGGCATGATAGTAACATAACACTTTATTTACTCAAATCACCAACATGAATCATATCTGCAATCAAAACAATCTCAACAAGATAAAAATATACAATTGTGATAGCCTGTGAGACATGTCATAGGATTCAACATTAGAAATGATCAGATAAAGTTTAGCTATATGATTTTTCATTTTGAAGGATGATTTGCAAGAAATCTCTAATATTCGAGATATTTCGTTATGTTGCGTTAAAGATAGGTGTTCGTTAACAAAGTACTTACAGAACTATGTGGAGATCCACTCTTCTGATTGATACTATGTTCGTTGACATTTTGATCTGTCTCAGAAATCGGTTCAACATCCATTGCGTCAGAATTTGAATGATTATCACGCGTTGTAACAGAATCTTCCATTTGATTCTCGATCAACTGAAGACAAATTAAAGGCTCATGTATATAACTAGATCTCTTAGAAAACTGATAATGTAATATTGAGAGATTAAAATTAGGCTTCTTACTTACTGTAGATGATTCAATATTGACAATGCCATGCAGATTTAGTTGAAATATAACTTCAACTATTGCCTTACTTCCATCGGATTCAGGTAAAGGACCAATCTGAATAGAAGTGGAAAACAAATGCATAAGCATATATACGAGTTTTTGAGTACTAAAAAGTGAAGTTTAAGACGACAAAAAAACTCAGTGGCAACACTGCATGCCTTTCACTAGTTACAAAGAACACTTACCGTGAAGCAACCAATTTTAGGAGATATCCCCTTTGGTAATTCAGGTAGATTAGGATAGAAAGCTTCAAAACGTAGCAAATTACTGTTCTGTAACGTAAGAGTTTTAGAACTTGGAATCGGTTCTCCTTTTGGGAAAAGTATACCATTTGAATTTTCACAAATTGGACCTTCATCCGAGGAAAGTCCAATAGAAAAAGGAGTAGAATCCTCGACCTGAATAAATAAGATAAATTACATCAATTTTATGTAGAACAATACAAGCCAGCGCATGGATTATAGATACCATAAGATCAGTACATTCTAAGTTCAAACCTCATATTCTTTGACACGGGAAACAGGATTGAGTATTGCACATTGAAGAGCACAACCACGACCTACACACTCACTTGCATTCAGTGTTCGGCTGAGTTCTTTCTCAAATAGAGAGGTTAATAATCTAGTTATAGCTGGAATTCTTGAACCTGAACCAACTAATTCAACCGAATTAATCTTATCAACGCTCAAGCCCGCGTCAGCCAATGCTCTATTGCAAGGAATACAAATTCTCTCCAATAATCCCGAAGCCAAATTCTCGAATTCTTCCCTCTTGATAAATCCACTAACATCTTTTTCATCCATCAAACACTCAATGTTAATTGGTGCCTCTAAATTTGCACTCAAAACTTTCTTCAACTTCTCACATGCCGCACGCAGCCTACTACAAGCTCTGGCATTAGAATACACGTCAATGTCGTACTGTTCCTTAAATTCCACAGCGAAATGTTTAAATAGAACTTCGTCAAAATCTCTACCCCCTAAGCTACTATCGAAAGTATGTGAAAGAATCTTCATTTTCCCGGCCTGTAATTCTGCAATAGAGACCTGAGTATCGCAGTGGCCTATGTCAATAAAGGCAACATAAATAGGATCTCCATCAGGAAAATCTGTTTTGTAAACACCATAACCAAGACCTATTGCCGTGCAATCATGTATCAACTTCAAAGGCTTCAACCCAACAATTGTTGCCGCATCGAGATACGCTCGTCTCTGCAAGTCAGTAAAGTATAATGGAACTCCAATAACACAATCCGTAACAGTGGTCCCCAAATCATTTTCAGCAATAGCCTTCAAATGTGCAAAGAGCATTGCTAATATTCGAACCGGCGTAAACTTATGATCCTCCTTTAAGTATTTCAAGTGAATCAAAATGCCGCCATCTGGACCTTCGGAAGTTTCAACAGGGAGCAGTTTTAGGTCATTTTGAACATCAGGGTCATCAAATCTCTTTCCTATTAGTCTCTTGACTTGAGATACTGTCGATTTTGGATGCATCATAGCAGAAGCAGCACCAGCAGACCCTAAAAACCGTTGCTTCTCTCCGAAGCAAACAATAGCAGGGGTTTCGCGGTTCGATTCATCATTCAACAAAACATCAACCCCACCTTGCTTCACTACAGCAATTACACAATTCTCATTTCCAATATCAAACCCTACTACACTCATTTCAACTCACTGTATATCCCTTTACCAATCCAATTTACCCTTTCTACATATACTTCACCAACAACCCTAAATTCAAAACCTTCACAAAATTCTACAACAAAGCTAGCCCAAAATCATAAGCTTCATCCATGGCTATTAAGAGACATAAAAGTTGGAAATAAACACATCAAAATGAAAACCTGCCATTAATATCACAAGTAAAATTATAACTAAATAAATAAACCAATAATTTAACCAAGTTGCTTGGGCTCCAGTGGCAAGAAGCTCCTTCCAAGGACGTACCGGGGAATATCGGGTTCGATTCCCAGGGGGAACAATGCTTGGCCAGTGCGCATGCCTCTACGCACGAGCCGGATTAGTCGCTCACCTTTGGTGAGTCAGAACCGGTGCGAAAACAAAATAAAAATAAAAATAAATAAACCAATAATTTAGTGTTAACTGGATATCTCGCGCAACTGGAGAGACTAATCCCTCGAGCCTTGTGGGATCCAAATGGGTAGAAAACTCTCCCTAAGAAATTTAACGTTGATAGGGATTGAACCCAGTACCTTGGTTAAACTAGAAGAAACTCGTGTCATCTTATCATCTAAGCGTTCTTGGGTAATAAGTCAATAATTTAAGATAAACCCATTTGTGATTGATTTTTTTCTTCATTTTCATGAAATGCTATCACAATATAAGTAATAATAGCTAGAAAGTAGAAAAATAAAAATGTTCTAGAGGCAATAAAAAAATGAAAAAGAAGAGAGAATGAGAAAATACCTTGATATGAATAACAAAAGAAAGATGAAGAAAGGTTGAAGTGAGAGTGCAATGCATGGTTAGGTTACGTTGTCATGGCAGAGAGACAAAATAGCCACTTCACTCGCTCAACCAACAAACATGTTATGTTATACCATGTAACACAAAGTGTAATGATTGGCCAAATTTTAAATAATCAAAGGCGTTTATTATTAATTTTCAAAGGTTTGTTTATTTTTTTTTAGTTTACTAAGAGCTTGTTTGGCGTAGCCTATTTTTGAACTTATGCAAACAGCTTATGCAATATAAATTATATTTTATGCTATTTTATAAGTTCGAACTAGTGAAAATTGAATTTTTATAAGCTATTTTATCATGAACTACCTTAAAAAACTTGTAATAATACATAAAAATTGTATAAGCTGTTTGCATAAGCTCAAAAATAAGCTAGGCCAAACGGACACTAAAGTTTGGTACTTTGGTCTATGACGTCCTTCCATACTTTTTTGTTTTTATTTTTTTTGACGCATATATGTTTTTACTTTGAGCATTGCTATTTAGTAAAAATTATTTTAAAGAAGAAATGCAAGAATAACACATGACATTATCTTATAGGATGATTTAATTTTAATCTTCTCTTTTAGTGAAAATCATGGAGGGTAGTTGATATAAGCAAAAATGAAGATTTATTTTTACAATTCTTTTCCATAGATTTTCTTACTAAACAACATTTTCCATTTACTTTTTATCATAAATAGTACATTTATAGTACTGCAGATGATTGTTGTGTTGCATACTTGCATGGATACCAATATAGTTGAGATATCAACAATGCATATAATGATACTTTTACAATCTATTGTTCGTTTGCTTAAAAATGAAATTAAAATCCAAACAAGCCACAAGGTTCAGTGTGAAAAAGTTCAAATTTATTTTATTTATAATGATATTAATATAATTTCTAAAATTATGACTAACTGAAATTCATCCAAAACTAAATTGCATGCATGTAATTTTAAATTGATGATTTTTTTTACGAGTAAATAAATAATTTAGTCTTTGAATTTTCACCCATCAATTAATTTCTTTCTTGAATTTATCAAAATTTCTAAATCATTCCTCAATTTTCGAAAGTTATATCAAATTAGTCATTAAATAATTGATTGATAAATAATCCAGAGACTAAATTGATATAACTTATAATAATTGAGGGATGCAATTGATTGTGGAGATACTGATATATGATATAATTCTCATAAATAGAGGGCGCAAACATTGAGTTTAAGTATAAAATATTGTCACTCGCTACTTAGAGTGTGAACAATAATTTCAGGGGTGCGTGAGGAAATAAGGGGGGGCGAAAAGTGATATCTCTAAAAGAGAAAAAATGGCCCGGTCCATTCAATTCATCATGCCCCATCATAAGCTATTTCAAACTCTGCCGCAAAACGAAACCTAAACGACGCCGTTTCTGTTCATCTTCAACCTTCAGCTTCCTCTTCACTACTTCAACTCTCTCTCTCTCTCTCTCTCTCTCTCTCTCTCTCTCTCTCTCCGCAATGAAAAGACCTAAATCAAAGGAATTTCGGAAGCAACAACGACTTTCAGAAGAAGATGAAATTAACCTCTTGAATTCATGGATTCAAGCTCAGAAACCAGACTCCGGTACCAACCCAATGTCTCTAACACCTCTCCCTAAAACCTCCCCCGTCGGTCGCCTTGCCGACAATACCTTCTCTCGCTACGCCGGTGTGGTGCGGTTTGAGCAGTTGCCATTGTCGAAGAAAACCAAAGACGCATTGCGAGCTTCGAAGTTCGTTTCCATGACTGATATTCAAAGAGCTTCTCTTCCTCATGCACTATGTGGCCGTGATGTTCTTGGCGCCGCCAAAACTGGCTCTGGAAAAACACTTGCTTTCATTATCCCTGTGAGTGCTCTGATAACTATATTAGGATTAGGGTTATGTTTTCATTGCTTTTGAAATTTGAATGATTTTGGTGAAAGTTTGCTATTTTTACTTTGATTATTTGTGTTTTTTAGTTAATCACTATCTTAGTATTTTACTACTAGATATTGTTTGGGTTGATTAATTTAGTCTCTAAATTGATTGAAAGTTATCAATTTTAGATTCAGGGATTTAATTTTCAATTGGCAAGTTGGAAAGATTAATCCGTAAACCATCAATTTAGTATCTGAAGTATAGCTTTATCATTTACTTAGTCCCTAAAGTATATAATGTTAATTAGTAGTCCTTAAACTATATGAAATTCGTTAAGTTAGTGTCTAAACTATATGAAATACGTCAAATTAGCCTCTGTTGTTATATATTGACAAGAGATAATAGGGATTAGAGAGATAGGTTTTATATAGTTAAGAACTTACTTGACGGAAATCATATAGTTTAAGTAATAAGTACTACTATTTATTATTTAGGTCTTGCGAATAATGACAAAAGGGAAATAAAAGAAGATTTTTCTGTTGAAAAAACCAAAATTTGAATTTTTAAGGTATTGAATACTTAACTAATGCCATTTGCACTTGTTAGCATTTGCCTTATTATTTTCATATAGTTTAAGGATTTAATAAAAGAGAGAGTGATGCATGATGTACTGAATTAATGGTTTGCTCAAGATTATATTGTACACTCTTACAACTTTTAGACCAAAGTGATGATTCATTTTTTTTTATGTTAAATTTTATTTGGTTATTGGGGATTTATTTTGTGAATAATAGGTGTTGGAGAAACTGTATAGAGAGAGATGGGGACCTGAAGATGGGGTTGGTAGCATCATCATATCACCTACAAGAGAATTAGCTGATCAGATATTTGATGTCTTGAAGTCTATTGGGAAGTACCACGGTTTTAGTGCTGGCCTCCTCATTGGTGGTCGTAAGGATGTTGCCATGGAGAAAGAACGTGTTAACGAGCTCAACGTATTGATCTGCACACCCGGTCGCCTTCTACAACACATGGATGAAACTCCCAACTTTGACTGTTCACAGATGCAGGTCCATATAATCTTTGTTTACTATTTGAAATAGATGAAATGAGAATAAATAACAATAATTTCATTTTCTCAAACCTGGCTTCCAAATTTTTTGAAAACACATAAATTTTGTCTGCCTTGCCTGCCTTAAAATAACCGTCAAATTTTGTTTTGCTTTTTTCTAGTAGCTTACTAGGTGATTTAGTGACTGGTTGAGACAGTATATATGTGGCTAGATTTTTATGTGGTTGAGCGCTTTTCAAGAATAACATACTAAGGGCCATTTGAAATAGATTTTAACTTATATAGAGTTATAGGAGGTTCTCAATTAAACAAGTTTATGGTTCTTCCTTTACTTTCTTCCTTTAAAAAGAAAGTCCTTATAAACTTTTTGGAGTTTATGAGTTGAAGAAGTTAAAGGAGAGAGTTTCAAGTTAATTTCAGCATATACAAGAAACTATTGGTTTAAAAAACTCTAGATATGCCTAACTTCATAAAAAAAAAAATTTGTAGATATTTATGTTTTGAAAAAAAGCTGATGATTGTGTGGGATTTTTTGGATACAGGTGTTGGTACTAGATGAGGCTGATCGTATTCTTGATAGTGGATTCAAGAGGGAACTAAATGCAATCATCTCACAATTACCAAAGCGTAGACAAACCATGCTGTTCTCGGCTACTCAAACAAAGTCGGTTCAAGATCTCGCGAGATTGAGTTTGAAGGACCCAGAGTATCTAAGTGTGCACGAAGAGTCTGTGACTGCGACTCCTACTCTCTTGAAGCAAATTGTGATGACAGTTCCCTTGGATCAAAAGTTAGATATGTTATGGAGTTTCATAAAGACACATTTACAGTCAAAAACACTTGTCTTTCTATCTAGCTGTAAGCAGGTAATTCCACTTTTTCTGTCCTTTAGCAAGAACATTTTTTTACTTGATTGGAATCACATGTTCATGAAAATAGGTCAAATTATTTTACAAAGAAAACCACAATAACATAAAATTAAGAAATCAACCAAACGGGCCTTAGTTTGCATTTGTCAAACTTTTGTTCTGGGTTTTAACCTGTGCTCGTTGTGATTATTGTAATTGGAATGCTTTTAAAGGATTTGCTGGACGGACTGTTGATTATTATTACTTGTAAACAGGCAGAAATTGTTGTGATTTGTAAATATTTCATGTTCATGTCTGATTTTTGGTGCTAATTTCCACTTTTGAGCTCAATTATTTTCCATAACACGTTAAACATTCACATATCTGCTTAATAGGTAAAATTTGTGTTTGAGGCATTTAAGAAACTTCACCCTGGTATACCGTTGAAGTGCCTTCATGGGAGGATGAAACAGGAAAAAAGAATGGCAATATATTCAGAGTTCTGTGAGAAGCGCTCAGTTCTCTTTTCAACTGATGTGGCTGCAAGAGGCCTTGATTTTAATAAGGCAGTTGACTGGGTTGTTCAGGTGATTCTCTTCTTACTTCTTGTCTACGGCAAGTCTTAAGGCTTTGAGATGGGGTATTGGAAAGTGATAGTTTGTTATTATGGTTAGAATCTAACTTTTCTCTTACATGTCTGTAGGTAGATTGTCCTGAGAATGTAGCATCTTACATACATCGAGTTGGCCGTACTGCTCGTTATAAATCTGATGGAAAGTCAGTTTTATTCCTATTGCCTTCAGAAACTCAGATGCTTGAAAAATTAAAAGCAGCAAAGGTTCCAGTACATTTGACCAAGGTAAATTTGCTCCGCAAATGCATTTCACAAGAAGGTGTCAGATTTAAGGATGTCATTTTCTTATATGGCTTGGTTTCAGTCTGTCTTATGTTTTAACTGACATTTGCTTACCATTCTTTATTTGCTGGTTATTCAGCCAAGGAAAGAACTACTGCAACCAGTGTCCAGTTTGTTGGCATCTTTACTGGTCAAGTACCCAGAACTTCAGCAGCGGGCCCAAAGGGCATTTGTCACATACTTGAGGTCCATCCATCTCCAAAAGGATAAAGAGATCTTTGATGTTTTGAAACTTCCTATTGATGAGTATTCAGCATCATTAGGTCTACCAATGACCCCCAAAATCCGTTTTCTAAACCGGAATATTAAATCTAAAGCTGTGTCAACAAAATCAATCTTAGTTGAACCAGAGGATCGAAATAAGGAAAATATCTTGAAAGGTTCGAGAGAAAAGCCAGCCACAGTTGTTTTCAAAGATGAGGAAACTGAAAATGATCTTCTTCATGCGGCTGATACCTCAAATGAAGGCAACGTGACATCAACTGAAATTGGAGAATTAGTGTATGTCCCTATTTATACTTGAGTTCAGTAGTATGGTGAAAGAAGTTTAGACAACTTCTTTGACTATGTTGCTTTGGTATTTTATAATTTCAAATAGGGCAGACAAGTCTTCTGGTTTAACATTGCTGAGACTAGTGGACTTGCCATATAAAATCTTATGACGGCTTGTGAAAAGTTCTAAATCAGCATTCTTTTATGAAGTAGGATTTATGATATTTCTTGTCGGGAGTCATTTGGTGTGGAGCCTGAATTTCTACTCTTTTTTCTACTAATTTTGATCTTTCATATGCAGGCCAGCAATTCGTTTATCAAAGAAGAAAAAACTCAAGATTAACTTGCATAGACCACTGGGGAATCGGGTTGTATTTGATGATGAAGGCAACACACTTCCTCCATTAGCCACAATTGCTGACCCACAAAGTGGCAAAGGAACATCGCTAATTGATCCAGGTATGTTTAATTGAAGCTAGATCTTGAACAGCAATAACAATTTCATAAAATAAAACTAAATCCTTGTCTGTTTATGTGCAAGCAATTAATTGCATTATCTATAATCTTGACGCGAGTGCCAAATTTTCTCCCTTTCAACTGTTTTTCTTTTCCATGTTGATTCAAAATATTAATATGTAACTTCAATTTTATGGATTTATGGTGTTTTGTTCGGGAAAGTCAAATTTGACAAAGATTCAATTATGGTAAACTAGCATCGTGACTTCATTTCTTTCCTTATTTATAATTTATTAAAATGATAAAAATTGTTTTAAAACTTCAAATTAATGCACAAGAATAAGGACATTCTCCCTTGTATAGTTCCCAATAGAATCTCACACATACAATGCCTGTGTATAGTAGTATAATATCACTGATGCATTCCGTATTTGCTGTTACATTGTGTGTGATCATTGTCGAGTTCAAGTCTTCAATAACCTAATTATGGCGAGATTCCATCTGTTCACAATAGTGTGTGACTCAGTTATAGTTTATATGTGACCATTGCTTAAGCATTCAATATATTGTTCATTTTGGCATCTCAGTATCTCATATTCATGCAGAACAAAAAGCTGAATACTATAAAAGGATGCGAGAGGATTTGAAGAAGGCAGACAAGGAAGACAAACTTGTAGAGCGTCAGCGACTTAGAGAAAAAAGAATTAAGCAGAAAATGAAATGGAAGGGTGGTGATGAGGAAGAAGAGGACAACCAAGATGATATCTCTGGGTCAGAAGGAGATGAAACGGTAGATAGACGGCATAAAAAGAGTAAAATATACTTTGATAGTGACAGTGATGAGGGTGAAAGAAAAGAAGCCTCAAGGGATCAATTGGCGGAGCAAGAAGCATTGGCTTTGAAGTTGTTACAATCCATGCAAGCATAGGATACACATATACGACATTTAAACACAGCAAACATGTGAGAAATGGAGGGAAGTTTGAACTTATTACAAAAGTTTAACTGACAACGAATTTTGCGGCAATTCAATGGTAAGCAAAGTATAGCATGGACAACCAGTTTTTAACCATTAGATTTATTAAAAGTCAAATGCCTAGATTAGTTACTACCAGCTACTTTTGGCCGGTTATAGTTTTGATTTTTACAGTTTTGAGTTTTGATTGAGGACCCTGTTAATGAATGTACCAATGAGTGTTTCTATTGAAATTTGTATTTGGGTCCAATCCCGAAGTACTACTATTTTTGCTGCAAATTGGTCCTTCATGTCAAAAGCACTTCATCTATTCTATTTGGTGTGAAGCACATGGACACACCATTTTGAACAATATTATTAATTATTATTCATTCTCTTATTCGACATTTCAGATAGATCCAATAGAGTAGTAAATCGTAAATTGTCAAATGAATGAATCAATCTTGTGCTATTTCTTTTATAACAATTTAGATGGTTAATATATTCTAAATGTGATTAATTATGTTTAGGTATAAGGTTAATCAATCTAACAAGGTGTTGCAACACATTAACTATCTATTGAATACTATCAACTACATATATTTATTAAAAGGAAAATTTTCTGCCAGTTTTCAGATCATTAGCAGAAATTTAGCATTTTTAGTTGGACTCAGTGTGTGGATGATGTAAGAGGGTCAACCGCCCCTAAATTATTTGCGTTGTCTTTTCCGTGTTTAGACTCTTGTTGTTATAAGAAAAAATAGGCTCTGTTTGGTAGAAAATAGCGGATAGCTGATAAGTTAGTTTATAACGGATGAACTTATAGCGGATAGCTTATAAGCTGGCTTTTAGCTTATAGCGAATAAGCTATCTGATTAAATTTGTAGTGTTTGGTAAAATTAGCGGTTGAACTAGCTTATAAGTATGAAATGACATAAAAAAGATATGTTTAATTAATATTTTATTTTTTTCAAGTAAGATGATAGAGGTAAAACTGGAAGAAAAGATAATAAGCTATAAGCTTATAAGCGACTTGAAATAGCATTTGAAAAATAAGCTATAAGCTAGTAAAATAAACTACAAGCTCTTTTTCTAAAACGGTTACCAAACAGAGCTTTTAGCTTATAAGCTAAAAGCAAGTTAAAACTATAAGTTATAAGCTAGCTTATTTAGCTTACCAAACAGAGCATCGTAACATACTATGCATTTTAATTCATATATTCCTATAATCAATTCTTGTGACAAAAAAAATGGTTTGTCTTGTGTTGTGAGGGTCTCCCTCGGCGAAAACCCAAAAAAGCCGAGGTTACTTTTTTGTTGTTTTTACAAGCAGCACCACACAATATATTCACCATCTGGTACTACATGGACGCATTAACCGTGGGAAATCCAATTCCGAACAAGCTATTAACTATTTTCTAGAAATGTACGCTCTATAATACACTTTTCATTTGTGATAGAAATATTGACCAGACTCACTCAACCACCTCATTAATATCTGAAATCTTATAGGAGAAGATGCAGCCATTTTAGAGTTTCTAAATTGGACAGTACAAGGTGTCAAATTAGGGAGACCCCATTTTTTCATTCCACCTCATGCACCTGTTGAACAAAACTTCAAGAAACAAAGTGAAAGGTTATTCAGCATAACCAACAAAATCCTTAACCATGCACAAATCCTCATCAACAAATCATATCAAAGAGTCCAGAATCATATCAATTTATTAAGTTTCCGTGAACATAGTTCAGTTGGTAGGAATATTATAATTTGCAGGTCTAAAAACACTTCAATATTCATCACGAATTCAAAAAACCACATAATTGGTTACGCATACAAATTTATTAGCACAACCAAACAACATCTTGAAATTCAAACTAAAACAGCTTAATACATAAGCACTTATTAACTTGTCTCAAGTTTTCAAGATAGAAAGAAAAGTAGACCAAAAAGTACTATTGTACCATGAAACAAACACATCATTTATTCTGTCCTGATGATGTGTACCACATAATACCATCCATTTTTATTTCAGATTGTGCTGACTGAACTTCATTCTTCCTAATATTTTCAAACAATTGCTCTATCCACCTCCAAGTTGCTGGATCTCCCTGAAAACAATATCAAATAATGTAAGCAAATTTAAAATGTGAATTAAATTAATTCACAAACTCATATGATAAGCGTTTATACCAAAAGCTGCAAATTAATTTGTTTATCTAAACAATATTATAGTATATTATAAGAATTACTTACACGAAGGTAATTGATGAAAGCGGGGTTAGCAAACACAGCCGGAAGAGAGTTTGTTAATGCAATGCCAGCCCTGCTTTAATATGAAAGAAGTTTTATCAGAAACTTCGAAAAAGGTATATTCAAAAGAACTTAAGATTATGAAATTGCTCAACGAACCCAGGATTTTGAGACAAACGAGCATAACATGGAATTATAAGTTTCAAAAGCCGAGGTGAAGGTTGTCTTTGAATTTTTTCCATCACCATGTTCAAAATTCGACAGACAGAAAAGAAACGGTTTGCGGTAGCACATACACAAGCAAGACCATCTTCATCCAACAAAATTTTTTGTAGGATGAAAGTAGCAACCTGCATATACATATACAACTTTCAAATGAGTTTATAAAGAGCAACATCTTTGCCTTACAAACTTATTTTGTAGGAAGGAAACTCACAGTTTTTGACATTTCTTTCCCGATCTCCATGATACGCAAACATAATGGAACGATTTCAGTTGAAAGAAGATAATCTATAACTTCTTTGCTTTCGGCCTGTGAATATATCAAGTATATATTAGAATAGACAATTTGTACATTGCAAATACATATTATGAGAATTTTAGACTCGATATTGTGAAACTTAAATAGATAGAATTCTCTAACATGAACGGTAAATGTGAGGTGAGAAGTTTCATATTAATTAAAAAGAAAATTTGAACGATATATATAAGTGATAGAGCCAATAAACTTTCTTAAGATTTCAGATTAAAATTTGGTGTTTGACAAAGATTAATTAATACCTTTACCAAGACACCAATGACTCCGAGAGTCGCAAGCCTCAAATTGTCAAATTGGGGTAAGGTACATGTCGTTTCAAGGAAAGGAAACAGAAACTGAGGTATGAAAGCTGCAAATAAGAAAAGACAAGTGTAAATAACGGAAAAACTAATATATTTTTTCTTTTAAATGCGCAAAATCCACGACGAAGTATTGCTAAAGCCTCTGAACTATTTAATCAAGACCACACAATCCAAATTTTAACATCGGTATTTTATATTTATTTTTTTAAAAAAATTGCATCAACATTTTGACTGTCTAGTCTTAATCACACGACTACGAAATGTGGGTGACTACATCTAATTCAAATTCAATCCAATTATACAAAATACTCTTGCACATTGGTATCAAACAAATACCAATGTAATTATCCATCAATACCTCAATAACATGCTCACAATAAAAACTTATTTTAAAACGACTCTAATTTTATCACCGTTAAATGAACGTTGTGACTTGTAAAGTACATGATTGAATCGGAATTCAGAATAATTAAGATGTATAAGAATTAACATTACATTACCATTGATGAGTAACATCCTTGTATCAGGGTGAGATGCCACACACTGCAGTAAAAACATGAAAGAAAAGTGTTAGAGAAGATTAATGAAAGTGTACGTGCATATGTTAAATACAAAGATTAAAATTTAATTTGTTTGGACAAACTCATCTCACCTGAACTAATGCAAGAACATTGCACACTCGAGTTGATTGTGCAGTAGAAAGAGTTGGTGGTGAAAGATTATCATATATTGAAGTTATTTCCTGAAAAGAAAAAAAAGAGTGTAAAGATTAATTTCGTGACACCCAACCCGTCACAATCAAGAAGCAAATAATATTAATAAGGTACTTTGAGAAACTTTAGAATAAACTATTAGGAATAAATAACTTCAAAGTTTAATCATATATCATACTCATTTATTTCTAACTCTCTCTCTCTCTCTCTCTCTCTCTCGTAGCCATGTCTCTTTTATGGATTTGGATCCTCTCCAATTATTCCTCTCATGTTATCTCTCCTTTTCTTCATCCAATGGTTGGTAAATTATAAAAAACAAAAAAAATATTTAAGAAGTGAGAGAACAAATTGAATCAATGGTTAAGATTACCACATGACCAAAACATGAGAGGAATAATTGGAGAGGATCCAAATCCCTCTTTTATATACACTTGTAGTGTAAAGTTATTTTACAGACACATTCAACAATATATTGACATATCATGTAATATATTTTAAAATATATGACATGTTACATTTATTAAATAATGTGATAACACATTATTAGATGTTGTGTAAAATAATCTTATACTGACAATGTGTAACAATTAAACTATAAACATAAATTGGTGAAAGATTTAGGTGGGTAGAAAAAATCATAAAATGTGAGAGATAAATTCATAATCTAAACAAATATTACAAATTTGTAGAAATACTAGAGCAAAGAAAGCCAACTAACAAATAATATATAAGTTTGTATTTAAAGAATTGCGAGTAATTTATTCAACATTCAATAAAAATTAATCACATAGGTAAATTTGTAAGTCATATCCACAAAATAACTTTTACTAAACTTACAAATTTTTCATGTGGCTAATTTTTATTGGGTGTTGGTTAAATTAGCCATATTTCTTCAAAAGCAACCTAAGAAATTAAAACCTAACATATAATGCAAGCCACATACACAGCATACCAGTAATAATACTGCAATAGTACCAACAGAATGCCACAATAAAGGTGCAAGTTCATAAAATAAGTCCTTCCTCTGAAATATAAGAAAATGGAAAAATACAAAAATTCCGATTATACAAAAATACAAGATAAAGATGTTAAAATTGCAACAAAACATGATTAAGTATAGTATAAAGGGTTAGTCTCACAATGTAGTGTGTAACACAAATTAAATCTATGTTGAGAGAGTAGAGGAGCACATGGGAAAATTTCTTCAAGATTTGGATTATCCACGAATTTTAGTCAAAGATATTAAAAATAAAAGAATTGTTATTCTAGAGAATAAAATATTGTGATACATGTGTCACATAATAACTATAATTTTCAAATGGACTTGATGTCGTCAACGTCATTGTTGTTAATGATCTCAATCATTGAATCAGATCAAACAACTGTAATATCGAGATCTCAATTTGACAAAGTAACAACATGAAACATCTGATTTTTATTGCACGACTTATATGGCTAATTGTAGTGAATTCAGGTTCAATTTTTTAGGTCATTTCTTTGTCATATATCATATCACCCTTTATGACACAACTATGAATGGAATCTCATCTTACAATTTTATTTTTGACAAGAAAAAATGAAGTTAAAATTACAAAAAACATTTGATTAAATCTAGCAAAAAAGGTTAGTATCACTATGCAATATATATCATATAGTTCAAATCTAGGAGCACATTAAATTTTATTGCTAGACAACAACTCTAAGATTTTGATTACTTGTGTGTTTAATGAAATATATTAAAAATAAACAACAATTAAAAGAGAGATTTGTTAGAACCTTGGAGAGCGCACGAATAGCATTTTCCCTGAGATCAGGGTTACCGAGTTCAATAACCAACTGTTTCATGTACGCCATAGACGAGACACTGTTCGTCATTGAAAGCAATTGATGAGGTAAATTGACGAGACACTGATCGATTGAGAGCAATTCGGTTTTATTAATTTATATATTTGTAAAAGATACTCTGACCAAGAATTAATTTTATATATATATATATTATTCTTTTTAAATTTAGGATGCTAATTTATAAAATATAGTTTACATTTTATATTAGATAGATGAAATGACAATAGTCATTATAAACATCAGGGCCGACCCAGAGGCAGTGTAAGCAGGCCTGCAACTTTGAACCTCAATATTTTAAGGGCCTCAATTTTTTTTTCTGGCATATCATTCTCGTTAACCATTAAATATGTTTGCAGAGAAATTTTTTAGTAAATGTCAATTGATGCAGCGGTTGAATACATTTGTGTTGTGTATTAAGGATGTGCTTTGTCACGTGTTCGATCCATCCCTCATGCCATAATTTTTAATTTTATGTTATTTTATTTTTGAAGCAAAACTTTATGCTATTTAAGTGATAATTTTCTTTTATTAAATGGCATGGGTGGCAATTTAAACTACCGTAACAAACATGGATAGTCTCAAACTCAATGAGACAACACTTAATTATTATTTTTTTTGACGTTGAGACAACACTTACAATTTTTTTATAAATTTTAAAAACTTAATAAATATATTATTTATAAATAAAATTACTCTATAATACAAATAACTTCACTATTTTATTTTAAAAACACTATATTTTATTATTTTTTGAAAATAAAAAATTAAATTTTAAAATGAAGTTGCAATTTTTAATAAAAACATTATCAATTTTTAATAATATTAGTTTGAAGGTGTATTTTGTTATTATTGATTATAATATAATTGTATTTTTTGAATTAAAAATATATTAATATTACTAAATTTATTTTCTCTTTAAAGGGCCTCTATATTCAATTCGTCCGGGACATCAAAATAGCTCGGGACGGCCCTGATAAACACACACATAAGTGGAGGAGCCGGGGTTGGAAACCTCAGTCACGACATCCGAACTAACAATTTCGATATTTTGGCCAATTGAGTTATGATTTGTGGATTATATTTTACATTTTTAAGGGATCCATTTATATAACATGACTTACATTTTTCCACTTTTTTAAATTAAATTATTTAATAAAAAACTAATGAGTGATTGCTATTTATTATTTGATATTTTTGACTTTCTAACATTAGATGCTGTAAACCTTTTGAAAAGAGTTTAAAGGGTCATCCATAGTAATGTTTTGTCGCCTAAGTCTATGAATGTAGTTTTTCGAAGGTTTAGTTTTGCTATATAAAAAGGTTTAGCGGCGCAGCTTGTATTACCTTCTATAGGTGATAAATCATTAAGTTCTGGTAAGGGTTTAGGTTTGAGCCTTGATTTTTCACTTCTTCATAAGCCTGAAAAAGGAAAAATCATTAGGGTTGAAACTAAAATACTAATAATTCATGGAATGGGTCATCTATAAGCTCTTTATCAGTTGGTGAATTAATAAAAATGACTTGTGTTTTTGTAGGTACGAATATGAATTGATCCAAAAGATTGTGAAAGAAGTTGTTGAATCATTGCCACGCTATGATATTTTTCTTAGTTTTTGTGGGGAAGATACCCGGCATTCCTTTACAGGATTTCTCTATCGTGCTTTGTGTCGGGAAGGATTCAAAACCTTCATGGATGACGAAGATTTGGAGGGTGGAAAAGAAATTTCAAAGACTCTTCTTGAAGCAATTGAAAAATCAAGGGCTTGTTTGAATCACTTTTGTTTTTTAATTTTGAAAACTTGTTTTATAAATGTGTTTTTAAAAACTGTTTTTAAAAACCAAAACATGTTTTGGATGTTTCAGTTTTTTAGTTTTTAAAACTAAAAAATTAAAAACAGTTTTTAAAAACAGTTTTAAGAAACAATTCTATCAAACAAGTTTTCTATTTTTAAATTTTTAAAAATCAAAAAACAGTTTTTGAAAACCATTTCAAACAGACCCTTTCAATTGTCGTTTTCTCTAAAAACTATGGATATTCGTCGTGGTGTCTCGATGAATTTGTTAAGATTATTGAATGCAAGAATACCAAGAGTCAATTGGTTTTGCCAATATTTTACAAAGTAGAAGAAGTAGATGTATACAATCAAACAAACAGTTATGGTGAAGCCATGACTGGACATGAAGATAAATATGGAAAGGACTCTGAGAAGGTGAAAAAATGGAAATCAGCTTTGTCAGAGGTTGCCTCATTGAAAGGAGAACATATCAATAAAACTGAGTAAGTATACTCTAGCTCAATCCTTTTGACAATGTTAAATGAAAACTGTGTGGGGATGAATGAAGTAAAAGACCTTGTACTTGTACTTGTATATATGTATAGGTATGAAAGTGAAGTCATAAAAAGGATAGTGAAAATCAGCTGTGATTCCAAGTCCTTGCTTGAGTGTCAAGTGTCAACTTGAAGGAAGAAATGAAGTTCCTCTTTTATACATTGAAGCACAGTTTTTTGTGTGGAGTCTCAGGGGTCAGAATTCCATCACTTTGCTTCTTGTAATTTCTCTTTTTAGTTTGGTATGTCTTAGAATTGGAAGTTGAGTTTAACTGATTCTTACGAAACCGGCTTGTAAGGTGAGAATTGTCTCTATTTTATAAATATATATTCAGACTATCTCGCAACTCATGTGAGACTTCTTAACAGTATATGGCATGTAAGTGCTTTATGAATGTTGTTTGTTCTATAAAACATTTAGACAAAAATTGTATAACCAAATTGATCAACAATCAAGTTATAGAGAGCATTGGAAATTGTTGTTTAGCATATTCATAGTATCATATAGTAGTAGAAAGTAAGTTACATATTCAATATACAAAAGTGACTTCACCTCTTCTGCAGAGAATTAACAATTTAGTTCCTGATTTACCATTGCTACACATCAACTCAACCAGCCCAATGAGTATGATGTTTTTATCTCCTTTAGAGTGATTCATACCAAAATAGGATTCACTAAAAATCTCTCTATAATGCTTTGCGCAGCAAGAGATTTAAAATCTTACATGGATGTGAATGGACTCAAGAGTGGAGACCAAATTTTCCACTCTCTTCTCAAAGCATTAGAAGGTTCTAGCATTGCAATTATTGTTTTCTCTGAAAACTATATGTTTTTCACTTATTGTCTTGATGAACTTGTCAAGATGGTTGAGTGCAAAAAGCTGAAAAACCAACATATTTTGCCAATCTTTGATGATGTTGATCCTTCTGAGGTAAGGCTTATGGAAGGTAGGTTTGGTGAAGCCATGTCTGCTCATGAACATACTTTTGGAAAAGACTCTGAAAAGCTACAGATGTGGAAATCAGCTTTGTTTGAACTGACCAACTTAAATGCATGGCACTTCAAAATAGGGTATGTACTTTGTTCATGATTTACTTTTAATTATAATTAATGAAGAATACAAGGTATACACTCCAACTCGAAATAAAAAAAAATACTAGAAAAGTAGATATAGAATAATAGAAAACGATTCCTATCAAATAGGTCAATATATATACACCGGTTATAAAGTAGACACGAGTTTTTAGCGACGACCCACCCCTAAGAACCACCGGCAGGATGGAACTAAAATATAATAAAAAAACGAAGTTCACCGTATTCTTCGGCTCCTTATTGATAATCCTTTGCTTGAATTAAAGACTCTACTAGATAGATGTTCCCTTTCAATAAGTTACTTTGACTTTTAGTTATCGGCAGCAGCTCCAAAGATCTGGGAAATTTCCTCTGGTGTCTTGCCTTTTATCATGGCATCTATTTTACTCCAAGTCAGCTTCATGAGACTATCAACTTTCATGTAGCATGCAGATGTTAAAAGATGAAGGAGGGTTTCAGGGTTGACATTGAGAAATTTAGCAATCCAGTCCTTGAGTTCAAAATCCGTCAGCAGTCCAGTACTGTTATGCTTGACATTCTTGCAGTATGCAAGGACCATTTCCAACATTTCGCTATTCATTTTATCAACAGAAATGGTATCAACTTCATCATCAACAGAAATTGTCTGAGTAATGTCAGCAAATCTTTCTGACATAAGTGTCACGCTATAGTCACTTACAAGCACAACCCCATCAAAGCATATCAAGATGATATTCTTCAACAAAAAATCAGAACTGCAATTCACTTTCTCTTCCTGCAATTGCTACCAACATGATCTTAGTCTAGTTTTTTTGAAATTGGATGCAATGGTTAATAATTGGAAGACGCACCAAAACATGTTTGAAAAGGAACTGATGCTACATAATCCAATTTTACTGAAATCACCTTTGTACTATTTTTTCTTGTGCACTCATCAAACTTGAAGTAGAAATCCAAGGTGTTGATAACAAATGTATGTTCAACCTCCTCTCCTGCAACTTTCCGATCAATCTGGATACCAAAGTATTAAAAAACAAATGACTAATTTATATTAAATATTAAATACAAAACAATTAAATTTGATCATATTGAGTCAAAAAATAGTACATGTTTATCAAACAAATGGAAAGGGGAGTTAGAGACTATTATACCATAGCAAATATTGCATGAATTATTTCTTGATGCATCTTTTCATATACCTGCGATGCGATGCATGCCAGGGTTAGAAAAGAGGGAAAATCAAAACAAATAATACTAGAAAAACGTAATCTGATCACCAACCAACCAACCAGGTGGTAAAAGGATAAGAAGCTAGTTTCTTCAAGATTAGGAAGTAGAATATTTAGGGAATAGAATTTGTTGAGAGGACTAAAAATACTAGTTAGGCGCTCGGTCATAATTTTGTAAATTGACCATCTTTCGAGCAGTACTCTCAGCAAATGTTCATTATCTTGCTTTCCTTGCAGAGATGGCAGAACCTATTAATTAATAAGAAGAAATAATCAATGATTGATTTATATGATTAATCAGCAAAACAAATGATGCATGAAAGTGTTGTTACTGACTTTTGATCTGATATAGTCTTCACAAGTTTCCTTATACAAATTACATAGTTCGTGGTCGTAACAAGGAAGAGCATTTGGAGAGCACAATTTGAACACGGTCCTGAATGCATTAAGATAAAATCGAAATTGAAATTGACGAATACAAAGTTGTTTCAATGAACTAAATCATCATCTAAATTATTGATACGTACGTATATAGCATGATGTGTTCCTCAGGAGTGAAGTCAGGCTCCGATCCCTCTACTATGTTGAAGAGCTTCACGATCCCTTTCTGCAAAGTCTTTAATCCTTCTTCAAAGGTGATTACATTCCTCCTCCTTGGCGCGTTAAAAAGGTTGAAAAGCTTGAAAAGGTTGAAGTTGAATCCAAAAGGCATCGTCGGAGAATGAATGAAGAAAGAAATAAGAATGAGAGCACTATTTTGTTTGCTTCTTCCTTGCTAAAAGTAGTATGAATCTTCAGCTGATTTGTTTCTAAAATCTAATTTCATAAAAGATCTAGAGTTGCTTATTTTATCTTTTTTCATTAAATAAGGTTTCTATATGAGTTTTAAATTATAATCATTAACTATTAGCTTTCAATGTTATGCTGTTATTTGTCCAAAAAAAAAAGTTATGCTGTTATTCACACTGCTCTATATGTATTCCAAATTAGCAAAGATATATTTATGTTATTAGCATAAAAAATGGTCTGACGCTAAATTTTTTTAATTTAAATCGCAGTTTTTTTGTAGTGTAACTAGTAGAGTCGGAACACTTTCATTTCATCAAACCTTATTCAAACTTCACCACCATAAACTATTTATGAGATAATTTTTTTTTGACATTAATGGTTTATTAGAGAAAATTGGTGTGCTAATAGCATTAGGAATGATTTTAGAAATTTCAAAGAGAAAAGATAAGAGGTTGCGGTCTATTCAATTCATCTTGTTTAACTTTGCATCCAAATTAACATAAATAAACCGGACCTATTCACGGTCTATTCAATTCAAACCAGACCGGTCACCCCTCCGGTTCACGGTCCGACCGGCCGGTCCGGTTCGGTTTTTAAAACACTGCATAAAACCTTATTTATTTACATAAAGTGTTTTGTATAAGCTGAAAAATAAGCTAATTCAAATGAGCCTTTAATATCTAATTATTGTTAATTTTTAAAAAGTTTCTTTCGAATATTACTTTAAACCTACACTACATGTTTGTTGCAACACACTTCACTCGTAATAGAGACATTGATGTATTTTATTTTCAAAAGAAATGGACTCCGATAATTCATAATTCGGCTGAAATGTATAAGAAAAGTCTGATAAAAAACTATTCTCACTAAGAATTGAATTAAGATTCTTTTGAACAATCAATCTTAATGAAAGTTCATTAACCATTTGAGCGAATGACTTTGACAAAATTTAAATTAGTCCAAAATTACTTTCAAATTTACACCTTAATATACTCCACCACAACCTTGGTACTATAGGAAACCTTATAGAAGAAGAAGCACTCATTTCAGAGTTTCCGAGTTCCCACATTTGGTATTTCCATTGGTCTACAAACTGATTGAGTTGGTTTTGATATTGCCGGTGTCGACAACATCCGTTGAAAGAGCTTTTTCAACAATGAAGATTATCAAGTTTAAATTGCGCAACCTTTACAACAAATTTTCTTCTATTATTTTTCATTGTAGATCTTTTCTTATAAAAGGTTACCACCAGTATACCATATAAATTGTAATTGATCAGTTTAAAGATAGTGAGAATGAAGCATTTGAAGTACCCTCAAAAGGTTTTTTGGTGAAGAAGTTCCAAAAGTAGCAAATAAATAAGTAAGGTCACTTGGAAGAATATGAGCTAAGGCATTGAGTTGAAAGATATTGTGAAGATTAAACTCTTCCACTCCTCTATGGTGCATGTGTGACTGAATTTAATTTATGTGAAAGTTATATCCCAATTATATCATAAAGCATTCAATTTCATTGCTTTGAGATACAATATATTGACCCTTAATTTTTCACTTAATGCTTAATAATATACTTTTGATTTTAGAGTTCTAGCTAGCCAAACATTACTGGTTTATTATATCAAGTTTGGCGAAAACAAAATACTAAATAATAATCCATTAATCCCTATTACCCATACTCAATCATAAATATCACTAAAAAATGCGTACGGAAAGAATTTGATCAGGAGGGAAGAACCATCTTGTGTGCCCCACAGGTTCCTCGTTGGATATTAGTCATGGCTTATATCATTATAACCCAACAAAAAAATATCATGAAAAATAAACAAAACATCAAGATCATGATAAATAAGCATCTTCCTTATTCTGACTCTTGGAATAAACAAAACATCAACAAAAGTGAATTATATTTAAGATCCTAACTAGTAATTCAGATAAAGATCATCCAGCAAGCATCTCCTCGAACGGAAGGCGATCTCTCATGGTCTTCAGGTCTTCATAAGGCTGACAGTTCAATGCTATGTTGAGTGCGAGACGAGGGTCTTTATAATAAAGAAAATCTAGGAAGAGTTGATAATCAGATTCCCACTTATCTTGAACAACAACTTCACAATTACCACTGTCAGAAAAAAAATCTTCATCATTATCAATCTTCTTAATCAAAACTGCAGCAGGAAGATCGCCATCAAAATTAATGTCGGTATTAGCTCCTTCAAACAAGTCACCAAGAACATATTCACCAGATTTTAAAACATGACCAAGATGAGTCTTCATTCTAACAGTAAAGTCATTATTTCCAAATTCTATCGCACGAGCAACCTCGTCATCAGCTAAACGATAACCATTCTCCTCCACATCTTCAAGGACAATATCGATTACAACATATTCAACTAACTGACTCCCAGTGAATGAAGGTGTAAAGGGTCCTTTCCAATATTGATCAGCATCTAAGTAACATTGCCTCAATGTAAGTGGATCAAGCAAAGTAATTGTTTTGGCAACTCTAGTGCAAATAACAATAGGACCGATATTAGCAACATTATTACGAGGCAGAAATATCAAATTAGCGCAACAAATTGGAACGACCTGAAGAGAAAATTTCTATCTATTATCGCAGACTTGAATATGAAGAGGAAACTTATCACTACGGGTCTTGACAGGAAGTTTGCGGTTTATAAGTCGCATGAAACTTACAGCGCAAGGTAGGTTACGGAAATAGAAAGAAAAAACTTGTTGGTCATTGTTGTATTTGATTCTCCTAACACCACGATCAAGATGTTTCATATCGATGATTTGCTGCAAGCGAAAGAAAGTACGAAGATAAGAAACATGTGTTGACTCACTTCAACAACAGCACGCCACTCTTCTGAGGGATCCTCCATCATCACTTCTTTCTCAACTTTTGACCTTGATGGACTACTTCACTATAATATAGACATCTTTTTATCTCCATAAATTTGAGAGCAATCTTCTATCTTGTTTTTGTAGTGTTTGTTATGAATTCGAATAAGTTCACACCAATACTAACAATGAATAAAGAACAAGAATAAGATAATGCCGGTTTACAAGGACAGAAACATGGTTCACAAAATTAACCAATGACTACAGAAAGAGATTTAGTGATGAAGTCCATTTCGATATGCAATGTTGACGTCGATCAATGAGTACATCTTTTTTGCTGTAAAATTTCATGGTTTCCAACCAAGTTGATTGGGCTCCAGTGGCAAGGAGCTCATTCCAATAATGTATCTGGGGAATACTGGGTTTGATTCTCAGAGAGAACAACGTTTGGCCTACACACGAGCTGGATTAGTCGCCCACCTTTGGTGGGTTGGAAACCGGTGCGAAAGCAAAAAAAATATCATGATTTCCTACTTCTATGAGAATGTAAAAAACAAAACACCTCAGGAAGAAAAAGAAACTCCATGTTTTGCTCACAAGAAAGAAAGAAGAAAAGAAAAAAAAAAAGTTCCATGTCTCTTATTTTTTTTTTACAATCCCCTTCATACCCTTTTCATTGAGATTAAGTTCTATTTTGAGATATAACATGATACTGTATTAATTTTGTTTGGAATTTTGATTCATTTTGTAATGATAGGGCATTTGAATTTATAAGGCGCAAGCATAAGGCATATTTTTCCGTACATTCAATGTGGTTTATTAAGGTTCCGTTTGGCCCGACTTTTTTTCTACTTTTTTTTTTCTTCTTAAAAATAATAAAAAAAATAAAATTGTGGACTTCATTTTTCTTTATTTTTTACTTCTTTACTTTAGTTCTCTAATACTTTTAAGGAGAAATAGTGTCAAATATAATTTTATACTTCTCTATTTCGTTTAAGCAGAAATAGAAAAGTAAAAAATAAGCCGGGTCAAACGGGGTCTAAATATAGGGTCATGTTAAACTATGCAACTAATGTATTTGATAAAAATAACTTTTTTATACTTAATATATTGAATGTACGAATTTTAAGATAAATTTTTTTTATTTATGTGTTTAACTAGTGCACCGGATACACTATTTAACATTTTCCTTTATTTATTTATGTATTTAACTAGTGCATCGAATACATGATTTAACACGACTCTTGTTATTTGTCAAAAAAAAAAAAAACGACCCTTGTTATTTTCATTTTTGTGCTAAAACCTTAAACAACAAACCTTTTAGAATGAACTGTGCATTACGGTTGCTGCGATGTAGATTGCTATTGTTGCAGCGTGAAATAAATTTTTTATAGCAATGCTAGATCTTTTTAAAAAAATCAAAATTGGTATAAAATAGGAAGCTAGAGGAAATTATGGGGAGGTTGGTTATGGAATTGTAGTTTCTTATATATCTTTTATTTATAATTCTCTTTAAATTTAAATTTATGTTTAAAATATTGTATCAAAATTAATCTCATTTTTCTAAATAGTAAATATAAAAATAAGCTAATATTAATATCTAAATTTCGGTTTCCCCTAAACCCAAAAAACGTGTTTCAAAGTCCGGAATGCTTCCAAACAACAACACAGAAAACGCAAACAACTTCCCAGAAAACGACAGAATTTGATCTTCTTCTTTCCTTCAAACGTTCTTCTTTCTGAAATTTTACGGTAAGATTCTCTGGAAAGTTGTGTTTTTGTTCTCTTTTCTAAATTGATTTGAGATTTAAGTTCACACCGCAATTGCGGCCTGATGCGGTTGCGCTGCCGTCCGCATCCGCAATATATACTGCAGCCGCATCAAGGGATGCTGTCCGCAATTTCTGTTAGAGTATAAGAGAGAAATGGAATTGAATTAACATTTGATCAAATTCTGTTACAAATGGTGTGAATGGAAGCTTATATACAAGTGGAAGATGTAGTACCATAAGCTATTCTATACTCACTGTACATTACACCTAATAACTTGTGTAACACGCTAACTACTCTAAGCTTCAACTAATCCACAATTACTTCATCACTTAACAATTTCAAACATTTACTAATTGTGGTTTGATTTATTCTATCTGAGTGAGCAAAACTAATCGTCATTGATAATTGATTTGATTTATTCAGTTCTTGTATTGGTCTCAACAATGATCTTGGGAGCTTGCACAGGGCTATCTTGTTACCTTGCAGTAGCATCAGCTAAGCCTAACTCTACCAAGTCCAATGGCTCCTCTGCAATCAGACATGGTTTATGCTGTCCAACCGGTGGTTACAGCGGCGTATTATCAATGTCGACGTCGAAGAGGGGCAAGAACACAGTGGTTGCTGGAGCAGTTGATGAAGGTCGAGCAGGTGATGAAGGTGCTGGCGATGATATCAACGCAGGTGATGAAGGTCTCACGTACAGGGGCGCTGGCGTTGATATCGACGCAGGTTCCGAACTCGTTCGAAGAATAGCAAAGATGGCGCCTGGGATTGGAGGCTTTGGCGGTTTTTTGCCTAATGATGATGGTTCTTACCTTGTTGCCAGTACGGATGGTGTTGGAACGAAGTTGATGCTTGGCCTCGAAACTGGCATTCTTGACACGATTGGGATTGATCTGGTGAATGAACTTTGTGGAAACTGAATTTTAATTTTTAAACTTTTGGAAATGTGTTATGATGTTTTGAGCATCCTTAATTATTGTTTCTGTTTAGGTTGCGATGAGTGTCAATGATATTGTTACTTCGGGGACAAAGCCTAGGGGCTTCCTTGATTACTATGCCACTGGCCACCTTGATGTGGATAATGCTGAGAAGGTTATCAAAGGCATTGTTGATGGCTGTAAGCAAGCTGATTGTGCTCTTCTAGGAGGAGAGACTGCAGAGATGCCTGGTCTCTATAGAGAAGGTCACTTTGATCTAAGTGGCACTGCTGTTGGCAATGCGGCGAACAAAGATTCTATAATCGATGGAAAGAACATTATTGCCGGTGATATTCTTATTGGTTTGCCATCTAGTGGACCTCATTCTAATGGCTTCTCACTTGTAAGAAGTGTGCTTGATCAAAGTGGTCTATCATGGAAAGATAAACTTCCTGGTGGCGACGGCAATATTACAATTGCAGAAGCTTTGATGGCACCAACTGTTATTTATGTTAAACAGGTCATTCATTCATTCATTCATCTCTTTTGATTTTGAAGATTTCTCTCTCTCTCTCATATATATATTTATGAATCAACAGGTGCTTGACTTAGTTAGCAAAGGAGGGGTGAAGGGAATTGCCCATATCACCGGTGGTGGTTTCACAGAAAACATACCCCGTGTTTTTCCAGAAGGCCTTGGTGCCCTTATATACAAAGACTCATGGGATGTCCCTGTAGTGTTCAAATGGCTTCAGGAGGTACAGTAACTTTTTCTGAAAAACAACTTCTGATACTTGCATATAATAATTGAATTCGATTTTGTCCAGTGAGCTTATCTCAATTGGTTGGACATTGCATAATATATTGCAGGGGATCAGGGTTTGAACCCCAGTCATCCCACTTATCCACCTTAAAAATGGAATTTCTAGACAAAATAAAAATAATTGAATTCGACTTTCAGTTTAAAATTTTTTAGTATAGTTCTGTATTAATAATCCCTCACATCAGGCCGGGAACATACAAGACTCTGAGATGAGACGAACATTTAATATGGACATAGGGATGGTCCTGGTGGTTAGTCCAGAGGCAGCTAATACAATACTTGACGACAATGTTCAAAAAGCTTATCGCATTGGTCAGGTTATAAGCGGCAAGGGAGTTACCTATGATGCTTAATTTTGGTTTTCTCACTATGTTTTGTTTTAACTCCTAATACTTTATTTCTTGTTTGGAAGAATTTGTGAATTTCTTAGTTCATTTCAATTCACTCTTTAGTTCATTAAAAGACAACAAATACTTACACATTGATCATCGAAAAAACACTAAATAATATGTATAGTTTGATATATCTCACATGAAAGATAAACGACAACAAATACTTACACATTGATCATCGATGAAAATATTAAACATGTTATAATTAACTTTAACAAGGTACAAGGTATATATATTACATTATATTTATCTTAAATCCACATCAAAATATTACTAGCAAGTTTTTTATGATTTATTACTAGTACCAATAATACAGTTAACAAACAAATGAATCTTAACAAAAACAAAATTAATTGAGAAGGTAATCCCAAGAGATTGGTCTAAAGAAATGGGGAGCTCGAGCCTCCATGTAGTGCAAGTGTGTCTTAGGAAGGTTCATATAGAGCAACCAATCACCATTCCTTTTAGGACTAGGCATTGGCATAACATATCCAGCACCACCATTCGGTCCACCCCAAGGAAAATGATAAGATCCAAGCACAGGCTTCCCCCATCCAAAATCCACCTTCGACTCCGGAAACCGTTGGCCGGATGACACAACAAATGTCGGGCCCTCTTCTCCACCAGTGCTACTACAATATATCCTCGCCAACCCTGGAACTGGTCGATGCTCTTCCACCCAATCAATTAGTCCCAAGAAATGCTCCTCCGTCACTGCCTCCTCCAAAAAATTATGAACTCGGTCTGCCACCCAACTTAATGGATTTTCAACCAACTCGTTCGCCAATCTACCACCATAGGGAATTGAGAGCACATTCCCAAAATATGAGCTCATAATCTCTTCCTTGTTTTTGTCACCGTTGCTTAGCCTCTTTCTTCCATCAACAACCAACCCCATTTTTGCAACGATATTTTCATTATCAGTTGAAGCCGCCGCGGCAACCATCTTCCACAGTAAAGCAGAAAATGATTCAAGTTTTGACCGCTTAACACTGCCACTATTGTTTGTGTTGGCTTGTGATTGCATGTTGTTTAGTTCTTCACTTGTTACATAGTATATGCGACTTATTATTGGATCAGTTTTAATATCGGATTCAACCTCAAGTGCAGGTGGAGGAGGTAGATCAGAGAGGGGGACGTACATGTCATAAATTGAAGGATGGATGGAAGGTGGGCGTCGTGGGGTCAAAAGAGATCTCCGAAAACAAGGTTGTGTTGTTGGAATGAATGGTTTGTTATTCTCGTGTCGGGCTATCTCGGCCCAAGATACAAGGAACATATTTGTAGAATAGGCATCCGCTATACGATGGTCAAAAGTGCAAGCCACTACTAATCCACCACATTTCATCCATGTTGCCTGCACAATAACAATGACTATTAAAACACTTTTTAATACTAAGTATATTTTTTCAACCAATAATGAAAATTTTGTTGCAATACATTAAAATGAGTGCATGCAAAAATATCGCACAACAAAAATCTTTTACTATTACAAAATTGAAAGGAAACAAAAAAATATTTTAGATCTTTTCGAAATGTTGTTTGACTGTATCTAACTATATAGAAAGAAAAAAAAAAACTTGACTTAGGCACTAAAATAAATACCATAGTTGAATATGTATCTATCACTAGTAAATAAAACTACTAGTATATAGACATGTTGCATTATTAATATTGTTTTTAAATTAATATTTCACCTGAACAGCAAGAACACCATGTTTCTTCTTTGGAACAAGCTTCCCTTCAACACTTTCATCTGGATTATACAAATTAAGAGATTGTAATTCAACATCAGCAAAAGCTTCAACAAAATCAACACCACGGTTGTTGCAAAGTAACTCAGGTTCACCCATTGAATTTTTCACCACTTCACCAGCAAAGGCATAATAAGAAACAAGAGTCTCAGCTAATGAATTTTTCAAACACTCAATAATATTATGGTGGGTGCCAATAGTAATTATAGGTTTATTGTAGCAAAAGAACACACTAACATCAACAGGAGGAAGAATCAAATCAAGATTTGATAGTGGCAACCAATGTTCTTGCATTGGTAGTGCAGCTGCCACTGTTTCCTCGTTGGTCACATTCACAATGAATTCAACTTTTCCAATACACATTTTTGGTGATAAGATTGATTCAAAGAAAATAAAAATAGTTATAAGATTGAGAAAAATCGATTAGTGGAAAATGTTTTACACTAGTTTGTTTGATTGTTATTTGGTGAATAAGCTAGAAGGGTATGCATGTATTTATAGAAAGAATAATAGAGGTTATGTATGTCACTCATGATGTGTGATTTTGGTCGGTAATAAATATTTTTATTTTACTATTCAGAATCAAAGTCAATCTTGGTAAATAATTTATTCAATATGTAAAAATTATTCATAGAGATAATTTCCAAAGTTTGCCGTCGTTTAGAATATGCTTCGTTGTTCTTTCGTGGAAAAGCTATATTTGAGTGATGTGTGATGAGATATATATAATATATATATATATATGAGAATTCAAATATACATACGACATTAATTAGGAGATGATTTGATCAAACTAACTGATCAATTCAAAATATATGTCTTTTTTATATTTTTAGTGCCTAAAGACAGAATCCTCGTACTTGCATTGTGAATATGTCATGCTTCACGTACATGGGGACATATGGAGAATACACGGTTTTTTTTTTTTAAATGAAAAATATATTATATTAATAATATAAAAATATATATATATTGGAAAATGTTAAAAAAAAAAGGAGATATTAAAAGTACACTTCACCAAAATTCAACAATTTCTAAAGTGAGATGGAAAAACAAACAGACAAAAAATAAAATTGCAAGAAAACAAGAAGATACACCATCAACTAAAAATACTCAAAGACCATCCCGAAAAGAAGAAATCCTCAGGAAAAAGAGACAAGGATCAACATACAAGTAAGACAAAATAATGAAGGACTCCATCACTCCAATTGCCCTTATCATCAAGACCAAACATGACACCCCAACAAACTCTTATCAATTTCAACATAAAGTAAGGTGGATACTCCACTCATAAAAGAAACAAAAAGCACAAGAGTTTTTACCTAAATATTATTTTCACGATGAATGATATCATCACAATCACTTTAGGGTGATCCAATATATATAGATTCATTCCGGCTCAACATATTTAGAGCTTCAAAGCAAGCTTTATTGCAAGATATTTAAAAATAAATATAATGCACGATTTACAAAAATAAATTATAAGTTTTGAATTTGGATACGGAAGAATATAAAGTTTTTATATTGACTTAGGGTCTATTTGGATTAGCGGATTTTTTAGCTTATAAAAATAGTTTATGCAAATAAATAAATTTTATGTTAATCATAGTTCTCGCAAGTAAAAATTGCATCTTCATAAGTTATTATTTCATATAATACCTCAACAAACTTATAAATAATATATAAAAACTTATTTATTTGTATAAGTTGTTTTACATAAACTGAAAAATAAGTCAATCCATAAGGACTCTTAAGCGCTAATTGAATTCATTTATTTAAGCTTATTAATTAACATAAACTTTATAATTAAGATTGTTTGGGAGTACTTAATTACGAAACAACTTATATAATACATTTCATAATTTCTTCCCAGCTTATTTTTACAAGTTATTTAGGCCCGTTTGGATTCGGCTTATTTTGAGGTTATGAAAATAATTTATGTAAATAAATAAAATTTTATGTTAATTCATAAGTTTTTACCGACAAAAATTGTAAGTGTTGTTTCATCAAATTACCTTTAAAATCTTATAATGCATAACAATTTATTTATTTGCATAAACTGTTTCACATAGCTCAAAAATAAGTTTTTTGAATTGGAAGTTTAAAAATAAGTTAATCCAAAGAGGCGCATAATTTATAAAAGAAGCTCATGGCATATACAAAGACGATGTTATTTTATTTTATTTTTGTCATAGAATTATCTCATAAATTTATACATAATTACTTATCACAATAAGCATTTGTGTTATACTCCATATAAGAAATATATAACTAAGCTGGACAAACCTCTATAACTAATTTATTTATCATCCTCACTAATTTGAGGGATACTTTCAAATGTGAATTTATGCATGATCTCAAAATCTTTGTTTTGAACCAAATATAATTATATCATGATCCGGGCTCGCTATAAAATGAACATGCGATATACTATTGCACATTGAATTAAATATTAATCTGCCTCTCAAATGTTGAATTCCAGTCAAACTAGCTTATGTTCCTTTTTAGGGAAGAGTGGTGTTATGTTATCAACCCATCCAACATTAATTTAGTTGCCAAAATGAATACTTCTAATACTATACTTTAATCCCATTCCACCATTAGAACACTGCAAATATTAATTATAATTACTATTCTTTGTGACCTTGGTAGTTGCTAGGTATATCAACTTTGTTACAAGTACCTTTGTTTTGGTCAAGCTACAAAGTACTTTTTTACAATATTATTAACATTTTTTGGTGTATAAAATGTGAAACCTCAAAAGATTACGGTCTGGGTTGGTGTAGTTTTTTTTATATTGAATTATGATCAACTAGAATCGGTTTGAAGGGGTGGCAAAAATCCGCAAACCGATTCAAACCGAATAATCCGAACTGAAAATGGTCAACTGGGCAGGTCATTACTGATCGTCGGGTTGTCAGTCGCACATTTTTTTGTTTTAGACGGGTTGAAATGGACGGATTCGGTTTTCTAAAATAAATCCAACGGTACCCAAACCTGTCCGAGTTATATAAATTGCAAACTTTTGTTTTATTTGATATATAAAACATGATGAAGTGAACTGGACATATCTCGAGACACAATCTCAAAACTTGTTACCATTTGTTTCCTTGAAAACTGAAAACATGAAACCACTAACTAGTAGTTGAAAACCACTAGCTTTCTCTACTCAAATACTAATACCATCATATATTTATTGTTACTATTTTATTTTATGTTACACTTCATTATGTTTCATTTGCACTTTCTCTTCGCACCACACAATTGAAGTTATTTAATTTTATTTTTTAGATAATTTTTCATTCGTTATAGTTCAAAATCGAATTAACCGACCCGTCAAATAGTCAATCCGCACAAACAGTATCCGTAAAAACCGAAATTTTAAAAAGGGTCGGATTGAGACTTATTATTGCAACCGCGGGTTGAGATGAGTGGTATTTTTGGGCCCAATTCCGCTATATCCAACCAATTGTCCATCTTATTAGTTTATCAAGGAAGTTTATGATAAAATAGTTTATAAAAATACAATTTTCATTAGTGGGAACTTATAAATTAACATAAAACTTTATGTATTTGCATAAGTTGTTTTTCATAAGATAAAAAATAAACTAATTTAATTATTGTTATTTTTAAAAAAATCTCTTTCAAATATTATTTTAAACCTACACTACACGTTTGTTGCAACTCATAACTATTTTCTAAAAATGCACATTATAAAATACACACATCATTCGTAATAGAAATATTGATGTATTTTATTTTCAGAAGAAAAATCTGACAAAAAAAAAAAATGTATACTTTATTTCTTGTTTGGAAGAATTTGTGAATTTCTTAGTTCATTTCAATTCACTCTTTAGTTCATTAAACGACAACAAATACTTGCACATTGATCATAAAAAAAACACTAAATAATATGTATAGTTTGATATATCTCACATGAAAGATAAACGACAACAAATACTTACAAATTGATCATCGATGAAAATATTAAACATTTTATAATTAACTGTAACAAGGTACAAGGTATATATATTACATTATATTTATCTTAAATCCACATCAAAATATTACTAGCAAGTTTTTTATGATTTATTACTAGTACCAATAATACAGTTAACAAACAAATGAATCTTAACAAAAAAAAAATTAATTGAGAAGGTAATCCCAAGAGATTGGTCTAAAGAAATGGGGAGCTCGAGCCTCCATGTAGTGCAAGTGTGTCTTGGGAAGGTTCATATAGAGCAACCAATCACCATTCCTTTTAGGACTAGGCATTGGCATAACATATCCAGCACCACCATTCGGTCCACCCCAAGGAAAATGATAAGATCCAAGCACAGGCTTCCCCCATCCAAAATCCACCTTCGACTCCGGAAACCGTTGGCCGGATGACACAACAAATGTCGGGCCCTCTTCTTCATCAGTGCTACTACAATATATCCTCGCCAACCCTGGAACTGGTCGATGCTCTTCCACCCAATCAATTAGTCCCAAGAAATGCTCCTCCGTCACTGCCTCCTCCAAAAAATTATGAACTCGGTCTGCCACCCAACTTAATGGATTTTCAACCAACTCGTTCGCCAATCTACCACCATAGGGAATTGAGAGCACATTCCCGAAATATGAGCTCATAATCTCTTCCTTGTTTTTGTCACCGTTGCTTAGCCTCTTTCTTCCATCAACAACCAACCCCATTTTTGCAACGATATTTTCATTATCAGTTGAAGCTGCCGCGGCAACCATCTTCCACAGTAAAGCAGAAAATGATTCAAGTTTTGACCGCTTAACACTGCCACCATTGTTTGAGTTGGCTTGTGATTGCATGTTGTTTAGTTCTTCACTTGTTACATAGTATATGCGACTTATTATTGGATCAGTTTTAATATCGGATTCAAGCTCAGGTGCAGGTGGAGGAGGTAGATCAGAGAGGGGGACGTACATGTCATAAATTGAAGGATGGATGGAAGGTGGGCGTCGTGGGGTCAAAAGAGATCTCCGAAAACAAGGTTGTGTTGTTGGAATGAATGATTTGTTATTCTTGGATCGGGCTATCTCGGCCCAAGATACAAGGAACATATTTGCAGAATAGGCATCCGCTATACGATGGTCAAAAGTGCATGCCACTACTAATCCACCACATTTCATCCATGTTGCCTGTATAATAATAATGACAATTAAAACACTTTTTAATACTAAGTATATTTTTTTCAACCAATAATGAAAATTTTGTTGCAATAAATTAAAATGAGTGCATGCAAAAATATCGCACAACAAAAATCTTTTACTATTACAAAATTGAAAGGAAACAAAAAAATATTTTAGATCTTTTCGAAATGTTGTTTGACTGTATCTAACTATATAGAAAGAAAAAAAAAACTTGACTTAGGCACTAAAATAAATACCATAGTTGAATATGTATCTATCACTAGTAAATAAAACTACTAGTATATAGACATGTTGCATTATTAATATTGTTTTAAAATTAATATTTCACCTGAACAGCAAGAACACCATGTTTCTTCTTTGGAACAAGCTTCCCTTCAACACTTTCATCTGGATTATACAAATTAAGAGATTGTAATTCAACATCAGCAAAAGCTTCAACAAAATCAACACCACGGTTATTGCAAAGTAACTCAGGTTCACCCATGGAATTTTTCACCACTTCACCAGCAAAGGCATAATAAGAAACAAGAGTCTCAGCTAATGAATTTTTCAAACACTCAATAATATTATGGTGGGTGCCAATAGTAATTATAGGTTTATTGTAGCAAAAGAACACACTAACATCAACAGGAGGAAGAATCAAATCAAGATTTGATAGTGGCAACCAATGTTCTTGCATTGGTAGTGCAGCTGCCACTGTTTCCTCGTTGGTCACATTCACAATGAATTCAACTTTTCCAATACACATTTTTGGTGATAAGATTGATTCAAAGAAAATAAAAATAGTTATAAGATTGAGAAAAATCGATTAGTGGAAAATGTTTTACACTAGTTTGTTTGATTGTTATTTGGTGAATAAGCTAGAAGGGTATGCATGTATTTATAGAAAGAATAATAGAGGTTATGTATGTCACTCATGATGTGTGATTTTGGTCGGTAATAAATATTTTTATTTTACTATTCAGAATCAAAGTCAATCTTGGTAAATTATTTATTCAATATGTAAAAATTATTCATAGAGATAATTTCCAAAGTTTGCCGTCGTTTAGAATATGCTTCGTTGTTCTTTCGTGGAAACGCTATATTTGAGTGATGTGTGATGAGATATTTTTTTTTTGACAAAATGTGTGATGAGATATATATAATATATATGAGATTAGGAGATGATTTGATCAAACTATACTGTCTTTTTTTATATTTTTAGTGCCTAAAGACAGAATCCTCATACTTGCATTGTGAATATGTCATGCTTCACGTACATGGGGACATAATGGAGAATACACGATTTTTTTTTTAAATGAAAAATATATTATATTAATAATATATAAAAAAAAATATTGGAAAATGTTCAAAAAAATAAAGAGATATTAGAAGTACACTCCAACAAAATTCAACAATTTCTAAAGTGAGATGGAAAAACAAACAGACAAAAAATAAAACTGCAAGAAAACAAGAAGATACACCATCAACTAAAAATACTCAAAGGACCACCCCGAAAAGAAGAAATCAGGATCAACATACAAGTAAGACAAAATAATGAAGGACTCCATCACTCCAATTCCCCTTATCATCAAGACCAAACATGACACCCCCAACAAACTCTACCAATTTAAACATAAATGGATACTCCACTCATAACAAACAAAATGCGCCAGAGTTTTACCTAAAAATTATTTTCACGATGAATGATATCATCACAATCACTTCAGGGTGATCCAATATATATAGATTAATTCCGGCTCAACATATTTAGAGCTTCAAAGCAAGCTTTATTGCAAGATATTTAAAAATAAAAATAATGCACGATTTACAAAAATAAATTATAAGTTTTGAATTTGGATACGGAAGAATATAAAGTTTTTATATTGAGTTATGGTCTATTTGGATTAGCGGATTTTTTAACTTATAAAAATAGTTTATGCAAATAAATAAATTTTATGTTAATCATAGTTCTCGCAAGTAAAATTTGTATCTTCATAAGTTATTATTTCATATAATACCTCAACAAACTTATAAATAATATATAAAAACTTATTTATTTGTATAAGTTGTTTTACATAAATTGAAAAATAAGTCAATCCATAAGGACTCTTAAGCGCTATTTGAATTCATTTATTTAAGCTTATTAATTAATATAAACTTTATAATTAAGATTGTTTGGGAGTACTTATGAAACAACTTATATAATACATTTCATAATTTCTTCCCAGCTTATTTTTACAAGTTATTCAATATAAGGCCCGTTTGAATTCGGCTTATTTTGAGCTTATGAAAATAGTTTATGTAAATAAATAAAATTTTATGTTAATTCATAAGTTTTTACCGAGAAAAATTGTAAGTGTTGTTTCATCAAATTACCTTAAAAATCTTATAATGCATAACAGTTTATTTATTTGCATAAACTGTTTCACATAAACTTAAAAATAAGTCAATCTAAACAGGCGATAATTTATAAAAGAAGCTCATGGCATATACAAAAACGATGTTATTTTATTTTATTTTATTTTTGTCATAGAATTATCTCATAAATTTATACATAGTTACTTATCACAATAAGCACTTGTGTTATACTCCATATAAGACATAATTAAGCTGGACAAACCTCTATAACTAATTTATTTATCATCCTCACTAATTTGAGGGATACTTTCTAATGTGAATTTATGCGTGATCTCAAAATCTTTGTTTTGAACCAAATATAATTATATCATGATCTAGTATCGGAGAAATACTTATATAGGCATAAATATAAATATTAGGTGTTAGGCACATTCACATGAAACAAATAAAAATAAAGAAAAAATGATTGAAGTAATGTAACAATTTTATTTTTTTTTTAATTATTTTGATTTGTGTATGTGTGCCTAAATTTTGCACCCAAATTCTAGTGCCTAAGCAAGTGTTGCTCCTGGGCTCGCTATACAATGAACATGCGATATACTATTGCACATTGAATTAAATCCTTCCGTTACTTTTTATAAGAAACAAAAGTAAAATTTTGTGTATTTCTTTTTATAAGAAATTTTGACTAATTTTCAAATGTTTTAAAGGTTAAATTTCACTATGCCCTTATTTACTATGAAAGAGAATATTAAAAATAAGTAAGTTAATTGAATTTAGAGAAATTAAATAAGAGTATAAATGAAATAAGTTTAAATTTATAAGAGTATTAAATGAAAAGAACTATTTACAATATATTTATTTGGTATACGTAACTTTTTCAAATTGTTTTTTATAAAAAAGAACAAAGGGAGTATTAATCTGCCTCTCAAATGTTGAATTCCAGTCAAACTAGCTTATGTTCCTTTTTAGGGAAGAGTTGTGTTATCAACCCATCCAACATTAATTCAGTTGCCAAAATGAATACTTCTAATACTATACTTTAATCCCATTCCACCATTAGAACACCGCAAATATTAATTAATTACTATTCTTTGTGACCATGGTAGTTGCTAGGTATACCAACTTTGTTACAAGTACCTTTGTTTTGGTCAAGCTACAAAGTACTTTTTTACAATGTTAATTTAATATTTTTTTGGTGTATAAAATGTGAAACCCCAAAAGATTACGGTCTGGGTTGGTGTAGTTTTTTTTATATTGAATTATGATCAACTTGAATCGGTTTGAAGGAGTGGGCAAAAATCCGCAAACCGATTCAAACCGAATAATTCGAATTGAAAAATGGTCAACTGGGTGGATCATTGCGGATCGTCGGGTTGTCAGTCACACATTTTTTGTTTTAGATAGGTTGAAATGGACGGATTCGGTTTTCTAAAATAAATCCAACGATATCCAAACCTGTCCGAGTTATATAAACTGCAAACTTTTGTTTTATTTGATATATAAAACATGATGAAGTAAACTGGACATATCTCCAGACACAATCTCAAAACTTGTTACCATTTGTTTCCTTGGAAAGTGAAAATATGAAACTACTAACTAGTAGTTGAAAATCACTAGCTTTCTCTACTCAAATACTAATACTATCATATATTTATTGTTACTATTTTATTTTATGTTACACTTCATTATGTTTCATTTGCACTTTCTCTTCGCACAACACAATTGAGGTTTTTTATTTTATTTTTTAGATAATTTTTCATTCGTTAGTTCAAAATCTAATTAACCGGCCCGTCAAACAATCAATCCGCACAAACCGTATCCGTAAAAACCAAACTTTTAAAAAGGGCCGGATTGAAACTTATTATTGCAACTGCGGGTTGAGATGAGTGATATTTTTGGGCCCAATCCCGCTATACCCAACCAATTGTCCATCTTATAAGTTTATCAAGGATGTTTATGATAAAATAGTTTATAAAAATACAATTTTCATTAGTGGAAACTTATAAATTAACATAAAACTTTATATATTTGCATAAGTTGTTTTTCATAAGATCAAAAATAAACTAATTCAATTATTGTTATTTTTAAAAAAATCTCTTTCGAATATTATTTTAAACCTACACTACACGTTTTGTTGCAACACTCCTCATAACTATTTTCTAAAAATGCACACTATAAAATACACACATCATTCGTAATAGAGATATTGATGTATTTTATTTTCAGAAGAAAAATCTGACAAAAAATTATTCTCACTAAAATAATCTAATAAAAAATTCTTCTCACTAATAATTAAATTAAGATTTTTTCGAACAATCAATCTTAATGAAAGTTCATTAAGTCAATGACTTTGACAAAATTTATATTAGTCCAAAACTACTTCCAAACTTAGACCTTAATATATGAAACGAGAAGAAGACTCATTACAGTTTCCGAGTTCCCACAAATATAAGATATAAATCAAATGAAAGAGACACCATCTTTTATTCTAGACTAGACTAGATACAAAGGAAGAGATTATTCAACATATATATAACTAATAAAATCCTGAAAATGCACAAATCCTCAACACAAAAAAACTATATCAAGGAGTCAAAGACAACCATTTATTTAATAGCAAGCCACAATATCTAATTTATTAGGATGCTGATGACGATCCCACAATATCATTGTTTCCTCCTCCATGATGAACTTGGTTGTCCCTAACATTGTCATACAATTGTTGTGCCCACATCCAAGTTGCTGGGTCTTCCTGAATGCATATAGAGTATCATATTTAATAATGTAAAAACAAAGTACAATGTGAATGACCTCTTTATAAAGGCAAGTGAAATTTCTCAAGCACTAAAATTGAGTATTTGAAGAAACTTAACTTTATCTAGTTATTATCATAACTTAAATTTTCCAAAGTAAAACGCTTATTAATAAGTCATATTTGTACTAGTGTATGCATTATAGTGTTAGAAGTAATTTTTTCCTTGGACACAATCCTCAACAATAATTTAGTACACTATACAAGATAAATGTATTGTAGCATCGAAAATTTAGGGTCGACCATAAAATAATTAATCACATTATCCGAACAAGGTCTTTGTTATATTATAGGAATTACTTACACGAAGGGAGTTAATGAAAGTCGGTTTTCCAAACACATTCGGAAGAGAGGTTCTTAATGCATTGCCGGCCCTGCTTTAATATGATAGAAAAGTTTTATTAGAAATTTTGAAAGGGCAAAAAGCATGTTCAAGAGCACTTAAGATGATGAAATTGCTCTACCAACCAACGATTTTGTGACAAACGAGAATAGCATGGAATTAGATGCTTCAAAAGACGATTTGATGGTTGATATTCAAGATTTTCCAACACCCTGTCCAAAACTCGACCGACGGCCAAAAACCGCTCTGGTCTAGCACAAACACAAGCCAAACCATCATCATCTAACAAAATTTTCTCAAGTATTAATGTTGCAACCTGCATATACATATACAACTTTCATTATGAGATATTGGTAGCTAAAAATAATTGTGAGTGAACTTAGCTTTTACATATAAAAGTACATGAAGCCAACACTAATTAACAAGTAACTTTTTATATTTTCTACACTTATAAGTAAGTTGTCTTAGAGTAACAAATACGCTACACATAGTACAATTTTCGGTCTAAACGTTCATTTTAATGCAACAAAACATGCAGTTCAGCAATGTTCTGACTATAACTCACCTCACACTTGCCAGTTGCCGCAACAACTATGTGGTTCATATAAACAAAATACTCTATAAAATCAAGTTAGTTAAAAAATAAGAAAGAAACTCACAGTTTTTGTTAGCTCTTTGCCGATTTCCATATTGCGCAAACACAAAGGAATTATCTCGCTTGCAAGAAAGAAACCTATAACTTCTTTGGTGCTAACCTGCCAATATATCAAGTATAAAAAAATTTATTACAAATGACAAAATAAAAATAAAACTGGTTTAACATGTAAATTGGTAGAAAAGAACTTCAATATAGTGATTTAAAAAGCTTATATAATAGTTGAGAAATATTAATTCTCTAATGATGTACATGAACACATCCAAACAAGTTTTTATTTGTACACTGCAAATACATAAATATGATTTTTTTTTCGGATTCAATGTGAAACTTAAATAGATATAACTGAAAACATATATTAAGAAAATGATAAGACTTCAAAAGAAAAAAAATGTAAACCAATTATTCGTCGAATAACTAGCTGCTTGCAATAGATTTAAAATAATCAATAATTAGTTTTTTTGTGTGTGAATGAAATCAATGATTAGTTGGTACAACATTTATGTACTTAATGACATTGCAAGATGTTTTGTAACATTTTTTGTCACCATAAAAAATATATTAAAGTAACAACATGTATGAATTGAAAAAATAGAACCAACGAGTATCTAATACCTTTACCAAGGCACCAATGACTCCAAGACTAGAAAGTCTCAAATTCTCAAAATGTGGTAACTTGGTTGTTGTATCAAGGAAAGGATACAAATACAAAGGTATGTTAGCTGCAGATAAAAAAAATGTAAATGTAAATAACAGTTTGACTAATATATTTTTTCTTTAAATTTTGCTTTTGAAATATAAATGAGCAAAATCCATCATGAAATTAAATAATGGTAAAGCTATTATGCCCTTGAAAAAACTGTAATTTCAAGTAAATTTTAGTCCAAAAAGGCATACAAATAGATGCATTAATATAATAAAAGACCTTCTAAAAAGGATTCAAAAAGTTATGCATAGTAATATTATGTCACATAGGTCTATGAATGTAGCATTTCAAAGATTGAGTTTTGCGATACAAAAAGGTTTAGCAGCGCAGCTTGTTGTCCGTCTTCCTTTTATTCATGTGTAATTATCTTATATATATATAAAAAGAGTTAGATAAAAAAAAGTAGAGTATCTAAATTTATATGCATAGTGCTCTTTAATTTCACATTTGATATTACTCATATCACATCAAACAAATCTTAATATAGGGTGCTGTTTGTTTTGACTTTTTTTAAAATGGATTTTATAGTGTTACATGATTTTGCGTAAAAAAAATTTACAAAAAAACTAGGACAAAGCATTCAAGATATTTTACTCATTGTGCCTCTGCAACTGAGTAATGCACTTCCGTAACTGATTTTTTCAAGAAACTAGTTCCGCAGTTTGAATCTTGGCTACAAACATCAAAAGAGTCAAATTCAGAGGAACCTTCAATAATTTGAGAATCCCACGACTTACTGAACATATCAGATTGCCCACCAACATTGCGAGACTGCTTCTTACCTTTGCCACGGCCCCCTCGGGGTGAATTTTCCTTGTTACCCTTCTTTACATTTTTCTTTTCATTCTTCTTCTTCTTCCTAGATTTCTGCTGTTTATTGTTCTTGACAGTATGCGACACCAATGTAGGTGTTGGATCATACACATCAGCAGCCCATTTCACTGTCAATTTTATAGGTGGTTCCCCGTTCTTATCACGACTACCTTTCATAGCAGATTTAAGCTCCGAAGGAGCCTGTGATGCAATAAACATAGAAAAAAGCACCATTAGACAAGAAATGCGTGAACTAAGATAAATATTACTTGGTAAACATCCATGAGTCCGAAATCATGTTTCACATTTGTGATTCTATCTATCACCTGTTTTGAACGCATAAGATTAAGGTGACAAATTTCTAATTCCTTCAAACCTCACTTTTTATCTGGAGGAAATTAAATAGAAAAGGACACGCTACATAGAGACAGAACCGCATTTTAATAGTCCAAATAACAAAAAGTGCAGTAACAATGGTATTGCTTGAATAAATGGACAGCATCAAATAGACCACCAAATTAATACACAAATGGATAGGAACGATATTATTCAGGTAAAACACTAGCTTTTTCAAACAGGAAAGGAAAACGAAAAAACTCAAACAATATATCGTATGTTTTAGGCATTGAGAAAAACATAATAGTTTCCTATCATATACATATAAACATTATTTACACTGACATTGTAAAATATAAAAATAAAAAATAAAATAAAAAAACTTACAGGCAGAGATATCGAACGAGAATAAGTTTGATGAGCAGAATGCTCAGAAGGTGATCCTGTAGCTGATGAATCTGCATCCTCGTCAGAAGAGCTCGAAGGCAACACCACATGAGGAATTGGAAAGGTTGCAGACTTTTTCAAACACGTCATGTTCGGTTTTGATTCTTTCTGTTTAATAACCCCACATATCTGCATATGATAAGCATTGAAAAGTTAAACCGACGGACATAAATTTGTAATATTCTAGCTACACTAACTTCACGAGTACGAAGAAAAAACAGAAAACATCATAGCAGAGGTTAGAACAGCAGTAAATATAATAGGACCTGGCAGGTTCTTATTGAGAACAATATTGACAAGCAATGAACTATGTCTAAGACTTTTAGACAAGAGCTAATTGTCCCTCAGCTTATGTTTTCACTTTTCAGCTTATGTTTTCACTTTTCAACTACATTTTGTAAAGGGTTAACAGGCTTTTACCCCCTGCAAAGTAGACGAGTTTTGCGTTACCCTGCCTGAAGGGAATTGCCTAAGGTTTTAAATTGCGGACTGCATCAGCTGATGCGGCCGCAATATTGCGGATGCGGTAGGCGCCGCAACAGCATCGGACTGCAATTGCAGTGTGAACTCAAATCACGTGTGATGCCGCAACGCAACCGCAACGCAACGGCATTTTAACCGCAACAGTACATTATATCACAAATCAAGAAAAAAGGAATAACAAAAAAAACAGGGAATCTCAAATAAGTTCAGAAAATAGGAAAAAACAAAAAAAAAGAAAAGAATCTTACTGTAAAATTACCTTTATTTTTCCTTTGTGTCTTTTCTGAACAACAATACAAACTATCAACACCATTAAAAATTCTACCAGCCCAATAACCACTTCTCCATCTTCTTATCTCTCCTTCCCAAACTACTATCTGTGGTGGTAACCCTTCTGGATCAACTCCCAATTCCCTTTTGAAGGATCTGTACTTGATTTCCATGAAGTGAATCTAAAACTCTTCTTTTTTCCATTCACAGGAACTTTCATACCAGGAACATAAGTATCTGAAACAATGAAAACACAAGTTACAAAGTGAAGATGAGAGCAGCAACAATACAACCAGAGAACAAACAAATTGTTAATCCAAAAAACGCAGTCTAAAGGTATGTTAGTTCAATACTCTTCCCTTCACTCATGTTGTTCTTTGGTTTGTGAAGTTGCAAATAAATTATAGATCTGCTGGAAATTGATTGGAGAAACCAAACATCTGAACTCTGTTGTTGTTTTCTGTGACACCACCATTACTCTGTTGTTTCCGAAACTGTACTTGTGGGTTGTGGCGTAGGCGGCGAGAGGGAGAGAAGAAGCAGAGAGAGAACAGAGTAAAGAAGCAGAGCAATTGATTTGAGTGAGTGTGAGACTGTGAGGGTTGGTTATTATTATTAATAATAATTATAATATAAATTTATTTTATTTCTTTAAGTGGGACAAGAAAATTTAGTGAGGGAACCAAAAAATTAAGTGAGGGAACCGAAAAATTAAGTGGGACAAGAAAATTTAGTGGGATTGGGTAGTGGGGGGAATTGAAATTTAGTGGGATTAGCTAACATTTTTTTTTTTAAAATTTATTAATAGATATATAATTTATTTTTATATAGATATTAATATTAGCTAATTTTTGTATTTACTATCAAGAAAAATGAGATTAATATTATTTATACAATATCTTAAACATGAATTTAAATTTATAGAGAACTATAAATAAAAGATATATAAGAAATTACAATAATTATAGTTTTTTTGTGTGTTTGTGCGGATATAAAATTATTTCACGCTGCAGCGGCTGCAATCTGGATCGCAGCGGCCGCAGTGGCCGCAACCGCAACACCCGCAACCGCAACCGCATCGGCAACTGCAACCGCAATTTAAAACCTGGCCGGGTTTCACAGAAAACATACCTCGAGTTTTTCCAGAAGGCCTTGGTGCCCTTATATACAAAGACTCATGGGATGTCCCTGTAGTGTTCAAATGGCTTCAGGAGGTACAGTAACTTTTTTTTGAAAAACAACTTCTGATACTTGCATATAATAATTGAATTCGATTTTGTCCAGGGAGCTTAGCTCAATTGGTTGGACATTGCATAATATATGCAGGGGATTGAGGTTTAAACCCCAGTCATCCCACTTATCCACCTTAAGAATGGAATTTCTAGCCACTAGGCTACCTGACAAAATAAAAATAATTGAATTCGACTTTCAGTTTCAAAAATTTTAGTATAGTTCTGTATTAATAATCTCTCACATCAGGCTGGGAACATACAAGACTCTGAGATGAGACGAACATTTAATATGGGCATAGGGATGGTCCTGGTGGTTAGTCCAGAGGCAGCTAATACAATACTTGACAATGTTCAAAAAGCTTATCGCATTGGTCAAGTTATAAGCGGCAAGGGAGTTACCTATGATGCTTAATTTTGGTTTTCTCACTATGTTTTGTTTTAACTCCTAATACTTTATTTCTTGTTTGGAAGAATTTGTGAATTTCTTAGTTCATTTCAATTCACTCTTTAGTTCATTAAATGACAACAAATACTTACACATTGATCATCGAAAAAACACTAAATAATATGTATAGTTTGATATATCTCACATGAAAGATAAACGACAACAAATACTTACACATTGATCATTGATGAAAATATTAAACATGTTATAATTAACTTTAACAAGGTACAAGGTATATATATTACATTATATTTATCTTAAATCCACATCAAAATATTACTAGCAAGTTTTTTATGATTTATTACTAGTACCAATAATACAGTTAACAAACAAATGAATCTTAACAAAAACAAAATTAATTGAGAAGGTAATCCCAAGAGATTGGTCTAAAGAAATGGGGAGCTCGAGCCTCCATGTAGTGCAAGTGTGTCTTAGGAAGGTGCATATAGAGCAACCAATCACCATTCCTTTTAGGACTAGGCATTGGCATAACATATCCAGCACCACCATCCGGTCCACCCCAAGGAAAATGATAAGATCCAAGCACAGGCTTCCCCCATCCAAAATCCACCTTCGACTCCGGAAACCGTTGGCCGGATGACACAACAAATGTCGGGCCCTCTTCTCCACCAGTGCTACTAGAATATATCCTCGCCAACCCTGGAACTGGTCGATGCTCTTCCACCCAATCAATTAGTCCCAAGAAATGCTCCTCTGTCACTGCCTCCTCCAAAAAATTATGAACTCGGTCTGCCACCCAACTTAATGGATTTTCAACCAACTCGTTCGCCAATCTACCACCATAGGGAATTGAGAGCACATTCCCGAAATATGAGCTCATAATCTCTTCCTTGTTTTTGTCACCGTTGCTTAGCCTCTTTCTTCCATCAACAACCAACCCCATTTTTGCAACGATATTTTCATTATCAGTTGAAGCTGCCGCGGCAACCATCTTCCACAGTAAAGCAGAAAATGATTCAAGTTTTGACCGCTTAACACTGCCACCATTGTTTGAGTTGGCTTGTGATTGCATGTTGTTTAGTTCTTCACTTGTTACATAGTATATGCGACTTATTATTGGATCAGTTTTAATATCGGATTCAAGCTCAGGTGCAGGTGGAGGAGGTAGATCAGAGAGGGGGACGTACATGTCATAAATTGAAGGATGGATGGAAGGTGGGCGTCGTGGGGTCAAAAGAGATCTCCGAAAACAAGGTTGTGTTGTTGGAATGAATGATTTGTTATTCTTGGATCGGGCTATCTCGGCCCAAGATACAAGGAACATATTTGCAGAATAGGCATCCGCTATACGATGGTCAAAAGTGCATGCCACTACTAATCCACCACATTTCATCCATGTTGCCTGTATAATAATAATGACAATTAAAACACTTTTTAATACTAAGTATATTTTTTTCAACCAATAATGAAAATTTTGTTGCAATAAATTAAAATGAGTGCATGCAAAAATATCGCACAACAAAAATCTTTTACTATTACAAAATTGAAAGGAAACAAAAAAATATTTTAGATCTTTTCGAAATGTTGTTTGACTGTATCTAACTATATAGAAAGAAAAAAAAAACTTGACTTAGGCACTAAAATAAATACCATAGTTGAATATGTATCTATCACTAGTAAATAAAACTACTAGTATATAGACATGTTGCATTATTAATATTGTTTTAAAATTAATATTTCACCTGAACAGCAAGAACACCATGTTTCTTCTTTGGAACAAGCTTCCCTTCAACACTTTCATCTGGATTATACAAATTAAGAGATTGTAATTCAACATCAGCAAAAGCTTCAACAAAATCAACACCACGGTTATTGCAAAGTAACTCAGGTTCACCCATGGAATTTTTCACCACTTCACCAGCAAAGGCATAATAAGAAACAAGAGTCTCAGCTAATGAATTTTTCAAACACTCAATAATATTATGGTGGGTGCCAATAGTAATTATAGGTTTATTGTAGCAAAAGAACACACTAACATCAACAGGAGGAAGAATCAAATCAAGATTTGATAGTGGCAACCAATGTTCTTGCATTGGTAGTGCAGCTGCCACTGTTTCCTCGTTGGTCACATTCACAATGAATTCAACTTTTCCAATACACATTTTTGGTGATAAGATTGATTCAAAGAAAATAAAAATAGTTATAAGATTGAGAAAAATCGATTAGTGGAAAATGTTTTACACTAGTTTGTTTGATTGTTATTTGGTGAATAAGCTAGAAGGGTATGCATGTATTTATAGAAAGAATAATAGAGGTTATGTATGTCACTCATGATGTGTGATTTTGGTCGGTAATAAATATTTTTATTTTACTATTCAGAATCAAAGTCAATCTTGGTAAATTATTTATTCAATATGTAAAAATTATTCATAGAGATAATTTCCAAAGTTTGCCGTCGTTTAGAATATGCTTCGTTGTTCTTTCGTGGAAACGCTATATTTGAGTGATGTGTGATGAGATATTTTTTTTTTGACAAAATGTGTGATGAGATATATATAATATATATGAGATTAGGAGATGATTTGATCAAACTATACTGTCTTTTTTTATATTTTTAGTGCCTAAAGACAGAATCCTCATACTTGCATTGTGAATATGTCATGCTTCACGTACATGGGGACATAATGGAGAATACACGATTTTTTTTTTAAATGAAAAATATATTATATTAATAATATATAAAAAAAAATATTGGAAAATGTTCAAAAAAATAAAGAGATATTAGAAGTACACTCCAACAAAATTCAACAATTTCTAAAGTGAGATGGAAAAACAAACAGACAAAAAATAAAACTGCAAGAAAACAAGAAGATACACCATCAACTAAAAATACTCAAAGGACCACCCCGAAAAGAAGAAATCAGGATCAACATACAAGTAAGACAAAATAATGAAGGACTCCATCACTCCAATTCCCCTTATCATCAAGACCAAACATGACACCCCCAACAAACTCTACCAATTTAAACATAAATGGATACTCCACTCATAACAAACAAAATGCGCCAGAGTTTTACCTAAAAATTATTTTCACGATGAATGATATCATCACAATCACTTCAGGGTGATCCAATATATATAGATTAATTCCGGCTCAACATATTTAGAGCTTCAAAGCAAGCTTTATTGCAAGATATTTAAAAATAAAAATAATGCACGATTTACAAAAATAAATTATAAGTTTTGAATTTGGATACGGAAGAATATAAAGTTTTTATATTGAGTTATGGTCTATTTGGATTAGCGGATTTTTTAACTTATAAAAATAGTTTATGCAAATAAATAAATTTTATGTTAATCATAGTTCTCGCAAGTAAAATTTGTATCTTCATAAGTTATTATTTCATATAATACCTCAACAAACTTATAAATAATATATAAAAACTTATTTATTTGTATAAGTTGTTTTACATAAATTGAAAAATAAGTCAATCCATAAGGACTCTTAAGCGCTATTTGAATTCATTTATTTAAGCTTATTAATTAATATAAACTTTATAATTAAGATTGTTTGGGAGTACTTATGAAACAACTTATATAATACATTTCATAATTTCTTCCCAGCTTATTTTTACAAGTTATTCAATATAAGGCCCGTTTGAATTCGGCTTATTTTGAGCTTATGAAAATAGTTTATGTAAATAAATAAAATTTTATGTTAATTCATAAGTTTTTACCGAGAAAAATTGTAAGTGTTGTTTCATCAAATTACCTTAAAAATCTTATAATGCATAACAGTTTATTTATTTGCATAAACTGTTTCACATAAACTTAAAAATAAGTCAATCTAAACAGGCGATAATTTATAAAAGAAGCTCATGGCATATACAAAAACGATGTTATTTTATTTTATTTTATTTTTGTCATAGAATTATCTCATAAATTTATACATAGTTACTTATCACAATAAGCACTTGTGTTATACTCCATATAAGACATAATTAAGCTGGACAAACCTCTATAACTAATTTATTTATCATCCTCACTAATTTGAGGGATACTTTCTAATGTGAATTTATGCGTGATCTCAAAATCTTTGTTTTGAACCAAATATAATTATATCATGATCTAGTATCGGAGAAATACTTATATAGGCATAAATATAAATATTAGGTGTTAGGCACATTCACATGAAACAAATAAAAATAAAGAAAAAATGATTGAAGTAATGTAACAATTTTATTTTTTTTTTAATTATTTTGATTTGTGTATGTGTGCCTAAATTTTGCACCCAAATTCTAGTGCCTAAGCAAGTGTTGCTCCTGGGCTCGCTATACAATGAACATGCGATATACTATTGCACATTGAATTAAATCCTTCCGTTACTTTTTATAAGAAACAAAAGTAAAATTTTGTGTATTTCTTTTTATAAGAAATTTTGACTAATTTTCAAATGTTTTAAAGGTTAAATTTCACTATGCCCTTATTTACTATGAAAGAGAATATTAAAAATAAGTAAGTTAATTGAATTTAGAGAAATTAAATAAGAGTATAAATGAAATAAGTTTAAATTTATAAGAGTATTAAATGAAAAGAACTATTTACAATATATTTATTTGGTATACGTAACTTTTTCAAATTGTTTTTTATAAAAAAGAACAAAGGGAGTATTAATCTGCCTCTCAAATGTTGAATTCCAGTCAAACTAGCTTATGTTCCTTTTTAGGGAAGAGTTGTGTTATCAACCCATCCAACATTAATTCAGTTGCCAAAATGAATACTTCTAATACTATACTTTAATCCCATTCCACCATTAGAACACCGCAAATATTAATTAATTACTATTCTTTGTGACCATGGTAGTTGCTAGGTATACCAACTTTGTTACAAGTACCTTTGTTTTGGTCAAGCTACAAAGTACTTTTTTACAATGTTAATTTAATATTTTTTTGGTGTATAAAATGTGAAACCCCAAAAGATTACGGTCTGGGTTGGTGTAGTTTTTTTTATATTGAATTATGATCAACTTGAATCGGTTTGAAGGAGTGGGCAAAAATCCGCAAACCGATTCAAACCGAATAATTCGAATTGAAAAATGGTCAACTGGGTGGATCATTGCGGATCGTCGGGTTGTCAGTCACACATTTTTTGTTTTAGATAGGTTGAAATGGACGGATTCGGTTTTCTAAAATAAATCCAACGATATCCAAACCTGTCCGAGTTATATAAACTGCAAACTTTTGTTTTATTTGATATATAAAACATGATGAAGTAAACTGGACATATCTCCAGACACAATCTCAAAACTTGTTACCATTTGTTTCCTTGGAAAGTGAAAATATGAAACTACTAACTAGTAGTTGAAAATCACTAGCTTTCTCTACTCAAATACTAATACTATCATATATTTATTGTTACTATTTTATTTTATGTTACACTTCATTATGTTTCATTTGCACTTTCTCTTCGCACAACACAATTGAGGTTTTTTATTTTATTTTTTAGATAATTTTTCATTCGTTAGTTCAAAATCTAATTAACCGGCCCGTCAAACAATCAATCCGCACAAACCATATCCGTAAAAACCAAACTTTTAAAAAGGGCCGGATTGAAACTTATTATTGCAACTGCGGGTTGAGATGAGTGATATTTTTGGGCCCAATCCCGCTATACCCAACCAATTGTCCATCTTATAAGTTTATCAAGGATGTTTATGATAAAATAGTTTATAAAAATACAATTTTCATTAGTGGAAACTTATAAATTAACATAAAACTTTATATATTTGCATAAGTTGTTTTTCATAAGATCAAAAATAAACTAATTCAATTATTGTTATTTTTAAAAAAATCTCTTTCGAATATTATTTTAAACCTACACTACACGTTTTGTTGCAACACTCCTCATAACTATTTTCTAAAAATGCACACTATAAAATACACACATCATTCGTAATAGAGATATTGATGTATTTTATTTTCAGAAGAAAAATCTGACAAAAAATTATTCTCACTAAAATAATCTAATAAAAAATTCTTCTCACTAATAATTAAATTAAGATTTTTTCGAACAATCAATCTTAATGAAAGTTCATTAAGTCAATGACTTTGACAAAATTTATATTAGTCCAAAACTACTTCCAAACTTAGACCTTAATATATGAAACGAGAAGAAGACTCATTACAGTTTCCGAGTTCCCACAAATATAAGATATAAATCAAATGAAAGAGACACCATCTTTTATTCTAGACTAGACTAGATACAAAGGAAGAGATTATTCAACATATATATAACTAATAAAATCCTGAAAATGCACAAATCCTCAACACAAAAAAACTATATCAAGGAGTCAAAGACAACCATTTATTTAATAGCAAGCCACAATATCTAATTTATTAGGATGCTGATGACGATCCCACAATATCATTGTTTCCTCCTCCATGATGAACTTGGTTGTCCCTAACATTGTCATACAATTGTTGTGCCCACATCCAAGTTGCTGGGTCTTCCTGAATGCATATAGAGTATCATATTTAATAATGTAAAAACAAAGTACAATGTGAATGACCTCTTTATAAAGGCAAGTGAAATTTCTCAAGCACTAAAATTGAGTATTTGAAGAAACTTAACTTTATCTAGTTATTATCATAACTTAAATTTTCCAAAGTAAAACGCTTATTAATAAGTCATATTTGTACTAGTGTATGCATTATAGTGTTAGAAGTAATTTTTTCCTTGGACACAATCCTCAACAATAATTTAGTACACTATACAAGATAAATGTATTGTAGCATCGAAAATTTAGGGTCGACCATAAAATAATTAATCACATTATCCGAACAAGGTCTTTGTTATATTATAGGAATTACTTACACGAAGGGAGTTAATGAAAGTCGGTTTTCCAAACACATTCGGAAGAGAGGTTCTTAATGCATTGCCGGCCCTGCTTTAATATGATAGAAAAGTTTTATTAGAAATTTTGAAAGGGCAAAAAGCATGTTCAAGAGCACTTAAGATGATGAAATTGCTCTACCAACCAACGATTTTGTGACAAACGAGAATAGCATGGAATTAGATGCTTCAAAAGACGATTTGATGGTTGATATTCAAGATTTTCCAACACCCTGTCCAAAACTCGACCGACGGCCAAAAACCGCTCTGGTCTAGCACAAACACAAGCCAAACCATCATCATCTAACAAAATTTTCTCAAGTATTAATGTTGCAACCTGCATATACATATACAACTTTCATTATGAGATATTGGTAGCTAAAAATAATTGTGAGTGAACTTAGCTTTTACATATAAAAGTACATGAAGCCAACACTAATTAACAAGTAACTTTTTATATTTTCTACACTTATAAGTAAGTTGTCTTAGAGTAACAAATACGCTACACATAGTACAATTTTCGGTCTAAACGTTCATTTTAATGCAACAAAACATGCAGTTCAGCAATGTTCTGACTATAACTCACCTCACACTTGCCAGTTGCCGCAACAACTATGTGGTTCATATAAACAAAATACTCTATAAAATCAAGTTAGTTAAAAAATAAGAAAGAAACTCACAGTTTTTGTTAGCTCTTTGCCGATTTCCATATTGCGCAAACACAAAGGAATTATCTCGCTTGCAAGAAAGAAACCTATAACTTCTTTGGTGCTAACCTGCCAATATATCAAGTATAAAAAAATTTATTACAAATGACAAAATAAAAATAAAACTGGTTTAACATGTAAATTGGTAGAAAAGAACTTCAATATAGTGATTTAAAAAGCTTATATAATAGTTGAGAAATATTAATTCTCTAATGATGTACATGAACACATCCAAACAAGTTTTTATTTGTACACTGCAAATACATAAATATGATTTTTTTTCGGATTCAATGTGAAACTTAAATAGATATAACTGAAAACATATATTAAGAAAATGATAAGACTTCAAAAGAAAAAAAATGTAAACCAATTATTCGTCGAATAACTAGCTGCTTGCAATAGATTTAAAATAATCAATAATTAGTTTTTTTGTGTGTGAATGAAATCAATGATTAGTTGGTACAACATTTATGTACTTAATGACATTGCAAGATGTTTTGTAACATTTTTTGTCACCATAAAAAATATATTAAAGTAACAACATGTATGAATTGAAAAAATAGAACCAACGAGTATCTAATACCTTTACCAAGGCACCAATGACTCCAAGACTAGAAAGTCTCAAATTCTCAAAATGTGGTAACTTGGTTGTTGTATCAAGGAAAGGATACAAATACAAAGGTATGTTAGCTGCAGATAAAAAAAATGTAAATGTAAATAACAGTTTGACTAATATATTTTTTCTTTAAATTTTGCTTTTGAAATATAAATGAGCAAAATCCATCATGAAATTAAATAATGGTAAAGCTATTATGCCCTTGAAAAAACTGTAATTTCAAGTAAATTTTAGTCCAAAAAGGCATACAAATAGATGCATTAATATAATAAAAGACCTTCTAAAAAGGATTCAAAAAGTTATGCATAGTAATATTATGTCACATAGGTCTATGAATGTAGCATTTCAAAGATTGAGTTTTGCGATACAAAAAGGTTTAGCAGCGCAGCTTGTTGTCCGTCTTCCTTTTATTCATGTGTAATTATCTTATATATATATAAAAAGAGTTAGATAAAAAAAAGTAGAGTATCTAAATTTATATGCATAGTGCTCTTTAATTTCACATTTGATATTACTCATATCACATCAAACAAATCTTAATATAGGGTGCTGTTTGTTTTGACTTTTTTTAAAATGGATTTTATAGTGTTACATGATTTTGCGTAAAAAAAATTTACAAAAAAACTAGGACAAAGCATTCAAGATATTTTACTCATTGTGCCTCTGCAACTGAGTAATGCACTTCCGTAACTGATTTTTTCAAGAAACTAGTTCCGCAGTTTGAATCTTGGCTACAAACATCAAAAGAGTCAAATTCAGAGGAACCTTCAATAATTTGAGAATCCCACGACTTACTGAACATATCAGATTGCCCACCAACATTGCGAGACTGCTTCTTACCTTTGCCACGGCCCCCTCGGGGTGAATTTTCCTTGTTACCCTTCTTTACATTTTTCTTTTCATTCTTCTTCTTCTTCCTAGATTTCTGCTGTTTATTGTTCTTGACAGTATGCGACACCAATGTAGGTGTTGGATCATACACATCAGCAGCCCATTTCACTGTCAATTTTATAGGTGGTTCCCCGTTCTTATCACGACTACCTTTCATAGCAGATTTAAGCTCCGAAGGAGCCTGTGATGCAATAAACATAGAAAAAAGCACCATTAGACAAGAAATGCGTGAACTAAGATAAATATTACTTGGTAAACATCCATGAGTCCGAAATCATGTTTCACATTTGTGATTCTATCTATCACCTGTTTTGAACGCATAAGATTAAGGTGACAAATTTCTAATTCCTTCAAACCTCACTTTTTATCTGGAGGAAATTAAATAGAAAAGGACACGCTACATAGAGACAGAACCGCATTTTAATAGTCCAAATAACAAAAAGTGCAGTAACAATGGTATTGCTTGAATAAATGGACAGCATCAAATAGACCACCAAATTAATACACAAATGGATAGGAACGATATTATTCAGGTAAAACACTAGCTTTTTCAAACAGGAAAGGAAAACGAAAAAACTCAAACAATATATCGTATGTTTTAGGCATTGAGAAAAACATAATAGTTTCCTATCATATACATATAAACATTATTTACACTGACATTGTAAAATATAAAAATAAAAAATAAAATAAAAAAACTTACAGGCAGAGATATCGAACGAGAATAAGTTTGATGAGCAGAATGCTCAGAAGGTGATCCTGTAGCTGATGAATCTGCATCCTCGTCAGAAGAGCTCGAAGGCAACACCACATGAGGAATTGGAAAGGTTGCAGACTTTTTCAAACACGTCATGTTCGGTTTTGATTCTTTCTGTTTAATAACCCCACATATCTGCATATGATAAGCATTGAAAAGTTAAACCGACGGACATAAATTTGTAATATTCTAGCTACACTAACTTCACGAGTACGAAGAAAAAACAGAAAACATCATAGCAGAGGTTAGAACAGCAGTAAATATAATAGGACCTGGCAGGTTCTTATTGAGAACAATATTGACAAGCAATGAACTATGTCTAAGACTTTTAGACAAGAGCTAATTGTCCCTCAGCTTATGTTTTCACTTTTCAGCTTATGTTTTCACTTTTCAACTACATTTTGTAAAGGGTTAACAGGCTTTTACCCCCTGCAAAGTAGACGAGTTTTGCGTTACCCTGCCTGAAGGGAATTGCCTAAGGTTTTAAATTGCGGACTGCATCAGCTGATGCGGCCGCAATATTGCGGATGCGGTAGGCGCCGCAACAGCATCGGACTGCAATTGCAGTGTGAACTCAAATCACGTGTGATGCCGCAACGCAACCGCAACGCAACGGCATTTTAACCGCAACAGTACATTATATCACAAATCAAGAAAAAAGGAATAACAAAAAAAACAGGGAATCTCAAATAAGTTCAGAAAATAGGAAAAAACAAAAAAAAAGAAAAGAATCTTACTGTAAAATTACCTTTATTTTTCCTTTGTGTCTTTTCTGAACAACAATACAAACTATCAACACCATTAAAAATTCTACCAGCCCAATAACCACTTCTCCATCTTCTTATCTCTCCTTCCCAAACTACTATCTGTGGTGGTAACCCTTCTGGATCAACTCCCAATTCCCTTTTGAAGGATCTGTACTTGATTTCCATGAAGTGAATCTAAAACTCTTCTTTTTTCCATTCACAGGAACTTTCATACCAGGAACATAAGTATCTGAAACAATGAAAACACAAGTTACAAAGTGAAGATGAGAGCAGCAACAATACAACCAGAGAACAAACAAATTGTTAATCCAAAAAACGCAGTCTAAAGGTATGTTAGTTCAATACTCTTCCCTTCACTCATGTTGTTCTTTGGTTTGTGAAGTTGCAAATAAATTATAGATCTGCTGGAAATTGATTGAAGAAACCAAACATCTGAACTCTGTTGTTGTTTTCTGTGACACCACCATTACTCTGTTGTTTCCGAAACTGTACTTGTGGGTTGTGGCGTAGGCGGCGAGAGGGAGAGAAGAAGCAGAGAGAGAACAGAGTAAAGAAGCAGAGCAATTGATTTGAGTGAGTGTGAGACTGTGAGGGTTGGTTATTATTATTAATAATAATTATAATATAAATTTATTTTATTTCTTTAAGTGGGACAAGAAAATTTAGTGAGGGAACCAAAAAATTAAGTGAGGGAACCGAAAAATTAAGTGGGACAAGAAAATTTAGTGGGATTGGGTAGTGGGGGGAATTGAAATTTAGTGGGATTAGCTAACATTTTTTTTTTTAAAATTTATTAATAGATATATAATTTATTTTTATATAGATATTAATATTAGCTAATTTTTGTATTTACTATCAAGAAAAATGAGATTAATATTATTTATACAATATCTTAAACATGAATTTAAATTTATAGAGAACTATAAATAAAAGATATATAAGAAATTACAATAATTATAGTTTTTTTGTGTGTTTGTGCGGATATAAAATTATTTCACGCTGCAGCGGCTGCAATCTGGATCGCAGCGGCCGCAGTGGCCGCAACCGCAACACCCGCAACCGCAACCGCATCGGCAACTGCAACCGCAATTTAAAACCTGGCCGGGTTTCACAGAAAACATACCTCGAGTTTTTCCAGAAGGCCTTGGTGCCCTTATATACAAAGACTCATGGGATGTCCCTGTAGTGTTCAAATGGCTTCAGGAGGTACAGTAACTTTTTTTTGAAAAACAACTTCTGATACTTGCATATAATAATTGAATTCGATTTTTGTTAAGTTTACAAACTGATAGAGAGAAAAGGGATAGATTTGTATTGAAGAATCAACATTATGATTACATAACCTGGAAATGTAACACTAGCAGCTTTATATACAGGAAGCTTAGGCTATGCTATTTATCTAGTGCTTCCTTTAATGTAACTAACTACTTAAGAAGCTACATAATCACTTATCTAGTGATTAATTCTTTATGCAGTAAAAGTAAAACATGCAGTAAAGGTAAAGCTAGGTAAATGGATCTTAACATCCCCTCTCAAGCTAAGGCTTGTATATGTCAATTAAGCCTAGCTTGTCTATGAAGCCATTGAACTTAGCAACTCCCAAAGGCTTGGTTAAACAATCTGCTAGTTGATCCTCAGTAGAGATAGGTAGCAACCTCAATAACCCTTGCTGCAGCTTCTCCCTCACCAAGTGACAGTCAATTTCTAAATGTTTAGTTCTTTCATGGAAAACAGGATTTGAGGCTATGTGTAATGCACTTTGACTATCACAGTATATGACTGGAGGTTTACTACATTGAATCTTCAAATCATCCATCAAGTATAGTAGCCAAATGAGTTCACATGTAGCACTAGATAAAGCCCTATATTCTGCCTCTGATGAAGATCTTGAGACAGTAGTTTGCTTCTTAGCTTTCCATGAGACTAAAGATGAACCAATGAAGAAGCAATATCCTGTTGTGGATTTTCTAGTATCTAAACAGCCTGCCCAGTCAGCATCTGTGAAACCTAGAATTTGAAGATCAGAATTTCTGGGAAATAACAAGCCTCTGCCTGGACTGTGCTTGAGGTATCTTATGACTCTACAAGCTGCATTGTAGTGATTTGTAGTTGGTTTGCTCAAAAATTGACTGAGTTGTTGAGTAGCAAAGCATATGTCTGGTCTTGTATTGGTCAGATACAACAGTTTCCCAACTAACCTTCTATATTGAGAAATATCTGCATAAGGCTTACTGTCATCATTGTGTAACTTCACTGCTGGGTCAAGTGGAGTGGAGGCTGGTTTGCTTCCTAACATGCCAGAATCTTTAAGAAGATCAAGGCAGTATTTCCTTTGGGAAATGGTAATGCCCTCCCTTGATTGTGCCACCTCTAAGCCAAGAAAATATTTCAAGGAACCTAGATCCTTAATTTTGAAATGAGTATCAAGTATGAGCTTAATCCTGTCAATTTCAATCACACTAGTGCCTGCCAAGATAATATCATCCACATAGTGAACTAACATATTGCAACGGTTCCAAGCTCGAAACGAAGGATCGAAATCATCGATCGGAACCGGAATAGATCCATCAATGAATTCGAGCTTGAGTTTCCCACCTAAAGCACGACGCATGGAACGGGACCACGCGTGATAATTCGAGCCATTGAGAAGAGGAACGACCTTAACGGAGGAAGGTCCATCGCTGGAATGGACGTAGTAAGGAGAAGAAGGATCAGAAGACGGTTCCGGAGGTGGAGGAGGAGCAATTCGAGGCGGCATCGTTCGCCGGAAAAGTTAGTTAGAGGTGAAACAGAAAACGGTTACGGAAGCGATTTGGATCGGAGTGGCGGTGATACCATGTTAAGTTTACAAACTGATAGAGAGAAAAGGGATAGATTTGTATTGAAGAATCAACATTATGATTACATAACCTGGAAATGTAACACTAGCAGCTTTATATACAGGAAGCTTAGGCTATGCTATTTATCTAGTGCTTCCTTTAATGTAACTAACTACTTAAGAAGCTACATAATCACTTATCTAGTGATTAATTCTTTATGCAGTAAAAGTAAAACATGCAGTAAAGGTAAAGCTAGGTAAATGGATCTTAACAATTTTGTCCAGGGAGCTTAGCTCAATTGGTTGGACATTGCATAATATATGCAGGGGATTGAGGTTTAAACCCCAGTCATCCCACTTATCCACCTTAAGAATGGAATTTCTAGCCACTAGGCTACCTGAAAAAATAAAAATAATTGAATTCGACTTTCAGTTTCAAAAATTTTAGTATAGTTCTGTATTAATAATCTCTCACATCAGGCTGGGAACATACAAGACTCTGAGATGAGACGAACATTTAATATGGGCATAGGGATGGTCCTGGTGGTTAGTCCAGAGGCAGCTAATACAATACTTGACAATGTTCAAAAAGCTTATCGCATTGGTCAAGTTATAAGCGGCAAGGGAGTTACCTATGATGCTTAATTTTGGTTTTCTCACTATGTTTTGTTTTAACTCCTAATACTTTATTTCTTGTTTGGAAGAATTTGTGAATTTCTTAGTTCATTTCAATTCACTCTTTAGTTCATTAAATGACAACAAATACTTACACATTGATCATCGAAAAAACACTAAATAATATGTATAGTTTGATATATCTCACATGAAAGATAAACGACAACAAATACTTACACATTGATCATTGATGAAAATATTAAACATGTTATAATTAACTTTAACAAGGTACAAGGTATATATATTACATTATATTTATCTTAAATCCACATCAAAATATTACTAGCAAGTTTTTTATGATTTATTACTAGTACCAATAATACAGTTAACAAACAAATGAATCTTAACAAAAACAAAATTAATTGAGAAGGTAATCCCAAGAGATTGGTCTAAAGAAATGGGGAGCTCGAGCCTCCATGTAGTGCAAGTGTGTCTTAGGAAGGTGCATATAGAGCAACCAATCACCATTCCTTTTAGGACTAGGCATTGGCATAACATATCCAGCACCACCATCCGGTCCACCCCAAGGAAAATGATAAGATCCAAGCACAGGCTTCCCCCATCCAAAATCCACCTTCGACTCCGGAAACCGTTGGCCGGATGACACAACAAATGTCGGGCCCTCTTCTCCACCAGTGCTACTAGAATATATCCTCGCCAACCCTGGAACTGGTCGATGCTCTTCCACCCAATCAATTAGTCCCAAGAAATGCTCCTCTGTCACTGCCTCCTCCAAAAAATTATGAACTCGGTCTGCCACCCAACTTAATGGATTTTCAACCAACTCGTTCGCCAATCTACCACCATAGGGAATTGAGAGCACATTCCCGAAATATGAGCTCATAATCTCTTCCTTGTTTTTGTCACCGTTGCTTAGCCTCTTTCTTCCATCAACAACCAACCCCATTTTTGCAACGATATTTTCATTATCAGTTGAAGCTGCCGCGGCAACCATCTTCCACAGTAAAGCAGAAAATGATTCAAGTTTTGACCGCTTAACACTGCCACCATTGTTTGAGTTGGCTTGTGATTGCATGTTGTTTAGTTCTTCACTTGTTACATAGTATATGCGACTTATTATTGGATCAGTTTTAATATCGGATTCAAGCTCAGGTGCAGGTGGAGGAGGTAGATCAGAGAGGGGGACGTACATGTCATAAATTGAAGGATGGATGGAAGGTGGGCGTCGTGGGGTCAAAAGAGATCTCCGAAAACAAGGTTGTGTTGTTGGAATGAATGATTTGTTATTCTTGGATCGGGCTATCTCGGCCCAAGATACAAGGAACATATTTGCAGAATAGGCATCCGCTATACGATGGTCAAAAGTGCATGCCACTACTAATCCACCACATTTCATCCATGTTGCCTGTATAATAATAATGACAATTAAAACACTTTTTAATACTAAGTATATTTTTTTCAACCAATAATGAAAATTTTGTTGCAATAAATTAAAATGAGTGCATGCAAAAATATCGCACAACAAAAATCTTTTACTATTACAAAATTGAAAGGAAACAAAAAAATATTTTAGATCTTTTCGAAATGTTGTTTGACTGTATCTAACTATATAGAAAGAAAAAAAAAACTTGACTTAGGCACTAAAATAAATACCATAGTTGAATATGTATCTATCACTAGTAAATAAAACTACTAGTATATAGACATGTTGCATTATTAATATTGTTTTAAAATTAATATTTCACCTGAACAGCAAGAACACCATGTTTCTTCTTTGGAACAAGCTTCCCTTCAACACTTTCATCTGGATTATACAAATTAAGAGATTGTAATTCAACATCAGCAAAAGCTTCAACAAAATCAACACCACGGTTATTGCAAAGTAACTCAGGTTCACCCATGGAATTTTTCACCACTTCACCAGCAAAGGCATAATAAGAAACAAGAGTCTCAGCTAATGAATTTTTCAAACACTCAATAATATTATGGTGGGTGCCAATAGTAATTATAGGTTTATTGTAGCAAAAGAACACACTAACATCAACAGGAGGAAGAATCAAATCAAGATTTGATAGTGGCAACCAATGTTCTTGCATTGGTAGTGCAGCTGCCACTGTTTCCTCGTTGGTCACATTCACAATGAATTCAACTTTTCCAATACACATTTTTGGTGATAAGATTGATTCAAAGAAAATAAAAATAGTTATAAGATTGAGAAAAATCGATTAGTGGAAAATGTTTTACACTAGTTTGTTTGATTGTTATTTGGTGAATAAGCTAGAAGGGTATGCATGTATTTATAGAAAGAATAATAGAGGTTATGTATGTCACTCATGATGTGTGATTTTGGTCGGTAATAAATATTTTTATTTTACTATTCAGAATCAAAGTCAATCTTGGTAAATTATTTATTCAATATGTAAAAATTATTCATAGAGATAATTTCCAAAGTTTGCCGTCGTTTAGAATATGCTTCGTTGTTCTTTCGTGGAAACGCTATATTTGAGTGATGTGTGATGAGATATTTTTTTTTTGACAAAATGTGTGATGAGATATATATAATATATATGAGATTAGGAGATGATTTGATCAAACTATACTGTCTTTTTTTATATTTTTAGTGCCTAAAGACAGAATCCTCATACTTGCATTGTGAATATGTCATGCTTCACGTACATGGGGACATAATGGAGAATACACGATTTTTTTTTTAAATGAAAAATATATTATATTAATAATATATAAAAAAAAAATATTGGAAAATGTTCAAAAAAATAAAGAGATATTAGAAGTACACTCCAACAAAATTCAACAATTTCTAAAGTGAGATGGAAAAACAAACAGACAAAAAATAAAACTGCAAGAAAACAAGAAGATACACCATCAACTAAAAATACTCAAAGGACCACCCCGAAAAGAAGAAATCAGGATCAACATACAAGTAAGACAAAATAATGAAGGACTCCATCACTCCAATTCCCCTTATCATCAAGACCAAACATGACACCCCCAACAAACTCTACCAATTTAAACATAAATGGATACTCCACTCATAACAAACAAAATGCGCCAGAGTTTTACCTAAAAATTATTTTCACGATGAATGATATCATCACAATCACTTCAGGGTGATCCAATATATATAGATTAATTCCGGCTCAACATATTTAGAGCTTCAAAGCAAGCTTTATTGCAAGATATTTAAAAATAAAAATAATGCACGATTTACAAAAATAAATTATAAGTTTTGAATTTGGATACGGAAGAATATAAAGTTTTTATATTGAGTTATGGTCTATTTGGATTAGCGGATTTTTTAACTTATAAAAATAGTTTATGCAAATAAATAAATTTTATGTTAATCATAGTTCTCGCAAGTAAAATTTGTATCTTCATAAGTTATTATTTCATATAATACCTCAACAAACTTATAAATAATATATAAAAACTTATTTATTTGTATAAGTTGTTTTACATAAATTGAAAAATAAGTCAATCCATAAGGACTCTTAAGCGCTATTTGAATTCATTTATTTAAGCTTATTAATTAATATAAACTTTATAATTAAGATTGTTTGGGAGTACTTATGAAACAACTTATATAATACATTTCATAATTTCTTCCCAGCTTATTTTTACAAGTTATTCAATATAAGGCCCGTTTGAATTCGGCTTATTTTGAGCTTATGAAAATAGTTTATGTAAATAAATAAAATTTTATGTTAATTCATAAGTTTTTACCGAGAAAAATTGTAAGTGTTGTTTCATCAAATTACCTTAAAAATCTTATAATGCATAACAGTTTATTTATTTGCATAAACTGTTTCACATAAACTTAAAAATAAGTCAATCTAAACAGGCGATAATTTATAAAAGAAGCTCATGGCATATACAAAAACGATGTTATTTTATTTTATTTTATTTTTGTCATAGAATTATCTCATAAATTTATACATAGTTACTTATCACAATAAGCACTTGTGTTATACTCCATATAAGACATAATTAAGCTGGACAAACCTCTATAACTAATTTATTTATCATCCTCACTAATTTGAGGGATACTTTCTAATGTGAATTTATGCGTGATCTCAAAATCTTTGTTTTGAACCAAATATAATTATATCATGATCTAGTATCGGAGAAATACTTATATAGGCATAAATATAAATATTAGGTGTTAGGCACATTCACATGAAACAAATAAAAATAAAGAAAAAATGATTGAAGTAATGTAACAATTTTATTTTTCTTTTAATTATTTTGATTTGTGTATGTGTGCCTAAATTTTGCACCCAAATTCTAGTGCCTAAGCAAGTGTTGCTCCTGGGCTCGCTATACAATGAACATGCGATATACTATTGCACATTGAATTAAATCCTTCCGTTACTTTTTATAAGAAACAAAAGTAAAATTTTGTGTATTTCTTTTTATAAGAAATTTTGACTAATTTTCAAATGTTTTAAAGGTTAAATTTCACTATGCCCTTATTTACTATGAAAGAGAATATTAAAAATAAGTAAGTTAATTGAATTTAGAGAAATTAAATAAGAGTATAAATGAAATAAGTTTAAATTTATAAGAGTATTAAATTAAAAGAACTATTTATAATGTATTTTTTTAGTTTATGTAACTTTTTCAAATTGTTTCTTATAAAAAAGAAGAGAGAGTATTAACCTGCCTCTCAAATGTTTAATTCCAGTCAAACTAGCTTATGTTCCTTTTTAGGGAAGAGTTGTCTTATCAACCCATCAAACATTAATTTAGTTGCCAAAATGAATACTTCTAATACTATACTTAAATCCCATTCCACCATTAGAACACCGCAAATATTAATTAATTACTATTCTTTGTGACCATGGTAGTTGCTAGGTATACCAACTTTGTTACAAGTACCTTTGTTTTGGTCAAGCTACAAAGTACTTTTTTACAATGTTATTTAATATTTTTTTGGTGTATAAAATGTGAAACCTCTCAAAAAAAAAGATTACGGTCTGGGTTGGTGTAGTTTTTTTCATATTGAATTATGATCAACTTGAATCGGTTTGAAGAGGTGGGCAAAAATCCGCAAACCGATTCAAACCGAATAATTCGAATTGAAAAATGGTCAATTAGGTGGGTCATTACGGATCGTCGGGTTGTCAGTCGCACATTTTTTGTTTTAGATAGGTTGAAATGGGCGGATTCGGTTTTCTAAAATAAATTCAACGATACCCAAACCTATCCGAGTTATATAAACTGTAAACTTTTGTTTTATTTGATATATAAAACATGATGAAGTGAACTAGACATATCTCGAGACACAATCTCAAAACTTTTTACCGTTTGTTTCCTTGGAAAGTGAAAACATGAAACTACTAACTAGTAGTTGAAAATCGATCACTAGCTTTCTCTACTCAAATATTAATACCATCATATATTTATTGTTACTATTTTATTTTATGTTACACTTCACTATGTTTCATTTGCACTTTCTCTTCGCACCACACAATTGAGGTTTTTTATTTTATTTTTTAGATAATTTTTCATTCGTTAGTTCAAAATCTAATTAACCGACCCGTCAAACAATCAATCCGCACAAACCGTATCTATAAAAACCAAACTTTTAAAAAGGGTCGGATTGAAATTTATTATTGCAACTGCGGGTTGAGATGAGTGGTATTTTTGGGCCCACCACATTGGTACTATATGAAAGGAGAAGAAGACTCATTACAGTTTCCGAGTTCCCACAAATATAAGATATATATCAAATGAAAGAGACTCCATCTTTTATTCTAGACTAGACTAGACTAGACTAGACTAGATACAAAGGAAGAGATTATTCAACATATATATAACTAATAAAATCCTGAAAATGCACAAATCCTCAACACAAAAAAACTATATCAAGGAGTCAAAGACAACCATTTATTTAATAGCAAGCCACAATATCTAATTTATTAGGATGCTGATGACGATCCCACAATATCATTGTTTCCTCCTCCATGATGAACTTGGTTGTCCCTAACATTGTCATACAATTGTTGTGCCCACATCCAAGTTGCTGGGTCTTCCTGAATGCATATAGAGTATCATATTTAATAATGTAAAAACAAAGTACAATGTGAATGACCTCTTTATAAAGGCAAGTGAAATTTCTCAAGCACTAAAATTGAGTATTTGAAGAAACTTAACTTTATCTAGTTATTATCATAACTTAAATTTTCCAAAGTAAAACGCTTATTAATAAGTCATATTTGTACTAGTGTATGCATTATAGTGTTAGAAGTAATTTTTTCCTTGGACACAATCCTCAACAACAATTTAGTACACTATACAAGATAAATGTATTGTAGCATCGAAAATTTAGGGTCGACCATAAAATAATTAATCACATTATCGGAACAAGGTCTTTGTTATATTATAGGAATTACTTACACGAAGGGAGTTAATGAAAGTCGGTTTTCCTAACACATTCGGAAGAGAGGTTCTTAATGCATTGCCGGCCCTGCTTTAATATGAGAGAAAAGTTTTATTAGAAATTTTGAAATGGCAAAAAGCATGTTCAAGAGCACTTAAGATGATGAAATTGCTCTACCAACCAACGATTTTGTGACAAACGAGAATAGCATGGAATTAGATGCTTCAAAAGACGATTTGATGGTTGATATTCAAGATTTTCCAACACCCTGTCCAAAACTCGACCGACGGCCAAAAACCGCTATGGCCTAGCACAAACACAAGCCAAACCATCATCATCTAACAAAATTTTCTCAAGTATTAATGTTGCAACCTGCATATACATATACAACTTTCATTATGAGATATTGGTAGCTAAAAATAATTGTGAGTGAACTTAGCTTTTACATATAAAAGTACATGAAGCCAACACTAATTAACAAGTAACTTTTTATATTTTCTACACTTATAAGTAAGTTGTCTTGGAGTAACAAATACGCTACACATAGTACAATTTTCGGTCTAAACGTTCATTTTAATGCAACAAAACATGCAGTTCAGCAATGTTCTGACTATAACTCACCTCACACTTGCCAGTTGCCGCAACAACTATGTGGTTCATATAAACAAAATACTCTATAAAATCAAGTTAGTTAAAAAATAAGAAAGAAACTCACAGTTTTTGTTAGCTCTTTGCCGATTTCCATATTGCGCAAACACAAAGGAATTATCTCGCTTGCAAGAAAGAAACCTATAACTTCTTTGGTGCTAACCTGCCAATATATCAAGTATAAAAAATTTTATTACAAATGACAAAATAAAAATAAAACTGGTTTAACATGTAAATTGGTAGAAAAGAACTTCAATATAGTGATTTAAAAAGCTTATATAATAGTTGAGAAATATTAATTCTCTAATGATGTACATGAACACATCCAAACAAGTTTTTATTTGTACACTGCAAATACATAAATATGATTTTTTTTCGGATTCAATGTGAAACTTAAATAGATATAACTGAAAACATATATTAAGAAAATGATAAGACTTCAAAAGAAAAAAAATGTAAACTAATTATTCGTCGAATAACTTGCTGCTTGCAAAAGATTTAAAATAATCAATAATTAGTTTTTTTGTGTGTGAATGAAATCAATGATTAGTTGGTACAACATTTATGTACTTAATGACATTGCAAGATGTTTTGTAACATTTTTTGTCACCATAAAAAATATATTAAAGTAACAACATGTATGAATTGAAAAAATAGAATCAACGAGTATCTAATACCTTTACCAAGGCACCAATGACTCCAAGACTAGAAAGTCTCAAATTCTCAAAATGTGGTAACTTGGTTGTTGTATCAAGGAAAGGATACAAATACAAAAGGTATGTTAGCTGCAGATAAAAAAATGTAAATGTAAATAACAGTTTGACTAATATATTTTTTCTTTAAATTTTGCTTTTGAAATATAAATGAGCAAAATCCATCATGAAATTAAATAATGCTAAAGCTATTATGCCCTTGAAAAAACTGTAATTTCAAGTAAATTTTAGTCCAAAAAGGCATACAAATAGATGCATTAATATAATAAAAGACCTTCTAAAAAGGATTCAAAAAGTTATGCATAGTAATATTATGTCGCATAGGTCTATGAATGTAGCATTTCAAAGATTGGGTTTTGCGATACAAAAAGGTTTAGCGGCGCAGCTTGTTGTCCGTCTTCCTTTTATTCATGTGTAATTATCTTATATATATATATATAAAAAGAGTTAGATAAAAAAAAAATAAAAAAAAGTAGAGTATCTAAATTTATATGCATAGTGCTCTTTAATTTCACATTTGATATTACTCATATCACATCAAACAAATCTTAATATAGGGTGCTGTTTGTTTTGACTTTTTTTAAAAGGGATTTTATAGTGTTACATGATTTTGCGTAAAAAAAATTTACAAAAAAACTTTATAAAAAAGCTTCAAATGAAAATTTTGTTTGAATAGTTATTTTTAAAATGTGATTTTAGGTATTTTATCATTTTATCGAAGGAAAAAAAAATTGGATATCAAAATTTCAAAAAATCACTTAATTTTGAAGCTATTTCAAATAGATTTTCTTAAAAATCATTTTTAAAATACAACTTTTAAAAAAAAAAATCTGATTTTGACTATGTTTTGATCTTCAACAATGTATGTTTATGTTATATGATGTCAAAATTAGTGTTTCAATTAGGGAAAAAAAACAAATATAAAAAAACTTGTAATATTTTGGAAAATGGTTTTACAAAATCATATTCAAGTACAAAGAAAAAATCCATTTTTTTAAAGCTGAAACAAACAGACCTATAATTAAATGTCAATATCTACATAACAAGGTCACATTTAAAACTACTATTATTTTAATGATTTTTCTATTATGTACAAATTTACAAATTGCCACCATCAAATGAATGGTGTGACTTGTAAAGTATAAGAGTAAATTGAAATTTGAAGTAATTAAGATGTATATGAAATTTGACATTACCATTGAGAAATGGCATCTTTGTATCAGGGTGAGATGCAACACACTGTAGTAAAAATGTGAGATATATAGAAACGTGTTAGAGAACTTGGTTTCATATTTTTTTCTATATAAAGAAAAGAAAAAGTATAAGATTTTTATATGGACACGTTTCTAATATGATTGATTATAAGGTATTTTGGGATATGATGAAAGTGGCCTTATATTAAACACAAAGATCAAAGGAAACTCATCTTACCGTAAGTAATGCAAGAACGTTGCACACTCGAGTTGATTGTGCAGAAGTAAGAGATTCTGGTGAAAGATGTGGATATATTGCAATTACTTCCTGAAAAAATTAGACATTGAAAAATAAATGTTTGAAAATATATAAACATAAATTAGTGAAACATTGTGGTAGAATATGCCATATAAACGAGAGGTAAGTTTTTCTTCATTCGAAACTAATGAATGTCAGGTCGGAGGTTTCTGCTTTATTATCAAAATGAGATAAATAAACAGTGCAATAAAAGAAAGAAGTTTGCTAGAAATACTGAAGCAAAGAAAGTAAAATTAAACTTTTGAAGAATTGCAGATAATTTATATAACACTCAATAAAAATTAGGCATACAAGTAAATTTGTAAGTGACAGTTGAAAATTAATTTTTACCCCCATCTACAAATTTGTTAATGTGGCTAATTTTTATTGTGCATTTGATAAAACTAAATAAAAAATAATTAAATAATGTGACAATATACTTGACCAAAAAAATATATATATATGTGACAATATTAATTTTGTTTTAAATTATTTTTCATTGTGAGCATATGTCTAAATACTTTTTTCTTGGATTTGTGCCCAACTAAATATTTCACCCTAAGAAACCTAATATATAATGCAAGTCATATACAACATACCTGTAAAAGTACTGCAATAGTACCAAAAGAATTCCACAATAAAAGGGCAAGTTCCTGAGATAACTCCTTCATCTGAAAAATAAAAGTCTGCTGTTCAAAAACAAAAATCTGAAAAAAAAATAGTTCAAATCTATTTTGACAATGGAGCACATTAAATTTAGTGCTAGACAACTCCTCCAAGATTTTGATCATTTGTGAGTTTAATGAGAGATTTTAAAAATAGGCAAAAAAATATTTAAAAGATAAATTTGTAAGAACCTTGGAGAGCTCATGAATAGCATTTTCTCGGAGATCAGATTTCCTGAGTTCAATGACAAGTCAGTTGTTTTGAAGCATGTATCGAAGCATGTAGGCATGTATCGATACATGAGTTACGTTCTGTCCAAACTGAAGAGCTATGTATCGATACATATCAGTTTATTTTTGAAATTTGAAAGATAACTGACATATATCCATGCAAAATTCATTTGTATCGATCCAAAATGCATTATTTTCAAATTTTCTCAAAATACATGAACATATAAGTTTCAAAAATAATTTTTATGACTTCCTAATAACATGTATGTATGAAACACATCTCCTCATATGGAATTGTTATCAATTGTATTCATAGGTTTTAATTATAGGCAAATTATAGGCATGCACATATTCTTGTATCTACTCATATATATGTAAAGTAAATTATATGAAATTTATCATGTATCTCCTCATATAGAATTGTTATCAATTGTATTCATAGGTTTTAATTATACGCAAATTATAGGCATGCATATATTCTTGTATCTACTCATATATATGTAAAGCAAATTATATGAAATAAACAACAATTTCCGATACAATAATTTTTTTCTCAATTTTTTTATTGTTATCTTATTTGTGAAAAAAAATTAATTATTCAGTAAAAATAACGAGTGATTAATAACTTATTATTAAATGAATGAAAGATGTATAAATTATATAGTAAAATGATGGAAATATTTAAAGGAATATTTATAAAATAAAAAGAAAAGGGTATAATGGAGGAATGCAAAAAATTAAAATATTAATCTTTTTTAAATTATAAATAAGAGTTGCAATTTTTTTTTACTTTGTTGCACAGTTTGATTTTACAACAGCTAGTCATAAATTTATATCTATACAAACTAACTAAAATTATATGGTTAGTTTTGTAAATTTGTTTTAAGTAATTGAAAAAAAAAAAAAAATTCTTTCACCAAAACACAATTGTAGATTTTTCAATGCCAAACAAGCAGATGTTTTCTTTTTTCCCTAACTGAAATACAGTCAGAAGAAGACAATATATTTGTTAGGTGAATTAGCATAAGAAATCAACCAAGCGTAAAAATACTTATACCGTTAATTATACCACTATTACTATTTCTTTTTTCCTAATTGAAATACAGTCAAATCAGCATTAGTCGAAATTCTCAATTGAAAAAATTGGTTCAGTGCCGTGGTTCAAATTGTTTTTGACTGGATTACGTTGAGAATAACAACATGTAATTAACCTACATAAATACACATAAATAAAAGGAAGACGGAACAACAATCTATGCCGCTAAACTTAACATATTAAATTACAAAATAAAAGCATTGGAGTGAAGTGGGATTAGGTTAATTTACTAACTTACTCACACGTGAGAGTTTTTTTGTGGTTACCTTCTAAAAACTAGGTGGAAGTAAGTTAGTTGATTGTCATTCAACCAAAATGTAGTAAAGTTGATCGAAAAACAACATGTAATTTATATGTATGAACAATAGAATGTTGTAAGAGAAAGAACCTGGCATTCAAACACTAGTTCTATCTGCTGAAAATCTTCAAAAGGGTATGAAAAATTTCAAGAGTTTAGTTGTGAATGTTGAATGAATGTAATATTTATATTTTCAATACAAAATGATATTTTATAAGTTATAAGGTATAAAAAAATCTCAATTAATATCAACAGATTTTATTTCCTTAAAAAATTTAATTGTCTTAATTAAATGACACAAAATTTATTTATATTTTATAAAAATAATTAGAATCTTTTAAAATCTCAATTCAACACACATTCTAATAATCATTATAGAAAGTAATTACTATTATTGATATTTTTGGAAATTACTCAACAACATTCCCTTATCGGACATCTTAGATCATGGTTGTGTTGTGGAATTAAGGTTAGTTTTTTTATAGTTAAATTAGTTTGTTTTTCACATGTATTGGTGCTGTTTTTTTACTTTTTATCTTGGTACGATGTTTATTTAACTAAATTGAAAATTTAGTTTTGATTTAGTTTCGATCAAATTAATAACTTTGATGCTATCAATATTACAAATCTGAGGATATGGATAATCAAGACACTTAAATATAGGTATTTTTGTATATTTATGCAAAAAATAAAAAATGACACAGTATATTCATGCAATTTGTCATTGGATAACACAAAATAATAATGCATTAAAAATAACAAACAATGAAATGTCGTGAATTATATATAAAGTGAAAAACAAAAACAATTAATGTCTCATTTAACTTTGTAAAGGAATATTTGTACTTTTCTCTCTTTCAAAAAAGGATTGGATTTTCTTTTTCCAGCAAGAAATCAAAACTAAGGACCAGGAGACAATAGGATATTCACTCTAAAAGAAATGTCATGTGATAAGAAATCTGATTTAAATTCTTCGGTTATAAAATAAATAAATCTTAACTTTTTTTCGTCTAATTTATTGTTTTTTATACAATAACTTATTTATTATGTACTCTTATTTATTGTTATGATTACTACTTTTTAAAAAGGATTCATCTTGGAGTCAAAAAAAAAAATCATCTTTTTAATGATTGGCACTTGTGAAAGAAAAAATACAGCTTGAAATTACACAAGAAAAAAATTGAATTTTAACTTTTATCAATATAAAAAATGCCACCTTTCCTTTAAATGGCCATAATTGACATGTCTACAAAACAAGTTCTCTATATTAGATTGATTACACATTTCTAGCTCAAACAAGCCATGATACCGTGAAAATGACCCTCCTAATCTTAACTTCATCATAGGTATTGCCGAAGACTCTCCCCACTCATAGACTCCATTTCCTGCAAAATTTCCTGAGCAAGGGATTTAACTGAAAGCTCCACATCCTCAAGCAGTTCGCCGAGGAAGGGAATTGTTTCCGCTAATAACACTAAATATTCTTCTTTCAAGTTATCTACAAAGTATTTAACAATTCTCAAGCCCAATATTCTAGTTCGCATCTTCTCACTACGTGTCTGCATCAAAACCTGCAAAAGAATCAAATTAAATAGGAGGATAACTTAACAGTTACTTTAGTTTTACTCAATAGCAGAAAAGGTGGTCTATAAATTGCATGCATTTTTCAATGCAGATGATAATATATGATAATCTATCCCGACTATTATTGGTGTATATACTCACACAGCATCAATTAAGTACAAGAGAAATAGAAAATCACAAAATATACCTCATGGTTCAGAGGTTTCCACAAAAGGTCAGAGCCGGCTGTGACCGCCATTTGACCTATGCACACAACTAGTAGGTCATCAAATTCCTTCACGCTAGGTACATTCATGCTGTTGTCATCTGGCAAAGCAGGTGGATCTATGACAAGTTGAGAAACAATAGGTTTCAACAACAACTGCAACAAGCAACATATGAGAGTCAGTGAAGGAGGCTCAATGGAAAATTTCCCAAACAACAAAGATGCCAAAAAATCCACTACTTAACAATAAGATGAAAAAATATATTCTTAAACTCTTTCATGACAACTTTGTATTGTGAAAAGTGTAAAAAAATACTAGCCTGGAAATTTGAGGACTCTAGAAACTTCAAGCTCCCAGTGTCATAGAGAAAACACTTGTGTAAGGATGACAAGACTAGTGTCCTGAGATGCCATCCCTTAATGGACAAGCTACCGGTTTCTTTTACATCGCCATCATCCAAAATCTTAGCCTTCTTTTTCTTCCTCAGACTAGACAAATTGAAGTTTTCGCCATCAACAAGATGATGAACACAGCTACCAAGCAAGTATTTGAAGTAAGGAACAAACAAAGACCTACAAATAAGAAAAGGATGCCAATTGTTAATTATTTAGAAGAAAAAAAAAAGATCATAAGTTATTATACCCATAAGTCAAAATTGTCAATATAATATCATAAGCAATCATATCGCATCTGCGAACATATTGATATAATTATGAAGTTCAGCTCAATACACTACTTTATTAACTCTTCTCCCAAAAAACGTGTTTATTTCAAAGAGGATTATCTAAGAAGGAATATAAAAACATTAGGCAACAACTTACCTATGGTTCTCAGCAAGCTTATTTACCATGCCATAAAAAGATATGGCCCTATCCATGCTTCCTCCAGATGCAGTTTCATCCACTACAGATTCTGCCCACTCAATACTCTTTACGAAAAGAGGCTTGAACATGCTCTCGGTTAGTTTTAGGGTCAGCGCAAGCATAGCATTCAGCACACCTTTTTCCACTAAATCAACGTTTTGAACTGAAAGAGGATTTTGACGACGGAGATCAAGAGCAACCAAGCAAAAGTCAAAAATCTTTCCATGGAATGCCATCATTGATGATCTGTCCATAATACCAATAAATGTTGCCAGCATATCAAACACAATTGTTAAGCTTTTATCCCCAGCCTCGACAGCAGCAGGGTATAGTTTTAACAGTGGCGGCAGGGCAAGTCGTACCTGTAACAAAATGAAGTTTAGTTAGAAAAATCAGGTACTCGTCTGGCACCACCACGGTCAAACAATGCTTATGTTTTACCAAGCCTTACTGGAATTTTTTCCGCAAGAAGCTTTCGTAATCCATGAGCTCGGGTTTCCACTTTGGCATCCACTCCTGAGACATAATCGGGATGAAGCACCAGAAGCTCCATGATATTTGTGAGATATGGATTTAGGAATCCACCAAGCTTGTCAACAACTGCCTCCAAAGTAATGAGAATGGAAACAAAATGGGGTTCATTTGAAACTGATAAAGCATCATTAGCTTTTGGTTTCAAATCCTGGTTAGATAATACAATACGAGAGGATTTCATCACATTGTCCATAATTTTAGGAAGTTCAGTCAGCGCTTTTAGACCAAGAACATTGATCAGCGCAGCAGATGTTCGAAGGCAGCTAGAAGTCACAGCCATGTTATGAGATGTAATGCATTTCGTAATCGATCCAAGGCATACACCAAAGATGGAACTATTCGAAGGGAACCTTTCTGCAAGAACTTCCAACGCTGAAACTGCTGCCACTTTCAAGGAGGTATTTGATGAATCATCAAGTACTCTAAGAATTTCTAAACACATTTCATTAAGTGATTCTTGAGAGCTTTCATCCATATGAAGCCAAGAAAAACTTGATCTTGACCTTGAAGCTTTCTTTTCTTTAAGCATTAAGCTGACATTTTCATGATTTCTTGCAGTATCACATAACAGCCCAAGAGCCTGGATCACAAGTGATACAGTATCAGATAACAGTTATCAATGTCTCGCTTAGCACGCTTAATTTGTTTACCAAGACATGTATTTATTACAAACCAACAAAAAAGAGCTTTTATTAGATGTAGTAGAATCAATAGCATGTGTAAAATGTGCATAATGAGGAGAATAAAGACACCAACAAATTATGGCCCACATATTATATAAAAAAAAAGAAGCAAAATTCTAATAAAATTATCGTATATTTGAAAGAATCTTATACAAAATCATACCTTTTTTCCAACACTTTTATCTGAATGGTGGAGCAACTTAATTATGGTCTTAAAGTATACTGAAGGTATCATGACCATTGTAATATTCTTCACAACAGCACGCATAGTTTCCTTCAACTCTTTCCTCATAATGACAGGGAAATTCAGTTGTTTTTTTCTTGCATCAACAAGATGCAAGAGGAAAACAACATGTTCCATAAGCTCTCCAAGTGCCCTCTGCAATATTGACGGTCCATCACATATATTTTAAATAATATAAATCCTTGACAGGATAAACAGAAGTGCTTACAGACTAATCAAAGAATAGAGCATTCGATCAAATAAAAGTATGCAAGACCAGTGTGAAATCATACTGAGAAACCAAAAAGAGCATCTCAGTGAAAAATACAAAGCGAAATCAAACAATATATATGCACTAAGTATTTCAGTTCATAATGCCCAAGACTACTTCAGTATTAAGCCAAAGATTTGTACCTCACTATAACTGAGGAAATTTCTGATTAATTGAAAGCAAACAAGCAATACAAAACATTAATTCATCAAGTACGAGATATCAAACATCATCTGTTGCCATTGCTTTGCAATGGTCATTCAACACTGACGCTTTTCAAAAATCATTATATAAAATACCAAGACTTTGCCCTATAGAATTGAACAAAGAAATTAAAGGCATAAAACTTTGTTGCATCATTTGTGATCTGGATTATACCTGAATGACAGCTGTGTCTTCTCCGGATTCTAGCTTGAACAACAATTCAGGATCTTGCAATTTTTGCAACGAAAATTGCATTGCCAGAAACAACTCCAGAAACATTGACTGGTCAACATTTGTATTTACTCTCTGTTCAAGGATAATAACTAAAGAAGGAAGCCAACTCATACTTGTCAACTGCTCACAAATCTGCACTGCTAATTCATATTCCCACTCTTTCGTAAAAAATGTTAATGCATCTGGCGTTTCAATATTGACGAAACAGGTGGCTTTCCTTGAAACTAATGAAGAGAACAACAAGATAAGTAACGAGGCCAAGCTTTTACCCTCACCCAATGTTCTGCAAAACATTCGCCATTATAAGATGAAGATCATAAACCAGTGGCTAAGTTACAATATTAGGATCATGGAAAGTACCGTAGGAGATATAAAACAATTGATAGCCTTCTGTGCTCAACTACTTCAGGAAAAATATCTATGAAAACCTGAAGGAAGAAAGAAAAATATCAGAAGATTGATCTACTAAGAGTTACTTCCAATCATGTAGGAGAACCATAAACGCCCAAGAGTATTCTCATGAAATACCAACCTTCAGTAATTTATCCACATCATCTGTCTTGGACAGCCAACAAGGAACAATTGCCGATATAAGATCCTCAAAAACATGCTTTGAATGACTGTCAATCTACACGTACATGAACACAGAAACATGGTTATTTTGAATATACGAATCATATTCTCAATAATTTGTAAGAAGAGGTTTAAACATAAGATGGAAGATTTAATCTGGATAGAATCATCAAAATCAAGGATTGAAGAAAAGAAGCAGAGGAACCATACGAGAGAAAGCCAGATTTTACGAACCTGTGTGACAGCAGATTCTCCGAGAACTGGAAGAATATCAAGTATATGCCCAAATACTTTTCCTGGTAAGACTCTAATGACAGCAGAAAGCAGAGAAAATATATAGTTGCGGGTGATCAAAACGTTGGTAGTCCGGGCACACTCTATCAGTAGCTTAATGTTAATCTCATTTGTCATTGTTTTTTCCTGTCATGAGTGATCAAAATTAATAAAAGGAAGCAGACAAAATAGTGAAGAGGTAGTTTAAATTTTCTAATATAAATATGCCAACTTCACAATTAGAAAGCATAAATTTACCACAGCAATGCTTTTAAGAGACGTGATTATATCCTCCAGGATAATCAGCAGAGTCTGTTGAATATGATTTACAGTTTCAGAAGGATTCGATGATGTTTGGCTTGATTCTTCCCCAAGGGAAAAAGTGCCATTTACCCATTCTTCTGAAAATACCTTGCTAAGAAGTTTAAATAAGGGGTCTAAAAGAAAATGCCTGCAAGAATCAAACTTCAAATTTAGCACAATGAAATGCTTTGTGCAACTTACCGGTCATGGTACTAAGGAAATAATCAAATCACCTGTTTGTTATGTCTTTCTTCAATAACAAAACATCAAGAAGGGAACTAAGAATGTAGGCCGGATTATCTATTCTGCATATGTCATCAGGGAGAAATTCTACTTCTTGATGTGCTGGCAATTTCTGTCTCTTTTTTCTTTTTTCATTTGCTGACCTAACTATACCACATTTTGTTGCATGTATGAGATCAAGTATGTGGGCAACAGTTGAGAAATTTATCTGCAATTCCATAAAAACAACAAATTATTCTCAGTTTCATTTTTCCATTCTTTGAAATGGAAGCTGAAAAAAAATCTTAAGAGATAAACATAATACAAAAACAAACAGAAAAAAAAAATGCATAATGCATATGCAAAAACAAACATAAAATAAATGCATAATGCAGATAATCTATTGACCCAAAATGTTATGGTCAGTGATCAAACAGAGTTCAAATGTTTCTGTTAAGATTTTCAAAAGAAAACCTGTATCCTAATATTTCATTTTAAAAAAAGAAATTAATAGTTAACAATTGCCACAAAGAACGATGTAGCATTATTTATCACATTTAAAATTTAATATCATAAAAATAATTATACATATTCAACTGTGCATACACAGAAAAACAGGCTTTGTCCAAAAGGAAAACTATGATCATAATATTGTGGCAATTTTCCATCTGTCTGTTAGCACCCAAGTGCATTGCTTGAAGTGCTTTTCTGCAATTGGCTTATTTCAGGTAGGGTTATGTCTATGGCGATATAGTATAAATATAGTGTTAACTGTTTTAATGTGAGTGCCTCAATTCAGAAAAGCATCAGACGAAGTTTATGTGAGTGCCACACTTTTTACAGTTGTTAAGAGCTGTATTCTGTTGTCACTTTTTTAGATTGCAAGGAAACACTAAAGAAATACAAAACAGGCATATAATTGAAAAACAAACAAAAGAACTTTAATTAAGATAAGACATGTTTGACAAAAAAATAACCAAAAGCAAGAAACTCACATCTATGCGCAATAAGGCCTCTCTAGTTGCACTTTGTACATCACTATTTGCATTACGGCACAAAAACACAAGGGCACGAAATAAATGCTCCTGGCATATAAGAAAAAACCAATAGCTTAGGTCATGGTAGAGATTAGATTGGTAAATTTTTTTTTCATATACCTAATAAAATACTATCACAATGAATCACACTTAGAAATAAACAACTGTATTGCTAATAAAACCTGCACTTTATTCTGCAACCCAGTGTAGAACTGACTATTAAGTTTGTTCAAGACAGAAATACAGGGCTCTATATAGGCAGGGTCATCCGAAGTCATGCCATCCAACTGAAAAGGGCAATGACCAAGGTCAGTAAATTCAAAATAACAAGCATGGCGGAACATCCGAAAAGAATGGATCTTGGTATCTCACCTGCAACGCTTTCAGTAAAGGATATAGACGATCATCTCCACCAGAGGGAGATGACATAACACAGCTCTATACAAAGAAAAGAAATTAGCTAACCAAACCTCAGATTGAAGGTTTCAAAAACTAAAACACTATTAGAATACACACACCTCCAACAAAAGGCACATTATCCGAGTTTCAGTGTTCGAAAATCTCTGGCAAGACTTGCTGCGCTCATCATAGTATTGCTTCATAAAATGTGACAACATTGGCGCTACTTTAGGATGCATTATAGCATTCCCAATTCCCTTGAGCAAGGAGAGAATCATTAGCTGCCAGAGAAATCAATGTCCAAAAGTAAGTTATTGTCTTACAATGTTGGCTTTGCATAATAACAACCCACACATAACAACACTGTTAAATCTGGAACTGAAAACAAGAAATTTCAACCTATAACGCTATTGCCACAATTAGAATTATATAAAGAGAAAATAGAAGAGAGTTAAAATGAAGACATCAAACCTTCCCATAATTGGAGAATTCCAGAGCAGAACCCAAAATGAACTCTATTATTCTTTCTTTTGTGGCCTGATCAAATCTGAAAAAATGACATGTCCAAAAATAAAGCGGGGAAAAATCTCAGAAGTATATACAAATGAATATTCTCTTTGAATGAAGATAATGAACAATCTCGTGGGGAAAAAAATTACCAACAGGCAACAGCCAAGATGAAAAAGTATAATTAACATAGAGGAAAATATCAAAAGACACATCACATAAATTTGCCTCAACTAATACAGAGCCAATTGCAACAGAATATCCCTAAAACCTAACATATCTCCTCTTATACTTGTAAGAAGCCAGGCCAAACAATCTATCTCAATATTTTACACATTATAAGGAAATAAGAAATTAAAGATCTATCCAACTTCCCCTCGACACATTTGAAAGATCTGGCAAATTCCAACAACCAAAGCAGGAATCATGGTAATAAAGTTGATAAGCAGCTACGTCAATGAATATATCAAATAGTTGTGGCGACAAAAGTGGAGCCGTTAAGATGAAAATAGTCATAGTAACATTGTACCTGTTCTCCATATTTTGAGGTACTAAGATATTATGACAGGATGAGCCTAGTGTGGATGCAAACAATGATGGAAGAAATTTCTTGTCCGACAGTATAAGTGTTTTTTGCTGATCCAACAGCAATAGAAGTTCACCCAGAAAATTGAACCATGTTGCATTATTCCCTGTTGTTACACAAGTTTAGGTACTTTGAAAGGTAAATTAATTAGGAATAAAGGGATACATACAACTATTCTAACAATAAAGTACCGTTTATCTTGCCAGAACAATCAATGCGGCGCCACAAGGCACGTACCTCATCGGTACAGTTCATGGAAGCAACCCTTACAGACTGCAAAAAAAAATATTAAAAGATGTAAATATATCATTTGAGCCATCACATTTCCTCAAAAATCAAGAGAACATTCAATACAAGATTAATTAGCATAAGCAATAAAAAAAAAACATTTGTCCATAACCATATATATGCAGCCAGCAGATAAGGAGAAATACACACAAAACTCAGTAGGTAATGCTGACAAAGACTCATACCTGATTATCACCAGCCAATGGAACAAGAAGAGAAGGAAATTCGACCAAGAGTTCAGTTTGCCATCTATCTTGTGACATCCTACAAAGAAATGCATAACACTGGAGACTTTCAACCTGGACTGCAGCAGGAACACCTACACAATAAAAGATCCAACAAAGAATCAAGCCAATGTAACTATGCATGATGTGAGATCTTGACATTTACAAAGAAACTGTATATTCTATCTTAGAAGAAGGAATTTCTCGGTACAACCAACAGTATTCTCCATTTAAGATAAAAGTACATCAAGCAACAGGGATAAAGTAGAGTGTACCTTCGTCTGTGAAAAATTTAGATAATAGCCGGGCAGGTGATACACTGCAATGTGCTGCTAAGAAATGGAGGTGTTTACGGAATACATGTTTGAAGTTTGAGGAAGCAAAAAATACAAACAGATCCTTTATCTTGCTATCATCCTGCATATAGCAAAAGGTTCATTAATCCAACCAGGCAACAAGTGAACAGTGGGAGCCTAACAACACTTGAAGAACATAAAAGGATATTTGGCTAACTATGTACTGAATATATTTGCTACAACTCCAATACTAACTTCAATTCCAAAAGAAGGAAAGCGAGTTAACAAGACAAAACTGAATACAGGCATAACAAATACGGAAGAAATTACTAACCAGCAGATTGCCTGCAGAATCTGCAGACATTAGTGGTGCAATCAGCCTCCAAAATATGCAAACCATAACTTTTGCATTTAGGGATCTGAGGTTGGCATACAAAAGATGATCAAAGAATGCACTACAGTCCCAGTCTAACACTTCAGAATTGAACTGCAAACAATTCCAAAATAAACAAAAAATGTTGGTTTATCACAAGAAAACATAAGACAAATAAAAGCAACCATATGAGAGTAAATCCCTCGTACCTCATCCAAAAGAACATCACCAGCATTCACTAAAGATTCCCACTCAGCCTTCAGAATAGGAAACACACTTTCAAACAGTGCCGAAAAGTCATCACCTTTGATCAAAATAGAAAGTCAACATCCATCATTCTCTAACCCCGTTTTTAAATTTTTTTACAAAGAAATCTAATACACAGAAAGAGAATTGAAACTTGGGAGCAATAAAATATACTCTGAATAAGCACTTTTAAATTACTTGCCAAAATGATATTTTTTAGTCATGAAACAATTAAGACCTAACGTATCTATTTGTTTTTGTTATGTACTATTTGAGAAAAAATGGGATTCAAAATTACAAAAGCAAAACAAACCTTTTGTTTTTATCAGCAGAATAGCCTGAAATAGAACAAAAAAGAAGAGTGTCTTTGACAATTCTGAATCATTGCAGCTTTGAACAAACCAAGAAATATTATCTTCAGGGTGGGCCATGAAATTGCCAGCCAAGCTATTGATAACCTTCAAATTAATTGAAGATAAACTTCCAGGTATCGATGTCTGCATTTGAACTTTAAGAATTAGTAAAGTGAAAGATGATTGATGACTGATTGTAGTTAACAAATTTGAAGTTTGATGAAGCCAAAATATATCCATGAGAAAACACCCAACTGCGACACAAACTATCAGTAAAACATCAAGATACTCATGTACTACACAGGGTACTAATTGGTCATTGCTAAAGTCAAACTTAAAAGTAATGTCAAAAAGAAGAAAAAGTTGAACTTTCAAATTATGAAGTTTTGTTTTTCCAAATTTAAAGGGGCTTCATGACTGATTCAATATCTCCTTAGTTCACCTTGGCCGATTTTATGTAGGATCATGAGTTTGACAAACTTGCCTTTTTGAACAACAGACTTTGGTTTTTTCAATATACAAGTATACATTACAACACAAAAATATGGACAAACCGAACCCCGTGTACTTATTTACCGCATCATCAGAGCTACACACAGCAATATTCTGATAAGCTGGCCAGTCAATTTTGTTGACTAGTACCAGAGCTTTTAAATTTAAGCCCTGTGTCTGCAACAAGAAAGATAAGTAATCGTCAGGTAATAATCATGAAAAAAAGGCAGAAATCTGAATGCAATTATGCAACAACGACGTAACTAGTAAGAACACGCAAAGTCAGGAGTATATTAAATCTTTATATTTAAAAAATAAATGTTAAATCTGAAGTCCAGTGCAACCTGTGGCATAACAAGGAGTAATGGGAAAATCATGGCAGCAATGTTCTTCAAGTAATCAGAATGATCATGGAAGTATGATATGGCTTTGTTTAGACAAGTGATAGCAACTTCTCCAGTTACACTAACATTATCGGTTGAACCTGCATAAGAGAATTTGAAAAACAAATCAACAATCATATGCCAGGCAGGACCTATAATACATACATATATATATATATATATATATATACTCCTCCAATCGGTAAATGTATCATCTATCTATCATCTTTATTACAAAATGCATGTCTTTTCTCATAATACCATTTACTGGTCGCCATGTCTTATATTATCATTTAACAGAAGTGCAGCACATTTGTTAGTGCTTTAATGTAGCATTTAAACAAGAGAGATAAATGATTTTCTACCAAATTATTTTATTTTTAATATATACCACACTTACCAGACAGCAGCTTGCCAATGCATCTTCTTAGCACATTCTGGAGTGCCTTGAGAAGCTTAGGAAAACCTAGTACATTTTGCAAGCCATCAACATTTAAAGCTGCTTGAACAACTGTTAAATCTTTATCATCAAGCTGTCTCAATATGGCCTCTCGGATGTCAATTAGACCCTGATCAGCAAAACATTTTGGGTAGAATGGTATAATTAAAAGGTTGAGCGAATATGGAATAGGAATCACTTATGTACACTGTATATTTGGCAAAAAATATATAACAGAGGAGATTTCTCATATTCTCATACGTCCATGCACTGATGCACACACAGCTAGCCACATCAACCCAACTCAACTAACACTTTGACCGAGTTATAAATTACTAGCTTTAAAAAAAGTTATATCACAAATTCAAATATTTAAACCTTGAACGAGACCATAATCCCCCAACCTTGTAAACTTCCTAATCAACCCCTCTATCAAAATCAACATATCCCCCGTCCACCAATATGTTAAATACCGATCAACTCTCTAACGCCAACAATGCATATATTATATTAGATTACAAATATAATTGATTCAAATCATTTTTAATGGAACTTGTCATATAGAAAAACATTTCCAAACAAAACTAGTTTGAAAGTAAAAGATATGTTAAGCAATCTTCTCAGAAAAAATATAAATAAATAAATAGGCAGAAACTTTAATCAATAGCCACAATGATCGGAGATTTTTGAAAATATCATCAATATAGAAATTAACCACATTGAGCAATAAATTAGTGTCACATGAAAATATAAGGATGTTCAGTGTCACTTGAAAATATAAATTAATATATACATATAGTTTCTGGAGGACAGGGTAAGAGTAGCAGAGCATACCTCTGAAACAAATGCCTCGCTTTTCAAGATGCCAGAAGAATTTATATCACGCAGTGTAGTACGTCTAACATCAGCCTATAGCACAACAAATAAGAATGAAGCTAGTATGTAGCAACAGAAAATTGAAAACAATTGAACAAGAGAATACACATTTCAGGATAATAGACAGTGAATATTCAATGAAAGTAAATGGGTGGTACCTTTGGATGATACAAGGCAAACCAAAGTTTTGACTCTGAGATATCAGATGATGAATCCAAATTCCCATCCAACATCTTGCATAAAATCTTATACAATGAATCATCTTTCTTAGATTGGGCTTTGTTATTCTGTTGAAGTTGAACAAGTTCAAACCATCAAGACTTTCTGAAATTCAAGCAATAATTGCTAACAAAGAAAAGCATAAAATTCTTGAGCACACCTGAAGGAATTGATGAACGGCTCCACGGAGTTCAGAAGGATACTTCGTATTAACAATTATCAGGATCTTTTTTGCCCAGCCAGCTAATTGACATTTGAAAAAACAAAATTGTGAGGATAATAATACAGGCATCAAATGATAATTGAATAATTGGCTAGGCTGCATTTATTGTATTAGCTATATAGTTTGGTCATTAAGCCAAGAGCTGAGCTGTGTTAAGCTGTCAAAACTAATTTTGTTGTTAGTTAGAGCAGTTACACTAGTATAAAAAATAGTTCCATTTATCAGATCCATTTGGTGATTGAATAGAGAAATTCATTTTGGTCCTTTTTAAATTTTCTCGCATTCTATAGAATTCTCTGAAATATTATATACATAATCACAATACACACCTGAAATCAAAGATGTCGAGTCATCAACTTTTTGTGATAGTTTCACACAATTTGATAGGATTTTGGTGACAACATGATGAACAGAATCATTTATGGGGACCTTTTCTATCAAGGACAACAAAGCCTGCTGGCAGTATTCATCTTTAGAACTGCACATGTGTAAAAATCAGCACAAAGCACAAGATTTTAATAGTATGGTAAGCATAGACCGCCAGAAATAAAATTGTAAAATTCTCACCTGCAGTCAATTAGGGAGTCCAAGAGAACAACAAGAAACTTTTCAATGTTGAACTCCTTAGACAATTCTAATAAAACCCTTGGCAAATCCCTATAAGAAAAAGGATTGTATGAATCATACATATACATAAATAGAATAAAAATGGCAATAGCCGAACATCAACAAGCTGAGCAGTTTGAGGTAGACTACCTTAGTTCCTTTAAAACCTCCAAGGCCTTTATTGGAAGTATTCCAACATTTTGGGACTAGGAAAATTCAAACAAAACAATGTAAGAATAAAAGTATAGCCAACTTAAAAAAATAGGCATAGCACAACAAGAAGAAAATAGGATCGATAACGTTTATCAAAAAGAAAAGATAAACAATTAGGTCACAGCATAGTACCTGGACAAGATTGATTAAGGCAAGAAGGGACAGCCGAAACCATTGAAGATCCAACTCATTAGCCTCCTCGCGAGCAACCTCGGCAACTGAATTTATCAATCTATTCAAAAGTTTGGGAGCTAATGCAGCTTTATTTCCAAGCAAGCTAACTATCATCAATGAACTGGCCTGCAAATGACAAAAGTATATCAGAAAGTGATAAAAAAAAAAAAACAAAATAAAACAAATATATACATGACTGTGGCAGACCATGGCGGAGAGCCAAAATCCCACCATATTGTCAGAAATTGATGATAAACCACCACCGATATCTGCCATTGCCGATATTTGATAGCAATATGTGGCATCAAGTACCAATATATAGAATATAAAAGAAACAGTAAGATCTGAAACAAAATCTAAGAAAAATAATAGCGATCCTGATTGAATAATGAATACAGAGAACGCACTCATTTTAAAGTTTAAACTATTAAAATTTAGAGGACAGGTCCTCCATGGCAATCAACTGGCACCAAAAAGTTGCTTGTTCTGACCAAACTTGCCTCTTTTATTCCCCTTTTCACAATTCATTCACTATAAATGAAGCTGTATTTAAATCAGTTAGCGGTTATGTGATGTCTAACTATCCCTCCTAGCCTGCCTAACATAGACACTCAAAATAGGAAGATTGCTAGCAGAAACTGAGTCGTAAAATTAAGGTGATACATATAGAACCATATTTTTAAAGTGGTACACAATGTACGATGTTCTTTGGTCTATTTGACAAGAGTAAAATCTTAAATAGAGATATATTTCCTTAGACTTGGGTGTTTAAGAGAGTTGGTCCATGGTCTTTGTTTGGTAATTTGTTGATCGGTGCATGTTACTTTAAAGAGAGTTCTAAATTACAAATATGGAGATTGGAGAGATCTTTAATATTAATGGATGAATTTTTATTTCTATTGTAGATTAAAAATAAGGGCACTAATAAATAAATAATGCAAGGAATGACCTTTATAGTATCAATTGTACAGAAAAAAAAAATTCAATAAAACAAGGACCACTCAGCCCTATCCAACTATATACTAGTGTGATTTTGCTATTCCGGAATTTGAGGATTTTAAAAATGATATAAGCAGCCACAAAATCATGCAATTAATTGATTGAGCAAATCACATGTTATAACATGAAATAGTCCAAGCATATTCTAGATTTATAGAAAGTGAATACAGCGAATAACACTTCTTAACAAAAAGGTTTCGGCCAACTTATGCAACAAGAGAATGCATTACTATTTGTGATAAATAATAATATGTTAACGGATCTTGACATGAAGGGGAAAATGCAAATTCATTTCAAATTGTCTGCCCATTTCAGAGTATGTGCACTGCCAACTAGCCAAAAGGTCTTAACAAAAATTACTAAATGATGGCTGATGCCTACAAATATCAAAATCAGTTTTAATGCATGAAAACAATCTAACCTTGTGATCTGAAACCCCGTTAATACCATGCTGAAGACCAGAGCTTACAAAAGGAAGTATTCTCTTGACGATATCATCATCGACCGTCACGACAGTACCCAAAACTTCAATGAAAACAGCAGTACAAAAGCCAATTACATTCTTTGAAGGTTGAAACTTTTTAGATGGAGATGCCTGCAACCAAAAACGTAGTCATCTAATTATTTAATTCTCTTACACAACTATCAAATTCACAGCTAAACACTGGTATTTTTACTCACATAGTTGCATAGAACTTCTAATACGCCCTTATCACGAAGGCATTGCTGCACTATAACCATTCTAGGTGGAGGTGCACCAGAAACTTTCACACCCTCAAGAAAACCCCATGTACCATTCCTTCACATAAACCAATAAAAACATCAAAAACCATTCCAACTCCAACTAGCAATCTACATCACAACACAAACAAACAATCATATCTTTCTAACCGTATATTAAGTATTTGTACTATCCGAACAAATGCATGTGTGTCATGGTACGGCAATGCACACAAAATCAAATCTTCATAGTTGTGCACATATATCCTGAAACTCAAAACAAATCACATCAAAAATCACAAAACATACTCACCATGCCCAAAAAAATACAAATTATCCAAACTTAAACCGAATGCTCACTTGTGTCTACGTATCAAATACTCGAGCGTTTTAAGTGCAGACGGAAGATGAAAATATCCAGAAAGTAATTTCAAATAAGAATTAATTAAGACATCAAGTTTATCATTCTGTTCTCTCCCCATTAGCTCTCTGTCCATCTCTTTACTTCTGTGACTGAACAAATCATTCTTGTAATTCCTAAACCTTTCATCATTGCTAATAAGAACCTCCAAACCTGTAACATAAACAATATTTCAAATTCAATGAAATTCATTCAAGTAAGCTTATGATAAATAGCCAAAAATAAATTAAAAAATGAAAAAATTGAAAAGTGAAGTTATACCTTCAATAGCGATATTGAAAATGGATTCAATATCAATATCAGCAGCTTCTTTGGGATTGAATAAGATTGAAGGGCGAGTGAATGGTCTTTTTTGAGGAGCGGAATCAGTAAGTGCTATGGATCTGATAGCTGCTAATTGAGAAGCTATGGAAGTTGCCATAGCTAGGGTTTTGTGATGAAAAGAGGATTGAGAGATTAGGGTTTCTGTGCTTCGTCTTCTTCTTGTTCGTTTTGGTTCTCACAGCAATGTCGATGAGAGGCAGAGAAGAAGAGAAGTGTGTAATGTGGCGCAGTAGGGTTTAGTTTAGGGGTTAGTCTTTCTAACCGCGCCAACTTTAACGACGTCGTTTCGTCTCACATATAATTTCGACCCAAAAATATATAGATGTTTTCACCAAAAATAATTAAAATATTTAAATTCCTTTTGTTTTTCACAAAATATTTAAATTCCTTTTAGTTTGAAAAGAATTTGGGTTTTGGTTAAAAAATAAAAACACCTCAAATCATTTTTTATTTTTTTTATAAAAGGAATGGAAAAACTATGTTGATAATCCAACCATGTTGGTATTTCTAAAAAACTAAAATCTTTTCTCCATAAAACAAAAATTGGACGACATATAATTTAACTCAATAAATTGTTACATAGTGTAGATCGAATCTAACGAGAACTTACAAACAACTAAAGCAATATATGTGGATCCAAAACATCTGGTTAATCATAAAAGACCCTAATCAGAGGTCTATAGTCTGATTAATGAACTGACTGTTAACACGGAACAAGTCCAAAAACCAATAACTCCTTGCAATAGTAACAAACAAAATAACTCCTAATTTGTTGCATCTATTTTGCTATCGTGCAAAGTTTGTAGGTTGTAATGTTTTGCTATATTGTGTTTTTCTCCTTTACAAAAATCTACATATATTGATCATGCCAACGGGGGTATGCTATATTTTTTTGTTGGTCTCTTGAAAATTTGGCACATTTACCTTACCACAACTTCTTCCATGCACCCAGAGGCGGAACCAAGGGGGTGGCTGGAGTGGGCCGTGGCCACCCCCGAAAAAATAGGAAATTACTTTAATACCCTTATAGTTATATAAAATTAAACATATGTATTATACATATATTTCCTTGCGCACAAAAAATACTAGATGAAACTTGTAGACCAGTGGTTTGTAGCAAATATTGTGCTACTTTGTGTGTGTTTAAGGTTGCGGGTTCTACTCCCTTAGTCCCCAATTTTTAATTTTTTGTTCTTTTTTCTTTAAAAAATAATCATGTATTCATATCCAAGACTCGAACCCATGCACTTAAAAACCAAAATAATATCTCAAGCTACTGAAACAATAACAAATATTTTTTAAAATCTTGCTTTGAATAGCTATATATCAGCACAATAAATTTTTGTATGAAATATAATTTTTATTTAATTTATATATTAGAATTTTTTTTGCGGCCCTCTCGAATTTTAATTTCTGGTTCCGCAACTGCATGCACCCTCACCTCATCTACTTCATGCAGTATGTACTTATAATACCCTTACCTCACTTACTTCATATGCAATAACCCTAAAAATGAGATTTATTCGGTCAAAAGTTGTACATATGCAATATCCTTGCCTCACCTACTTCATGCAATATGCCTTTGCTTTCAATGTGCAATATGGTATCCTAAAATGGTGACTTTTGGCCAAGACAAGTTAATTCTTACCACAAAAGTGGTAAAAAAACAAAGGTATCAAATTAAAAATTTGGAGCAACAAACGATCACTTTTGAGATTAAAAGTTATCAATATATAAAATATTTGATTTTAATCTGGATAAAATTATTCCTTATAGTCTCTTAACATGATTTTAGGTATTTAGTCATTTTTATATTTTTTTCACACAATTTTAGTGATTTTTTTATGTTTAAATATAGATCTGAAGTCTAAAATTTATGATTTTTTTTAATGCACTCTCAATAATATATGTTATACCGCAAAAGAAAAAGTATAGATTTAAAACTTCAAAATTATATACAATCATAGCAATTAATGAAAAAGAAACTAGAATGATATGAAAAAAGAACGTAAATGATCAAACTAAAAAAGAACATAAATTATAAGAATGATTTAGTGGCATTAAAAAAAATAATTTAGTGGCTGAGGGTGGATGTGTTAGAGAGTGAAGATGAAGAGGTCATCTGTTTGATTGATATTGAATAACGGTGTAAAATTAGTATACACTTCATATACTATTTTTTAAATACATTAAATTTAAGTGATTAATGATCTTTATTTAAAATAAATTCTCAAAACTTTGAATTGTTGTCGGGACCTTAACTCCTCATCTGAGAATCTAGAATTTAAAAAAAAAAAAAAACTTAATTGTAAAAAAAGTACTATTTGTCAAAAAAAAAAAAAAAAGGTTCCATAAGTCATAGCTCAACTGGCAAAATATATCAAATTTGTTAGGCCGGACGCCGTGATCCGGGTTCGAACCTGGGATGTGAGTTTAATTTTCAGTGGATTACCATTTCAAAAAAAAAAAAAAGTTAACGCCACACACACAGGACAAAAATTTAGTGACATCATTAAACTAGGATGATGATAAAAACAAAGATCGGAGGTGGAAGTACATTGTTGTCGTCCTCTTCCTTCTTTCCACCACCAGGTTACTGTTCATCATCATGGAACAACTCAAATTCATTCTTATTCTTCTAATCTTTCTTTCTTCAACCGTTACTTCTGAATATGTTCGTCCTTTACCTCGAAAAACCTTAAACATTCCATGGCCATGGGATTCTAAATCCAAAACTCACTCTTATCAACCTCAACAGGTCAATCTCTCTTTCTATACTTTATCAAATTATAGTTACATTATTATTAATTTCTTTCTTATTTGGTTTTAGTTTTGTTTTTCTTAATCTGAAATTGTGAATTAAGTAACCCTATTGTTTTATTCTTTTAGATTTTTATGTATTTTTTTTTCTTCTTCTTGAAGGCAACATGTATTTGTTTATAATAATGAAAATTTCTTTTTTTAATATTCTTTTTCAGCTAACACATTCAATAAAAATGAAATTTTTTGTTTCATAAAAAAAAAAAAAGAGATCTTGAGGAAGTTACTTTATAAGATGAATAAGCTGAGGAATCTGAGTTTTAACATAATTAAAACCACTAATAATGATATTTTTCTAGTTTAATTATGATTTTAGCTCCTGCGAAATTATGATTTTAGTTCCCAAATATAACTTTTTTACGTTTAGTCCCCATATTTTTTTTTGTTTGGATTTAGTCCGTGCAAATTCAAAAAATGTTGTTTTTAGTCCTTGATGTCATATGCGACTTAATATAATCATAACACGTGACACCATGTGTCTCAATAAGGCGACTGACTATAGGGACTAAAAGCAACTGTTTTTGAATTTGTAGGACCGAATCCAAACAAAAATACTTACAGGGACTAAAGCAAAAAAACACGATAGTTGCAGTTGCAGGGACTAATATCATATTTTAATATTATTATTTTGTTTGTAATAAAGGGGATTATGATTGAATCATGCTTCCTTCATCAAGCAATTATGACAACTCTAATCACTTTATCGATGTTCAACTTTGGTACCTATTAAATTCATATTCTTAGAGATGCAAAAATTAATGTAATTAATTTTTCAGGTACACATTTCTTTGGCAGGAGACAAGCACATGAGAATTACATGGATAACTGATGACAAACATTCACCTTCATTTGTAGAATATGGAACATTACCCGGTAGATATGATTCAATATCCGAAGGAGAATACACCTCTTATAATTATCTGTTATATAGTTCAGGAAAGATACACCATACTGTTATTGGACCTTTGGAATACAATACCGTGTACTTTTACCGTTGTGGGGGACAAGGTCCTGAGTTTGAGCTCAAAACCCCTCCAGCTCAATTTCCAATCACTTTTGCTGTGGCTGGAGATCTTGGTCAAACTGGTTGGACTAAATCAACATTAGATCACATTGATCGATGTAAATATGATGTTTACCTTCTTCCAGGTGACCTTTCGTATGCCGATTGTATGCAGCATCTTTGGGACTCGTTTGGTAGGTTAGTTGAGCCGCTTGCTAGTGCGAGGCCATGGATGGTAACACAAGGAAATCACGAAGAGGAGAATATACTATTGTTAACCGATGAGTTTGTGTCCTATAATTCTAGATGGAAAATGCCTTTTAAGGAGAGTGGATCAACTTCAAATCTATATTATTCTTTTGAAGTTGCAGGTGTTCATGTTATCATGCTTGGGTCTTATGCAGATTATGATGAGTACTCGGGACAATATAGATGGTTAAAGGTTAGTCGATTGCCCTATACTTCAATAAGTGTAATAGGATCCATTGCCATCTATTAGTTGTTTAGACTAGAGCACTGTTTGGATAAAAAATAGTACCCTTATTGCACAAGCGCTTGTAATTTAAGTGCTTATGTATAAGCTATTTCTAGAACAATAGATAAAATAAAGTCAAAATGTTATCATATACTAGTTATAAGCTGTTTTCATAAGCTATCCTGGAGAATAAGCTTAAACAACTTGTGGACATTTCGTAAGCTCTCCCAAACAGTCTCACAAGTACTTATGATAGTAGATGAACTCAAATAAGGCAATCCAAACATGCACTAGATAAAAAAAAACATAGAAGAAAAATCTTCTTTTGCTGTTCTTTCTACACATTTATTGTCTCTTTAAGTTTATTCATTTCCCATCTACAGGAAGATCTGTCAAAGGTGGACAGGAAAAGGACACCTTGGCTTCTCGTGTTATTTCATGTTCCGTGGTATAATAGTAACAAAGCTCATCAAGGTGCAGGGGATAATATGATGGCAGCCATGGAACCATTGCTTTATGCTGCTAGTGTTGATTTAGTTCTTGCTGGTCATGTTCATGCTTATGAACGTTCGGTACGTCTTTTATGGTTTAGCCTTTATTTTAAATATGTAAGCACCGTTTATTTGAAATTTGGTCGTAAGGGGTGCTTTGTCTGATCGACAGAAACGTGTGTATAATGGAAGATTGGATCCTTGTGGTGCTGTCCATATAACTATTGGTGATGGTGGAAACAGAGAAGGCTTAGCTCATAGGTAAGTAATATCTGCCAAACACATAACATAGAAATCTGTTATTTGAATGGTTTATCGGTATGCATGTGGTCTGCAATTTGTATCCTCACATCATCGTTGCTTAGGTACATAAATCCACAGCCACAGTGGTCGGAATTCCGCGAGGCCAGTTTTGGTCATGGTGAGCTGAAGGTTATAAACTCTAGTCATGCCTTTTGGAGTTGGCATAGGAATGATAACGACGAGTCAGTAAAAGCTGATGATATCTGGATAACCTCTTTGGTAAGTTCGGGGTGTATTGATCAGAACAGACACGAGCTCAGGAGTATGCTTGCGACACCGTAACAGACTAATGTTTGCTATACTCATTACTTAATTAGCACTTTTGATTATGCTAGGCTTCTGTCATAAGGGCAAATAGTGTTAAGTATAGTACAGTACACATCTGCTGGTTGTGTTTGTATATATTAAGTCATACTGTAAGGACTTGGAATTGTATGTAAATGGAGTGTAAAGCTAGTAGTCTCTATTAAGTTGTAATTTTCAAACCAATGCTATCAGTATCTATTAAGTTATAATTTTTATCCCAACTTCTTCATGACATTTGATCCAAAGTAGTGTTTTTGAAGCCAAGAGTATTATCCATCTTAATAATATTCAACTTCATTATTTCACAACATGGATAAAAGTCTATTATTAGTATATCTGAATGAATCCCTTAGTGTCAAAAAAAAAAAAATTATCATTGTAAAATTATATATGGAGAAATGGAGATTTTATTAGACTGAATTGTAAATATATATTATATTATTTTTGTTAGAAAATTTTGTGTTTTATCTCATAGTATAGAGGAGGGATCCGTTGACTCCAGGAGTAAGTCTTCCATTGACTTACTCCGTTTAATAACTCAATATCGATATTATATTTCTTTGATTCAACCGTTGAATTCAAAGATCTCATTGAGTAGATCAACTCCACAAATTTTTATAAAAATTCAAAAAATGTATGGAGGTAGAGATATTTTATTATCAAGTAATCCATGAGACTATTGTAAAATTTAAAGGATAAAAATATAAAGTAGTTTTTTTTTTACGCAAAATATAAATTAGTTATATAATTTCTTCTACCAAACATATTTAATATACAAATGCAACGCTATTCATAAGAACGTGACACATGTCCTTTTTTATTAAATTTATTTATTACATTAATTTTATTTAATATTTTATGACGTTGCATTTTTAATTAAATACTTTGTTCAAAAGAAAAATAAATAAATACTAAAATAAATAATATTTAAAATGTTATTCCAATACGTTACATTTTATTTAATAATTGATGACGTTACATTTTATATTAAATATTAAAATAAAAAACATTTACATTATTACATTACAAATTAATGTAATTTCGTAGCTTATACGCAAATAGAATTAATACATTAACCGTTTCTATATATTTTTTAATACTCATAAACATATGTCGGTTACGTATAATTTTTAATTAATATAATAAATATTTGTTATATTTATTTGAACTTACATAACAATTTCGTCGGTTACATACAAATTATAATTAATTAAATACAAATTTTATTATATTAAAGTTGTAACTGATATATATTTTCTGTATTTATGTATTTCATGAATTGTATTTATTTTCTATAATTAAATACACATATTTTTAATATGTTTCACTGTATATTTAAATGTAAAATAAAAAATATGTCGGTTACATGCAAGTCATAATTAATAAAATAAACGTTTCGATATATTAAAGTTGTAACAGTTATATTATTAAAAATTATTAATAAGAAACGTCTCAATATTTTATTAATTCTCATAAAATCATGTTTAATTTTGTGTTTCTATAACTCACTATAAAAATAAGTCATTTGACACAACAAAATCCACAAAGTCATTTCATTTTCATCTATATTTAAAAATTTGTATTGTGTTATTTCTCTCATTTTTATATAAAAGCAATGTCTCTTGTGCACGATTTTATTATTCGCATATCATTAAGAAAACAATCATGGATATTGGTTGTAAGAGTTGTGCGTGTTTGAGAGATATAATATTGCAAAAATAACAAACTTCTATTTTTTTGTTAAAAGTTTTGATTATGATGATTTATTATTTGTTGTGTAGGGAGGTTGAATAGAAGTTTTTATGCGAAGAACATTGATCTGCAAGTTCAAAGACTAACTTCAAAAGATAGTGTTTATAGGATATCCTCATTAGATGTTGGTAATTTTATCGATGTTTGTAATCTTGTTATATAATAATAATAATATTTTATATTAATTGTATTTATAAATTTCATCCTTCATCAAGTTATACTTTTCTCATTGACAACAAAAATTCAATTTTTATAATATTATATGGAATTATACCTTTTTTTTTTGTTTTTTTTAGAGAAAACTAGCTTATTATTAGTATAATGTCCGCTGTTCGAATCTCATTAACAACAATAATCTAATTTTTATAGTATTTTAATTTTATAGAAAGCTACTATCCTTTTTTTATAGAAAAAACAACCGTATTTTTTTTATAATAAAACTACTTTATTATTACTTCAATCAACAATCAAAAGTTTATCCTATTTTTATCAACTTAAAGAATTTTTTTTACGTAATTTTTTTTTTGAAGAATGCACTCAATTAGAGCTTCTTTAATATTATAGAATAGAATGCATGATCTAAAGACTTATCCCACTACATATATGCACCATTTTAGTCCCTCCCTCAACCATGTTGAATCTTGAGAATATGTGAGCAACTAAACATCAAAATGAAATTAAAACGCATCAACGATCTTCATCAAAGAATGCTTGTTCCTAGATAGCTTCTTCAGCAACGACAGCGATACCACCAGGAGCAAGCAACACCACCACCTGGCTGATCAAGGTCCATATCACCAAAATCAACACTATCATTAAGTAACTGGGGATAAACAATGTCAACACTATATCCAAATCTATGTCTTTTAGGTCAAACTCAAAATCATCATCAACACCAACACCTCCTGGTGGTGGTAGCGGGTCAGCAAACTCTTCAACAACAACACCACTTGGTGGTGGTAGCGGATCAACAAACTCAACACCATGTGGATGAAGAAAATCAAACACTTGCTCATCAAGGTATGGTTCTTCATGAACACCAGCAGCGACACCACCAGGTGGTGGCAGATGAACATCATCCATGTTCAAAACAGTTTGATAAACACTTATTGCATGAGAAAATTACAAACAAATCAATAAATGTTTAAACATGTGTCAACTTGATCTCACCAGTTTCCACTCGCCACAAAAACAAATATGCACTAAGATGATGTGGTGAACTGGTTGCAGTAATTTGGGAATGGAGGAGCATAAATGAGCTCAAATGTCCGATCAGGTCGTTACGGGTTTGCAAAATGGTCTGTAAGGATTGAACCTTGGTTCCGTCATCGATAATCCACCTACAACCACATAAAATAACTTGTCTTGAAATAAACAGTCGCAATCTCATATCATCCAATGCATCCCATTCCGGTTCAAAGTAGGAGTGATCAGAGTCAGAATCCGACGTAGACATTGTTAACCAAGGAGTGTTGTGTTTGAAATAACTATGGAGAAGAGAAAATAGGAAGACCCGATGGAGAGATATGAGTGTGCAAAGATCATGTCAATGAGTGAGTGACGGATTGTGTAACTAGCCCAAAGTGTGTTCAAGAACACCACAAAGCAGCAAGTCCTGCCGTTTTCATATATGACGATAGTGATGCATTAGGAAACAACAGTTGTTATCTCACGTCCTCTTTTCGAAAAAGGCTGCATAATCCTACTTTTATGATTAGGATTATTATTTATAGGCTCAAGACTTGTTCCCAATTATTATTCATAGGCTCAAGGCTTGTTCCCAATCGTGTTCCCATGCTGCACATCGCGCCTCTATGAGTAGGGTTGGGAATAGGCCAGACCGACCTACAAAGGCCTATAGCCTAGTCTATATAGGTTCAGGCCAGATCGACCTATTTATTTAAATAGAGCAGACCAAAGCTTTGCTATAAGTCTATTTAGCTAAAAATGTCAGGCTTCAGGCTATGAAAAAAGCCTTTTAGGCCTACTAGACCGGCATATTTAAGTAAATATGAATAATATTTTACATTTATTATTATTATATATTAAAATTTGTACTTTGATTAAATTATAAATCTATTAAATTTTTCAGTAGTTTAAGTTTATTAATCTACATTAACTTTTCACATATATAAATATATTATTATAAACTAAAATTGAAATATGATATCATATATAGTCAAATTCTCTAAAATATCATGTTAAATATCAAAGGAAGTTTAATATCATTGATTTATTAGTTCATTAGTATATTTAAAAATAAATATAATTATTTATTTAAATATATTCATGTGAAATAGGCTTTTAAACAGACTAATATGTCATGTCAGGCTTTCAAAAGGCCAGACTCAAGCTTAAAAAATAAGTCTATGACAGGCTACATGCCAGGATTAGGCCTTCAATTTTTTGGCAGGCCAGGCTCAGGCTTGGCAAAGCCTAGCTCGGCCTAGCCTATTCCCAAACCTACCTATGAGGTAGAAAACAAGTTGTTGGCTGACGTGTCATCCTCAAGGAGTGGCAAATCGTGCCACTAAGAGTAATTGCTGGGGCTGCGACAAAAGCAGTGGGCGCAGGCTGGATCAACTTAAATTTTTCTTCTTTTGTCTTCAAACTATTTGAGATGTCAATTTCTTCACAAATTCTTTTCTTTGACCATGAAATTCTCCTAAAAACTAATTAAAAACTGTAATAAATATTAGCAAATACATGAGTATCATCAGGACGAAGGTAAAATTCTGTCTCCATTCCCAAACTTCTTTCGGGGGGACTTTCTCCTCCATCCCCACGGAGAAAAATTCCCCATCTTCGGGTTCCCAAACGGAGCAATCTCCGCAGGGACCCCCATTTACAAATGAATTTGACTTCCCTATCCACATGGTAGCGTCCACTTCTGACTTCTTTTTTTTAAGACAATCTAGTGTTGTTTCCCAATCCTCAATTGATTTATTTCTTAAGGAAGATCCCACATCTTTAATTGTTTTAGGTAACCCTTCACATTCAAAAGCAACTTCACGTGCCACATTCATTAAGCTCATCCTCATAATCATGAATACCTAAACGTTTTTGGAACAAAGCCCAAGATTCCTCTACATCATAATCATGAACACCTGAATATTTTCGGAGCAAAGTCCAAGATTCCTCTTCAGATAAGGGACCAAGTTCAATATGCTCATTGCTTTAGACAAAGCATCAAGTCACAATATTGTCTCGAACATGTGGTAAAAAGGATCTTGCAACGGTTACTATTACAAGGAATGCCAACATCCTCAGGGTCAAATTTTGCTCGAACATCATCAAAAATTACTAGAATCGGACAATTCATACTTTCTATCGTTGAGAATATTTGTCTGGCTCTTCCAAATTCACTGTTTATATCAAATTTCATATCAAATGAGTCAGCAATTTCATCTTGCATTCTTTTGATATTTAGAATTTGGGTTACCTTGACAAACAAAACCTCATGAAAAATCTTTAAATACTTAACTTTCTCACCCATTGCTTTCACCAATGTTGTTTTGCCCGAGCCGTGCCTACCATACAATCCAATCATAGGACAATTATCATCTTTCAATGCCGCGAAAAGTTGATCTGATGTCTTCTCCCTAGAATTAAAACACACAATATTTCCAGAAGAAAAATGTTTTAAACTTGGAATTGGAGTTGAATTTGCGTCAAGTATTTCATAATATTTAATATTTTGTTCTATTACTTTTTCCATCAAGTAATTCCTAAATTCACCCTGTTGTACATGTCGTGTTCTTGCTTGTTCCATCATATTCTCCACCTCTTGTATGAGTATCTCTGTGTGTTTTAGCCACTCACACCCAGCATTACTGACCTTTTCACTTTGTTTATAAAATGAAGAAAAACTGACCGTTTTAGTTTTATAATCAATTGCCTTACATTTTACACGCACAAGATCTCGATTTGAAACCAGTTTGTTCTTTTCTATTTCGAAATCAAATTGCACTAACGCACTTGCTTCTTCGACAATCTTTTGGAAAAATTTATACTCGTACCCACTCCTACAAATGTATACACAAGGAATTTCAATTCGCATGTTCATTAAAAATAAGTATGAAGTTCAGATGACCAACAAATATTCACCATACTAATTGTCACTCAAAATGCAGCAACTTGAACACAATATCTAATGTTTATAAATCATTTATAAAATGATAGTAATTAGAAAGAAAAACAATTTTCTTTTTAGAAATTCACATACCTTAATAAACGAACCAACTTAACATCTATAAATAGTGGATTAGAGATTATACATAATTTTGAAATAATGTTAAAAAAAAAAAGTAATTGATTACGTACCCGGTTTTATAAGCCTGTCCAGATAAATTAGAAACTTCAAACAAAGCCGACCTCCATTTTTGTAATCTCTCCGAGGCACTTCCAAACTGTTGTTCATGTTTAGTCATCGACTCCCCATAATTATTTTCAAGTTTCCTGATGTTTGATGGTTCCACTTTGTAAAAGATAGGCCAAACCAATTGTTTCTTTGATTGCTTACACTGAAGGATCTTAACAAGCTCATCAAGACACCAAGAAGAACTTGCATAGTTTTCGGATAAAATAATAATCGAAATCCTTGATGCTTCGATTGCATTACTAAGAGAGGATGAAATTTGGTCCCCATTACGCAATCCCCCACCATCATCCATGAATGTGTTGAATCCTTCTCGACAAAGAGCATCATAGAGAAAACCCGTAAAAGAGTAACGAGTATCTTCTCCTCTAAAACTGAGGAAAATCTGCCATGGAGTCATTTCTTAGCTTCAAACAAGAAAGTCAGCAAACAAATTAATGGATATAGAATTGTACTATCAAGTATGTTGTGAAGCTATTCCTTTACTCATCTATATATGTATGTACGACATGGTAGTAATAAATTATTATTATTATTATAGTTATAATAATGAAGTAATCATTTCATACCAAGCTTCCCTTTTTTGTAAGAACTTCGTACGAAGCTTCGTTTGTAACAAGATGTTGATTCCAACTCACCAAAATTGAAATAATTGGTCAATATCTGGCAGCGGACCTAAATCCAGTAAAAAATTTAGGATATACTATACTACTTGGTTATTTCAATATATGTTCCAAATATTGACTATATCTTTGGACTTGCAATTTGGCTCTGTTTGATACACACACCAGATACACAAACCAGTACATAACAGATACACATACCAGATACACACACCAGTACATAAAAATTCTGAAATTAAACCACAAGGTATAATACATTCAGAATAACAATTCTGCCGCAAAAATAAGGAATTCTCTTTATTATAATAACAAGGTATCATTACAAATTTTTTCCTGCATAAAATATGCTGAATCTTCAACATAACCAAAAGGGGAATATTACAAGCTAAAATTGAAACCTAAAATTACAGTCTAACATTGAAATTTAATCATTACATATGCTGCTGAATTGATTATTACAACCAAAACCTAATCCCTCATAAAATTGAAATCTTAAAAACGGAGAAAATGACGGCGAACCGCCATGGAGAGAACGAGCAACTGTTGCATCATGCGATGAAGAGGAACGGTGAACAAACCATGTGGTATAAACTTTTGCGGCGATCAACTTTGGCGGCGAACAAACCATGAACAGAAAACGATTGAACATTGGCGGCGAACAAACCATTGTAGATCGATTGAGAAACAACTTTGGCGGTGAACAAACCCAGGAACAGAGAACCACAGAAAACGATTGAAAAGAGAGAGCGATGAAATTTGGAGGAGTTTGTTGAGACAACGATGGAATTTGGAGAACAATTGAGAAAAGAGAGAGCGATAAAAATGTTTTCTTCTGTTTTCTACTGTTTTCTGAAAATTTTAATCAGAACCGCTTGATTTGTTTTTGGACACGTGGCATACATCTACTATAAGAACTGGAAACTGGAGCATATGAAAACTGGAGGTGATCTGGACTCGTATGGCATATGCTATGGTATATATTTTAGATTAAATATATTGATTATTTAATAAATTTAAAAAATTAGTTGTTTCTTATAAAAATATTTGGAGAATAAACATCATAGTTTTTTTTTTTTTTATTTAAAAAAATAATATATAAAGATGAATATTAGCATTTAAGATTGTTTAATTTATCTCAAAAATGTTTTTAAATTATGGATTTTTTATCTTTTAATAATAAACAATTAAATATATACCATAACATATAGTCAATATCTTTTAATATATTCTAAAAATGTCCCAGAAGATTGTTTGGATGACAGATGAAAATTGTTTCACCACGTTACAATAAAGTTGTTTTTACAACATCATCATCATCATCATCATCATCATCATCATGTGGTTGGATAGCTTTGATACTGGCTCTAGGAGAACGAGCTCTCCCACTTCAAGTTGTCGAAAACTTCAATCAAAAGAAGAAATCACGGGCCTCCTCAACTAGGGAACACTTTGCTCAGTCTCTCATCTTTACACCGCCTTTGGTCATCAAACATCGACTCAAAAGTATCCAATAGATTATCCAAACCCTTGTGATTCTCTCCGACTGCCTTCAAAGTAAACACAATACTCTCAATGGTGGACAAATAACCAGCTTTAATTGTACCAGGTAACATTTCACATTCAAAAACAATTTGATGCGCTACATTTAATATGTCTGATGAGGATTCATCTTCTATGCCTGAATGTTTTTTTAGCAGAGCCCAAGCTTCGTCATTGGATAGGGGACCTAGTGGAATCTGACTTTGACAATCCATCAAACCACACTCTCATGATTGGTACACAATACCCACTGCATCACCGCCAATGAACAATCATAATCAGGAATTCTCCTCATCTTCTATCAGTTTCTCACTTTCTTTTAGCCACTCAAAAACAGCATTGCTGTCTTTTTCAGTTTTAGGAGTTGCTCCAACTTTTTCATGCACAAGACCTCGATTTAAAATTAACTTCTTCTTTTCACTCTCAACATCTTTCATGATATTGCCAAACTGAAAGAGACGTATTAGCTGTATTATTTTTTTGGCCACAGGTTCTGCTAAGCTACCCATTGACATTAAGTTGAATACGAGTGTTTATCACGCAAAGCAGTTAACCTGAAAAATAATCAATCTAAATCTCAACGGCAAATATTCAATTACAATGCCTTCAATTACAATGATGTTTGATGATTTAGAAAGAAATGCAATAAATTAGAGAAAATATGACGCATTTGATCAAATAGAAAATGAAAGCTTGGTGACTTGATTAGCATCATTCACAACAAAGGATAAAATTACTAAAACTACTATAGAAGGAAAATGAATTTGAGGCACAACACAAAGGATCTAGCAGAGAACTGGAAACTGGAAATGATTCTCTGCCAAACAGAAAGTCAATGACTTGGTGACTTGATTAGCACTAGCAGTGAGTGAGGTCTGAACTCATTAGTTTATCATATACCTACCGTATAACAACTAACAACATCAACAACAATAATAATCTTAATTTATCTTTCTACTATAATACTTTTTTTTTTATTAATACGTTATATGTTACAACAAAAAGTCATAATAATTATGGATATTTTTATAAGGAAGTGGTTGAAAATTTGAAAAGGTCCTATAAAAAGGATGGAGGTAATATTGATGATCTTATTTTATGGGAAGTTTCCTATTCATTCTTCAATTATTGATGTGAAGCAAGCTTTGTAAACAATAAGATGTGAAGTTGACTCCCACCCAAGTCTTTTTTTATACAAACTAGTTATGTTGCACCGACATGTATAATCGAAGGTGAGTATGGTGTTTGACACTGACACGACATCGACACATGTGATTACATGCAATTAATTGTTTTCTTAAATTATTACCGGTGTCAATATGTCAGTGTCGTGTCTATGCACTCGTATTTGTAAGTGTTTGATGACAAACTTGGCTCGAAAATCAAAATGAGAAAATCCATGATAACTCTATTAGGATGAATGAAGGTCCACTGGATGAAGGTGAAAACATAACAATTACATGACAACTGTAAATCCGAAAGTTGACTATTAAGCATCAAGTGAAAGGCCTATTCTGACTTGAAGTACTATCAGCAAATAAAATCAGGTTTTGAGAATTCCATTACATGTAAGGCATCATAGCAAATTTACACAAATGTTAATAAAAAGTGAGTTCTAATAACCAATATCCGCGTCTTGTTATGAATTCCAGCTTTTAAAATCTCTTCCCTTCCTCTTCTTCATCAGAATTGGTTTCTCTGTGTCGTTTTAAACAATCAACTTCTTTTTACCTCATCAACATGTAGTCTCTCTCTGCTGAGGTTTCTGTGATCTTCAAAGTTCTAGCTTGATGCTTGCAACCCTTCTGCTGAAGATACAAGGGGCAGAAATTTCTAGAGGTTTCATGGTTCATAATTCATTGCAAAATTATTTCTATTGAGTTTAAGCAACTTCTTCAAGTTGTTCAACTTCAATCAAAAGAAACCAAGGGACTCCTCAACTAGGTAATAGTTTGCTCAGTCTCTCATCTTTACATCGCCTTTGGTCACCAACCATGCACTCAAAAGTATCCAAGAGACTATCCAAACCCTCGTGATTCTCCCCAACCGCCTTTAAAGCAAACACGACACTCTCAATGGTGGACAAATAACCAGCTTTAGGCTGATTCCTCACTTCACCGTATAAGCTCATTTCGTTCACTTCCAACTTCAAATGCGGCAAAATGTTCAACCAAGGATTTTCACTATAAATCCTTTTAGCCTTTGCCCATGTTCCATCAAGAACAATCAAGTTCTCCACCTCAAAACCAATATCATCTAAATCACTAACACTAACAGCATTATCAGAAGGAAAAAGTAGAACCGATCCAGGACAAACCTCAAGCTCAAATTCTTCATACTCTTCCACATTTTCTTCCCCATTCAACTGCTTCCTTTGCAACTTCTTCACCATAAACCCTTTTGAGAGCGCATCACATGCTTCAGGACAAGACAAAATCTTGTCAAAACCTAACTCATTAGATTCACACTGCTGCATCCAAATATGTGACAATGAAGTAATTGCACCATTTTTGCCAATAGTAAATCTAATAGCAGGTTCTCCAACACCTCTTGGAATTTTCTTAACTTCTTCATTAGCAACAACACCATCATCATTTACTTCATTCACAGTTTCAACCTTAGAACTGAAAATAACATCATCATCTTTCAAACCAGCACTATCAATATCAATATCAACCAAGTTTGAATCTTTATCACAAAACAAATCATGGGCATCTTCAATATCAATCAAGTTTGAATTTTTATCGCAAAACAAATCATGGGTATCTTCAACTTCATCAGAAAAGAAACATTTTGACAAATTGGGATCAAATAAGTGAATAAGAAATTGAGATTGAAAATTAACATCAGAAACAGTGGCAATCTTGAGATTCTTGAGACCCATTTTAGCAATTCTGGTAGAATTAAGTGGATGATTACACTCAAGAGCGTGTTGAAGAATGGTAACATTGACGGAATTAGGGATTGGAGGAGTGAGGATTCGAGAACAGAGACAAGTTCGAGTGGGTTTGGAACATGAGGGGCAAATTGGTCTTTTGGATTTTCCATGTGACATTGAGATTAACGTTTGTAGAAGTGGTTTGTGTCTGTGATAAGAGTTGAATTGCAATGTGAATTTGGTCTGAGTTAGAGATAAAGCCATTGTTAGTTGGTTTGGGAGGGAAATATTGGATAAAAACCCTAGAATTGTAAGGAAAGGGAATGTGGGGATACGATGTCGTTTAATTGGAAGTGGATTAGAGAAAAAAATATTATTTTTATTTTTGTGTATCACTCTTATTTTCGTTGATTATTTTCGTTGATTATTTTTGTGTATCACTCTTATTCTATGAAGTCCCGATACGCGACACGATACGGATACGATACGATACCGATACGCCGATACGTGAAAATTTTAAAAAATTCATATTCGATACTGGCGCGATACGTTAACTAAAAATTAATTTTAAAACTAAATATATAAATGCACAATATATAAACATGACATAATAGTAATTTTAAAACTAAATATATTAATTTTAAAACACAATATAGTAATTTTAAAACACAATATATTAATTTTAAAACTAAATATATAAATGCACAATATATAAAACTAAATATTATACAAAAAGAACATCATTAGTACTATCCAAAAAAAGATATAGTTAGTTATCCATGTAACAAACATAATAGTTTGACATTTACTAGGAAACACAGATTGTATCAGATATTATTTTTTTTATTTAGAAATAAATATTTAACCGATACTTTTCCGATACGAGTATCGGAAAGTATCGGACGCGTATCGGATATTATTTTTTTATTTAAAAATAAAGATTTAACCGATACTCTTCCGATACGAGTATCGGAACGTATCGGAAGAGTATCGGTATCGGGTACGTATCGGACACAATACTTCACCAATTTTAGAGTATCGGGGCTTCATAGCTCTTATTCTTGTATAACGCTTAAATATGGCTTTGTCTCCCGTACGAGACCTCAACAGGTCTCCTACGGTACATGTGTATGATCAGTTTTTTTTTTGTTGCACCAAGGTTTTTTATCATCAAGGAGGTTTTTTTTTTTTAAATAGCTTAGTGGCTAGAAACTCCACCTTTAAGGTGGATAAGTAATGATCAGAGTTCGAAACTTCGGCTCTCTGTATATATAATGCAATATCCTATCAACTGAGTTAAGCTCACGACTTAGTTGATCAAACATAATAGTGTGATTTCTTAAGTTATGAAGAATTAAATTAAGCATGTGTAAAATGTAATGAAATTTTGGACCATAATCTTAGGCTCACATCGTAATTATATTTACTAGCCGCCTTGTGTAATCGATATTCTTTCTTTTTTTTCGTGTGTGATCGATATTCTTTATTGTGCAAATATAAATAACTAATTAATCTCATTTTTTATTGGACTTTGTTAATTGATAACTACGTAACCTGTTTTTTTTGTTGTGCTTAGTTATTAAGAAGAAAAAAATATATTTTTTTTTACTATATAAAAACTGAAAACCTACTTTTATGTGGAAATTGTGTTTAGTTATTAAGAAGAAAAAAAATTATTTACTAAAAAAAACTGAAAATCTATTTTTATGTGGAAGTTATTTTTTAAGGGTAAAATTGGAATAATAAAAAAGTCATCCCAAAAATTTGTATCCCCTTTATATATTAGTACTAGCCGCCTTCCGTGCCCGTTTGTGTAATCGATATTCTTTTTTTTTCGTGTGTAATCGATATTATGTATTGTGCAAATATAAATAATTACTTAATCTCCTTTTTTATTGGACTTTGTTAATTGATAACTACGTAACCTCTTTTTTTTTTTTGTGGTTAGTTATTAAGAAGAAAAAAAATTGTTTTTTACTATAAAAAAACTTAAAACCTACTTTTATGTGGAAATTATTTTTTAAGGGTAAAATTGGAATAATAAAATAATCATCACAAAAATTTGTATCCCCTTTATATATTAGTATAGATAAAATGTTTGTTTAAAATATTCAAAGAGATCAGATATAACAGAAGAATGTAATATCTTACAATGTTAAGAACTAAATCAAGTTCGTGTAAAAAGTAAAACAATTGAAATCATAACCTTAGGTCCCACATCTTAAATATTTTTTAATTCAATTAAAATATCCAATGAAATTTGTTCTAACGAAAGATGATAATCTCTTACGGTATAAAGAATCAAATAAAGCCCGTGTAAAAATATTTCATATTCAAACCCATCGCAAAACATAAAAATAAATAAATTTTAAGGATTAAAAATCCTATATCGACGTCGTAAGAAATGACAAGTAGTTTATAGACTTTGATAATTTTTCGTAATCACAATAAAGACTAGAGAAAGCACAAACAAACCAAACAAACAAAAAAACCATTAATATTTGGTTATTATAATTTTTTTTATAGAAAAAGTAATTTCTTTTATAATTAAAAAATTATAATAACCAAATATTAATGATTTTTTGTGGTTTGCTTGTGCTTTCTCTAGTCTCTATTGTGATTACGAAAAATTATCAAAGTCTATAAGCTACTTGCCATTTCTTACGACGTCTATATAGGATTTTTAATCCTTAAAATTTATTTATTTTTATGTTTTGCGATGAGTTTGAATATGAAATATTTTTACACGTGCTTTATTTGATTTTTTTATACCGTAAGAGATTATTATCTCTCGCTAGAACAAATTTTTTTGGATATTTTAATTGAATTTAAAAATAATTAAGATGTGAGACCTAAGGTTATGATTTCAATTATTTTACTTTTTACACGACCTTGATTTAGTTCTTATCATTGTAAGATATTACATTCTTCTGTTATATTTGATCTCTTTGAATATTTTAAATAAACATTTTATAAATATAATTATGATGTGAGCCTAAGGTTATGGTCCAAAATTTCATTACATTTTACACATGCTTAATTTAATTCTTCATAACTTAAGAAATCACACTATTCTGTTAGATCAACTAAGCTGTGAGGTTAACTCAGTTGATAGAATATTGCATTATATATACAAAGAGCCGGAGTTCGAACTCTGATCACGCGACTTATCCACCTTAAAAGTGGAGTTCGTAGCCACTAGACTATTTTATAAAAAAAATAATTTAAGTCTCCTTAATGAAAAAAAAAACTTTGGCAAAAAAAAAAGAATAAAGCTGATCATGCACATGCACCGTAGGAGACCTATTGAGGTCTCGTACGGGAGACAAAGCCCTTAAATATAGTTTCGGTCATCTATTTTTTAAAAATTGCAATTTTGGGTCTCATATTTCTAATTGAGCATTTTGATTCAGAAAATTTGATAACTCTTATTTTGATTATATAATTGGATCGCGTGATAAACTCAACGCTTACATCATTTCAAAAGCGTCATTTTTAGGAAAATTATTCATGACATGAAAGTAAATTTTGACATAATCACAAACAAAAAATAAATTTTAGGTGTTTGAAAAAGTACATAATTAAAATATGATTTCATTATTTTTTAAAATTATAAAATGCGTCTAAATACTTTTGAAAATGTCAATTAATGAATTGAATCGTTCCTCTCGTTCCAATCCATCCACAACGTACATCCATAGTTTTTTAGAGGATCCATTATTCACACACACACGTGATATATATTTTTATGTGAGTGTGATTAAATGGAGTGGCCAAATCTTTGTGAGCATATATAAGTATTTTTCATGATATTTTTCATGAAAATAGACAAACACAAACACGATTTTATTATCAATAAGAAAATAAACCCACCTTTAATTGGTTATTCATACTGATCCTGTATTTCATCACTTATAGAAAGAAGATTATGTCGGTGTTGATTTGAGGTTTATAGAAGAAAGTGTTGTTATGAAAGGGTAAAATCAACTTATACTAAGATCAAACGGTAATGATTTTCCCATAAATACATAGCACTGTCCAAAAAAGTAAGACAATGAAGAAACAGTCATAAAAATTCATCTAGCATTTAGCAAATTTTTGTGTAACAAAGAATGACATTAAGATTGTTCATAGACAAAGATCTAATGTTCATACAAAATACCCTTGCAATTAACTCTGATAGCTTTTAGGTACATGCAAGAGTAGTTAACATCAATTTGTCACCTTTACCTCAGTTCCTACCCAACTAATACCACAAATTATACATAGGTAGTTATTGTTGTTACTTGTTACCTTTCACATTCCAAGAAATTATAAACCACTACTGCTGTATAACTACAACTTCAATCCTACATAAAGGAAGTGTTTGCTATATAAGACACACCAAAATTCAATATGAAACACACTGCGCTCAAAATAGAGAAAGACTGACAATTTAGAGCGTTCCAAAAATCTTTGTCATGGAAAACAACCTTTAATGTGATTGATATCTTCTTTTGAGTCCATATCTACGTCCTTCGTATTTGCAAACGACTTTTAATACGATTGGCATCTTCCACAATTTTTTGAATAAATTCATATTCGTACCTGCAAAAGTATGTACAAGATATTTTAATTCAGTTATGCAGATAGTTTTGAATTTATTCAGTCAAAAACAAGCTGTCATATAGAAGAGAAAGCCTGCACTGAATTTATTCATGTTTTTCTAGTTAGTCAAATCATGCTTAAATTGATAGATATAAAGAAGACCATATTTCTTTTTTAACAAGTCACATTCTTTAAAAATAATGGAATTATACTATATCATATTCTTAATCAATCCCTAGTAGATAAAAAATTGGTTATTATCGAATAATGCAAATATCAGCCTTTTGAAGTATATTACATACCCGGTTGTATAAGCCTTTCCAGACAAATTAGATACTTCAAGCAAAGCTGTCTTCCATTTCTGTACTCTCTCTGAGTTAATTCCAAAATTTTTTTCATGCTGAGCCATGTCTCTGCCATAGCATTTTCTCAGATGCCTTATGTCTGACGGCTCCACTTTGTAAAAGATTGGCCAAACAAATTGATTCTTCAATTTCATACACTCCATAATCTTGACAAGTTCTTCAAGACACCATGAGGAATTTGCATAGTTTTCAGATAAAACAACAATGGAAAGCCTTGATGCTTCAATTGCATTTAGAAGAGAGGGTGAAATTTGGTCTCCAGTGTGTAGTCCTTCATCATCCATGAATGTCTTGAATCCCCCTTGAGATAAAGCTTGATAAAGAGAACCCGTAAAAGAGTAGCGTGTATCTTCTCCTCTAAAACTAAGAAAAATTTGCCATTTGGCCATTGAATGTTTCAGACTATCTAGTGTTGTTTTCCATTCCTCAATTGGTTTACTTCTCAAGGAATATCCCACATCTTTAATTGTTCTAGGTAACCCTTCACATTCAAAAGCAACGTCATGTGCCACATCCGAAAAGTCAGATGAGTAGTACTCCTTATTTTCATGAATGACTGAATGTTTCCTGAACAAAAACCAAGCTTCCTCTGTAGATAAGGGATCAAGTTGAATCACCCTTTGACAGTACATCAAGTCACAATCTTGTCGGCTACATGTGGTCAAAATGATCTTGCAGCGATTACTATTAAAAGGAATGCCTACATCCTCTAGGTCGAATTTTGCTCGAACATCATCAAAAATCACTAGAATTCGACAATCCATACTTTCTATCATTGAGAATATTCTTCTGGCTCTTCCAGCTTCACTGTTTTTATCAAATTTTAAATTTAACGAGTCAGCAATTTCATCTTGCATTGTTCTGATATTTGGATTTTGGGTCACCTTGACAAATACAACCTCATGAAAAATCTTTAAATACTTAACTTTCTCGCACGTTGCTTTAACCAATGTTGTTTTACCAGAGCCCTGCCTACCATACAATCCAATCACAGAGCAATTATCATCTTGCAGCGCTACTAAAAGTTGATTGGATGGCTTTTCTCTAGACATAAAACACAGAATATTTCCATAAGAGAAGTCCTCTAAACTTGGAATTGGAGTTGAAATTGGGACAAGTAATTCAAATTTCATGTTATGTGCCTTTACTTTTTCTGCCAATTTCCTAAATTCATCATGTTGCCGTGTTCTTGCTTGTGCCATCAGATTCTCCAACTCTTGTACGAGTATGTCAGTTTCATTTAGCCACTCAAACACAACATCGTTGACCTTTTCAGTTTTATTATGAGTTGTTTCAACTTTTACACGCACACGATCTCGATTTGAAATCAGGATGTTCTTTGCTATTTTGACATCAAGTTCCAGTAACTTACGCCCGACTACCATCGGATCAATAATAAAAAAGCTACCTCCAATAAATACTAGATTATAGTACCTGTTGCAAAACTTTAGATATAGAAACATCTAAATCAGCATAGTCTCTAGCGTTGTATTTATATTAACTTAAAATAAATAAAAAATATACAGATTTGATTTTACTTATTTTGAGCATTATGTGAAACAGATATAGAAGAGAATTGAAGATAGAGAAAGGAAATTGAACTCACACATATTGTTGCAAGCAGCAGCAGCAGGAGGCAGAAATTAAGGATGAGTGAAGTTTGAATGATTAATGTCTCTTAGCTTCAAGTGTGTGTTGTGATGAGTTGATCAAGTCAAGTTGATTTGGCCGCGGTTTGCATTGTTTTTAGATGAATGTCATAGGCCCTAAGAACTTTCATCCAAATTAAGCCCAAATCTATATATAGTTCCACATAAATTTTATTTTTTTAAAGGTCAAATTTATCGGAAAATTATAATTTAAGTTTCACGTTTATAATAATAGATAGATTATCTAAATTTTTAGGTGATTAAGTTCTTTATTTTTGAGTTTCTTAATAGAAAAGAACTTTTGAATAAATTCATATTTGTACTTGCAAAAGTATGTACAAGATCTTTCAATTCAGGTATATGCAGATAGTTTTGAATTTATTTAGTCAAAAAACATATAAAGTTTAATATGGTTGTAATTTTTCAAAAGAACAAGCTCCCACATAGAATAAAAAACCTGCACTAAAACTAAAAAACAAAACTTAAACAAAAACAATCATGTCTTTCTTGTTAGTCAAATCACGCAAAAATTTATGCATATAAAGAAGACCAAATATCATTTTTAACAAGTCACATGCTTTTATAAAGAATGGAATTATCCAATATCATATTCTTAATCTATCATTAGTAGAGTAAAAAGTTGGCTATTATGAAATAATACAAATAAAAGTGTTTTTTGAAGTATACTACATACCCGGTTGTATAAGCCTTTCCGGATAAATTAGACACTTCAAACAAAGCTCTCTTCCATTTCTTTACTCTTCGAGTTGTTATTTTTCGGTTTTACGAAAATTAGTTTTTGAAAATAGCACTGAAGATTTTATTGGCTGAGTCGCGGAACAATACGCTTTCTTTAAGACGTTTCGTGGTATTGCCGTAATTTGTGCAAGACAGACTATACACCACGCCGTCCCTAGGATAAAACAGCCTCGAAAATAATAACAATAACTACTGCACCGTAGTAATTGTTCGAGAACAACACCTTCTTGAGTTATACGACAATATAACTCGAATCGATACTACAATATCGATCTATAACAGTACTACAATATTGTTTCGTATTTCTGAAACAAAGAAAAGAAAGAAAAAATTTGAGATGAAGAGAATAAGAGAGAGAAAAGAGAATTCAGTAATTTTTCGGAATTCTGGAGTAGTGAAACTGAGGAATGAGGCTCGGTATTTATAGGCAAAGCAAGCACCAGAAAACGAGAAAAAAATGGGAGCTGGATCGGATCAGTTAGCCCGCGTTTACAATGAAGCGGTTCCGCGTCTGACGATTTCAAAGCGCACGATCGGTTGAATTCAGATATGCACTGACTCAGCAAATATCCTGATTAATTTCACATTAATGATTCATTAAATGCGCTAGTTAATTAATTAAAAAATAATTAATGCGTGTGTGATAGTTAGCGTTGGGTGTGTGCTCCTCCGTCACACAAAACTGGGTACCCCTTGGGGCCCAAACCCAATAGCCACTCTAGGATATATAAACACTCTTAAAGTGTGTGACCTTAGCAATGTGGGACTTCTCTCACTTTTTCAAATTCACAACACAATATCTCTAAGTCCCAAGACTCAAGTGTTTAATCCTTTCATTTCCAACCAAGTTTGTTCAACTTCCACACTTAATGCTACTACATTAAATGATCCATTTACATCATTTCCAACAACGAGTTAATTCCAAAATTATTTTCATGTCGAGCCATGTCTCTGCCATAACAATTTCTCAGATGTCTTATGTCTGATGGCTCCACTTTGTAAAAGATTGGCCAAACAAATTGATTCTTCAATTTCATACAATCCATAATCTTGACAAGTTCATGTGCCACATTCAATAAGTCAAGTGAGGTGTACTCCACATCATCATGAATTGATGAATGTTTCATGAACAAAATCCAAGCTTCCTCTCTATATAAGGGGTTGAGTTGAATCTCCCTTTGACAATACATCAAGTCACAATCTTGTCGGCAACACGTAGTCAAAACGATCTTGCAGCGATTACTATTACAAGGAATTGCCTACATCCTCTAGGTCGAATTTTGCTCGAACATCATTAAAAATCACTAGAATTGGACAATTCATACTTTCTATCATTGAGAATATTCTCCTGGCTCTTCCAGCTTCACTGTTTATATCAAATTTCAGCGCTACTAAAAGTTGATTGGATGCCTTCTCTCTAGAATTAAAAAACACAATAATTCCAGAAGAGAAGTGCTCTAAACTTGGAATTGGAGTTGAAAATGGAAGTAATTCAAATTTCATGTTATGTGCCTTTACTTTTTCCACCAATTTCCTAAATTCATCCGGTTGTTGTGTTCTTGCTTGTACCATAAGATTCTTCACCTCTTGTATGAGTAACTCTGTTTCATTTAGCCACTCAAACACAACAATCATCACTGACATTTTCAGTTTTATTACGAGCTATTTCAACTTTTACACATACCCGATCTCAATTTGAAACCAGGATGTTTCTTGCTATTTTGACATCAAGTTCCAGTAACTTACGCCCCACTACCATTGGATTAATAATAAAAAAACTACCTCCATACTATAGATTATAGTACCTGCAGCAAAATTACTACTAAGCGGTTAAGGGGAAGACTAGTGAGATTGTGAGAGAGAAAGGTACTATAGGAAGTCCACTGTAAACAGCCACAGTTTACGGTGTCCAATCGGCTGTTACAGCGGCTTATTATTAAAGTTGACGTCGAAGAGGGACAAGAACACAGTAGTTGCTGGAGCCGGCATTGACAATTTATTCCCTCTCGGTACTCTTTTTCATCTTCACTCAGTGTTTGGTTCTTTCTCCTTTTATTTTGATCCAGCTTTGCTTTTTGAGCAGGCGATGATTCGCACCTTGTTTTTGGAATCGACTGTGTTGGTACAAAACTGATGCTTGACACTAGCAGCCACCTTGATGTGGATGTTGCTGGGAAGGTATTGGATATGTTAAAAATAGCTTATTCATGTTTCTCTGCTGATTACTTTCTTCTTCTTCTTCAGGTTATCAAAGGGATTATTGATGGCTGTAAGCAATCTGATTGCTCACTTTTAGGAGGAGATCGAGGTATTGAAATATTTTTTATAATCGAATTGAATTTTCTGTGCCAGTATTTCCTTCATTCATAAGATATAAATTCTCTTGGCACATTTTAGATCAGACGGCAGGTAAAGAAGGTGAGTATGATCTAAGTGGTTGTGCTGTTGGCATTGTGAGCAAAGATTCAGTAATCAATGGGAAGAAGTACATTATTGCTGCTGACTTTCTTATTGGTCTTTCATCTAGTGGACTTCACACAAATGGTTTCTCGCTTGTAAGAAGGTTGGTGACGGGTCCGTTTGATTTGCAAAAGAGTAATTACTGGACATAACAATATATAACAGAAAAAGATAGTACGGGACATGATCTTGCAAGAGAAAGACATGTTGAAATTTTACACAACATAGAAGATTAATCACAAAAGAAAGATCTTCACATTCTTAGAAGCAAAATATGAAGGAAAAATATACAAGTCAACATTGACCTCTCAGTCTTAGCAGAAGAAGTTTTTCAAAAAAAATTACCTTGTTTAATTTGTAAAACAAGGCCAAATAATATAAATCCTTCTATCGACAAGCATAAATGTAAAATCAATTATGAATTTAATTTCTTATAACAATGGAAACAATTATGAATTTAATTTCTTATAACAATGGAAACAATTATGAAAAAAAACTCTTACTACTACTGAACATGTTAAGTGTTCTGTCTTGTGCAGGACTTGTTTAATAAAAATAATTTGAAGCTTTCATCTTAGTCCATATACAAACATTTATCGTTGACCATTTCCACAATCTGTCTGATTAGTTTATATTCGTAGTTTTGCCTGCAAAATTGAAAGACCGCTTGTTAGTTTATGTATGCAACATTGTGTTAATAAAAATTTGTTCAATTAATTATAAGAATACATAAAATCAAAATTAATCTTCACACACGAAATACAAAAGTGCACTTGAATTGAAAGCAAGACTTCCACAACATTTTAACAAAACCACTCTTAAAATGTTAATTAGAATTAATAATAAAAATATCGAAACCATACTAAGTACGTACCTAGGTTTGTGAGTATATCCCTTTAAACCGGCAACTTCAGATAAAGCTGACCTCCATTTCTTTACCTTATTGGGGTCATTTATAAACCTCTTTTCGTGCGTAGCCATGGCTTTTTCATAACTGTGTTTCTGCTTCCTTACATCAGATGGTTCTACATCGTAAAATATTGGGCAAACCATTTGTTTTTTCTTCTTCTTACAATTAAGAATAGTGACCAGTTCATCAAGACACCAGGTGGAGTATGCAAAGTTTTCAGACAAAACAACAATCGAAATCCTTGATGCCTCAATTGCATTGATTAGAGACGATGAAATTTCGTCTCCACTCTCCAATCCCCTATCATCCATGAAGACATTGAACCCCTCCCGATCTAGAGCATTCCAGAGAGTACCTGTAAAATTGTAGCGAGTATCATCCCCTCTAAAACTGAGGAAAATCTTCCATTTACCCATTGAATGTCTCAATCTGTCTAGTGATATTTTCCATGCCTCAATTGGTTTATATTTTAAGGAAGATCCCACCTTTATAATTTTTCCAGGTAAACCATCGCATTGAGAAACAATTTCACGTGCTATATTCAATAATTCTGGTGAGGTGGAGTTCTTCTCACCATGAATCCCTGAATGCTTTTCAAACAAAGTACAAGCTTCCCATATGGACAAGGGATCAAGTTGAATCTCTTTCTGACAGTCTATAAAGTCACATTCTTCTTGACAGCGTGTTGTCAAAACGACCTTGCATCGATTGCTATCACAAGGAATGCCTATACGCTGCAGGTCAATTTTTTCTCGAACATCATCAAAGATCACAAGTATTGGACGATCCGAATATCTTATTCTGGAGGATATTATATATGCTTTCCAGTCTTCATTGTAATTATTGTAATTATTGAGATTCAACGAGTCAGCAATTTCATTTTGAATTGTCTCGATATTTGGATTATGGGTCACAGTGACAAATAAAACCTTATAAAAATACTTGTTGACTTTGTTAGCCATTGCTTTCACCAAGCATGTTTTACCAGAGCCCTGCCTACCAAACAATCCAATTTTATAACAATTATGATCTTGCAATGCCTTTAAAAGTTCATCCGAAGCCTTCTCTCTCGACTTGAAACGTATAAAATCTTCTCTTTTAATATAACATTTCATATTATGTGCCTTTATTCTTTTCTGCAATTTCTTAAATTCACTCCATGATGGTACTTTTCGTTGTGTTCTCAGATTCTCCATCTTTTTTAAGAGTTCGTCAGTTACTTTTAGCCAATCACGCACATTATCGCTGACCTCATCAGTGTCACGATTAATTGTACTTAATGTTTGTTCCACAGCAGTTCGTAATGAAATGAGTTTGTTCTTTTTTTTTTCGAGTTTCTCTAAGACTTTGCTAACACATTTAGGTACATGTTTCCTTCCAAACATGTAATTAACAAGAAAACCAGCATATTCAGCAAAATCTGCTGCAAAATTTTATTAATAGAAAGAAACATTTAAATCAGCATAACTTCAGTTTTGTTTGTATACTATTAACATCAAAACAAAATAAAAAATTATTTTCAGTATTATGTTTAGAATTTTAGACTCAGCCTAATATTCAACATTATTATAAAATAGTTTTATAGCGTGAAGCTTTCAAGCCGTCACCTAATACTAGATACTCGATAGTAAGTGATTCAACAGATTTTAGAGAAAACTCTCATCTTAAAATTTTGGGTTGACCTATCTCAATACTATACTTTGTAAGATGAGACTTTTAAGGTCGCCAAACTCGAGTTTTTACCCCAACTCATTTTAACTAGATGAAATTGAATCGTAAATCAACCTTTAAATTCATAGGTTGTCATGTGTTTATTTGTGGGTAAATTAGTAAAATAGGTGCATATCATAGTTTTACCCCCCTATTTTGAATAAATCGGAATTTTACCCCCTATTTCACTAAAGCGGCAATTACTTTCTCTATGTAACTCCAAATTTAGTGGAGTTTGATTATGTGAAAAGTTAACTCGATTACGGTCATTTTGGTACCTGTTTGGTGAATTATTGATCAAAATTGAGGTACCAGTTTGCTTCTGAGCCTCAACTTCAAAACTTCGCACATAACTCAATTTTGATCAATAATTCACCAAACAGTTACCAAAATGACCGTAATCGAGTTAAGTTTCCACAGAATCAAACTCCACTAAACTTGGAGTTACATAGTGAGAGTAATTACCATTTTAGTGAAATAGAGGGTAAAATTCCAATTTATTCAAAATATGGGGTAAAACTGCATTTAAGCCTTTAATAAAATTTATCAAACTAACCATCAATTTTCTAGTGTAAAATAACTAAATATCAAGATTTTTTTGTCCAATTAAAAAAGGTGTGCATTGCTAATTTACACCTTAATTAATGTTTTTAGGTGGATATAAATTAATTACCAACCCCATATATATATATAACATCTATAATTCAAAATTCTAACTAAATTATTAAACAAAAACATACTAAATCAACATAATAAAGGGTATGCTTATAAACTTGTAATCAAACAACTCAAATTATTCCACCAAAAAAAAAAAAAAAAAACTTGTAAAAAATTATCCAAAAAACAAGAGTTTAATGAGTTTCTAAAGTTATTAAAAATTTAAAAAACGGAAAAAAAAAAAAAAAATTAATTTTTTCAAAACCGGGTAAAATCAACATAACTTAACTCAATTTTACCAAATTTTATTACGGGTTAACTCGTTAAAAATTAATTTTTTTTCCACGAGTTTACTAGAAACATATTTATCATGGATTTAACACAATTTTTATATCTAAAAATGTAAAATCGGACAATTTTACATATTAAGATGTGATTTTAGCAAGAAGAGAATTGAAAAATGAAATATAAAATAATTTCTGGACACATGTGAGAAAGGAAATTGAACTCACACATATTGTTGCAGCAGGCAAAACTAAGAATGATTGAAGTTTGAATGATGGTCTCTTATGACCTCCGCTCAGATAAGTGTGAAGAGGCGAATTCGCTGTTTCAGTAGAAATCAGTCCAACTGAACAAACTCAGCTTCAATCGTAACTACTTTTTTTTTTTATGTGAAAGATTAAAAAAAACCCATCTATATAGATGGATTAAAAGAAGCGTATATACTTGTAACTCATGAAATGATTACAGTATTTCATACGAAGCATCATTTGTAAACAAAAGTACGGAGTATTTTGACTCGAGCTTGTGACTTCCTAATTATCACACGATCAACTAGTATTATCTACTCGTTTGTTTTTCTTTATATTTATTCTCCATTTTTTTAATATCTCCATTTTTTTAATAGGTCATGCTAACTAGTATCCGGGGTGTCCTCGAGGCATTAGTTAAGAAAGTTAAAGATACTAAAAAAGCAAGTTTTGCATTAATAATAATATTTTATATACTTTAAAAAAGTAAAGTACATAAATTTTAAGGGCACTGATTAGTATTTTCCTTTTTTTATACACTGATGTGATATTATTTATTTTTTAAATCCGTAAAAATATAATGTTAATATATAGAGCTAGTTTAAAAGAATAATTAATGTCATTGATGTTTGTCTTAGTTTCTTAGTTTGAGAATTCGAACAAACAACATGATAAAATCAATTAGTCGATACCCAAGAAATTTATGTTTAGTTAAAAATTAGAAGAGATTTTGTGTTATTTAAAAAGATCTAAAAGGAGGACAGTGTAATTTGCTCATTTATTTAATTACATACTGCTCTCAATATTAAAAATATATTAAAACATAAAAAGTCACTTATCATTTTCTAAAATTATTTCGAAAATGGCACGTGCAAATACATTTTTAATGAAAAATATTGTTTGACTAACAAATGGCCGACATTGAATTCTCATTAAAAAAATATAATATTTAGTTGCATTCCAACACATACGTCAAAAATTAAATAATAAAATGAAATAATACAACCAACAAGTTTTTTTTCTCACAATAATAACCCCAACATGATTTTATAATTACATTTTAATTTAACCAACATGTTAAAATTAAAGAAAAAAATAATAAAATGTAATCAACATGCATATGACGACGATTTAAGAGTCTATATATGATTGGCCAAAAAAAATTCGGCCTGATTGGCACATGAGTTCAAAATAAGTCAAGTCAATGATTTATGGTCTACAGTCTACTGTAAACTACACCATTCACATACATGCATGCTCCATTTATGTTCCATACACTATTTAAATTTTTTTAAATTTGGATCATGCTAACTAGTGACCCTAGAACACTACTTAAGGATACCAAAATAATAAAAAATTGCATTGAAAAAAGTGTTATTCTTATTTTTAAAAAGTAATTATACAATTCCAAAATTATTTTACCATAAATATGTCATCTTCGGCATCCTTTCCTCAGCCACTGAGGTCATCTCAAAGTGTACAGTGACACATTTAGGAATGTTTGTTTTAATTATTTTTTGGAAAATGCCATCATGCGAAAATTAATTTCGTGAAGGTATAGCGAACGATATGGCAGGTTACGTGGACAACAAATTTTCACATGCTCTGAATGCCAATTGCCAATTTCGCTTTTGCCTCTCTTTTTTTATTTTTTTATTTTTTTATTTTTATGATTAACCATTAACCAATTTAGCCTCCTCTCAGTTTATAGTCATTATTTCCCCATGTTTATACCCTCCACTCAGTTTATATGTAAATTTCCATAGGAGCAGAGAACCACCCTTCCCCATGTTTTAATGCGAACACTGCCAAAAAGAACCACCACTATGACAAAATTATATTTGGTCCTTTATTTTATTTATTTTTTTAATATTTTAGTTTTTTATCTTTTATTTGTAACACTTATATATTTGTAACATTTTGATTTTTTATATTTATAACATTTTAGTCATTTATCTTTTATAACATTCACATATAAATCATTTTTTCATATATTTTTTTTATTAAAAAAATGCTGAATTTTATTTGTTAAGATACCTTTTTATTAAAATTAAATAAAATTCATAATTTTGATGTATATGTTCATCATCTTCATCAATTCTTTCATATATTCATGTTCTTTAAATGACCCAACTGTTACAGATAAAAGACCGGAGTGTTACAACAAGATAAGATAAAAGATCAAAATATTATAAATGAAAGATAAAAAATTAAAGTGTTACAAAAAATAAAATAAAGGATCAAATGTGTAATTTTACCTTAGAATTTTTTTTTTCTTTTTTGCATTGCTAGCTAGTTTGATTTTTATGAATGAATGCTGCAATAAAAAATAGAACAAGGTTATTATTTTCCCCTATTTTATCTTTGAAATCTATCCAGAGAATTCTCAATTAAAATATTTTATTTTTGTATTAACCTTTAACAAATTAACTTTGGGAATTTACTTAGTGTTGTGCATGTACTGTTCGTTTTACTTTGCAATGACAGAATCACTTATTTAGATGAATCCTTTCTAAAAGGTTAATCTTTATTATGGTTTTGTTTTGTTTAAAAAGTCCTTTAAATTATGTGTAAGAAAACTACTTGTTATTAATATATCTCTATTATATACATTACGAGATTCCCACGGAGCTCTCTTGTGCATTCTCAAGAAAATAATCCTACGTGTCATTATTGTAGAGCTTCTACTTATGCGAAGCTTTTCACGAAGTCTTTGGTTCGAATCTCATTGACAACAAAAATTCAATTTTTATAATATTATATGGAATTCTACCCATTTTTTTTTTGTTTTTTTAGAGAATATGTGAGCAACTAAACATCAAAATGAAATTAAAACGCATCAACGATCTTACTCAAAGAATGCTTGGTCCTAGATAGCTTCTTCAGCAACGACAGCGATACCACCAGGAGCAACACCACCACCTGGCTGATCAAGGTCCATATCACCAAAATCAACACTACAATTAAGTAATTGGGGATAAACAATGTCAACACTATATCCAAATCTATGTCTTTTAGGTCAAACTCAAAATCATCATCAACACCAACACCACCTGGTGGTGGTAGCGGGTCAACAAACTCTTCAACAACAACACCACCAGCAACAACACCACTTGGTGGTGGTAGCGGATCAACAAACTCAACACCATGTGGATGAAGAAAATCAAACATTTGCTCATCAAGGTATGGTTCTTCATGAACACCGGCAGCGGCACCACCAGATGGTGGCAGATGAACATCATCCATGTTCAAAACAGTTTGATAAACACTTATTGCATGAGAAAATTACAAACAAATCAATAAATGTTTAAATATTGTTTAGTTGTCTTTAATTTTCATTTGCATTTTCCTTCACCTCTCTTTAGTTATTTACAACACAACACCACATTCTCTTCTTCTTATTTAAATGGGTATTGTGGCAACAATGGATAAATGGATGACTGGAGAACAAATGATTAATGATATATGTTAGAGTTTTCACACAGTACTTTGGGAATGAAGGAGCATGAATGAGCTCAAACGTCCGATCAGGTCGTTACGGGTTTGCAAAATGGTCTGTAAGGATTGGGCAAAGATTATAACTAGCCCAGAGTTTGTTCAAGAACACCACAAAGCAACAAGTCCTGCCGTTTTCATATATGACGATAGTGATGTATTAGGAAACAACTGTTGTTATCTCCTAGAGAGTTTATCTGACACTCACGATGCTGCGGGTTCTTGATCCCGACTTTTACAAATCTGATGCTGTTAGATGATGAACAAATAGAGTTTAAGTTTACCAATTCATGCAATGGAATTGTAGGGTTGTTTAGTAGGCATCACGATCCCATGTATTTGTACCAACCCCTAACTGAAGAGTTCATGACAGTCCCCGGTCATGTGAAATGCTTGGATGGTGCGGATGGCAGGTGGTGGTAGCATGTCAGGAAACTCTGGCTGAGCAGGTGGTTATGGCTGAGCAGCTGGAGGAGCGGAAAACTGTAAATGTGGTTGGTCAATGCGTGGAGGCGAAGGCGGTGGTGGTTGGTCGTTCTCCAATGCCTCAACCACATCAACAATCAGTCTGTACTCAGCGTAAACTCTTGCACGAGTTATGTGAGGAAAATTCAACATAATATCGTCAATCCTTTGTTGTTCAGTGAAATCATCATCCATTGTCGCCGAAATAAACAGTCGCAATCTCATATCATCCAATGCATCCCATTCCGGTTCAAAGTACGAGTGATCAGAGTCGAATCCGACGTCGACATTGTTAACCAATGAGTGTTGTGTTTGAAATGCTTGGATGGTGCGGATGGCAGGGCCTATCACCAACAAATTGGACTTGGATACGAACCAAACAAGAAATTGTTCAAGTTAACAAGGTTTTACAATAATTTCCTCATGAAGGTATTAAATTCAAAATTTGTTGTCACCATCCCCAAACCACTACAAGAAAACGCTTATTTTTTGACGAACTAGATGAATTATTTATTGACGGCCTGGGTCGTCACTAAGTTAGTGACGGCCAGATCCGTCAGAAAATGAACAAATCCGTCACAAAGTTTAAAAAACCAATAAAATATGGAAGGAATTCCGTCCAGAATTTACTGACGGCCATTTCCGTCACAAAGTTTCCAGTTACTGACGGCCGTTTCCGTCACAAAAATGTTGACGAACTTATTGACGGACATTTCCGTCACAAAATCTTGACGATTTCAAAAGCTGCAGGTCTTGGGCAGCGCGCTACATTTTCTGACGGAAATTTCCGTCACTAAGTGTTCTTGCAGCATTCAATATATTTCCTTCATTGCATTCTCATTTCATTTGCAACAAACACTTCTAAAATTTCTACTCTCACTAAAATTTCTCCAACATCTCACTAAAATTTCTCTATTTTTCTTAGATTTTTGTTCTTCAAAGTTTTGATTCGTGATAAAATGTAAGTATAGAAAATTAATTTATTCACTACTGCTGTTTTTATTTTTTTTAATTTGAATTAAAAATTAAAACTTTGTATGTCATATAGTTTGTAAAGTACTAGTAAATTATTTTGGAAATGAAATTATTTATATGATAATTAAATAAGTATATGATAATAGTTAGTAAATTGTTCGTTATTGCATTTTTAATTTATATTATTATTGAGTTAAAAATTTAATATATGTTTTATGTAAAAAAAATACGTTTAATATGTTTTTTTTTAATAATTAATAAATTTATTTTTGAAAAATAATTAATAAAACAATTAAAATAATTATTTTTTTTAAAAAAATTGTGACGGAGTTTCTGACGGCCTAAGCCGTCACTAAATAATCACGCGCCAGAATTAATTTTCGTCCAGAATTTTGTGGCGAGTTTCTGACGGCCTGAGCCGTCCCTAAATGAATTTTGTGACGAGTTTCTGACGGCCTGAGCCGTCACAAAATGGCTGTCAGAAATGTGACCGTTATCACTTTGTGACGACCTGAGCCGTCACAAAGTTTCGTCAAAGAGTTTGTGACGACCTGAGCCGTCAATAACTTTTCCACGAGCTATTTACTGACGAAAATTGGCCGTCACAAAGTCGTCAGTAAATAATCACTTTGTGACGGATTTTCCCACTTAGCGAGGGCTTTTGGCCGTCACAAAATGGTTGATTTCTTGTAGTGAACTTATTGTAAAAGGTGACACTTGCTCATCCATGTCCTGAAACATTATCCATGTCCATATGTTCAAGCTCTAGGAATATAATCTCTTGGATATCTGCGGTTGATTCCATCTGCTTCTTTTAAACATTCTGAATCCCTAATGTCATATTTGTACTGTACTAGAGAGAGGTGAAGGAAAATGCAAATGAAAATGAAAGACAACTAAACAATGTTTAAACATTTATTGCTTTGTTTGTAATTTTCTCATGCAATAAGTGTTTATCAATCTGTTTTGAACTTGTTACTCAATCCACCACTATTATCTTAATCAAACATCCAATCCCCAAAAATTCTCCTTTTTGGTCGTCGAAGGGTTGAAATATAGGGTTTAGCGGCGACTCTGTATAATATCTTTTCATCTTCTTCCCCTTTCTCAGTTCTCATTTCCCTACAATTCTATCGATGACGGTTACACACATCAATTTTCCATCCTTATTGCATACTTTGCACAGCTCAAAGTCTTGGTTTCCGAAAGAAGATCAACGAAGATGTAGGAAACCATGAAATTTAACGGCAACAAAGATGTACTCATTGATTGACGTCAACATTGCATATTGAAATCGACTCATCACTAAAGCAAAAGGTTATAAAAGGAAAGAGAAACAACTATTAATTATACTTTTATTGGTGGCATAACTAATCATTTAACCAAAAAGTTTTTAATAATAACTCAATTATATATATTTTTTGAAATCTCTTGATTGGTGAAATGTTTTAATATTGTTTTATGACATTTTTCTTATGGTGATTATGATTCAATATGAATAAGGATTTTATTAAGGATTTCTGATCAGTGCATTTTGATGCACATTCTTTTACTATTGTACTTAGGCATTTCTCTAGTTTGTTTTTATTGAGTTTTTAGATTTAAGTTTATTTTTGCCTTTATTTTATTTTCGTATTTTATTTTCAGCATTAGTAGTTATTTGATACATGTTCACTGTGCATACCATAACTTGAGCTCCGAATATCGGATTGAGGCGAGCGAATATGCGTTGGAAAGCTAAAAAAAGCTATAAATTTTGTGTTGAAGGAAAACGCTGTTTCGGAGTGCAGAGGCCTCTAATATTTCGTATAAGTTACAGACTTGATTTAAATTAAATAATTTTCGGCCCAAACTTATGTTTTCGGCCCGTGACCTTTTGATTTTATTTTTCCTCTATGTACTTAAGCTAAATACAGAAATGGATAGTCACACACTCACACATACTCTAGAGGGCACTGTTCACAAAATTTGGAGAAAAACAAAATATGGTTGGTAGAGAACTAATCCAAGACAATTTCTACTGATCATAGGTTCCATCATACTTGAGGTTATAATAATTTCAATCAAGTTTCTATTTCTTTCAATGTTGTTATGTGATTATTGTTTGCTTAATTCAATTCGATTGTTGTATGTTCCTATTTCATCATTACGTTAGCGTAGCTTCTTCGTTAATTCGCGAATAGCTTAAATTAAATCCGTTTGCTTAATTCGGATAATAGGAACTTACATCACATAAAACCAGTTGCGCTTGTCAGTGAGTTTTATAATCGAATAGGAATAGATAGGAGATTGGAATTATAATCAGTGATAAGTCGGAACCGAGATCCGCTTCAACTTATTTTATAATCACTTATCTTTTTATCGTGACTTCTATTTCGAAACCAAAAATCCTCCCCCATAATTTACATTTTTTTTTCTTATCGGTTCTAATATTTCTAAACCTATCGGGAGTCCTTATGAGACGATACTCGAGTGTCGCTTTTCCTAAACTATACTTTTAAAACTCGTTTTTGACCCGTGTACGACAGCGGATCACCTTCTTACTTAAGAAAACAAAACAGTGCTCTGTCTAACTTAAGAAATATAGCATTTTCCTATTTTAGAAAGAAATCAGCTGAAGATTCATACTACTTTTATGATTAAGAAAACCTAGTAATCCTTTGTAAATAGGTGAGTTTGAAACCAAATTAGGTTTATCACCAACGGAGAAGAAAACAAAACAGTGCTCTCATTCTTATTTCTTACTTCAACCTTTTCAAGCTTTTCAACCTTTTTAACGCGCCAAGGAGGAGGAATGTAATCACCTATGAAGAAGGATTAAAGACCTTGCAGAAGGGGATCATGAAGCTCTTCAACATTGTATAAGGATTGGAGCCTAACTTCACTCCTGAGGAACACATCATGCTATATATACGTACCAATAATTTCAATGATGATTTAGTTCATTGAAACAACTTTGTATTCATCAATTTCAAGTTCGATTTTATCTTAATGCATTCAGGACCGTGTTCAAATTGTGCTCTCCAAATGCTCTTCCTTGTTACGACCACGAACTATGTAATTTGTTTAAGGAAACTTGTGAAAACTATATCAGATCAAAAGTCAGTAACAATACTTTCATCATTTGTTTTGCTGAGTAACAGAACAAAGGTGATTTCAGTAAAATTTAGTTCTTATTGGATATAATAATAATAATCATGTTCCTTTTCAAACATGTTTTAGTGTGTCTTCCAATTATTAAGCATTGCATCCAATTTCTAAAAAACTAGACTAAGATCATGTTGGTATCATTTACAAGAAGAGAAAGTGAATTGCAGTTCTGATTTTTTGTTGTCATCTTGATATGCTTGGATGAGGTTGTGCTTGTAAGTGACTATGGCGTGACACTTATGTCAGAAAGATTCGCTGACATTACTCAGACCATTTCTATTGATGATGAAGTTGATGTCATTTCTGTTTCATAAAATGAATAGCGAAATGTTGGAAATGGTCCTTGCATACTGCAAGAATGTCAAGCATAACAGTACTGGACTGCTGATGGATTTTGAACTCAAGGATTGGATTGCTCAATTTCTCGATGTCGACCCTGAAACCCTGCTTCATCTTTTAACATCTGCATGCTACATGAAAGTTGATAGTCTCATGAAGCTGACTTGGAGTAAAATAGATGGCATCATAAAAGGCAAGACACCAGAGGAAATTTCCGAGATCTTTGGAGCTGCTGCAGATAACTAAATTATTCAAAGTGTAAGTTATTGTAAGGGAACATCTATCTAGGAGAGTCTTTAGTTCAACTCATGCCTATAACTGATTTATAGTTAATATTTTCTTGTTTTGTAGTTTGAGTGTTTTACTTATGTTGAAATCAATTAATTATCTTCGTCCACTTCAGCATCATAATCTTCTCTAAATTTACGATCTCTATCTAGTATCTACTGCTAAATATTGAATTAGCTAAAATTATATATAACTTGATTTTATTCATACATGATTGATGCTTAGTTTACCACTTTAATGACTCTTTAGTGAGATTGACAATAGAAGCACAAAGGTGAGTGAGTAGAACAACCCTTTTCAACCAAAGCAACTTCCACAGTTGAAATTGATTCTTGAAGAGACCAATTGAAAAAATGGTGTTAACTATAACCACAAAACAAGCATCACTCACTACAAACATTGATGAGCTTCAACAAAACATATAGCAACATGTCAACGTATCACTCGTTTTCTTATATTACTACCGGTGTCAAGGTGTCAGTGTCGTATTCTTATATTTGTAAGTGTTGTTTGAATTGTACTTCACAATGAAGACCTATTTACAAGCATAAGAATATTACACACACACACATATATATATTAAAAAACAATATATCAAAATGCAGCAACATATCATTGAACTTGTATATTACAATCGTAATTCATTTCTGACAAGTAGTTGTTTGCCTTCACTTATGTCTAGTGTAGCACTTATTATTGTAAGGGGAAATGTAGGCATCCTTCTAGTCCATGTCCACACTTCGTATATACAATCGATTTTTAATCTCATTGGCATCTTCCACGATTTTTTGGATAAATTTATATTTGTACTCGAACCTACAAAAGTATACAGGAATTTCAATTCGTTTTCTTTTCTCATTAAAAAAAGTATGAAATTCAGACGACCAACAAATTTTCACTAGTATTAATTGTCACTCAAAATGCAGCAACTTGAACAATTTTTTTATAAACCATGTTTAAAATGATAGTAATTAGAAAGAAAACCATATTTCTTTAAAATTCACATATATTACTTAAAAAGCGAGGCAACTTAACATCTATAACAAGTGGCTTAGAGATTAAATAATTTTGAGATAAGTTAACAAAAGTTTATGAAAGTATATTACGCACCCGGCAATTTTATAAGTTTCTCCAGCCAAATCAGTAACTTTAGCCAAAGCAGACTTCCATTTTTGTAATCTCTTTGAGCCACTTCCTAATTGTTGTTCATGTTTGGTCATAGACTCACCATAATTGTTTTCTAGTTTTCTGATGTTTGTCGGTTCCACTTTGTAAAAGATAGGCCAAACCAATTGATTCCTTAATTGCATACACTCAATGATCTTAGCAAGCTCATCAAGACACCAAGAGGAACTTGCATAGTTTTCAGATAACACAACAATTGAAAGTCTTGATGCTTCGATTGCATTAATAAGAGCAGGTGAAATTTGGTCCCCCTTATGCAATCCCCCTGCATCATCCATGAATGTCTTGAATCCTCCTCGACAAAGAGCATCATAGAGAAAACCCGTAAAAGAGTAGCGAGTATCTTCTCCTCTAAAACTGATGAAAATCTGCCATCGAGCCAATGGATGTCTCAGATTGTCCAATGACACTTTCCACTCCTCAACAGGTTAACTTTTAAAGAAGATCCCACCTCTTTAATTGTACCAGGTAACATTTCACATTCAAAAACAATTTGATGCGCTACATTTAATATGTCTGATGAGGATTCATCTTCTATGCCTGAATGTTTTTTTAGCAGAGCCCAAGCTTCGTCATTGGATAGGGGACCTAGTGGAATCTGACTTTGACAATCCATCAAACCACACTCTCATGATTGGTACACAATACCCGCTGCATCATCGCCAATGAACAATCATAATCAGGAATCTCTACTTCTGTTCTTATAAGATTCTTCAATTGCCAAATGACAGTTGAAGAATGTAACTCTGCTCTTATCAATTAACTTTGATAGCTTTAATACTTTTTCTGGTACATGTACGAGTAGTACACATGCTTCGTATTTGCAAACGACTTTTAATACGATTGGCATCTTCCACGATCTTTTGAATAAATTCAGCTTCGTACCTGTAAATGTATGTACAAGATCTTTCAATTCAGTTATGCAAATAGTTTTGAATTTATTTAGTCAAAAAATTTCTAAAATTTGATATGACTATCAAATTTTCACAAGAACAAGCTTTCACATAGAATAAAAAACCTGCACCAAAAGTAGAAACAGAACTTAAACAGCAAAATATTTCATGTCTAAATTTCTTGTAGTCAAATCATATGTTTAAATTGATAGGCACTATAAAGAAGACAACATTCCATAACAGTCATCATCACTAGTAGATTAAAATTTGGTAAATTATGGACTAATGCAAATAGAAGTATGTCTTTTGAAGTATATTACATACCCGGTTGTATAAGCCTTTCCAGACAAATTAGATACTTCAATCAATGCTGATTTCCATTTTTGTACTCTCTCCGAGTCAATTCCAAAAGTATATTCATGTTGAGCCATGTCTTTGCCGTAACATTTTCTCAAATGCCTTATGTCTGATGGGTTCACTTTGTAAAAGATTGGCCAAACTATTTGATTCTTCGATTTCTTACACTCCATAATGTTGACAAGTTCTTCAAGACACACCATGAGGAATTTGCATAGTTTTCAGATAAAACAATAATTGAAAGCCTCAATGCTTTAATTGCATTTAGAAGAGAGGGTGAAATTTGGTTTCCAGTGTGCAGTCCTCCATCATCCATAAAGGTCTTGAATCCCCCTTGAGATAAAGCTTGATAAAGAGGACCTGTAAAAGAGTAACGTGTATCTTCTCCTCTAAAACTAAGGAAAATTTGCCATTTGGCCATTGAATGTTTTAGATTATCTAGTGTGGTTTTCCATTCCTCAATTTGTTTACCTCTTAAGGAAGATCCCACATCTTTAATTGTTCCAGGTAACCCTTCACATTCAAAAGCAACTTCACGTGCCACATTCAATAAGTCAAACGAGGAGGAGTACTCTTCATCATCACGAATGCCCGAATGTTTCATGAACAGAATCCAAGCTTCCTCTCTTGATAAAGGATCAAGTTGAATCTCATTTTGACAGTACATCAAATCACAATCTTGTTTGCAACATGTGGTCAAAAGAATCTTGCAGCGATTACTATTACAAGGAATGCCTATATCCTCTGGGTCAAACTTTGCTAGAACATCATCGAAAATCACTAGAATTGGACAATTCATACTTTCTATCGTTGAGAATATTTCTCTGGCTCTTCCAGTTTCGCTGATTTTACCAAATTTTAAACTTAACAAGTCAGCAATTTCATCTTGCATTGTTCTAATATTTGGATTTTGGGTTACCTTGACAAATAAAACCTCGTGAAAAATCTTTAAATACTTAACTTTCTCGACCATTGCTTTCACCAATGTTGTTTTACCAGAGCCCTGCCACCCATACAATCCTATCATAGAACAACTATCATCTTTCAGCACTACTAAAAGTTGATTCGATACCTTCTCTCTTGAATCAAAACATACAATATTTCCTGAAGAGAAGAGTTCTAAACTTGGAATTGGAGTTGAAAATGGGTCAAGTAATTCATATTTTATGTTTTGTGCCATTACTTTTTCCCGCAATTTCCTAAATTCCTTCTGTGGTACATGTCATGTTTTTGCTCGTGCCATCAAATTCTCCACCTCTTGTATGAGTATCTCGGTTTCATTTAGCCACACAGACACATCATCACTGATCTTTTGAGTTTTATGATCAATTGCTTCAAGTTTTACATGCACATCATCTCGATATAAAACCAGGATTTCCTTCTCAGCTTCGACACTAAGTTTCAGCTTCGATATGATCAATTCCTTCTTGGCATCCTTTATTCATTTATTAATAAAATTCCTGTTCTGTGCCATTACTTTTTCCCGCAATTTTCTAAATTCCTTCCGTGGTACATGTAGTGTTTTTGCTCGTTCCAACAGATTCACCACCTCTTGTATGAGTTTCTCTGTTTCATTTAGCCACACAATCATATCATAACTGAGTTTTTCAGTTTTATGATCAATTGCTTCAAATTTTACACGCACATGATCTCGATATAAAACCAGAGTTTCCTTTTCAATTTCGACACTAAGTTTCAGCTTTGATATGATCAATTCCTTCTCGGCCATCGAGTTGTACAAGCTTTGATATGATCAATTTCTAAAGGCATTTATTAATAAAATTCCTGTTATTTGGCCTCTGCAAAAGGGAAAAAGAAAAGAAAAAGAATTCAGTAACTTAAATAAAATAGAGTTCACGGAGAAAACAACACATGAAAATATGTGGGCTCCACTAGTTTTCTTAGTTCTTGTTGAAAATGGTGAAGAAATCACAGAGAAACAACACATCCCATTCCTCAGAGAGTTGAATAACTGAAATAACTGAAATCAAATCCGCAGGTTTTTTTGTTTTTGTTTTCACCACCAGTTTAATCTGGTTTGGAGGTTAGTTCTGACATTAAGTGGTTTCAGCCTCCTTCGATCGCAGTTGCGGGGGATTGAACTGTGGTTCTTCCTACAAAGTTCAGCACTAATCACCATTGATATATTATTATTTTAACCATTTATATGTTTATATTATGTTTGATATGTAAAAAATAAAAATTATGTCTTTCTTTTGAGAGAAAAAATGAAACAGAAAATAGGAGGATGAAAATATTTCATGTTTATTTTTAGTATTAAAATTTGTTATATTTTTAGTAATTAATACTCCCTCCGACCCAAATTATAAAAGAAAAAAAATTCAATTTTTTTGTCCCTAATTATTTATTAAGGATAAATTGTATGTACTTCACTAACAATAATTGATTCAAATCGGAAGGAATCGAGACCCATTAAATAAGTGGTCGCAGGTTTGATCACTATCTCTTACGTATTGAAAGGATTTGGTCGGGAGAGAATTAACGGTGGTGAAAACATACGATAAAGAAAAGTTTGCACCCTCTACCCCTAGTCCAGGGTTCTAGCTCCGCCACTGTGTACAACAATAGAGAGAAGTATGTCAATTATAAACTGATGCATGTTCTCTACCTTTAACTATACAGAAGATCATAATAACAAAAAATCAGAGTAATATCATTGATACATACATCCCTTGTTTACATGTTGTGCAGCTCATAGAGTTCAGTTAGCAGTTGATGTTGAAAATGAAAGCTGAGACTAACATTAAGCAGACTAATATTTTATGATTTCTCAATGAATGAATGTCACTTTAAAAAATTAAAAGCAAAAGATTGTTTAAAAAAGAATATCATTTTCACTTCTAAATGTAGAATTGCTTATATTTCAAAGTAGAATGTTGTTCCCAAGAGGGTATGAGGCAATCGCTAATTAAAGATTATTTTTCCACTATCTACCAGAAATGGTGCTTAATGCAATAACTCCCTTGGTGACTAGTGATGATAATAACAAGTTGACCGCACCTTTCACTTTTGATGAGTTCGAGGATGCTATTTTCTCTATGCAAACTGATAAATGTTCATGTCCGAATGGATTTAATCCAAGATTTTATCAACACTTTTGGTATATGTGTGGTCATGAAATTTACACAGCAGGCTGTTCTTGGTTGAAATCAGGTTCCTTTTCGTCTACTCTGAACTCGACCCATATTGCTTTATTTCCTAAAGGTGATAACGAAACTTCTGTGAAAGACTAGAGACCTATAGTGTTGTGCAATGTTCTCTATAAGGTGGTGGCAAAAGTACTTGCTAACAAGATGAACCATGTTCTTGATAAATGCATATCGGAATATCAATCAGCATTTGTTCCTGGTAGATCAATCTTAGACAGCTATTGTGATTGTTCATCATATGAAAACTAAGAACAAAGTAAAGTAAGGCGAAGTAGCGCTTAAGTTGGATATATATACCAGTAAGGCAGATGATAGACTTGATTAGGATTACTTAAAGGATGTTCAGAGCGCTATGGGATTCTCCCAAAAATGGATCATGCTACTGCTGATGGAACATGTAAATTACAACTTAAGTTTATTCAATGAATTTTCTGTTATTTAATGAATTTTTCAGTTATTGAATGAATTTCGTTATAAACAATTGAAACAACTATGAACAAAACATGTTGAAAAAAGTAAATTACAACTTAAGTTTATTTCCTAGAAAACAACTAATTGCAAAGTGTTCTGTCTTGTGCAGGACTTCTTCATTGAAGAAAATTTGAAGCTTTCATTTTAGTCCATATCTATGCTTTCTATACACAAACGATTATTGTTGACCCTTTCCACAATCTTTCTGATTAGTTTATATTCGTACTCTTGCCTGCAAAATCGAAAGACCGGTTGTTAGTTCTTGATGAATACATAAAATCAAAATTAACCTTCACACTGATATACAAAACTGCACTTGAATTGAAAGCAAGACTTCAACAACATTTTAACAAAACCACTTTTAAAATGTTAACTAGAAGAATAAAAATATTTGAAAGCATACTTTTTTTTTGAATGGCAAAGATAAATATATTTAAATATAACGAACGTACCTAGTTTTGTGATGACTAAAGCCGCTTAAACCGGCAACTTCAGATAAAGCTGACCTCCATTTCTTTACCTTCTCGGGGTCATTTCTAAACTTTTCTTCTTGCTTAGCCATGGCTATTTCATAACTGTTTCTCTGATTCCTTACATCAGATGCATGTACTTCGTAAAAAATTGGCCAAACCGTTTGGTTTTTCTCCTTCTTACAATTAAGAATAGTGACCAGTTCATCTAGACACCAGGTGGAATATGCAAAGTTTTCAGATAAAACAACAATCGAAATCCTTGATGCCTTAATTGCATTGATTAGAGATGATGAAATTTCGTCTCCGCGCTCCAATCCCTCATCATCCATGAAGACCTTGAACCCCTCCCGACATAGAGCATCATAGAGAGTACCTGTAAAAGAGTAGCGAGTATCTTCCCCTCTAAAACTGAGGAAAATCTGCCACTTAGCTATCGAATATCTCAAATTGTCTAGTGATGTTTGCCAGTCCTCAATTGGTTTATTTTTTAAAAAAGATCCTACCCGTATAATTTTTCCTGGTAAACCATCACATTCATAAACAACATCGCGTGCTACATTCAATAATTTTGATGAGAGGGAGTTCTCCTCATCATGAACACCTGAATGTTTTTCAAACAAAGTCCAAGCTTCCAATATAGATAAGGGATCAAGTTGAATCTCTTTTTGACATTTTATGAAGTTACATTCTTCTTGACAACGTGTGATCAAAATGACCTTGCATCGATTACTATCACAAGGAATGCCTATACCCTGCAGGTCCAATTTTTTCCGAACATCATCAAAGATCACAAGTATTGGACGATCAAGATTGTTTATTGTGGAGGATATCATCATCCCTCTCCTAGTTTCCGTGTATTTATCGAATCTAATATCCAACGAGTCAGCAATTTCATGTTGAATCATCTCGATATTTGGATTTTCGGTCACAGTGACAAATAAAACCTCATAAAACATCTTTAAAAACTTGACTTTCTTACTCATTGCTTTCACCAATGTTGTTTTACCAGATCCCCGTCTACCATACAATCCAATTACCGAACAATCATCATCTTTCAATGCGACTAAAAGTTCATCTGAAGCCTTCTTTATAGACTTAAAACACATAAAAGCACTTCTAGAAGAGAAACGCTCTAAACTTGGAATTGGAGTTGAAAATGAATCAAATTTATTATATTTCACATTAAGTGCCTTTATTCTTTCTTGCAATTTTTTAAATTCATTCCATGATGGTACTTTTAGTTGTGTTTTCAGATTCTCAATCTCTTGTAATAGTATGTCAGTTTCTCTTAGCCAATCAAGCACATCATCACTGACCTTTTCAATCTTACGATCAATTGTATCTACATTCAGTTCCACAATATCTCGATTTGAAATCAACTTGTTCTTTTTTCTTTCAACTTTCTTTAAGACTTTGTAAACCCATTCAGGTACATATTTCCTTTCATCAGCTCCCTCTAACATCTTTACCCCGTAATTAACAACAAGACCGCCATATTGAGCAAAATCAGAGACACGGTGTATACTTTCAGCTGCAAAATTGTATTTATAGAAGGAAACATCAAAATTGTTTGTATATTTTTGTTGGATACAGACGAAATAGCAAAGTCATTATGTTTTTTTTTTTTTTTGACAATAGACAATTTATGTGTTTAGATGTGATTTTAATTTTAATAGGAAGAAATTGAAAAGATATGAATCTATGGACACAAGTGAGAAAGAAATTGAACTTACGCATATTGTTGCATAGGCAAAATTAAGGATGAATGAAGTTGTATGGTAGTATTTGATTGGGATCTGGTAGTGTGCTTCTTCTTAAGGTCTTAGGTTCGATTCTTTCTGACGTCAATTTGGATGGACAAATTTAGCTTCTGACGAGTAAAGTTTGAATGGTTGTCTTGTCTCTTAATTTAAAGTTTGAATGGTTGTCTTGTCTCTTAATTAAAAGATTGTCAACAAATTAATGGATATACACATAGTTTACCTTACCCATCTATATATATACTCCTGCATATAAGTATATACTTGTAGGCGCTAGCTCTAGTCAATAGTCATGAAGTGATTATTTCGTACGAAGCAACATTGTAATTCATACGAACCATCATTAAGTCATATCACATCAACTAGCATGCATGTCAAGTTTTTTTATTTATTTTTTATAATAGCATGCATGCCAAGTTGATCTTACGGTTTGTATTGTATTGTTTTAGATAAATGTCATAAGCTTAAAGAACTTTCAACCAAATTATAAGTATCTTACGGTTTGTATTGTTAGTTAGTGGGGAGAGTTGAGCTTGTGACTTCCTAATACGATCAAACTAATATTTCATTTCTTCAATAAAATTAAATTTTTTTCTTTTTCAATAATTGCATTCCTTTTTCTAAGTTTTTTTTTGTAGATAGATAAAATGACAAGTCATTAGAAATTTATATACAATAAAGTAGAAGAACACAGATTCGAACTCCGATCATGACATCCAACACTAACAATTTTGACATTTCTGCCGATTAGTTAGAATTTATGGAAAATAATTTTCTTGGCATTTCAATAATAATTTTAACATGCATTAAAAATAGTGAGATGATTAAATATAATTTTTTTTGACAAAGATGATTAAATATAATTAAACCAAAAAAGTAATTATTTTCTTCCCTATTCTTTCTTTCCAAAGTCCAAACCAGCCGCCGCCACCCATATTCTTTCCTTCCCTAATTATTTCTTTCCACAACAGCCGCCATCCCGCCATCCATAGTATCCTAAAGAATGATGTTAATTTTAGGATCAATTTTAATTTGAAATCACTTCTCTTTGATGGATTTTTCTTTCCTTTATATTTAAATAAGTGATTCTATATATTTTTAAATTTTGTCTAAATTATTTTCTTCATAATTTTTTTGTTTGGTTTGTTTTATTTCCTTTTTAATGTGGAGTTATTTGATTTTCAGTCTTGGTATGATGTTTGTTTTGATTTTTCATCATATGACGGGATGTTTGTTCGATTGATTGATGTATGAATGAATGTCGTTATTTTTTTAGTAAAAAAACTACCATTATCAAAATAAAGTTGATTTGTTAAAAAAGAGTTCGGATTCTTTCTTAATAAAGTTTATATTTATATTTAGAATAAGTGTATGTTAAATAGTGTACCGGTGCACTTGTTAACTATGCTAAAAAGGAAAATAAAAAACAAATAATAGTGATAAGATAACTTTTTACACTTTAATACTCACTCCGTCCCAAAATGTAAGCAAAAAAATATAACTTTTTCTTGTCCCAAATTATAAAAAAAAAAAAAACAACTTTAATCATTTTCATGGTTTACTTTTACTTATTCTCTTAAAATTAAATGCAAATTGCATTTAATTTACTCTCTCTTCTTTTCTCCATAATCAATAACCAATAAAAATTCTTTTTACATATTCCCATGAAACTTATTTCAAGAAAAACACACAAAGTCATACTTCAAATTATCACATTTTACTTTTCTTAATAAGTGCGAATTTTTTTTTGTACTTATATTTTGGGAAGGAGGGAGAACATTAAATTCACAATTTCCAAGAAAAAATTTATATAATAATTTGCTTAACTAGTGCATACCGTTTAGCATTTTCTCTATAATTAATAATAACTATAAATTTGTCATATCTTTCTAAATCAAGTTCATATTTATATCTCCATCAAAAAAAAAAAAAAAGTTCATATTTATATCTTTAAGCTCGTTTAATTACAAAAGGTTTCACTCAAACCTACACCTTTAGTCTTGTTGTCAAAATGACTACTATATATATATTTGGGTTCTCTTGGCCATTGCAGCTACTCAATACTAGCCTCTCTTTCAACTACATGTTAACACAATTTTTCTGCATGGTGATCTTACCGTAGAAATTTACATGAAATCTTCACCAGTTCTCACAATTTCACATCCTGACATGGTTTGCAAATTGCAAAGGTTGTTATGACTGAGTCTTATATAGGCACATGGATTTAGACATACAATTTAGGCACACACACAAAAATTAAAAAATTAAAAAATAAAATAAAATTGTCACAACAATTAATACCACTTTATATTAGTATATGTAAATAGGATCATTTACTTGTAATCACATAGATAAACCAAGTGTATAAGTTGATTGGGCAAAATGCTGAGCTGGCACCCAGTCAGTTAGTAGATGCTGAGCTGGCACCTAGTCAGTTAGAAAATGCTGAGCTGGCACTTAGTTTGTTAGAAAAGTGTTGAGCTGGCATTACAAGAAAACGTGTAAAAGAAGCTCTATATAAAGAGTCTTCACCTTCCTTGTAAAATTAGCTTTTTCAGAATAATAAAAGTTAGTTACAAAACTTCCATGAATAAGCTCTTAAGAATTCGAATATGGTATCAATGAGCCTTTAGGGTTCAATTTTTCTCGCTTCCGCACCAAAATTCATCGTCTTCTCCACTCTCGTTATCAATGGAAGAAGAACGAACTCTTGAACAAACCATGAACGAATCTCTCGGCAACAACAAACCTTTACCTAACACAGCAAAAGATTCATCCAAATCTGGCCTTACGCATGCACTCACCATCAAATTGGATGAAAAGAATTTTCTGTTATGGAATCAACAGGTCAATGGAGTCATCACTGCTCACAATCTTCACAGGTTTGTGGTGAATCCAGAAATTCCGTTACAATACGCGAACGTTGCAGATCGCATGGAAGGAAAGAATTCTGAAGAGTATCAAAAATGGCTCTTCAAAGATCAAACTCTATTCACATGGCTGCTTTCAACAATTTCCGACGGAGTCCTTCCGCGTGTACTGAATTGCAGGCACTCTCATGAAGTTTGGGACAAGATCCACAAATACTTCAACTCCGTTTTGAAGTCACGAGCTCGCCAATTGAGATCCGAGCTCAAGAACACCAAGAAACTCGCAAGATCCGTTAATGAGTACTTGTTACGAATCAAATCCATCGTTAACTCACTCATCGCTGTAGGTGATGTTGTATCGGAACAAGAACAGGTAGATGCGATTCTCGAAGGCCTACCGGAGGAGTTTAACTCCTTTGTTATGATGGTGTATAGCAGATTCGAGACTCCGACTGTTGAGGACGTTGAAGCGTTGCTTCTTCTTCAAGAGGTTCAGTTTGAAAAGTTCAAACAAGAATTAACAAATCCAAGTGTCTCTGCAAACGTCGCTCAAACTGCTGTACAATCAAACTCTCCAAATGAAGAAGCTGAGGAGGTAGGTACAGAACATTACTACTCGTATGCAAGTCGTGGCAAAGGACGTGGGAAAGGTCGCGGTAAAGGTCGTGGCAAAGCTCCATCAGCTCCAAACAATGGCAAAGTTCAATGTCAAATCTGCTCCAAGCCCAATCATAATGCCATGGATTGCTGGCACAGGTATGAACCTCCCTCTACTAGACCTTATGGCCGTGGTTATAACACAGGAGGACCATCTCGTCCACCACATTTCAATCCCTATCTTCGTCCCACTGCGCATCTAGCTGTACCACAACACTATGCCTCTATTCCGGATATGGATAGTATTTCCACTGCATCTTGGTACCCTGACTCGGGGGCTTCTCATCACCTCACTTTTAATCCCAATAACTTTGCTTATCGTATTCCCTATCAAGGACAAGACCAAGTCACTATGGGAAACGGCCAAGGTGTGTCCATAAACTCATTAGGATACTCTAAATTCAAATCACCAAATAATCCTAATGTTCATTTTAAACTTGATGAATTGCTGCATGTTCCCAATATATCAAAGAATCTGTTATCTGTTAGCAAATTTGCACAGGATAATAATGTCTTTTTTGAATTCCATCCTTATTCATGTTATGTCAAATCCCAGGATTCTAGGGAAACTCTGCTTCAAGGCACTGTTGGATCTGATGGTTTATACAGGTTCAAGCCATTTGAGTTCATTTCCAATAATGATGCCAACTCCAAGACTATGTCAAGTACTGTTTCTGCTTTAAATAAAACTCCTAGCTCTAGCTTTAGTCAGTTTTCTCTTTTGAATAAAAATGCTCAATGTAATAACTCTTTATCCATTGGACATTTAGATAATGAGTTTCATATATGGCATCTAAGATTAGGTCATGCTCACAACAAAGCTGTTCAAACTGTTTTAGATTGGTGTCAAATTCCTTATTCAAATAAAAATACTGTTGATGTTTATACTCATTGTTGTATTGGCAAGTCTCATAGAATACATGCTCCTTTATCCACTACTGTGTATACTAAACCTTTTGAGATAATTCATTGTGACCTATGGGGACCTGCACCAATCACTTCCTATTATGGCTACAACTACTACATTACTTTTGTTGATACTTACACAAAATATACATGGATTTATTTACTAAAACACAAATCTGATGCCTTAAAAGCTTTTACTCAATTTTCTTCCTTTATTCAGAATCAGTTTCAATCTACTATCAAAGCTTTACAATCTGATTGGGGGGGTGAGTTTAGGTCTTTTACCTCACTACTAAACACCTTAGGCATTCAACACAGATTGACATGCCCTCACACTTCTCACCAAAATGGTACTGTAGAAAGAAAACACAGGCAAATAGTAGAAATGGGTCTCACTCTGCTATCTCAAGCCTCTCTTCCACTCAAATTCTAGGATCACAGTTTCACCCAATCTGTCTATCTAATTAACAAATTGCCAACCAGTGCCTCACCTTCCTTCAAATCACCTCATCATGCTCTCTTTAAAACTCAACCTGACTACACTCAAGCTAGAGTCTTTGGTTGTCTATGCTTTCCTCATCTAAGACCCTACAATAAGCACAAACTACAATATAGATCTAGTCCTTGTGTTTATCCCCTCAACACAAAGGTCACAAATGTTTAGATGAATATGGTAGAATATATGTGTCAAAAGATGTAGTCTTCAATGAGTCTCAATTTCCTTATGTCTCTATGTTTTCTAAATCATCTCCACAATGCAGCAATTCTGACAACATACCAACTGCTCCAAGTTGTCCTATTAGTATTCCCAACATTACACCCTTTAAACTACCTCCACAAATACCACCATTGACTGTTACTGACATTAACTCCCTAATAACAAAGCCTATTGCTTCTGACCGGTCTAATTGTCAATTATCTGCTGACACACCCTCTTCAAATAACCATCATCCAATGGTCACAAGAGGAAAAACAGGGAACCTCAAACCAAAGGCCTTTACAGCAGAGATTGAACCCACCACGGTTAGACAGGCCTTAGCTGAACCCAAATGGTTACAAGCAATGAAAAGTGAGTACAAAGCTCTGATGGACAATAACACTTGGTCCCTTGTACCCCTCCCACCTCACAGAAAAGCTATTGGGTGCAAATGGATATTCAGAATCAAGGAAAATCCTGATGGAACTATAAATAAATATAAGGCCAGGTTGGTGGCAAAAGGATTTCTTCAATCCCCTGGTTTTGACTTCACTGAGACCTTCTCACCAGTCATCAAACCAGTTACAATAAGAATTATACTCACACTGGCTGTTACTTACAAATGGACTGTTCAGCAGATTGATATCAACAATGCCTTCTTAAATGGCTGGTTACAAGAAGAAGTATATATGACACAACCCACTGGTTTTGAATCTACTGACAAGTCATTAGTTTGTAAACTTCATAAGTCTCTATATGGGTTAAAACAGGCCCCACGTGCTTGGTATGAACGCTTGACTCAAGTCCTACTCAAAATGGGATTTGTCACTAGCAAATGTGACCCATCACTACTGGTACATCATCAACAAGGAGCCTGCACCTATGTCTTAATATATGTGGATGACATTCTTATAACTGGTTCTGCACCTCATCTCATCACTGATCTTATTCACAAACTTTCCATCCAGTTTGCACTTAAAGAATTAGGTGAAGTAGACTACTTCTTGGGACTTGAAGTTCAACACACACCTTCAGGAGGCCTGTTACTCAAACAGTCCAAATACATCAGAGATCTTCTGGTAAAAACAAATATGGAAAATAGCAAGCCCATTGGTTCACCAATGGCAAGCAACTGCAGACTTAGTAAATTTGGATCTGACACCACGAAGGATCCCTCACTCTACAGGTCAACAGTGGGAGCTCTGCAATATGCCACATTATATCATTCAGTGTCAACAAAGTGTGTCAATTTATGGCAAATCCACTTGAGACACATTGGAAAGCTGTCAAAAGAATACTCAGATACCTAAGGGGCACAGTTAGTCATGGTCTCCTGTTTCAACCTTCCTCATCAAGCCCTCCTTTCTCTCTCAGAGCCTATAGTGATGCAGACTGGGCTACAGATCAAGACGACAGAAGATCAACCTCAGGCTCATGCATCTACTTTGGCACAAATTTAATTTCTTGGGGCTCCAAAAAGCAACCTCTTGTAGCTAGGTCCAGCACAGAGGCAGAATACAGAAGTATGGCAAACACCACTGCAGATTTGCTATGGATACAGTCCTTACTATGTGAATTACATGTTCCCTTTCACACTCCCACATTACTTTGTGACAATCTAAGTGCTGTATCACTTGCTCACAATCCTATATTGCACTCCAGGACCAAGCACATTGAAATTGATATTCACTTTGTCAGAGAGAAGGTTCTATCTAAGCATCTACATGTGCTTCATGTTCCTGCCAGAGATCAGCTAGCAGATCCTCTCACTAAGCCTCTATCTCCTTCAAATTATGCAAAAATAAGAACCAAACTCAAGGTGTTTCCAACTCAGTAAAACCCCTTGTGTTTGAGGGGGGGATATTAGTATATGTAAATAGGATCATTTACTTGTAATCACATAGATAAACCAAGTGTATAAGTTGATTGGGCAAAATGCTGAGCTGGCACCCAGTCAGTTAGTAGATGCTGAGCTGGCACCTAGTCAGTTAGAAAATGCTGAGCTGGCACTTAGTTTGTTAGAAAAGTGTTGAGCTGGCATTACAAGAAAACGTGTAAAAGAAGCTCTATATAAAGAGTCTTCACCTTCCTTGTAAAATTAGCTTTTTCAGAATAATAAAAGTTAGTTACAAAACTTCCATGAATAAGCTCTTAAAAATTCGAATACTTTACTTCTTTTTTCTTTAACTTTTTTTTTCTTATTGAGTGTGTGCTTAAGTGTTGTGGCTAACCAAATATTTCTCGTGGTACAAACAATGAGTTGTTGAGTGACAGACATCATAGACTGAATGCAGTGTTCAATTAGTGGTTGCCTATTTCTTTGTTTGGAATGTTTACAAATATTTTTTTTATTGACATTGACATACTCATGTATACATTCTTTTTATGTTATTAAAGTACAGAGAAATATCTTTGAACAATAAAATTCCTATACTGATTTTATCATTTTTGTTTTTTTGCACTAGTACTATTTACTAACATAAGCACCATGGCATGTGCTTAATTGGATATTAAAAGTTGCATTTCCAAGCTTAGCACAACTAGGATCTTCAAAAAAATTATGTGGATAGATACAATAAACATTTTTCGGATAAGACATTTTCTCGATATTAAACACACATTTGTGTCCGACACTAACAATACACCAATACAATATCTCTTTCTATGTTCGTGTTTGATAGCTTTGGATACTTTATGTCCTCTGTGCAATAAAGGGAAGCAAACGTATGATCATCTGTTCCAAGTTCCAACACTATCAAATTATAAGGTTAGTTTGTGTTGTTTGCATCTCAATTGGAAACCCACATACAAGTGGATTTGAAAATTTGGTTGATCAAGTGGCTCATCTATTCTACCTTTGAAATATAAGTAATTCTACATTTAAAAATTTAAAAATGATATTTCTTAAACGATCTTTTATTTTTTATTTATTAAAGTGACCATCATCAAGAAACAATTAAATATTTTTGTAGGTATGAATATGAATTAAATGAAACTATTAAAAAAAGTCGATTGTATTTTCTAAGCATGGTTTGTTGGACACGAACCTGAGTCAAGAAGAAATGATTTTCTTATACAAAAGTGATTTTATAAAAGTCGCATTTGTTTGTTACATATTAAAAAACTAGTGATTTTGATGTTAAATAATTTAGAGATTTTATACAAAAAGATTTTACAATATGTTTGGATACAACGTTTAAAAGTGATTTTTTTAATTACAAAATAACCACATTTGTCTTCTCTCTTCTCTACTATTATTATTTGAAATAAATTTTTTGCTCTAATCCACTTCCAATTAAACGACATCGTATCCCCACATTCCCTTTCCTTACAATTACAATTCTAGGGTTTTTATCCAATATTTCCCTCCCAAATCAACAATGGCTATTTCTATATCTCAGACAAAATTCACATTGCAATTAAACTCTTATCACAGACACAAACCCCTTCTACAAACGTTAATCTCAATGTCACATGGAAAATCCAAAAGACCAATTTGCCCTTCATGTTCCAAACCCACTCGAACTTGTCTCTGTTCTCGAATCTTCACTCCTCCAATCCCTAATTCCGTCAATGTTACCATTCTTCAACATGCTCTTGAGTGTAATCATCCACTTAATTCTACCAGAATTGCTAAAATGGGTCTCAAGAATCTCACTATTGCCACTGTTTCTGATGTTAATTTTCAATCTCAATTTCTTATTCACTTATTTTATCCCAATTTGTCAAAAGGTTTGTTTTCTGATGAAATTGAAGGTACCCATGATTTGTTTTGTGATAAAAATTCAAACTTGATTGATATTGAAGATGCCCATGATTTGTTTTGTGATAAAGATTCAAACTTGGTTGATATTGATATTGATAGTGCTGGTTTGAAAGATGATGATGTTATTTTCAGTTCTAAGGTTGAAACTGTGAATCAAGTAAATGATGATGGTGTTGTTGCTAATGAAGAAGTTAAGAAAATTCCAAGATGTGTTGGAGAACCTGCTATTAGATTTACTATTGGCAAAAATGGTGCAATTACTTCATTGTCACATATTTGGATGCAGCAGTGTGAATCTAATGAGTTAGGTTTTGACAAGATTTTGTCTTGTCCTGAAGCATGTGATGCGCTCTCAAAAGGGTTTATGGTGAAGAAGTTGCAAAGGAAGCAGTTGAATGGGGAAGAAAATGTGGAAGAGTATGAAGAATTTGAGCTTGAGGTTTGTCCTGGATCTGTTCTACTTTTTCCTTCTGATAATGCTGTTAGTGTTTGTGATTTAGATGATATTGGTTTTGAGGTGAAGAACTTGATTGTTCTTGATGGAACATGGGCAAAGGCTAAAAGGATTTATAGTGAAAATCCTTGGTTGAACATTTTGCCGCATTTGAAGTTGGAAGTGAACGAAATGAGCTTATATGGTGAAGTGAGGAATCAGCCTAAAGCTGGTTATTTGTCCACCATTGAGAGTGTCGTGTTTGCTTTGAAGGCGGTTGGGGAGAATCACGAGGGTTTGGATAGTCTCTTGGATACTTTTGAGTGCATGGTTGGTGACCAAAGGCGATGTAAAGATGAGAGACTGAGCAAACTATTACCTAGTTGAGGAGTCCCTTGGTTTCTTTTGATTGAAGTTGAACAACTTGAAGAAGTTGCTTAAACTCAATAGAAATGATTTTGCAATGAATTATGAACCATGAAACCTCTAGGGGTTTCTGCCCTGTGCATAATCAGCAGAAGGTTTGCAAGCATCAAGCTGGAACTTTGAAGATTACAGAAAGAAACCTCAGCAGAGATAGTATGAAAGCGATCCAACCACGTGTTGATGATGATGATGATGATGATGTAAAAAGAAGTTGATTGTTTAAACGACGCGGAGAAACCAATTCTGGAAAAGAAGAGGAAAAGGAAGAGATTTTAAAAGCCGGTATTCATAACAAGGCACAGATATCTGTTATGTTTTTTTTTACGCAAGGTATCTGTTATTAGAACTGAGTTTTTCTTCATATTTCTATAAATTTGCTATGATGCCTTTCATGTAATTGTATTCTCAAAGCACGATTTCATTTGCTGATAGTACTTCAAGGCAGTATAGGCATTTCACTTGATGCTTAATAGTCAAATTTTGGTTTTACAGTTGTCATGTAATTGTTATGTTATCACCTTCAACTGTTGGACCTTCATTCATCCTAGTCGAATTTACTTTCTTCTTCTATTCATCATTGTGTGATTTAGTGTTCATCATAAATTCATTATTCTTGTTCCAAGACATAGGCATAGTTCATCATAAATTCATTTATTAGTATCATGCCTGTAAGATCGAAATAGTCTACAATTTTTTTAATAGATTTTAAATAAATTGTATGAAAATCTTTTATAAGTGTATGAAAGTAAAAATTGATAAAAAAAAAAAAACTGATTTTAGTTTTTGTAAAATTGGTGAATTTGAATTTTAGTTCCTATTAAACAATTTCTTTATGTTTCTCCCCTGTAAAATTTAAACCCATACCCATCAGTTTTAATACCTCATTAAATTTGTCAGCAAATTAAACTAAGACATGACTTTGGTTTGGTGACATAGCAACAACGAATAAATTAGAATTAAAATCAATTAATATGTACAACACATTAGAACTAATAATTAGAGAGGAATACCAATAAGGAGTGTAAACTTATATAAACTAATAACCAAGTTAGTGGGGTATTGAATTGAATATGGTGGTATTGACTTGAAACCTGTGAGTGTGTTCTTCCCGAAAATTTTAGATTCGATTCTTTCTGATGTTTATTTATGTGGCTAATTTAACTTCTTCCAACATCTTAAAAAAAAGGTATAACAATTAATATTTTAATATTTTTAAAGATTTATTTTTATTATTTCGAAATAGAAAATATGTTTCATAAAATTTCGAAGATATATTTTAGGGTGTAAGAGTTTTTTAATTTAAGAGATGAAGTTTCAAATTATTTTATTAAATTCAATAAAAATATAACTTGAGATATATTACTATTAGCACTACCATTTTAGGAGGATACCTTGCATAAAACAAAAAATCAATGGGCCAAGCCTAATCTCTCTCATTAACCCAGCTTGCATTGCATACTTACTCTTTTCTCCCCTGTTTAGAGATCTTTTTGCTGGAAGGAAGGCATCCCATCTTGAATAAAACAATAAGTGAAGTGTATCAATACAAAGCCCCCTTGATAAGGTTTAATTATTCTACTTCATTGTAAGTTTATATCCATACATGCTTTTGAAATTCAATTATAGTTTAATTTAGATTGAAGTGTTGCTTAGGTTACATGAAAAGATTAAATTATCTACAGATTTTAAGCATCCCCCTTCTATTGAATAACCTGAGTCGTATAAATACTTAAACTACAATGAAACATGCAGCCCTCTTGTCCTTTTGTACTTCTACAGCTGAATATGGTGGAAAGCTTACACGGTTTCACCTTATATCAATAAAAATATACTTTGTTAGTTTATCAGAATTAGTCAATACAAATAAATCACACTTATATGGCATGTTAATCTATTATTTCCTGCATAAATTCTTTATAATTCATATGAATAATAACTCCATTATCTATTGCCAAAAGATACAAATTAAAGAAATTACTATATTGAATCAAACCAAAATATATATATATATATATATATATATATATATATATATATGTATATATATATATATATATTATATTACCTCTTTATTTGCTTATTTTGTGTTTCATTCCCTTGTCTCCAAAACCAATTATACAAACTCTAGATTGCTTCTCGTGTCTTTCACTTTGATTGTTTGAATCTGAAAATCCGCCTGTAGCATAAATTGAAAACTTTAGTATTATGTTCTGTTTAAACTCATGTTCTATTTTCTCTTATGTAGAGAAGAAGATGCTAAGAAATTGGATGGATACATTAAGTTCCTACAACTTGTTTACTGCTGCAACAGGAGAACTCTTCTATATCAGTTGATTCAAAATAAAAAAAAATAATGCTTAGCAACCAATTTTTTTTGTGTGAAATACTTTGGCAACCAACAGTATTTATAGACAATGGGGGGCAAAGAAACTTGGGGGACAAGTATCATGTAAATTCAGTACAATATCTTTATTACTACATGACAAACAAAATTAATGGGGAGAAGTATCATATAAATTCAGTACAATATCTTTATTACTACATGACAAACAAAATTAATGACTTGTATTAGTAAGTTATTTTAGTAAAAATATTGAGAAAAGTACGGGCTAATATAAATTGGCAAGGACAAAATTTAAAAGTAATACAATACATAAAAAGAAGCATAGAACCTGCAACAATTTGACATATTAGCAACAAATAGGCAAGTAAAACAAAATGCCGTACACAGAGCTTATCACACCATAAATGCCCAAATAAAACAAAAGGATACATAGCCATAGCCCATAGGTTTTAAAGTGGGACATCCCCTATGAAACACTTTTTGGCAAATATAATAGTCAAATTTAATTTTGGAGGATTTGAGTGATTTTCTGGATATGGATTGGGTGCAGTCACTGTGCAGTCATGCATTCACCAATTTTAATGATCCAGATTTAAAACTCACAAAATAAATAAAAGGCAAAAATAAAATGGGTAGTTGAGATTCACCTACGGTCACCATTTGACTACAGTCACCATTTGACTGCAGGGAATCCAGTTTCCTATTGATAAGGGTATTGATACTGTATTATTAATCTTTCTTCTGGTCAAGAGCTAACGCGCCTACAAGTTTCTTATGGAATATTATTTTTTTTTTTTTTTTTGAATTTCAAACAATTATATTAATGGACTGAGTCCATAAGCAAGACAGATACAAGAGAGGGGGGGTGTCCTCAATCCACACCTTATTGGGCTCCAAGTGGGCCAAAGACGCTAGAAGGTGGGCAGCCCCATTAGCTTTTCTGCTTATGTGTCTAAACATGCAGGATCTAAATCTAACAGAGTTACATAAGACTTGTCAAAAAAATAATATATATTATTTTTTTGACAAGTCTTATGGAGTGTTATTAATCTTTTTTTCTCTCAAAAAAAGGGAAGCTTCGTATGAAATGATTACTATTGTAACTATAAATAATTTATTACTGTACTATGTATATATATAGATGACTAAAGTAAGAGCTTCACAAACAGTATCCAAAAAAAAGTAATAGCTTCACAAAATACAATTCTATATCCATTAATTTGTTTGTTGGCTTGTTTGAAGCTAAGAGATATTAAATGGTTCAATGGCAGATTTTCCTCAGTTTTAGAGGAGAAGATACTCGTTACTCTTTTACGGGTTTTCTCTATGATGCGCTTTGTCGAGGAGGATTCAACACATTCATGGATGACGGTGGGGGCTTGCAGAATGGAGACCAAATTTCATCCTCTCTTAGTAATGCAATCGAGGCATCAAGGCTTTCAATTGTTATTTTATCTGAAAACTATGCAAGTTCTACTTGGTGTCTTGACGAGCTTGTTAAGATCCTTGAGTGTAAACAATCAAAGAATCAATTGGTTTGGCCTATCTTTTACAAAGTGGAACCGTCAAATATTAGGAAACTGGCAAATAGTTATGGGGAGTCGATGACTAAACACGAACAACAATTTGGAAGTTCCTCAAAGAGATTACAGAAATGGAGGTCAGCTTTGTTTGCAGTTTCTAATTTGTCTGGACAGACTTATAAAACCGGGTATGTAATATACTTTCAAATACTTTTTTTAACATTATTTTAAAATTATGTATAATAATCTCTAAACTTGGTACGTAATATACTTTCAAATACTTGGCTTAGGACCTGAGAGTGTGCTTCTCTTAAGGTCTCAGATTCAATTCTCTCTGATGCCAAGTTGGGTGGACTAATTCTCTCTGATGCCTAAAAGTCGTTTGCAAATATGAAGCATATAGCTATATATGTGGAAGATATGTTACACTTTATGAGTTGTTATATGGTCTAAAGCAAATTAGTAAACAATGGAATGCCAAACTCTTGTTCACTCCAGCTTCATTCAATCAAAGGAAGACTATTCTTTCTTCACCAACCTTTTGTATTATAGTAACATTATCCAACCTTTGCATTTAATGCACAGTAAAACACTCAAGTTGCTTGACAATTGCAACTTTGGCTGGACATAACCCACATGTTGTGGATCGTACATTCTCTACATCATTCAAATATACTCCAAAATAGTATGGTTGATTTTTCTTCTTTAACTTTTGTCAGCTGTGAATCAACTCCTTTGGGCACAAGTCTAAATTGAACACAGATTTTAACTAGAATAATAATTTAGGAGGATACTTTTCCATTATAGACACATTAGAAAAAGTTGACATGTGTATATTTATTTTGGCCATATGCACCTGACACATTAATAAAATTCAGGAAAAATTGGAACTCGGGACCAAAAATATGGTTTTTTAAATTAAGTGACCAGTCCCCGTTAGTTAAACTCAGTTTGTAAGGACATATTATATTATATATGTAAGGGTGGTGTTTGAATCCCGGACTCGTTTAATGCTTTTAATTGGTGTATATATTATATTTTTTTTCATGGTCTTTCTTTCCTCCTCTGCTATAATTGCCTTACTATATAGATATTTCTTTAGTCCCATATTAAATGTCACTTTTGATTTGTGTGTGATTATTGAGGAAATAATTAGCTGAGTTGATTTCATGATAAAATTAGCATGTACTCTGTCTCAAAATAATGATAATCTATCTATTTGATCAATTCACACATATTAAAAAAATTGTATTAATGAAAGCGAGAGAAAAGCCCTTTTACTAAATATCCGTAAGTTATGATGTATTCACTATTACGATAAATGCAAAGTGAATATTAAATTGAAAATGATAAAAGTGGGGTTTATTGGATAATAGAATTGATTAACGAGCTTTACTTATTTCATGTTTGAATTCTGAATTATCGACCCCTTTTCTTAGGAACGAGATAGTTAATACAAAAAAAAATTTTAAAAAATAATAAATGATTGAACCTCTCCTAGAAAGAATTATTCGAAAAAATATGAATTAAATTTATGAAAAAGAAAGAGTCAACATAATAATAAATGTTAGATGTATTCTTACATTTTTTTCTTAACTAAGCAAAAGACTTGTAAAAATATACAACAAAAACAAGGACCAACGGCTAAACAATTTATATGGTTCCAAGTTCCACAAACAATGGCCATATGCAAAACGATTCTTAATATGCTTGGCATCTTCTATGATCTTCTAGTTCAATTTGCAAACGATTTTCAATGTGCTTGGCATCTTCCACAATCTTTTGGATAAATTCATATTCGTATCCGGTTGTATAAGGCTTTCCGGACAAATCAGACACTTTTAACAAAGCCGACTTCCATTTTCGTATTTTTTCTGAGTGAACTCCAAGTATTTTTTCATGATGAGCCATGGCTTTGCCATAACTTTTTCTCAAATGCCTTATGTCTGATGGATCTACTTTGTAAAAGATTGGCCAAACTAATTGGTTCTTCAACTCTGCACATTCAAAAATCTTGACTAGCTCATCAAGACACCATGCTGAATTTGCATAGTTTTCGGATAAAACAACAATCGAAAGCCTTGATGTTTCAATTGCGTCTTTAAGAGAACATGCAATTTGGTCTCCAGTTTGCAATCCTTCATCATCTATGAAAGTCTTGAATCCCCCTTGGCGTAAAGCTTGATAAAGAAAACCTGTAAAAGAAAAGCGAGTATCTTCCCCTCGAAAACTGAGAAACATTTGCCATTGAGCAATTGGGTTTCTCAAATTTTCTAGTGATGCTTTCCATTCCTCCATAGGTTTACTTCTTAGAGAAGTTCCCACCTTAATAATATTTTTAGGTAACCCTTCACATTCAATAGCAACTTCGCGTGCCACATTCAATAATTCAGAGTTCTCTTCATGATGAATGGCCGAATATACTTTCAACAAATTACAAGCTTCCTCTGTAGATACAGGATCAAGTTGAATCTTCCTTTGACAATTCATTAACTCACAATCTTGTTTACATCGTGTGGTCAAAAGGACCTTACACCGATTACTATTACTAGGAATGCCTACACGCTCTAGGTCAAATATTGCCCGAACATCATCGATGATCACAAGTATTGGACGGTCCATATTTTCTATCGTGGACAATATTTTTCTCGCTCTCTTGGCTTCACCGTTTCTATCAAATTTCATATTCAACAATCTATCAAATCTAATGTTCAACGAGTCAGCAATTTCATCTTGCAATGTTGTGATATTCGGGTTTTCGGTCACATTGACAAACAAAACCTCATAAAAAAACTTTAAATGCTCGACTTTCTTACCGATTGCTTTAACCAATGTTGTTTTACCAGAACTGTGTCTACCGTACAATCCAATTATCGAACAATTATCATCTTGCAATGCCTCTAAAAGTTCATCAGAAGCTTTCTCCGTAGACTTAAAACACATAAAATTATTTTCAGAAGAGAACCGCTCTAAACTTAGAATTGGAGTTGAAAATGGATCAAACACACATTTAATATTGAGTGCCTTTATTCTTTTCCTCAATTTCCTATATTCATTCAATGATGATATTCTTGATTGTGTTTTCAGATTCTCCATCTCTTGCATGAGTATCTCAGTTTCTTTGAGCCACTCAAACACCTTATCACTAACCTTTTCAGTTTTATGATCAATTGCTTCAACTTTTAGTTGCACACGATCTCGATTCGAAATGAGTTTGTTTTTTCTCCTTTCAAATTTCTGTAAGACTTTGCCCATCCATTCAGGTACACCATAGCTAACAAGAAGACCACCATATTGAGCAATATCTTTGACAGTGTGTATACTTACTGCTGCAAAATTTAATCATAAAAACATCTAAATCAGCATATAGTTTCAGCTTTGTTTGTATATTAACTTAAACAAAATAAAAAAAAATAAAATACAGAGTTATGATTTAACTTATTTTGAGCATTATGTGAAACATATAAGTGGAAATTGAAACTTACACATATTGTTGCAGCTGCAGGCAGAAATTAAGGATGAGTGAAGTTTGAATGATTAATGTCTCTTAGCTTCAAACAAGAAAGTCAATAAACAAATTAATGGATATAGAAGTAAACTGTATTATATTATCAAGTGTGTTGTGATTTGTGAACCTATTACTTTACTCATTTATATATGTATATATACTTGTTTGTATACAAGAAAGTCAACTCTAAGTTATAATAATGAAATCATCGTTAACCAATTATAAGGCCAAGTCATATCACATCCACTTGCATGCAGGTCAGTTGACCAATTATAAGGCCAAAGTCATACTGTATACTATTGTCCTTCACAGTGACACAACATCATTTTAGTACCAGCAGCACAGCACCTAATTGCCGACAGTTAAAGCACCACAATACAATTCCACACGTTTTAATGCGGCTGGCTCTGGCTATGTCCTCCCACATACATATGCTCCAAAATTCAACTTTATGAAATTAATGCTCTCTCTCTTAATTGCCTCTTTGACTGAAATCTTCTCATGGCATTCAACAGCGAATTTACAAGTCATAGTAAATGCCCCAACTCTTATTCATTTAACAACATGTTAGATAATCTCTTACAAAGGAGAATTCCAATATGTTGGGAAGAAAAGGTAAGCAATGCTTACAATGGAGAGATATTACATTAATAACTTAATTACACTTTTGGTTCTCGGATTGCCTGGGCTCGCCCAAATATTTTGGTATTTTAGGGGTTATTCTATGACAAAATTAAAATTTTTATGAATTAATTTATAGCAAAACTGAGATTTTTCTATACAAAATTAAGATTTTTGTTTAAAACTCAGACTATGTCCGGGCTTTAAAATATTTATGGCTCTGCCACTGCTGGTTCCCTATTTTGACTTCTTTTTTTTATGAAATTAGTCGCTTTATTTTAAAACCACACAGTTTTGGTCCATCTATCAAATTTTTATACTACTGAGCATGCTTATAATAAACTCCTGGAGGCATTGAAAGATGAAAAATGTCACATGATTGAATTTCATGGGATGGGAGGATCTGGTAAAACCACTTTAATTAGTGAAAGATTGTGAGATCAATGTGGAAGATTTGGTATATGAAGGGACTTGGACCAGCCACTGGAACTATTGGCACAATGGAGAAAGTAAGGAGAGAGATACAAGTGACCATGCACATCCTCAAAGATTCATATTTGTTGCAATCTTGTGGTAAAAATGAATATGTGAAAATGCATGACTTGGTTCGTGATGCAGCGTTATGGATTGCTTCCAGAGAAGGTAAAGCAATTAAGGTACCTTCAAAAACATTGGCAGCAGTAGAAGAAAATGTAAAAGAGTTGGCTGCAATATCCTTACGGGGGAATGGAGAATCTTCCTCCTATTGATGAATTTCAGTGTCCGAACCTCAAGACTGTTCTAATTCATTCCACGGAAGAATCTACTTTACAATTACCAAATGCATATTTTCCATTATAGACGCATCAAAAAATTAAAGTTGATATAAATGGATCAAATTACACCGGTGTAATATTTGAGTAATGTTATACCGGTCAATAATGCTTTAACAAATTGAAATTTTACAAAATCAACCGTTAGATTGAAAGTTGATATCATATAGATCATATATATGTTGAGTTTTGCAAAAATCTAAAATTGTTTGATATGTTATTGAGACACATCAAAATTAACGGTTTATGCATTACGGTATTCTATAAAAATGCATAAACCGTTAATTTTGATGTGTCTCAATAACTTATCAAACAATGTTATATTTTTGTAAAACTCAACATAGATGATCTATACGATATAAACTTTCAATCCAACGGTGGATTTTGTAAAATTTGTATTTGTTAAAGCGTTATTGAGCAGTGTAACCTTATTCAAATGTTACATCGGTGTAATTTGATCCCTCCCCATATATATATATGGAAAATTCTAACATGGACCAGGTCCATGGTGGACCATTCGTGAAAAACCTTATAACGAATACGAATTTTACAAAATCCACCGTTTGATTGAAAGTTTATATCATATAGATTATCTATAGAAAATTTTAGAAAAATTGAAAATCATTTGATATGTTATTGAGATCCATCAAGATTAACGGTTTACTAAATACTGTAAATCTTGATAAATTACAATAAAATATCAAATGATTTTCAATTTTTCTAAAATTTTTTATGGATGCTCTATATGATATAAACTTTCAATCTACCAATAAATTTTGTAAAATTCGTATTCGGTAGATCATTTGTCCACGGTGGACCACTTGTAAAGGTGATCCACCGTAGCATTATATATATATATATATATATGATGCTAATGATTTTGACACATTAACAAAACTCAGGAAACCCGAGACCAAAAATATGGTTTTTTAAATTAATAATTAATGATTGAACTTGTCCTAGAAAGAATTATTCGAAAATCTGAATTAATTTTCTAAAATTAGAGTCACCATAAAAATAATTTTTTTTGATAAAGAGTCAACATAAAAATAATTGTTAGATGCATATCTTACATTTTTTCTTAACTAAGCAAAAGACTTGTAAAAATATACAACAAAACAAAATTACATCCAAAACAAGGACCATGACGGCTAAACACAATTTATATGGTTCCAAGTTCCACAAACGACTGCCATGCAAAACGATTTTTAATTTGTTTGGCATCTTCTATGATCTTCTAGTTCAATTTGCAAACGATTTTCAATATGCTTGGCATCTTCCACAATCTTTTGGATGAATTCATATTCGTATCCTGTTGTATAAGGCTTTCCAGACAAATCAGACACTTTTAACAAAGCCGACTTCCATTTTCGTATTTTTTCCGAGTGAACTCCAAGTATTTTTTCATGATGAGCCATGGCTTTGCCAAAACTTTTTCTCAAATGCCTTATGTCTGATGGATCTACTTTGTAAAAGATTGGCCAAACTAATTGGTTCTTCAATTCTGCACATTCAAAAATCTTGACAAGCTCATCAAGACACCATGCTGAATTTGCATAGTTTTCGGATAAAACAACAATCGAAAGCCTTGATGTTTCAATTGCGTCTTTAAGAGAACATGCAATTTGGTCTCCAGTTTGCAATCCTTCATCATCTATGAAAGTCTTGAATCCCCCTTGGCGTAAAGCTTGATAAAGAAAACCTGTAAAAGAAAAGCGCGTATCTTCCCCTCGAAAACTGAGAAACATTTGCCATTGAGCAATTGGGTTTCTCAAATTTTCTAGTGATGCTTTCCATTCCTCCATAGGTTTACTTCTTAGAGAAGTTCCCACCTTAATAATATTTTTAGGTAACCCTTCACATTCAATAGCAACTTCGCGTGCCACATTCAATAATTCAGAGTTCTCTTCATGATGAATGGCCGAATATACTTTCAACAAATTACAAGCTTCCTCTGTAGATACAGGATCAAGTTGAATCTTCCTTTGACAATTCATTAACTCACATTCTTGTTTACATCGTGTGGTCAAAACGACCTTACACCGATTACTATTACTAGCAATGCCTACTCGCTCTAGGTCAAATATTGCCCGAACATCATCGATGATCACAAGTATTGGACGGTTCATATTTTCTATTGTGGACAATATTTTTCTCGCTCTCTTGGCTTCACCGTTTCTATCAAATTTCATATTCAACAATCTATCAAATCTGATATTCAACGAGTCAGCAATTTCATCTTGCAATGTTGTGATATTTGGATTTTCGGTCACATTGACAAACAAAACCTCATAAAAAATCTTTAAATGCTCGACTTTCTTACCGATTGCTTTAACCAATGTTGTTTTACCAGAACCGTGTCTACCATACAATCCAATTATCGAACAATTATCATCTTGCAATGCCTCTAAAAGTTCATCAGAAGCTTTCTCCGTAGACTTAAAACACATAAAATTATTTTCAGAAGAGAACCTCTCTAAACTTAGAATTGGAGTTGAAAATGGTTCAAACACACATTTAATATTGAGTGCCTTTATTCTTTTCCTCAATTTCCTATATTCATTCAATGATGATATTCTTGATTGTGTTTTCAGATTCTCCATGTCTTGCATGAGTATCTCAGTTTCTTTTAGCCACTCAAACACCTTATCACTAACCTTTTCAATTTTATGATCAATTGCTTCAACTTTTAGTTGCACACGATCTCGATTCGAAATGAGTTTGTTTTTTCTCCTTTCAAATTTCTGTAAGACTTTGCCCATCCATTCAGGTGCTCCATAGCTAACAAGAAGACCACCATATTGAGCAATATCTTTGACATTGTGTATACTTACTGCTGCAAAATTTAATCATAGAAAAATCTATATATTCAGCTTTGTTTGTATATTAACTTAAACAAAATTTAAAAAAAAATTACAAAGTTATGATTATACATATTTTGAGCATTATGTGAAACATATGATGAAGAAAGTGGAAATTGAACTCACACATATTGTTGCTGCAGGCAGAAAGGATGAGTGAAATTTGAATGATTGTCTCTTAAGCTTCAAACAAGAAAGTCAATAAACAAATTAATGGATATATAGAAGTGTGTTGTGATTTGTGAACTCATTTCTTACTCATCTATATATATACTTGTATACAAGAAAGTCAACTCTTAGTATTTTCCTAAGATATACAGTAATATGAGGATAAGTTGACCAAGTCATATCACATCCACTAGCATGCATGGATGCCAAGTTGATCAAGGTTATTTAGACCATGGTCTTAGGCCCCTTAATAGTCTTTAGTCCTCACTTTTTTGAATTTTATATATAGTGAATGGCACGTTATTTTTGATAAAAAATTATTGGTGATTAAATTAATTTTTTAGCTTAGGGTGATTAAAATATTTACACTTAATTGAGAGTCGATCAAAATAAAAAGTTGTAAGTGAAAGTACTATAAATTGAGTAACAAATTATTAATGATTAAAATATTAACAATTAATTTTTCCACTTTTTGTTACTAATTATATTTGTAAAAAAAAAAAAACCATTCTAGAAGAGCCTAATCTTTCTTAATGTTAGAAAAAGCGATTTAAATCATCAACAGCGGCACCCTCTAATCTAATCTTTGTTTTCTTTATTCTTATAAAGTCTTTGATGCAATCAATTGATTTTTTTTGTCCATTACAATAACAGCCTAATACTCCCTCTAGTCCTATATATAAGAAAAAGTTGACTTTTTAGATTATTGTAAAATTGATGTATCTAGACTATATTGTTATCCAGATACATCAATTTTACAATGAATCTAAAAACCAAATGTTTTCTTATATATATATACACACCGGAGGGAGTATGGTTTTCTTTATACTCAATTGGATCAAAGTAATCTTTATAATTAATTTATCAGTTATTATACAATTCACAAGTGTGTAAACAAGTGTGCACCCACAAGTGTGTAAACTTGCTCATGTCACATGAATTCAAAAATTAATTAAATACTTGTGTAAGCATTTGAATACTGATTAATCTCACACCAACTTGTGAAGCATTTGTCACAATTCCACAGGTTATTTGATTTGAATACCGATTAATCTCACAGGTTCTTTGATTAATGATTAATCTCAGACCCTCACTGGGGGTTCTTTGAATACTGAATAATTTTTTATCTCACAATTCCACATGCTTGTGAGGGTTCACACAAGCATTTGAATACTGATTAATCTCACACCAACTTGAGAAAGAAACTTGCTCATGCTTACTAATTAAAACAAATAAGTGAGTAATTGATACAAGATAGATAGATAGATAATTTCAAAAATTTCATACTCAAAAAGATTGAAAGATAAGTACAAATATTAATATTTTATACTATTAGATCTCCTTAAAATATTTGTCTTAGACCTCAAAATGGCTCTACACGGCCTTGGTGGTTCGTCTTGGTGGCAGAGCAACAGAGCGTAAAAATGCAGACGTTAGGGGAGCTCATAGGATTTTAAAGTTGAGTGGTTAAATCCCACCTTAACTATGAATGAAAAGTTTAACACCACAATATTTTCTATGATTTCAAACTATTTATTTAATTAATTAATAAATCATCTTATTTAATTATTAGGAGTAGTATTTTTTTCTGGGGAGTGGCCAAGTCAAATTGTCCTTCACACTCACACGTGAGTGACATGATCATTTTAGTACTAGCACCTAATTGCCGACACTCAAAACATCACAATTTCACACGTGAGTGTCATGCTGCTACATATGCTCCCAAATTCAAAGAACTAATAAGTAATAAATGTAAGTACTATGTTCCAAAATTCAACTTTATGAAATTAATGTAGTACTGTGTTCCAAAATTCAACTTTATGAAGTTAATGGTCTCTCTTCCTCTCTCTTAATTGCCTCTTTGACCGAAATTTTCTTGTCTCAAAATATAAGAACTAGTTTGACTACTGCACATATCTCAACGTACAATTTTGATTAATAATATATAATTATTTATTAGTAAAAATTATAAAAATTGGATATTTTGAAAATACTCTTTAAAACAAATCAAACAAGATCTTGTATACTTATATTTATATCTATATATTATTAAAAAAAATATGGTCAAAACATGATTAGTGAATAATGTCATTGAATCAAAATAGCTCTAATAAATGGAATGGAAGTAGTATACAATTTATTCTTTTTTTTTCTTTTTTGGTCAAGAATAATTCATTTAACCACATGTTATAGAAGAATTCAATGGGGGAGACCTCTATTGGGAAGAAAAGGTAAACATGCCTAATTATAAAGTAGTGGAGAGTTATGTGTGAATTAGATTTACCAAGCTTTTGATAGATAGCCACGCTTCATTTCTACTTTCAAAAAAAAAAAAACCACGCTTCATTTTTTATTGTTGACCGTTTGTTTTTTCCTGCATTTTTTTCAATTATCATGATCGATAGAAGGTCATATTCAAGAATAAATTATTAGGAATAATGTTTAAAAAAAAAAAGGAATAATGTTTAAAAGTCGATTGTATATACGAAGGTTTAGATGGACATGGACAAGAAAGATGCATTGTTGTAATATACACTTTCAATGATAAATTGTTTTTTAATAGTATGATTCCTAGCTAGCTAGTATGCTTAATAATCCACTTTTGGTTTTACGGTTCTAGCTTCTCAAAACATGACTGGTTTATTTAGGGCCGTCTATGAGATTTTTGTTGTCTGTCGGAATTTTGAATATGATGCTTTTTATAAGTTTTAATTTTTTGACCAATTTATCTATACTAATATATAAAGGGGATATAAATTTTTGGGATGGCTTTTTCATTATTCCAATTTTACCCTTAAAAAATAACTTTCACATAAAAGTAGGTTTTCAGTTTTTTATAGTAAAAAAAAATATATTTTTTTTTCTTCTTAATAACTAAGCACAACAAAAAAAGGAGGTTACGTAGTTATCAATTAACAAAGTCCAATAAAAAAGGAGATTAAGTACTTATTTATATTTGCACAATATAGAATATCGATCATACACGAAAAAAAAAAAAGAATATCGATTACACAAACGGGCACGTGGCGGCTAGTAAACCATAGAATTATAAAAATAAAAAAAGTAAAAGATTACATCAATATTAAAAAGTTCACACCAAATCAAAACTATAATAGAATTATGACAAAAGTAGTTATGCATGTATTTATCAATCAGAACATATATCAGTAACATCCTTCTCTTAATCTTTGAGCATCATTATCTTTTCATTTTTTTTGCTGCAAAATCACTAATAATCTGTTTATCATCAAGATTTTTTAATAAAATCATTTTCAGTTTAAGTCAAAACAAGACTATTTGATCTAATATGTGACATTATAGATTGCAAATAAGATTTTAACAATTTTAATTTTTAAAAACTTCTATGAGCCTATATTGTAATCAAGATCATTTTCAATTGAAATTAAAGCAAGACTATTTAATCAAGTTTTTTAGTCTAATCATATTTTTTTATTATAGTTAAGACTTAAAGTCTATCCTAAAAAGATATTAGTGTATATATATATATATCATAGGCGCTAGCTCTAGTCAATAGTCATGAAGTGATTATTTCATACGAACCATCATTTGGAAACAAAAGTCATCTCACATCAACTAGTATGCATGTCTTTTATTTTTTATAATAGCATGCATGCCAAGTTGATCTTACGGTTGGTATTATTTTTAAATAAATGTCATAAGCTTAAAGAACTTTCAACCAAATTTTAAGTATCTTACGGTTTGTATTGTTAGTTAGTGGGGAGACTTGAGCTCTATGAAGCATGGATATATACGGTGGCGTGTCGCTGTATTCAATATATATCGGTGTCCGATACTTGTATGAAACTTGTAGGACATATGTCGGAATAATTAGACAAGTGTCGAATAAGTCAAATAAGTTTCACCAAAAAAATAATTTCTTTCTTTGTTTCGACACTCTTTAAATCGGTATCTGATACTCATATGACCCTCATACAACATGTGTCAGACAATATATTCAAACAAGTGTTTCAAAAGAAAATTTGTATTTTTCTATGGTCAAACTATCCTTATATATTTTTTGGTTAAATCTCAGACATGTCTAAAAATGTTAAACACGTATTGAAACAACGTTATCAATAAAGAAATAAAGACATTAATTTTAATTTTTTAATAATAAATAGATAAAATTCAAATTTTACCATATATATAACTGTGTCGATATTCTATATTTTTAACATTATCGGTGTCAGAGTATCTGTGTCGTGTCGCGGTATATGTGTCATGCTTCATAGCTTGAGCTTGTGACTTCCTAATTATCACGATCAAACTAATATATCATGTCTTCAATAAAATTAATTTTTTCTTTCTCAATAATTGCATTCCTTTTTCAAAGTTCTTTTTTTTACACACAAAGTCATTGAAACTTTGTGTGTCATGTAGATTTCGGGGGAGTTTGTAGAATTTTAAGATTGAAAGGTTAAATTTCATATTGACTATGAATAAAAAAGTGTAATACCACATGGACTAAAATTTTTATTTAATTAATAAATTATCTAATTGATTTGGCGTAACAATGATAAAATGATTATTCTTTACAAAATTAGTTATTTGATGACTTCTTTTTATATTAATCAATTACTACTTTTTTTTATTACATTAATTACTACTTTTGTTCTAATTAATAAGACATATTTTCCAAAATTTTAAGGTGTATTAATTAAATTTTTAATAAAATACCTGTAATTAAATGAAGATAAATAAAAGACATTTTTTTCTCTCTTAATCATTGAAGGGAAATTTTGGAAATAAAATATATATTATTGGCAAATTGAATACCAAAACTATTTTAATTTTTTAAATTTCTTGTGCTTTTGTCAAAGAGGTCTCTTATAGTTTAAGACGGGTATAATATGTATTGGTTATTTTAATCTATATACTTGACAAAAAAAAAACAAAAAATGGCTACTGTAGATTTGTCTTAAGTGTGCCACGTAATCACCGTTTAATTTTAATTTTGAATTAGTTTTAATTGCTTTTTTTCTTAATTTATTCCTCGCGTTTTTTTTCCTTTCTATGTGTGAAGGAGGCTTCGTATAATCGCGGTAGGTTCATCTGGTGTAGTTTCATCCGGTGAAGGTCAAATCTGCTAGGGTTGCGAGTCAGAAGATGCAATGAATCTGGTCGAATTGCGTCGGTATGTTCTTGATTCGTTCAATAGCTTCATTTGGTGTAGTTTCATCTATAAATTTGTCATTACCGACTGGGTTGTTGTTGTTGTTGTTGTTATTGTTCTTCTTCTCAGTTTCTTTGTTGTGTTATAATTTAATTCTTCATCTATTTCAATTTTATTTTGCTCTATTTCAGTTTTATATATGCCCACCATGTGTTTGATAAATTTTTTTTGTGGATTCTCATCAATATGTTTGAATTAGAACTTTTTTTAACATGTTTGAATTAGAATTTGAAGTATTGAATCTTCAATTTTCATGTGTACATGTTATGTTGCAGAAAGCTACTGGTGCAGTTGCCAAGACATCAGAATTGTTGTCATCGGGGATGGAGATTGAGATAGCAGAGCTTCTGTACGGTTTGATGACTTCCAAGAAAGAGAAGATCCAAAAGAAGATTAAGAACAAGGTACATAAATAGTGGTAGCATTTCTTCTTCTGTTGTGAATTTGTTGCAAATTCTTTAGTTTCAAGTTCTGTTTCTGAGGATGAAAAAGAACAAGAAGTTGCTATGAGTTTGATTATGCTTAGTAGAGATGTTAGACCTTGGTGTGATATCAATTCTATTGCTGAATTTTCTGATAATAATAATCATGATGATAATGAGAATGGAAAGGATGATGATAAGAAGAAGGAAAAGATGGAGATTGAGGTTGATTCTGATTCAACATTTGAGGTTAATGTAAGATAAAAATCAGGTACTACTAATACTACAAAGTACACTTCATTGAAGGAAAAGTTTTTTGATTTTGAAACTAAGGTTACACTTCATGTAAATGTGAACTAAAGAGTGCAAAGATAAAACAAGGATTCAAACATAAACAACAAAATCAAAGGAATTTATATAAAGATAAATTCAGCCTATTGTGATTGAAATCATTCCAAATAAAGCTAGATAAGTTCTTTCATCAAGACTAAGGTGAAAGCTTCGAAAAGTTCTAATATATGTCATTATGCTCTGACTGTCACAAGCTTGTCTGAAGTCTGTAGTCACACTCATGATTATGAATTTTTAGTTGGGTAGTGTTATTCATTTTAATTTATTGTTTTTGCGTCATTTTTTAAAATTAAAATTAAGTTTTTATTTGCTTAGAATGTGTTAATTTTTCCTAACAGATGTGATGGACTTGATGACTGCTATTTTTGCTGAAAGGGAATATATGAGGGATGGAAAGATAACTAAGATGGTGTACTTGAATTGACTGATGCTAGGTATAAGTGAATTATCTTAACTGACTTCTTGGGTTGTGTTATACCATGTTGAATTGGTGTGATGATTATATGTTTATATTGTACATGTTTTGATTGAATTGCCATTTTCGTTTTGTTTTAATAGCGGCAAATGTGAACGTGCTTTGTTCGTGACTATGTTAAAGAGTTAAATAAGAAAATGGGCAAGGCTGGTGAAGGACTCCCTGTTGTGGTGATTCAATTTGCAAAAGTTAAGATTTTTAGAGGTAATATTAATCGACACCTTTAAAGCATTTGTTGTATGGAATTTACCTTGACCTTATTTTTGTATTGTTTGTAGACCAAGCATCCACTCAAAATGTCATCAACAACTAAGATTTTCAAAAATCGTTTTTGGCTTCTTATTTTTCCTGTTTAGTAATAGGAAATCAGTGTATGTTTTTAGTTTGTTGTTTTTCCTGTTGCAGTTGTATGTCAATGTTGTTTAATTTTTCATTTCCCTCAGCATTGTTGTGCATCAGATTGAGTTGGAAACAAGTGTACCTGTGATTGGCGGACGAGCCAAATCCTCTGGACTAAGAATTTCTGCGGATGCATCCAAAAAGAAAGTTGTTGATCTTAGTGATATGGAAGAAGATGGCATATTCGCTGTTTGTGGTATGGTTACTGCTATTGTCCAGGGGCAGGAATGCTCGATCTGTCATTCCTAACTCGGGGGCTTACTATATATTGCAATGGATGCTCAAAGCATGTTTCCCAAATTGTGCCAAGATATGGTATCTACATTAATACTTTTGATGCTACAAAGATGTGGTATCTACTTTCACGTACAAATAATTTGGCAGATGCTTGACCTTTATCCTTACATTTAAGTTTATAAATATGATTATTAGTTTATTGCCTTGGCTATTTATTTATGTCTATAGATATGGTGTGTAACATTAAGGAATATTCCAAGAGGTTAAAGGTTGAGTTCATGTGCCTCATTTTGCCAAAAGATGAGGAATGAAAGGAATTGTGGTAACCTTTTTGTCTGGTATGAAAATTTTATTTGTGTAGGTACTTTGTCTTCATCCATATTAACTGTTCCCAGCCTCTAATTTTTTTTTTTAACTTTTTAATTAAAACCCAAAGATGAAGGAATTTTTTGTTGCAAAGGAAATTGAGTTCATGTTGAATGTAAATTTATTTATAACATACCATAAACGGTCTTTTTTTGCCTCATTTTTTTTTAATTATTGGTGTGTATTGGATCATTGTTCCAATTGCACATGGGTTTAAATGCATATGTTTCTGCTATGTACCTCTTCCAATTTAATTATGATGTAATTTTGTGAAATGTAGTAACTAAATAAATTCCTTACAGGTATGTTGCAACAATGATAGGAAGGAGGCAGGCAAAGTAGCGATGATGATATGGATCCTTTGGAATAATAGAAATAATTGGGTTTGGAACCATGAGAAGGAACAAGGACAGCACCTTGGCATAAAAGCAATGAATCTTTGGCATGAGTGGAATGCAATTCAATTGGAGTATGGGCGCAGCAGATATGATGAACAGCAATAGCAACAGTGTTAGCACACTCCACCTCAAGGCAAATACAAGTGTAATGTCGATGCCGGCGTACATGATAATGCAAGAAAGACTAGCGCGGGATGGTGTGTTAGAGATTATAGGGGACATTTTGTTAGATTCCAAATTTTTGTTTTGAAATTTCTCGGTTGGGTTGTATGCAATTGCTTCTCATGTATAGATATCTTATGAAAGCCACGGTTTGTGGTCATTGATATGGAATCTATTATTGTCACCTTGATTTAGTGTTTTTCGTAATGTGCAGATAGATGTTAAAGACATAATCGTGTGTTTGTTAGTAGTTTGGGAGTGCATATTAATTTATACAATTAATAACTGATATAATGTTCATTCTCCGAATTCTGATCCAGCGGAACAAAAAGAAAATAGTCAGCCGTGCGACGCACGGGTTAAAAAACTAGTTATTTAATCAATGGGAGCTTATCGTCTATATTGACGCACGTGATGCCATAAGAAATGTGATATCATTTGGAACAAGTTTAACAAGCTGAAGGAGTAAATACAAAGATTAACTTATTTCAATGGTAGGCATGAAACTTTAATCTTAATGTATTTTACATGAACTAAAAGGGTATTAACTCTGATAACTAATTATATGAGTACTATTATTATTTTTAGAATGGGGCAGTGGCCAAGTCAAATTGTGACTAAATTCAATGGCTACTATTGTCCTTCACGTACAGTCACACAACATCATTTTTTTTTCCACCACCAGTTGAATCTGGTTCGGGGTCGGTTCTGTTATCAAGTAGTTTCAGCCTCCTCCTAATCATAGTCGTGGGGATCAAACCGTGGCACACAATATCATTTTAGTACCAGAACCTAATTGCCGACCGTTAAAGCATCACAATTCAATTCCATGTACCAAAAAAAAAAAATCACAATTCCACACGTTTTAATGCGGCTGGCTATGTCCTCCCATACATAATATGCTCCAAAATTCAACTTTATGAAATTAATGCTCTCTCTCTTAATTGCCTCTTTGACTGAAATCTTCTCATCACATTCAACAGCGAATTTACAAGTCATAATAAATGCCCCAACTCTAGTATTCATTTAACAACATGTTAAATAATCTCTCACAAAGGAGAATTCGGAGAATTCCAATATGTTGGGAAGAAAAGGTAAGCAATGCTTACAATGGAGGGATACTACATTAATAATTAATAACTTAATGGGTCATGCTAACTAGTGCCTCCGGGGCACTAGTTAAGGAACTAAAAGTGGAAATATTTGCATTGAAAACAACATTTGTTATACTTTAAAAACATTGATTGCACAAATATCAAGACAACTTTTCTATATTTGGTTTCCTTAACTAGTCCCCCGGGGACACTAGTTAGCATTTTCCTAACTTAATTACTTATTTAGTCCCCAGAATGCCCGGGCTCGCCCAATATTTTGGGTAATTTAGGGGTTATTTTATAACAAAATTGAAATTTTTAGGAATTAATTTATAATAAAACTGAGATTTTTCTATACAAAATTAAAATTTTTGTTTAAAACTGAGATTTTATCCGGGCTTTAAAAAAATGGCTCCGCCACTGATCAGTGCATTTTGATGCACATTCTTCTACTATTGTACTTAGGCATTTCTCTAGTTTGTTTTATTATTTTTACTATTTTATGGTGTTTTTAGATTTAAGTTTATTTTTGTTTTTATTTTATTTTCGTATTTATTTTCAGCACTAGTAGCTATTTAATACATGTTCGCTCTGCAGATCATAACTTGAGCTCCGGGTATCGGATTGAGGCGCGGGAATATGCGTTGGAAAGCTAGGAGACATAGCTACAAGTTTTGTGTTGAGTGGAAGAGCTGTTTCGGAGTGCAAAAGTCTCTAATAATTCGATGGAATTCCAGACTTTATTTAGATTAAATAATTTTGGCCCAAAACTTGTAATTTCAGCCCATGACTTTTTGACTTCAATTTTTCCTCTATTATTAAGCTCAATGCAGCAAAGTGGATGGTCACATTCTGTTTTTCACAAAGAGAAACAGAGCTGCGTTTTTCTTCCATAGAGAAATAATATCATAGGTTGATTCGTTGGTATACGGAAAATTCGTTCATGTGTTCTTGAGGTTCGGATTCTAATTATAATTTCGTTTACATGTCTATGTTGTCTTGTATCAATTTATGTCTCTTTATTATGTATGAATTTCATTGCTAATGATGCTTAATTATTTTGTGATGAGTTTATACTGTTGAGATTATTCGAATTAGTTTTCCGCTTGTTTAAATTAATTCGAATAAGAATTGAGATAAGCTTTTGCGCTTAGCAAAAGGGCTGGCCGAATTTTGTAATGATATCAACCGTGTTCTAATGGCGCTTGTTCATTGCCCATGGTTGGTTGAACACATTTCTTGCTTAATCGAATGAATTCTTACGAACCTAATTATCGCTTGTTTAATTAGTTTTGTAACCAGCCAAGCATAGACCTTTGAATGAATATATGAGTAACCCGTGATGGATGTATAATGAACGAAGTTTGCCTAAACCCAATGAATCGATCGTCTTTAATTAATTGAATTTCCCAACTCTTTTTCAACTATTTTTCTCAAAACCGAAACCCCCCAAATTTATAGTCTTTCATCTGATTTTAATATTAGCTTAATTTGATTGAGAGTCCTTGTGAGACGATACTCGAGTGTCGCTTTCCTAGACTACATTTTTAAACTCGTTTTTTTGACCCGTGTGCGACAGCGGATCAAAATTGGCGCCGTTGCCGGGGACTCTATTGATTTTAGCCAATATTAGACTAAGTTTCTTTTGATTTGTAGAGATTTTAGGCTGTATTTTTATTTAATTTTTTAGATTTAATGTAATTAGATTTTTCTTTTTTCTCTTTATTTTATTTTATTTTTACCAAAAAAATAAAAAACAAAAAAAAATGGGAGACTCGTTGGATCAGTTGGCTTATATCCTTAGTTGCATGGAAGCAAGAGAACAACAATCATACTATCAAAATCATATTCCACTTGCGATTTGTAATATCTGTTCCAATTTTCATGGTAGCAATGCATGTCCTTTGTTGTTAGATACTACTTTTTGTGGTGAGACTCAATTTGTAGGTAATTTTCAAGGACAATACTATCAAGAGCAAAATTCCTATCTTGCAGAGCAGCCTATTTGGTCACATCCACAGTTTCAGCAAAACTATTCATTGGTGCTTGAGCCACAACCTAGTTTGGAAGAAATGATAAAGCAGATGGATAAATATAATAAGCAAATGGATGAATGGATGCAATCCTCTCTTCAAAGTTTAGCAGTCCAAGTTGAGCAAATAGTCTCCAATGCCCATCAAATTCAAGAGAAGATGTTGCATGATGATGTACAACCTGTTGCACTATTAGAGGTAAAGGTAATGCAATGTGATAGTCTTGATGAAACTCCAGGTGAGCCTATTGAAACAATGTTTGTTTCCTTTGATGAACACAAAGTAAGCAACAAAAATTCAAGTGAATATATGAAAGCGATTACACCACAAAACTTCTTGAACTCTGATTTGGATGAATTATATACTTCTCTTGAAGTAGATAAATCTCTGGAAATATTTGCTTGTGAATGTGGTGTTTGTAATATTTGTCGTGAGATCAGTGCAGCCATTTTAGGTGAGGACATTTTGATGCCGACAACCACTTGTGCAAAAATTCCAACAAATTCAATAACTCTTGAAGTTGACACAAAAAGTGTGGATGTTAGCCGGAAGCAACCATTCTCTATAGCAAAAAGATTGTTGGTGGAACCTGTGATTAAGCCACGCAACAAGCATTTGTCCTTCACCATTTGTGCACCTCTTCCACATGTTTTATCTGACTCACAAACTAAATGTGGATTCTCTAATTTTCATACTTTTGCTAGTGCAGATTTACCACATGTGCTGACTATTCCTCCTAAGCCACCAGATTTTTTGTTGATATCCAGGTTCACTTGCTATTTGCTTTTTCCTGTTTCGTGTATTCGTAGTGCGGAAAGACCTCCAGCAAAACTACCAGACATGGAAGCTGCAACTGCTACACCTTAACCCCTCGGGTGTGTTCCTTCATTTTTCTCACTTTATGTTTATTGCTACATTGCAGACAATGTCTGATTTAAGTGTGGGGGGGAACATTTTACATTTAGTTGTTTTTAATTTAGTTTTGCTTTCAAAATAAAAAATAAAAAATAAAAAATACAAATAAAAAAAAATAGTTTTTGGCATGCATGCAACTGTTATGAGTAGTTTCATTGTTCTAGGCCTAGAGTTGTATGTCATGATATGAATAACATTTTTGCTTTTGTGGTGTGATAAGGTGACTTGATACTAGATTGTGCATCACTTGTGATAGATCATAAAACCTTGTGAGATTTTGAGCCTCCAGCAGTTCGTTGTTTCTTGTGTGATTTCACTCATATTGTTAGTTACTTCTAGAACTTGACATGACTCTTGAAGCACTTGTTCACATGCATGTATATGAAATGATCTAGGCATTTGTTTCTTTTATAAACTACTTTTAGCCAAATAAGCCTACCCTGATAATTATCCCTTTGTTTAGCCCTTTGAGCCTTTTGTTATCATTCTTGATTTTATAGCTCATTACAAGCCGAATAAGCCTTTGTTTTATCCATTCTTTGTATGTCCCAATCTTAGGGGATGAAGGAGCTTTGTGTTGAAATTCTAAATGCAAGTTTGCCATAAGTGTGGGGGTGATAGAAAATTTTGATCTGATGTAAAAAAGGGAAAGGTTCTTTATGTTGAAGTTGTATGTAAATTTCATGTGTGTTATGATACTCATCTTTTATGTGAAAAAGAAAGAAAAGAAAAGAAAAAATAGGAAAAACAAAGTGAAAAGAAAAAATTGAAAAAGAAAGAAAAGGAAGAAAAAAACAGAAAAAGAAAAAAAAAGTTGTATTGTGGGCAATGTTGGTCTGAAGATGTGTATGAAGTTGTCTTAGAGATGAGAAGATGTTATTTTGTGACCAATGTCTTTGGTTGAGTTGAAATATTTTGTTGAGTCCCTAACTTTGTGAGTTCAAATAGCCTCATGCTTAAGATTTAAATGAATTTCATGGCTCTGCCTTTTTATCCTCTTTGATTTTATAACCTAGCTTCCCTTAGGTTTATCCCACCTGTACCTTGGCCCCGTTACAACCTTAATAAAGACCTTTTGATCTTTGCGTGCATGTGCTTCTTTGTGTGGATGACCTCTATCTTTCGGGGCGGAAGAGGTTTGTCAAGCCTATGGAAGTGCTAACTTTGATGATGTGCTTTGAGTGTAAACACTGTCCCTGACACTCCAATATTTTTGAGTGATTGAGTGAATGAGTGCATTTTATACAAATAATCCGTGAGGTTCTATCATTTTTGAAGCACTTTTTAGTCTATTAGCCACCTTGTTTACTGCACATGTTTTAAGATGTTGTTCATGATTGCTATGCTCCTTGAATCTTGGAATGTGCTGACTTCTTGTGACTTTGCATTATGCCTTGTTTTTCCTTCTATCTTTTTGAAGTTTTTCTTTGAGTCTTTAATCTTAAATTTTGCTCAGGAGTGCAAAAGTTCAAGTGTGGGGGTATTTGATCAGTGCATTTTGATGCACATTCTTCTACTATTGTACTTAGGCATTTCTCTAGTTTGTTTTATTATTTTTACTATTTTATGGTGTTTTTAGATTTAAGTTTATTTTTGTTTTTATTTTATTTTCGTATTTATTTTCAGCACTAGTAGCTATTTAATACATGTTCGCTCTGCAGATCATAACTTGAGCTCCGGGTATCGGATTGAGGCGCGGGAATATGCGTTGGAAAGCTAGGAGACATAGCTACAAGTTTTGTGTTGAGTGGAAGAGCTGTTTCGGAGTGCAAAAGTCTCTAATAATTCGATGGAATTCCAGACTTTATTTAGATTAAATAATTTTGGCCCAAAACTTGTAATTTCAGCCCATGACTTTTTGACTTCAATTTTTCCTCTATTATTAAGCTCAATGCAGCAAAGTGGATGGTCACATTCTGTTTTTCACAAAGAGAAACAGAGCTGCGTTTTTCTTCCATAGAGAAATAATATCATAGGTTGATTCGTTGGTATACGGAAAATTCGTTCATGTGTTCTTGAGGTTCGGATTCTAATTATAATTTCGTTTACATGTCTATGTTGTCTTGTATCAATTTATGTCTCTTTATTATGTATGAATTTCATTGCTAATGATGCTTAATTATTTTGTGATGAGTTTATACTGTTGAGATTATTCGAATTAGTTTTCCGCTTGTTTAAATTAATTCGAATAAGAATTGAGATAAGCTTTTGCGCTTAGCAAAAGGGCTGGCCGAATTTTGTAATGATATCAACCGTGTTCTAATGGCGCTTGTTCATTGCCCATGGTTGGTTGAACACATTCCTTGCTTAATCGAATGAATTCTTACGAACCTAATTATCGCTTGTTTAATTAGTTTAGTAACCAGCCAAGCATAGACCTTTGAATGAATATATGAGTAACCCGTGATGGATGTATAATGAACGAAGTTTGCCTAAAACCAATGAATCGATCGTCTTTAATTAATTGAATTTCCCAACTCTTTTTCAACTATTTTTCTCAAAACCGAAACCCCCCAAATTTATAGTCTTTCATCTGATTTTAATATTAGCTTAATTTGATTGAGAGTCCTTGTGAGACGATACTCGAGTGTCGCTTTCCTAGACTACATTTTTAAACTCGTTTTTTTGACCCGTGTGCGACAGCGGATCAGCCACTGTTGGTTCCCTATTTTGACTTTATTTTTTTATGATATTGGTCCCTTTATTTTAAAATGACACACTTTTGGTCCATCTATCAAATTTTTATACTACCTTCGTCCCTAAATATAAGACCTCTTTAAGAAAGACACGGAGATTAAGAAAGTTGATTTGTGATAATATTATTTAAATCATACTCCCTTCGTACCACAATGTAAGTCATTTTACATTACCAATGAAGCATTTAATGTTATTTTTCCTATTATACTCTTAACTATTTATTACTCTCTCTTCTTTCAATATTTCAATTTATTTTTTCTTTATTACAAATGAAGGACAATTTTGTAAATGTACTCATAATTTCTCTTTTCCATACAACATTAATTACATTTCTTAATATGCGTAAAAATGTCAAAGTGACTTACATCGTGGTACAGATGGAGTAATTTTTAAGAATGAAAATCCGGTGGAGGGATCAAAATTGTGTGATTTTAAAATAGGGGATCAATTTTGTGAAAATGTGAAAATAGAGGGACCAAAACTGTAATTAAGCATCCATTAATTAAACATATTCTATTGTTAAACATAAATAAAAGGAAATAAAAGATAAAATTAATTTAAGATAACCTTTTACATTTTAAAGTAATGAATGAACAAGTCCCAACACATAATTTTATTTTTAATATGTTTAACCAGTGTTTGGGGCACTGATTACCATTTTCATTTTCCTTATTTATAAGGGCACATGTTAATGATGTGAATAATGTCTTAATAGATACAGAGAAGCTTGAAGAAAAATCCAAAACCAAAACCAAGGGTGTTACCGTGTATATTTACTATACTTTCTAGCAAAAGTAGAAAATGTGACAGAGAAAATGATGAATCTGGTAAAACCACTTTAATTAATGAAAGATTGTGAGATCAATGTAGAAGAGTTGGCTGCAATATCCTTACGGGCAATGGAGAATCTTCCTCCTATTGATCAATTGCAGTGTCCGAACCTCAAAACTCTTGTAATTCATTCCACAGAAGAATCTACTTTACAAATTACCAAATGCATATTTTGGAAATATGCAAATGCTGGAAGTCTTGGGGATTACAAAATTTTACTACACATGGCGCAATCTGTATACATTGCGCTACTGGAGTTCATCATTGTCTGTCTTAGCCATACCACAATCGATAGAGAGACTAACTATGCTACAGACTCTTTGTCTAAGAGGATATGAATTAGGCGATATCTCTATACCGACAAGCTTAACAAGACTCGAGATTCTCGATTTGCGCAGTTCAACTTTCAATGAACTTCCACAAGGAATCACAACATATATTTCAGAAACTAAGACTAGTATGTCGCATCAAGAACTAATATGTCTGCATTTTGAGGTTTATATTCAGATCTAGTATTGTGGTAATGATATAATGTATATATTTGTTTATATGACACAGGAAAATTCAATATGATAGACACTGAGTGTTCCAAATACTTTTACATGTTAAACAACTTTTAATATGAATGACATATTCTTTCGAATCCATATCTATATGCTTCGTATTTGCAAATGACTTTTAATATGATTAGCATCTTCCACAATCTTTTTGAATAAATTCATATTCGTACCTGCAAAAGTTTGTACAAGATCTTTCAATTCAGTTATGCAGATAGTTTTGAATTTATTCAGTCAAAAAAAATTTAAGTTTAGTATGACTATAATTTTTCGCAAGAACAAGCTGTAACATCGAATAGAAAACCTGCACTGAAACTAAATTTCTTCTTAGTCAACCCATGCTTAAAAGAATGGAATTATACTCTATCATATCCTTAACAACCATCACTAGTAGATTTAAAATTGGTTATTATGAAATAATGCAAATAGAAGTCTTTTGAAGTATATAACATACCCGGTTTTATAAGCCTTTCCGGACAAATTAGATACTTCAACCAAAGCTGATTTCCATTTTTGTACTCTCTCTGAGTTAACTCCAAAATTATTTTCATGTTGAGCCATGTCTGTGCCATAACATTTTCTCAAATGTCTTATGTCAGATGGGTCCACTTTGTAAAAGATTGGCCAAACTATTTGATTCTTTGATTTCTTACACTCCAGAATCTTGACAAGTTCTTCAAGACACCATGAGGAATTTGCATAGTTTTCAGATAAAACAATAATAGAAAGCCTTGATGCTTCAATTGCATTTAGAAGAGAAGGGGAAATTTGGTTTCCAGTGTGAAGTCCTTCTTCATCCATGAAGGTCTTGAATCCCGCTTGAGATAAAGCTTGATAGAGAAAACCTGTAAAAGAGTAGCGTGTATCTTTTCCTCTAAAACTCGGAAAAATTTGCCATTTGGCCTTTGAATGTTTCATACTATCTAGTGTTGTTTTCCATTCCTCAATTGGTTTGCTTCTTAAGAAAGTTCCCATATCCTTAATTGTTCTAGGTACCCCTTCACATTCAAAAGCAACTTCATGTGCCACATTCAATAAGTCAAATCTGGAGTATTCTTCATCATCGTGAATACCTGAATGTTTTTGGAATAAAATCCAAGATTCCTCTGTAGATAAGGGTCCAAGTTGAATATCCCTTTGACAGTACATCAAATCACAATCTTGTTTGTAACATGTGGTCAGAAGGATCTTACAACGATTAGTGTTACAAGGAATGCCTACATCCTCTGGGTCGAACTTTGCTCGAACATCATCAAGAATCACTAGAATTGGGCCGTTCATACTTTCTATTGTTGAGAATATTATTCTAGCTCTTCCAGTTTCACTGTTCTTATCAAATTTTAAATTTAACGAGTCGGCAATTTCATCTTGCATTGTTCTATTATTTGGATTTTGGGTTACCTTGACAAATAAAACCTCATGAAAAATCTTTAAATACTTAACTTTCTTTCCCATTGCTTTCACCAATGTTGTTTTACCAGAGCCCTGCCTACCATATAATCCAATCTATGAGGTTATCCTCAACTTACAAGCCGATTTTGTAAGAATAAATTAGGTCTAATACAAAGAAAAACATATAAAAAAGAGAATTGAAGCAAGAGAAATTAGGAATTGAACTCACATGTATTGTTGATATCCTGCTTGGTTCTTGCTGTAATGCTATCTTGTTTGGAGGAGGGTCTAGCCATTGCAGTGTAGCGTTTCAGGCTAAGAAGGATAGCTGAATTTTTGTTTGTTTTCTGTTGTGCTCAGTTTGGAGCTGACTTCTATTTCTGTGTGTACGTTTGTTTCTCCTTGGTAATCCCAAATTCGGCTTTCATTTATCAAACTACTAACATAATAAATGATTAAATTATTAGTAGAAATTAAATTAAGACAAATTTACTATTGGAGTATTTGTGGAAAGGTAAGGTATGCTCTATCCCTTCGTAATTCGGGAGCATAAAATAAAAGTTTGTTACAAGAGAGGGTGAGCAAGTTGGAGAAAAACTTAGAATCTGAGAGACAAAAAAGAAGGTTGATGGAGTTAGATTTACGCGTTGAGAGGGCAAAGCGAAGACTAATAGAACTGAAACTGGAAGCCGAGCAAGAAAGACGACGGATCATAGAAGAAACATTGCTTTCTTTCTTTCATAAAATGCTTGGAAGGGCCCCTCAACAGTTTTCTTACCTTTCTCAAACTCAATTGGTACTTGTCCTCAATTTTTTTTACATTCAAAGTTTGAAGTATAAATATATTGTTCTATTTTCCTTTCCACTGAATCACTCATAATTTCAGGCAAAAAATGAAAAAAGTAAAGATCAGAAATTTTATTGATCCCTTTGAAAATATTGTTAATGTATTAATATAATATTAACAGCATATTCTTGATACAGATTCTAGAGATATTATATAATATAAGTGTAATATTCTAGAGATATTCTGTTAAACACTTCTAGATATTTGTATTAAACTTCAACAAAATGCAAAGGCTAATAGAACTGAAACTTGAAGCTGAGAAGTAAAGACAAAGTATCATGGAAGAAGCACTGCTTACTGTCTTTCATAAAAAGCATGGAAAGGTTCCTCAGTATTTTGCTGGCTTCTTTCTGAACTCATTTGCAATTTCATTCTCCATGCTCTCTTTTTTTTCTTTCTCGGCTTTGTGATTTTTCTTTCCACCTTACAAATTTATTGTTCTAAACTAAAGTTGTGCCTACTGTCTATAGCATATTTTAAATCAGTTCCTTGGCTTAAGTTATTGTCTAATATAAGATCATGCCTTTCATACATAATGTATCGATATAGTAAACAATTACTGTTAAAAACGATGATACTTTTTCTTAGTTTGATTGTTTCTTCATGTACTTGTTCAACTCTTTTTGTTTATTTGGGAGATTTTATAGTTTATTGTCGAACAATTTATGCATGTTTATAATTATTTGACAGTTGTCTAATATCTGTGATAATAACTGGCCTAGTACTCGGCTATATCTGATACAACCTCCCCCGGGAAATTTCCCTCTCATTCTACAAGACCAATCATTTGTTAGTGATTCAGACTGTCTGATTTTGATTGGACGGCTCGCAAAAGTACAAATTTTAATTTTCTTTGAAAAACATACTTAATGAGCCTTAAATTTGGACAGTCTGATATTGATCGAAACTTGTAATGTGCTGACTGTGCGACGTACTCATTCTCTAACTGCATGTTGGCCTATTTGGCAGTTTGCGAATGGATTGTCCATGGTTGATTATCAGATTAATTTTCTCTAGAAATATAGGTTTTGGCCTTAAGGTTAAAGGTCAATATAGAAGTAATATCAGATTAATTTTCTGTGAAATTTCTTAGATAAAAATGCAAACCTTGTTATCAACTTGGAAAATGTTATTAAATTTACGATCGCGGAGGGTCGGTTAAAAAGTCAAACTGACACCTCATGAAGGTTGGTTTATTATTATTAAAATGATAAATATAATGGTAGTTAATGTGAATCATGCTATGTGATGTGAGGGTACAAAAGAATTGATCAACTGATCCTTAATGTTATCTCAATTTTTTATAATTTTGATGAGTTTGTATTTAAAGTCAGCTTCTTGTTACTTACAAATGATGCTTCCTATGAAATAATCACTTCATTATTATAATTTATAATAGATAACCAAAACGTGTTCTTGATGCTATCTTATAGTGTCCAGCTCCTAGTTCCTATAAATATATCTATCATATCATATCTATTTCTTCCTTCGCAAGTTTTGCATTACTAAACAAAATCAATCACATTGATAATTGGCATTTTGATTCCAACCCTTTGTCTCTCTGCAGCATCTTGAAGTAAGTTAAAATTTCATTCACTTATCTTTGCATATTTTTTCTGATTTCACATCATATCGAGATTAGTTTTGATGGATTATCGATGTAAAACTTTTTATACTGTCAACTAATCACAAACTATCATTTATATGACGTTTGAGGTACATATGATGAAATTAAAATATTTTTAACAATCCAACGGTTATGATTGATTGACAGTATAAAGAATATTTACGCTGAATGTGTATATTTTCTGTTTGTTCCATTTCTGATAAAGGTCATTTAGACTATAAATAGGCCATTAAACTGTGATTTGGATTAAGTGCTAAATTAATTATTTTCCAGTTACTTTGTTTAAATGGCAAACCAAAGCTCTATCTCGTCTCTTACTGCCTTATCGGGGACATTTATACGCGAAGGAGTATATTTGTTTCAAGTTGGCAAAATCATTGAAAATGTGATCAGAGAGAAGGAGAAGTTGATTTCAAATCATGAGTTAGTACTGAAAAAAGTTGAAGAAAAAACTAAAACAGAAAAAGTCAATGATGTTGTTATGGATTGGCTAAGTGATGTGGATAAAGTCATGGAAGAGGAAGAGAAGATGGAAATAGAAATGGAAATTTTGGAAATATTGTGTACTTCTATTGATAGTGAGAGGAGATATAGGTTTTACAATGAAATGCTAAAGAAAATAAAGACACTAAATATCAATTGTGAGTTTGAGTCATTTTCTAGTCCGATTCCTGGTTTAGAGTACTTCTCTTTCGGAAATTTTGTATGTTTTGAGTCGACTAAAGTAGCTTCGGATAAACTTTTAGAGGCACTGCAAGACGGTAATTGTTATATAATTGGATTATATGGGAAGAAGGGCTCTGGTAAAACAAAATTGGTGAAAGCGGTCGGTGAAAAAGCTAAGTATTTAAAGATTTTTGACGCGGTTCTACTAGCGAATGCGTCTCAAAATCCAAATGTCAGAGCTATTCAAGATAAAATTGCTGAATCGTTGAATTTGAAATTTGACAGAAATACTGAAGCTGCTAGAGCAAGAACAATATCTTCGGCATTACAAAGTAAGGATCGAATTCTCGTGATTTTGAATGATGTTCGTGCAAAATTTGAGCTTGAAGATATAGGTATTCCTTGTAACAGTAATCAATGCAAGGTGCTATTGACCACACGCCGTCAACGAGAATGTGCCTTGATGGATTGCCAAAGAGAGATTCCACTAGGTCCCTTATCGAAAGGCGAAGCTTGGACTTTGCTCAAAAAACATTCAGGCATAGACGATGATGACTCATCGGACATATTAAATGTAGCACATCAAGTAGCTTATGAATGTGAAGGTTTACCCGGTACAATTAAAGAAGTAGGGTCTTCCTTAAAAAGTAAACCTATTGAGGAGTGGAAAGAATCATTAGACAGTTTAAGACATTCAACGGCTCGCTACCACATTTTCCTCAGCTTTAGAGGAGAAGATACTCGCTACTCTTTTACAGGTTCTCTCTATCGTGCTTTGTGTCAAGTCGGATTCAAAATCTTCATGGATGAAAGAGGATTGGAAGGCGGTGACCAAATTTCACTATCACTTCTCAATGCAATTGAAGCGTCAAGGCTTTCCATTATTGTTTTATCCGAAAATTTTGCATATTCGCCATGGTGTCTCGATGAACTTGTTAAGATTCTTGAGTGTATGAAAATGAAGAAACAATTAGTTTGGCCAATCTTTTACAAAGTGGATCCATCAGATGTAAGGAATCTAAAAAATAGTTATGGCAAAGCAATGACTGAGCATGAAAATAAGTTTGGAAATGATTATGAGAAGATACAAAAATGGAAATCAGCTTTGTTTCAAGTTGCTAACTTGTCTGGATTGTGCTACACTTCAGGGTATGTTCTATCTATGTATTAAAATGTTTTTAGTTTTTTTTTTAAGTATTAAAATGTGTTTAGTTAAGTTAATTCCATAAAAAATGTCTTGTCTACTAGTACTAGCCCTAAATTGTATCATTAATTATTATCACTACTCTCCGTTTGACCATATGCACTATTCGTATATATTGTTTTGACCATATTTTTCTACTAATAAATAAAAACAAATGTTAGTATATAAAATGTTGTTGGATCTGTTTCAATGAATATTTTTATAATTTTTACTAATATATAATAAAAGATATTAATGGTCAAAATTACACATTGACATTTGTGAAACAGTCAACTAAATCATCCATTGTTTGTGGGACGGAGAGAGTACATTATTTTTGAAGGTTTGTGAAATTCTAGGAGTAGGATTAGACGTAGTTAATTGTGTGACGCAATAATTGATTACAACCGTCTGATCTAAATCAATGGTTGAAATTAGCTGACATTAATTTAATTCCAGTTGTCCGATCTCAATGATTGTGATTTAAACCATTGTGAAAGTTATTGCAGCTACTTTGGATCCCCAAATGTTAAACAATAAATATGACTTTCTTTTTCAATTAATTATTGAAGCTTAATTTTATCATAACTAATAGAAAGTAAAATGAATAGTTTTTTTTTGTGGTGAAAGTAAAATGAATAGATTATTTGCATAAATGAATTGAAAGGCCTTATACTTATTTTTGCAGGTATGAATATGATTTTATCCAAATGATATTGGAGAAGGCCAACAATATTAAAACTCGTTTGTACATACAAAGCATGGATATGGATTAGAAGCTTCACTTACAAGTTACAACTTTGCCATAAAGATAGATTTGATGATCACAAGTCACAACTTGCAAGTTGTTCCTGGTTCATAAATAAATGAATTGATGTTGTAATTTGCATATGCATATTCAATATGAAGTTGTTTTGGACATGTGCAAGTATCAGGACTGGATTCAAAATTTTAGGTGATTTTGTGATGTAAAGAAGTTTGTATGTATTTCTTTGTTCATAAATAGAATTATGACAGCAACTTGTAAAGAAATAAAAATATAAAAATTCACATTTTGGTCAATATATATATATTTGTAAAAAAACATCTTATATTTTTGTATGGAAGTAAGAGAATCAGGTGATTCAGACTTCAGCCGAAATAAGTAAAATTTTGCAAAAAAGTGTTCCACTAAAAATGGAACTTAGATTCTCCCGAACGATTCATCTTGGGGAAGCACATTAACTAATATTTTGGTTTGTAAGGTAGTATTTAACATGTACAAAATAATCATCTTTCATTTCTTCATACAAAAGTCAACATCTCCAACAAACTTAGCTCAATTGACCGAGACATTGCAAAGCCGGGATTCAATTCTTGTTCATTTCACTTATTCGCCTTAAAAGTGAAATTTATAGCCATTAAGCTACTTCAATGAAACAAAAAGTCAGCTTCTCATAAAGAAACCCGGTGAATTTTGCAGATAAAATAAATGCATTGACCGTTGACCGAGGATAATATCGTAATTAAATGTTATTCCAGGGGTATAATCGAAAACGAATTATGTTGACTTGTGGCTTCCACGCGCCTTTAACCACTACACGAGTTTGACACTTTCTTCTTCTCTCTCATTTTATCGATTCACTTCAAAATTTTCCCGGAAAATCAAACTTCATTTTGAAGAAGAAAGAAAGAAAAAATGCACGATTTCTGTTTCACAATTCCTTACGGATTAGTATTAGTCGGTGGAGGATTATTCGGTTTCATACAAAAAGGAAGCACCGCTTCTCTCGCCGGAGGAGTCGGTACCGGTTTGATTCTCATCCTCGCCGGTTATCTCAGTCTCAGTGCCTTCGGAAAACGAAAGAACTCTTATCTTGCTCTCGCTATCGAGATCCGTATGTTCTTCTTTCAATTTCCTTTCATTATTATTGTATATTATTGTTTCATTTATGATGATGTTGTTTTGGTGTTTGATTCTGATTCTGAATCTGGAACTTGTTATTAATATGTTATAGATATATGAAATTTCTGTAATTAGTGCTTTTTTATTCATACTTTGTGGATTTTATTTATTGGAGTTGATTACTTGCAAGTTGTGCCTGAAATTTTGGATTTAAATCAATGCGTGAAAACAAAATTTAAAATTTAATTCCACACGATAATTATTTTTTTTATTTATATTGGAGCAGAACCTAGGACATCATGCATACTACCTGAATCTCTCGCCACTAAACCAAACCTGGTGGCTCCACGATGATTTAATCATTAAAAATGTTTGATTTCAATCATAATTACTTTTAAAGTAAGACATATGATGTCAGCAAATCCTAGTCCGGCAGGCAAAAATGCCGAAACTGTTAGGTCGGATACCATGACGGGAGTTCAAACCCTGACTCCACTACTTGTGTGTGAGTTTTCAGCCATTTTGTCTATGTATGAAGAAAAGAAAAAGTAAGAACGTGATTGATTGTGATTCGTTAACGTAAACCTTTTGCTATGACAAACATTGTATCAAAATTAAACACTTTGAATAGAAGCTAATAAGTTATGTATTGCTGCTTATAGTTATTATCCATATTTTTTCGAAGTAAATTTTTCGTAGTACTGATTATGGTTTTTGTATTGCAAAACAGTTTGTGCAGGTGTACTAACTTTTATCATGGGACAGCGTTACTTGCAAACATCCAAGATTATGCCTGCTGGTGTTATTGCAGGACTCAGGTAATTCAAAAAGACTGATTATACTCTTTTTTTTGGTCTGTTGATTATACTTAGTTTTATTTGTAGGAATTAAAGTTTAAGTTTTACAATATTTAATTATTGGATTCTGTCAAAAAATAAAGGATTTAATTAGTGGATAAGATGTTGTCTTAGATTGTAAATCCATAAACTTATCTTTTATGAAGAGTTAATGCATTCCCAACCGCAATCTTGTTCTTTATAGTATATACTATTTTTGTAACTAACGAAGGCTTCAGCGTTCCATTTATTTATAGCGTAAGAGAAAATTTGTAGCTTAGGGATGAGTTAAATAGAATTTATATGTTTGGGTAATAATCGCACCTTACAAGCTGATTTTATGCGTTTAGGTTAAGTTCAAAATCTAATATACTATCTGAACTTATTCTAAATCTGTTGTTTGGTTACCCGAATTAGCTACACACTTGACCCAATAGCCCTAATAAACAGAGTTTATAAAGTTTGACAATCATCGCCTTATAATCCAGCCCAAAAACCAAAAAACTTGATTCCTGACCTTGTTTATTGCAAGTTCTTTTTAAAATAGTTTTAGCATCTTGTTGATTTGAAGATCTATGTATTATTTTTCCACATAGGATTTCAGGAATCAAACACTGTTGCATTAAACAGATTTTTGTTGGTTGCTAGTCTTAATCGCCTCGTGACTTAATATATGCATTTGTAGACATGTATGCGATGTAAGTTTTTGTGTCTGGAGTTAGACATTTACCCTTCTTTTTGTTGTGCAGTGGTCTCATGACTCTGTTTTATCTCTACAAACTAGCAACTGGTGGCAATCATATACCTGCTAAGGCTGACTGATGGTAAAGTGATATACTATAATACATATATGTTGGGTGACCTACATGACTTACATTGTTGAGATATATCATTGTAGTTAGTGATTTCAGAGTTTGGAACAGATAGTTGTTGTTGTTATCTATGTAGAAGAATTGGGCATTCCTACGTTGTTCTTTAAGCAAATCCCTTTGTTAGTCATTTTCTCATTCTTAATGTGAAGTATTTGTGTCATCCTAAATTCTAAACAGATGCTTATTTGTTGTATGATTCACGAATTCGATGAAAATTCCAAATGAAATGTACTATGACCTATTACATGTAACTTGATTAGTTTATTCTCTGCAAATTTTCATTTCCTTGTGTGATTTCTATTCTACCTTTCATTTTAAATCTGGCATAAATTACATTGTCAATATTTAGATTAGGTTCTGACGTGCTCATGTTAAATGTTTTAGACTGAAGTGTTATTTCATCTTCTTCTTTTTTTTGTCTTGTTTTGGGGATTTTCACTCCCTACTCTTGTTATTCTCATACCATTTCTGGTTCTTTAATTATGTATCACTTCTGCCTCTTCTGGTTGGTTATGTAACACTTATTTATTTTACTGAAAAATGCTTATATCATATCATTAAGAATTACTAGTTGGGAAATAAAATAAGGAGTAAAAACTCAGTGAAACTGGGGGCAGATTGTTGCCATCATTGCAAGGATGAACTGCCAAATTTGTATCTTTTGGAACAAAAATAAAGATAAGAGCATCAACTACATATTTTTTGGTACAATTTGAAAAAGATACATATTTCAACTATATATCATTACAACTAATTAAAAGCTAAATAAATACTCTACTATTTTCAAAATTTAAGTTACATTATTTAGTTTATTTTTTCCAATTATATCTTTAATTATTTATTGTAGAAAGAGAAATTATTATTAACTTTTTTTCGTGATGCTAAATAGGGGAAGGGACCCCTGTTATAGATGATGCTCTTATTAGCAGAGTTATAAAAGTTAATAAGAAAACTATTTAGAATTTACATTATGAAGAAAACATAGAAGCTTCTAAAAATTAGGAATTTTGTAAATATGATAGGGACACACATAAGCCATGGAGATTTATAAAGATGACATATAGGGGTGGGAATAATTTATTATGTGTTTGATTTGCAAAAAGTTAAGGAACCAATGTGTTTGATTTTAAAATTGGAAGCAGAAAAGGAATTGGCCATTTCGTAGAGATAGAATCTAATATCATATTAGATTTTTATATTAGGTCATTTCATCTTTAAATCTATCTATTTATTTTTAAGCAATTTGTTTCTCCAATGATATTTAACACCTCTATTGTCCAGCATTTTTTTCCCTCACATGCACAATTTTGCTAACCTCACAGCAACTCGATGATGAATTATGAAATAAATGTGTTGCGTAATTATTAATTCAAACGCAAAATTAAGGAAATCAATTTGAACTATACCAAAAATAAAAATTAGAAACTTTATCCAAATGGCACACACAAATTGTAGTTAACCACTTGATTAATTATACTAATCTAACCCTTGGCTTATTGTCTATATATTAGTGTTCTCTCTAACATATAAAAATTCCACTTGTTAGGTGCATGGAAACTTACAATGCCATGAAATCAAATAATTATTACAGCCTCCAATTTCTCTGATTCATCTTCATATTTCACCTTCACTTCATCTTGAGTAAAAAAATGAAAGTACTGAAAAAGGACAGGAATACCACAGTTTTCCAGTGTATGGCATTGTTAATACCCTTTGTTTCCACGAATCCTTGCTCTCATGTCAATCTGTGAAGAATGAAGAAAAAACAAATTAGCTGTTTAATTTCAACATCATACTGAATTTGGAAGCTTACATATAATTACTAACATAAATTTATTCATTTTCTTCATGAAATAAAAACATTTTTACAATTGATTCTCTAGACCATAATAACTACACTATTTGAACATGTGAATGGTGAAATAGGGAGTCGTACAAATCTATGTCTCAAGTATATAAAATAATAAGCAGTTCTTAAAATAATATAATAGAAGACATATAGCAAACTAGGCCAATATCACATACATTGACATTAGAACCTTAACCATCAAACCATTTCAACTTCTATCTAGTGTGATTCCTCAAAACTTTATTAAGGGAGCATAATCTTGAATACAAGAACCATTTAAGAGAGAAAAACTATCAAGTATCAAACTTCTGAGACTAAAATGATACCATTGTCTTCCTGTACTTTGAAATCTAAAGCAAGAAGCTAGGTCAAATAAATCATAATCGATTACTCGCACTACCTCGTGCCCCAAGTTCAATGCTATTTTATCTTCATTAACTGTACCTTGTGGTCCGAAGTAAATGTTCATCCTATCACTCTGAATAATTTTCCAAGCAGCTCATAGATTGGCTTTCCATTCCTAACTTTTCAATTCCAAACTTGCAACCATATATCAGTTACCAACATGGCTCCTTCTAATGTGCACAAGGGCAATAGGTGTTGTATGACGCACAACTTGTTTTCATCATTAGATTAAAGTGATCCATCAAATGTTATGTAGGACTGTCTACACTATATCAACCCCCCACCCTATCATCTCTGCCCAGTGCTCCCTAAGCTGTGTCGGTGTATAAAGATGCGGCAAACGCCACTACAGTTTTTTAGAGGGATGAACAAACATCTATTGGAATCAAAATAAGGTTCCATGCTGGAGGCAATACCAGTATTTTCCTCTCAATTTTATTGTTTTGCATCCGTTTTCGTTTTCTATTTTAATGGTGATTTCTCTTTTTAAAACCCTAATTAACTAAATGAAGTTCAACTCCAGAATATATTCTTCTAAACATATTCATTGCAGTTCTATTCTTCCTTTCGCTACTTCATTCTACTATGGACAGTAATTCGTGATCAGTTGTCTGTTTAGGCCCTTCTGAAAAATTCATTAAATTCTGAGGAAGTGTACTCACCACCCCTCTCTGTTCTTAGGATGCATATGGAATTTCCACAATCTTTTTAACCATAATCTTGAGCTTCTTAAAAATATCAAAGGCAGCAGATTTTCCTGGCAGAAGGTAAACCCCTGTTTTTCTACTTAAGTCATAAAAAAAAGTGATGGAATATATCTTATTTGCTACTTCATGGGTCCACAAATGTCAGAATGAACAAGCTCGCGTCTTTGAGAAGCTGTCAAATAAATCTTCTTTTGAATAGCTTCCATGTGCTTCTTTCCAACCATGCAACCAGTGCAAATAACAGAACCCTTGAGCTTTGGTAATCCTCAGACCATCTCCTTCTGTGCTGACGTTCTCAAGTGTTTGATGCTTAGACGACGATATCTGTAGTGTCCAACAACCATTTTGGCCCCTAAATGTGTGAAGTGTTTTTACTCTTCCTAAATGTGTTTCTCACTTACAAACACATCCTCAAGTGTTTCTTTTGTTAGTAATTTTATGGACTAAAATGATCAATGGAAAACACATTTGAGTACCAAACTAACTTACTAAAATATACTAGTGACCATCGAACCGCGGGATTGCAGGTTGAACAAAATTGTTTCCATCACGTCAGCCATGAATTTCTACACACTCAACTCTCATTTTCTCAACTCAGACAGAAGAAACAACAGTTTCTGTATCAGACCCCTTGTGGAGCTCTGATACCAACTGTTAGGAAGACCCATAGAGTTAAATTTAGAAAAACTACAACTTTCGTATAGAATCTTGTTACTTATACTAGTCTATACAATAGTTGGTTGGCTTCAAAGAAACAAAACTAAAAACTAACCAAACAAATCAACCTAACAAGCTAACTAACCCGCTCAAGGGGTTAACAACCTCTGTAGCACTGACACTTCTAATTGAAGGCATGTCTAGTGTCTGTACCAGTGTCGTGTCAGGTGTCTGTGTCTGCGCTTCATAGTTAACAACTAACTAAGCCAACTGAAATACAATAACTAACAAAACTAAAAACTAACCAACCATCTCAAACTAACAAGCTAACTAACCCACTTAAGGGGTTAACAACCTCTGGTGTCCTACATGCGTCAATGTCAAACACCGATACATGTGACTACAATACATTAAACTATATAATTTCCTCAAATTATTAACATGGATTAGTGATCTTTCTAGTATCCGTGTCATTGTTCGTGCTTCATACTTAATAACTAACCATACTAACCCTAACTAACCCTCTTAAGGGGTTAACAACCTCTGTAGCACTAACTGATTGAAGGTGTGTCTAGTGTCTAACATGCGTCAGTGCCCGAACCGACCCATGTGACTACAATACATTCAATCATATAATTTCCTCAAATTATGAACATGTCTCAATGTCATTTCCGGTATCTGTGTCGGTGTTTCATACTTAACAACTAACCATACTAACTGAAATACAATTACATGCTAACTTAATAAAGGCAAGAAATAAAAACTTGCCTGGCCTCTTTTGCAATTGAAATATGTTTCCCTAAGTCCAACACACTCACTTGATATTGATGGACTCTTCTCTCCAGCACATTCCCTGTAAGATCTATTCTCAACCTATTCACCAACACACACATAACTCATTCAACATCACAACAATCAAAATTAAACATTGCAAAAATCACACTAATAAAAAATTCAATAAAATCACAAAAATAGTACAAGAAAAAGAAACATAACCTTAACACAATCAGAATCACTGAGACACTTGACTAATTCCATAGCCAATCCCTTGCAAGACTTGGACATTGTTCTTCACTCAATTCTTCTCCTTCAGCTATCTTACAAGTGGAGGAGCAGCTGGAGGCGACGACGCAAGCAACAACTGACGGCGACGGCACGAGCGGCGGAGGGAAAGGCGGCTTTTTTCTGAGCGTTTGGGAATGGGCTTTCAGCCTTTCACGGCTTCAGAGAAAAGAAATATAAAAAGTTGAAAATGAAAAATACTTTCTGTGTTTTTTTTTTAAAAAATAAATAAATTCAACAGGTCCGGTTCACAGTTTTTTTTGTTAATTATTTTGATATTTTGCACTAAATATTTTACTTTGTTCAAATTTAATATTTTTGTCGATTTCAGATTTATTTTGAATATTTTTATTTTGTATATTTCAATAATATTTATTTTAAATTGGCATAAATTTATCACCGTATATTTTGTTTTTATTTATAATTTTTATAATTTTATTTAATTTAATTGTATCATAAGTTATTCCAATAAATTTATCATATTTTGAATTTTCAAAATATTTTTTCATTATTTTTAATGTAGCATATGACTATCTCAACAAACTAAATATATTATATCTTTTTTGTTTTTGTCATATCTTATTTTTAAAACCTAATTTTAAGTTTATTTAAATTATTTGTTACTTGTGTGTAAAAGGAAAAGAATGAAGTTTGAGGAGGAGATTGATGAATGTGTCTGCGAGATGAAGGCATTGAGTGGTAATCTCGGGGAGGCAAAGAGTAAGAGGTATCAAGAATGTTCTGATAGTTATGCTACTTTGCTTGTTAATGAGGAAGGATATTGGAAGCAACGAGCCAAAATACTTTGGCTTCAAAAAGGTGACTTAAATATTAGATTTTTTCATATGTTAGCTTTAGCCCGTGGTAAGAAAAAGGAAAATGCTACTTATTGCGACAACACTCGTCACGAAGATATCACGAATTCCTTAAATATTTCTAATGCCTTATACAACTATGTTCTCGTTTGTTGGATTTATCCGACGGTTTATAAAATAAAATATAAACTATAAAAGTAAATTAAGTTTTGCAGTTGATAAAAAAAAAAAAAAGTGCTCTGCAACCGTTTCACCGCTTCACACTTTCACCCACAACTCTACAATGACAATCAGTGGCGATTCTAACGCCCAGCATGCCTGGGCACGTGCCTTGGCTGCTGCTCCACTGTGTATTTCTCTTTGGATTTTGAGTTTGACATTGTTTGAGATTATGCATAACTGAACTCCTGAAAATATGTGTTGTTTATGTTCTTAGTATTAAAGTGTTGATGAACAAACATTCCAGTGAAATGTGTGGACAAAGCATGATATTTGTTAAGATTCTAAGAATATGCTATGAGAAGAAAATAGAATACGTCAAATACCAATAAACAAAAAATTTATTCACCTGAAACTCTAAAAGTAAGATGGAGATGTGTCAAAAAAAAAGTAAGATGGAGAAGGTGATAGTGAAGTCGGTTAATGACTTATGTTATGGAGACAAAGTGAAGTAAAAAAATGCGGAAAGTTAATGACACAATTTGTTACACTGTATTATTCAACGCCCATGATTTTTGGTTAAGAATTAATTTTATTGGTTAAAGGCAAATTCGTGAATATAATGTCGCGATATATAGCATTGCTGAAGAAAAAAAGGGTGACCAAACTTGTTGATGAAGTGGGTATGAAAATTGATACTTGGAAAGATTTATGCGAGATAGCTAAGTTGTATTTTGATACTATTTTCAAAAATAGAAGTGGGATCCATCAACTGGTACTTAATCTTATTTAGTAAAGAGTAACAGAGGAGGATAATCACATACTCATGGCACCTTTGACCAAAGTTGAATTACAACATACTTTGTTTTAAGGTGAATTTTTCGGTACACATATTATGTGGATATGTACTGGTACATTTGTTGAGGTGAATGATTTTGATTTGTTTCAAATGCATCAAGACCAAGGTTGTGAAAATCGGACCAGTCGGTTCGACCGGTTGGACCAGGAACCAGACCTGCATCCGGTTCGAGTCGACCCCTAAACCGGCCCGCGCGCTAACCGGAAAACCGGTAAAAACCGGCAGTTTAAGAACGGAACCGATTTGAAAATTTTATTTGATTTTTTTAGTTTAAAAATTTAAAAAAAAATCCACAAATTAAATGAGGTCAATCTCATACCACTAACAATCACATTAAATGATGACCAATCAAGTGGGAAACTTCAATTGTATTAAGAAACATCCTAACAAAGACTTATTTATAATCAAGTAGGAGACTTCAAGCATGTGATTTCTCCAATGTGGGACTTAATAGAGTAGTTCATAGGAGAACATTGTAATTTATAAAAATACCAACTTTATATACTTTGGAGACTTCAAGTATGTGACTTCATATACTTTTATTTTTATTTACAAAATACACTTAACTTTATTTTTTATTACTTATTTGTAATGAGATTAAAAAGGGCATACTTATTTTATTTTACAATACACACTTAAATTTATATTTGTTGTAAATTACCAACAAATTTAAAATAAATATGCGAATAAATATATAAAGAAAAAAAACCCCAAGTTCCTCAATAACTATTTTTTTTAATTTAAATTATACAATTATAAGATTTTATATGGATTTCATTTTTTAATAGTATAAAATTATCTATATTGTATAATTTTTAATTTATTATTATTATTATTATATATTATTTAAAATATAAAAAAATTATATTTAATTAAAAACGGTCCGACCTTGATCTGACCACGGTCCGGTTCTGACAAGATCCACACAAATCACCAATCTCCCAATACAACATAATTAGCAGGAGTTTGAGGACTCCAAAAGGTAATGTTGTTGTTGTGACCAGTCTCAGCAAAATAGAGAAGATAAAATAGTTCATTGCAAAGCTATATATATTATAAAATATATAATGGGTCATAATTAAATTGAATACACAAAAGTAAATAAGAAACAATTGTGATCTGGCTGCCCAAAGTCGGTGAAAGTTGGTACATGGAACTAGGGGATTATATTTTCAATTTATGCCTAATTTAGAATATTTATTTAATATCGTCTCTTATCTTTTATATAAGAAATATTTCACTTTTAAAGTTCATTAATAACTAATGTATTTTATATATAATATACTCCCTCCGATCCTATATATAAGAAAACTTTTACTTTTTAGATTCATTTTAAAATGGATGAATCTAGACAATAATATAATCTACATGCATTCATTTTACAATGAACCTAAAAAGTAAAAAATTTCTTATATATAGGACCGGAGAGATTACACAACACATATTAATAGGATTAACATCCTATAAAAAAAGTATACCTTGATGTCCTGCCACAATCTCCCGTACCACATATTAGCATGAGCTTGAGGACTTCAAAAGGTAATATTGTTATTGGGACAAGTCCCCATGAAATAGATTGCATTTCCAAAATTTAATGTAGCATATACCTAACTTTGAATATTTATTTAGTACTACCTCTTATCTTTTTATAAGAAATATTGGAGCCAACATTGCAAGGGAGTGAAGTGTCAAATTTGAATCTCCCAAAACAAAGAAAATTGAGTTATTAATTAATAGAACTTTGAAATTTGAATCAAGCTCAAAGACCACTCCATGAAGGCATTGGCCTCTTGCCTACTTATCATAAAACAGGGTAGATAACAATATATTACAAAAACATTAAAATTATTAAATATATTTTTGATTACTATAATAAAAATGGCATTTTTAGTCCTATAAAATTATTATGTACGTAATTTTCTTTTTGACAAACGTAATTTTAGTCCCCGTTGTTTTTCAAAAGTTTACTTTTTTTTTTTCTTTTCTAATTATCCTTACTTTTAGATTTTTGAATAATTGTACATAAGCCGTGAAATTTCATAAAGATGACACATAGGGGTGGGAATGGGATCTAGTGTACATTTATTTGCTAAAAATAACGGATTGAGCATAACAACTATTTATACCGTGCTTGATTTTAAAATTGTTCACTTCAAATCCTCTTACAACAGCATCAAAATATAGCACTAATATCAGGATATTCCAAAACTAGAAAAACAAAGTCTCCTTGAATCATGACTAGTTTTCTCCTTGCTGCTCTCCTTTTACTGATCCCAATTCTCTTTCTGGTAAGAAGAACCAAACATTCCAAAAGGGTACCTCCAGGTTCATTTGGAATTCCCATTATTGGTCATAGTGTTGGCCTTCTTCGAGCTATGTACACCAACACAGCAGAAAAATGGATTGAAGACAGAATCAACAAGTATGGTCTTATTTCAAAGCTAAGCCTGTTTGGAAAACCAACTGTTTTTCTTTATGGACAGGCTGCAAATAAGTTTATATATGCCAATGCTGGTGACAGTATTGTTAACCAGCAATCACATCCCATTAAGATGTTATTAGGTGATAGCAACTTGCTTGAACTGTGTGGCAAAGATCATAGCAGAGTTAGAGGTGCACTTGTCTCATTCTTGAAGCCAGAATCTTTGAAACAATATGTTGCTAAAATTGATGAAGAAGTTAGGTGCCACATTCAGATGCATTGGGAAGGGAAACAGCAGGTTAAGGTATGCTGTTACAAATCTTAACATAAACAAACAACAATAACAAAATGTTGCTACATAATAAATTAATAATAGATATATATTAATAAATATAGGATAATTACATATGAATAAAAGGCAAACGCGCAACAAGCTGTGTTGCTAACCCTTTTTTAATAGCAAAACCAATTCTCTTAAAAATAACATTCGTAGCTCTAGGGGACACAACATTGCTATTCATAACATTTTGAACTCTTTGCAGAAGACTCACAGCCTCTGCTGTTAGAAAGCCAAAAGTGTCAAATGCTACATAATACATATGCCTTCTACAAACCTTAACATAAACTAAGGCTGAAAAAAATGTTGCTTTTAACTTGTGAGAATATATGTTACACAGACACAAATACAATACTAGTATCCGATACAGGGCGATTTTTTTTAAAATGTTCAAGTAAATACTTTGATCAAATTGCTGACATAGATTTGATTGAGAGGCAAATGACTTAATTTACTTGAATTACTTTATTGATTAGACAATGTATGATTCCAGAACAAAATAAATACTTGACTACAGGGATTCAAAACATGTGACAATGCCCTTTTCTTGAGTTAAGAAAATGCAAAATGAAAATGGAAAAGAATGTTATGTCAATGTTGTTTGTTTTTTCTGATAGGTATTGCCTCTAATGAAGACTCTCACATTCAACATAGTTTCTTTACTGTTTGGTCTTGAGAATGGAAAACAAAAAGATCAATTCATGAATGCCTTCCAAGCAATGATGAAAGGAATGGTGTCTGTCCCAATTAATATACCCTTCACAAGCTACAACCGCAGCCTCAAGGCAAGCGCAAGAATCCAAAACATGTTGAAGGAGATTGTGCACCAGAAGACAGTTGAACAGAAGAAAAGTGGCGTCAATCCCCGCCAAGACTTAATCAGTTTTGTTGGATATGCTTTAAAATCTCGGTAACAAGAAGTTAGAAAATTCTGGAAAAATCTGTGGAGATTTTTGTGGAAAATATATTTTCTTGGAGGATACTCTAACTTGGATTTGTTTTATTTTAAAATAGATTGTGTTTGTTTTAAATATGATATATTTAAAACAAAGTGAGATTTGGTTTTATTTTAAAAGATTTGCTTTTAAAATAAGTAGGCATATATTTTTCTATAAATAAAAGTTGTTTATTCATAGAAAAAATGTGAGAGCAAAGAGAGCAAACATGTAAGGGGTTTGTGATACACCTTGGGTAGACTAGGTCAAATTGAGTCTCTTGGCCACGGGAAGAGATTCGGGATTTTGGGTAGGATTAGGATTAATTTTTGTAACCCAATTGGGAATTTCTTGTAAAGTGACTTCTTTGATCTAGTGGAACGGAGAGTTGCTCTCTCCCCCAGACGTAGGTCCTTATTTGGCCGAACTGGGTAAACAATATTACAGTGTTCTTTATCTTCCGCCGTTATTGTTTGAATTATTGCATCATCATCTCTATCGTCCATATATTTGGTTGCTTGTTTCGATTGCCCCACACATCAGTTTATTATTGGTGTGAGTTTATCGTCGAATTCACAACAATTGGCGCCCACCGTGGGGCAAGGGGATCAGTCGATTCAAGTACCATGGGTTTGAAGGGGGATATTGAGAGGTTCACCGGGAGTAACGACTACGGGTTGTGGAAGGTGAAGATGAAGGCGGTGTTAATTCAAAACATGTGTTGAGGCGTTGAAGGGAGAAGCACGATTGGATAGGTCTTGCTTATCACAAGGGGATGGTTAGTGTACTTTGGTGGAAATTCAGTTTGAGGTGGAGTCTTCTAAGAGTGGGAGGCTGTCAACATTGACTCTCGGGTATCTAACCGGAGATAGGGATGAGAGTGGTTGTGTTGAACCAAAGGGGTGTAACCATGGGGACCTTGTGGGATACGTTTCAATTGTGGCTGAAGAAGTGCAAGACCTTGAAAGGATCTTCAGGGAGGCAATTGAAAGCAACCTTGATCAAACTTGAGAACTTGTAGGACTGCTGGAGGTAGTCGGGTGCAAGGGGAGTTTGATGTTGCAGCTTGTGGAACCACCTAAAATTCCAAGGTTGGTTTGGAGGCAAGCAAAACTTCGAGAGTACGGAAGGCATTCCGGGTGTCGAAGGGTGGTGTGGCTTGTAGGGCTATCCTAAAAAAATCCGTGGATAGTCGAGGCAAGATTTTCTTCAGGAGGACGGAAAAGGCACAATCTGGGGCTGAAGATGGTACGGTGGAGCTTGTAGGGTTGTCCTAAAATTCCATGGACAATTGGAGGCAAGCGTTTCTTCGAGAGGACGAAATTGATCACTCCGGGGGTCGAAGAGGGGGTGGTGAAGCTTGTTAGCTATCTAAAATCCGATGATAGTGGGGAGCAAACGTTTCTTCAGGGGATACGGACTTGACCAGTCTGGAGTCTGAAGAAGAGGCGGCGAATCTTGTGAGCTACCTAAAATCCTGTGGTGGTGGGACATTCCGAGGATGAAGGGGATGAGGTAATGTTTGCGGGAAGCAAGTGGAGGCTAACGTCTAGGTCATGGACTTGGCCGGTGATCTTGGATGAAGGTTCAAAATGGAGAGAGCACGCGGTGGTTGAGTGGATCACCATCGATTTGAAGGCAAGGTGGAGAATTGTTGGATATGCTTTAAAATCTCGGTAACAAGAAGTTAGAAAATCCTGGAAAAATCTGTGGAGATTTTTGTGGAAAATATATTTTCTTGGAGGATACTCTAACTTGGATTTGTTTTATTTTAAAATAGATTGTGTTTGTTTTAAATATGATATATTTAAAACAAAGTGAGATTTGGTTTTATTTTAAAAGATTTGCTTTTAAAATAAGTAGGCATATATTTTTCTATAAATAAAGGTTGTTTATTCATAGAAAAAATGTGAGAGCAAAGAAAGCAAACATGTAAGGGGTTTGTGATACACCTTGGGTAGACTAGGTCAAATTGAGTCTCTTGGCCACGGGAAGAGATTCGGGATTTTGGGTAGGATTAGGATTAATTCTCGTAACCCAATTGGGAATTTCTTGTAAAGTGACTTCTTTGATCTAGTGGAACGGAGAGTTGCTCTCTCCCCCAGACGTAGGTCCTTATTTGGCCGAACTGGGTAAACAATATTACAGTGTTCTTTATCTTCCGCCGTTATTGTTTGAATTATTGCATCATCATCTCTATCGTCCATATATTTGGTTGCTTGTTTCGATTTGTCTGCCATTGATGAACTTCTCAACATGCAATCTAATTAAACATAAAACTTGTCTTTGTATAGATATTCTGGGTTACATCAATGACTCACATGGACAACAAAATTTTCCTAGAACCGTCAAAGTTTGATCCAAGTAGATTTGAAAACCAAGCATCTACACCTCCCTATTGCTTTGTTCCATTTGGAGGGGGAGCAAGAATATGTCCAGGAAATGAGTTTGCTAGGGTTGAAATTCTTGTGGCAATTCATTACCTTGTGACTAAGTTCAGTTGGAAACGAATTTCAGACAATTCTTTCAGCAGGGATCCAATGCCAACACCAACTCAAGGCCTACTGATTGAACTTTGCTCGAGGAAACTATCTTAGCCCTCATAAGAATTTTACTAGAATAATTTGTTAAATTAGTGTATATTTGTATTAGTTTGTCTTGTGTTCAACTTCAATATAAACATTATAGTTAAAATCTTATTATTTGTTGCTATAATGGAAAAATAAAGCAAATTCAAACATGAATATATATTATATTGCATGGTATACAGATATTTGAGTTCCATCTATCTACATAATCTTCTACCTAGCTAGAAATGTAATCTAAATTACATGAATCATCTAAGTTATGAAAACAAATACAATGGTGAATCAGTTGTACTTTTTGTATGAAATCAAACGATGCAAACAAAATCATTTATTCATTTGGAGTGTCCTAAATAATCGCAAAATCTATAGAAAGAAATAATCTGGTGAAGCAATCAACCCATATAAAGGAGGAAAGAATTGAAAATTGCTAGAAACTCTTGGTTCTGGAGTACTTTGTGGGAAGAGATGTGCACCTTTCATTCATGTGGATAACTCCATTCGAAACTTGCCTTTAATCTGACAATAAGGAACCTTCACCGTGTCTTCATCATTGCACCGTCTTGGCAAGCGGCTTGAATTGTTCTCAAACAAATCAAGAATGTTTGCATCTTTTATCTGCATGTATTGCACAAAAACAAACCCACAAGCACCTGGTCAAGAAAAGTCTATAAAAAAACAGTTCATTAACGTATAAAGTCTATTAAAATTACAAAAACATTGCAATCCAAAACATATAAACCCGTCTCTCGGACAAACTCACCGTAAACTCTGTCACTAGGATCTTCAGCAACACAAGAAGTTTATTTTCTGTCACTGTAGGTACAGACTGTTATCCTTTCTAGAATTGTCAATAATTCATCAAAAGATGATTCACACCTTTCAACTTCTACTAAATCTTCGTGAAGGTCAAGTCCCTGCAGAAAGTAGAAACACAAAAAGGTTATATGGTTTGCATAAGTTGATGGGGGATATTCAAGACTATCACAAAGAAGTTAGATGTAATATATCAAAGAGCACAAAATACCATATCATATATGAGAGTTCGAAATACTGATAGATTGCTAATCTATGCAGTAGATCACGTCACAAGCATCTTGTGATTTATATTAGAAAGTTGAAGTTATCGGTTCAACTTTATTGTCAAAATCCAAAAATGTTTAGTATCATAATGATACACACATATGTAAAGGTTGCAGCATATTTTTGCTCCAAATCGTTTGTTCAAGGCTTCATTCCACATATGTGCAGCATATGCAGGTTGGAGTTGACTCCAAATTATCATAACACATGCAACCTTAAAAGCAGCATAGTAAATGTTCAAATTCATTAAAAAAAAACAATAAGCTATATGTACTATCTGGCTTAACCATGCAAAAGATGGAGAAATGAGAAGTAAAACTAGAAGAGCTTTTAAGAGTCAATGTAAACTTATGAAATCTCCATCGGCTCTACGTACACTCACAATAGTTTACTTAATATGAAAAAAATGTTTAAAACAACTACAAAAGAAAACCAAAATTACTGCAAAGAAAGTGTGAAAAAAGAAGTGTGACTGTTTTTTATTTAAGGAAAGTGTACAAAGAAAATAATTGTTTCGAGGAAATTAATATCATTATTTTTGTGTGATTAAAATTAATATTTTAATTTGAGAAAAAATTAAGTCTAAATAAAAAAATTTAAAAGTATGGATTGTCTAATACTTGCATATTTTGTTATCATCGGAGCAAAATGGGTATGAGTTGCATAAGTTGACGTGGCATTGAGGGAACTCCTTGTGATAATAGTATATGAAACTCAAAACAGGTTTCTTAAAAGATTTATCAATGGTAAAATGAGATGACAGCTCCTAATCTGGACCACTGGTTTTAATATAGTTAAATAGATAGATGTTAGATCAGAAAAGTTTTAATAATGTAAACAGCCGGCTTGTTTTCAATTGAAAACTCCAATCAAGGTATAACAGAAAATGTCAAATCCTCTTGTAAAAGCATCAATATAAAACACTCTTATATGAGGATATTCCATAACCTGAAAAACGAAGTCTTGAACCATGAATAGTATTCTCCTTGTTGCTCTCCTTTTACTGATCCCGATTCTCTTTCTGCTAAGAAGAACCAAACAATCCAAAAGGGTTCCTCCAGGTTCACTTGGAATTCCCATTATTGGTCAAAGCCTTGGCTATCTTCGAGCTCGGCGTGCCAACACAGCAGAAAAATGGATTGAAGACAGAATCAACAAGTACGGTCCTATTTCAAAGCTAAGCCTATTTGGAAAACCAACTGTTTTGATTCACGGACAGGCTGCAAATAAGTTTATATTTACCAATGGCAGTGGCAATATTGTTAACATGCAAATACAGTCTATTAAGATGATATTAGGTGACAGGAACTTGCAAGAACTGAGTGGAAAAGATCATAGTAGAGTTAGAGGTGCACTTGTCTCATTCTTGAAGCCAGAATCTTTGAAACAATATGTTTGTAAAATTGATGAAGAAGTTAGGAGTCACATTCAGATGCATTGGGAAGGGAAACAGCAGGTCAAGGTATGTTGTTACAAATCATAACAACAGTAAAAGCTGATAAAAAGTCATGTTGGTTTTAAATTGTGACAATCTATGTAGCACGGACACAGGTACAATACTAGTATCATATAATGGTACGGTCGGATTTTTGTAAAATCTCCATGTGTGTGTGTGTAAATTTAATTTAAAGTATATAAGAAAATAAAATTTGATATAAACGTGATCGAAGTGCTGACATAGATTGTATTGAGGGAAAAGGACTTATTTACTTGAATAGGAGAATAGAAAAGATATTGAATTACATGGTTGATTAGACTAATTTATATGATTTCTGTAAAACACCCAAATACATGATTACAGGGATTTATAACTTATGACAACAAAAAACATACCCTTCTTTGAATTATTTGTTTATTTTTTCTGATAGGTATTGCCCCTAATGAAGACTCTCACATTCAACATAATTTCCTCTCTTTTGTTTGGTCTTGAGAGTGGAAAACAAAGAGATCAATTCATTAATCCATTCCAAGAATTGATGAAAGGAGTGGTGTCTGTCCCAATTAATATACCCTTCACACGCTACAACCGCAGCCTCAAGGCAAGCGCAAGGATCCAAAACATGTTGAAGGAGATTGTGCACCAGAAGACAGTTGAACAGGAGAAAAGTGGCGTCAATCCCCGCCAAGACTTAATCAGTTGCTTGCTTAGCATGGTTGAAGATGACAAACAAGTTTTAACTGAGAAGGAAATCATCCATAATGCTATGCTTGTCATGGTTGCAGGATATGACACATCATCTGTTCTAATAACTTTCATTATCCGAATCTTGGCTAATGAACCGGCTATTTGTGCTGCTGTTCTTCAAGGAATGCATAGACTTGTGTCAGTGGTGTGAGTGAGAAAGAGAGGGTGGGGGGAAGAGACGAGCTTGGATCCTCTTCTCTCATGTAACCTACGGAAGGAAAAATGAGGGTTGGAGGAACTAAAATATACAGAAAATGAAAAGATGAGAGAGAGAGAGAGAGAGAGAGTGTGTTATTTAATATAGTTTTTATCTTTAATAAGCATTGTGTTCATACAAGAATCTTTTACAGTGATTCTTTCTTTGTTTTGTTTAAAAGTTAAGGCAAAGAAATCTATATATTTGATTATATACGGTTGTACTTGCAGAACAGGAAGAAATAGCAAAAGGCAAGCTCTTGGGAGAGCCTCTAACATGGGAAGACCTTTCAAAGATGAAGTACACTTGGAGAGTAGCAAATGAAACTCTTAGAATGTTTCCTCCAGTCTTTGGTACATTCAGAAAAGCAGCAGCAGATATTGATTATGGTGGATACATTATACCTAAAGGGTGGCAGGTAAATTAAACTTTAGTGTCTATCATTGATGAACTTCTCTCCATGCTATCAAATTAACATAAAAATTTGGTTTTTTATAGATCTTTTGGGTTACATCAATGACTCACATGAACAGCAATATTTTCCCAGAACCATCAAAGTTTGATCCGAGTAGATTTGAAAACCAAGCATCTACACCACCCTATTGCTATGTTCCATTTGGAGGGGGAGCAAGAATATGTCCAGGAAATGAGTTTGCTAGGGTTGAAACTCTGGTGGCAATTCATTACCTTGTGACCAAGTTCAGTTGGAAGCGACTTTCAGACAATTCTTTCAGCAGGGATCCAATGCCAACACCAAATCAAGGCCTACTTATTGAACTTTGCCCAAGGAAACTATCTTAGCTCTCATTCAACAAGTTCTGGTCTCCCTAATAAGATTCTTACTAGAATAGAATGTTATGAAGATTTGTGTGTATCTGTATTAGCTTATTTTGTGTTCAACTTCAATATAAACTTTATGGTTAAAATTTTATTAGGAGGACTTGTTGTAAGGGAAAGGTAAAGCAAATTCAAATATTAATTTTCCTTATGAGTAGGAACTAAACTCGGTGCCGCGGGTTTACAATACTCTTGCACACCCTGCCAATGTATATGTTCTTTAAATGCAAAGCAGGTATGACTACAATAATAAATGTACATTACAGAATTGATGTAAACATCAAACGCTATTTTCACAGCTCAGTACAATAATTTTCAGATTTTCAATTCAATGTAGATGGACTGATTTTTTTAAAGATAGATAAAGATGCACCACTAGGAACATATAATATATTGTATGATATATAGATATTCTAGTTCCATCTATTTACATGATCTTTAATCTAGCTATAAATATAATCCAAATTACATGAATCGTCTAATATAAGTCGTGACAACATATACAATGGTGAATTTGTTGTACCCATTTTATGAATTCAAATGGATACAGACAACATCAATCATTCATTTGGAATATACTAAATTCCAAAATCTACAAGAAGAAATAATCTGGTGAAGCAATTGACCCATAAATATGATGAAAGAATTGAAGACTGCTAGCAATTCTTGGTTCTGGAGTACTTTGTGGGAAGAGATGGGCACCTTTCATTCATGTGAGGATATGGTTGCATAGTATTGTATCCTGGTAACTCCATACGGTACTTGCCTTTAATCTGACAATAAGGAAGCTTCACGGTGTCTCCGTCATTGCACCATGTTGGCAAGCGACTAGAATTGGTCTCAAAAAAATTGAGAATGTAAGCATCTTTTATCTGCATTTGTGGAACAAATACAAGCTCATAAGAACCTGTTCAAGAAAATTCTACAAAAAAATAGTTCATTAACTTATGAAGTTGTAAACATAATATAGATTACGAATTGATATCAGCCATGCTCAAACAACCTGATCTCACTTTGTAAATTCATTTAAGGATGGGATGAATAGTAGTCAACATAATTGTATCATATTTCCGAATTCGTAAATTTTTAAGGTGGCAACAAACTATTGGATGATTTTACTGAATGAAGATGGCGTGGAAACCATTGCCATTCATGCAAATGGCTCCGCCTCTTAGTAGTGGACATCATCAAGAGTTAAAACACTGTAATACGCACAGCAAATTTCATGAACAAGTCCTGGCAGGCATATATTTGAGGTAAACACAATAGTGAAACTTCTAGAAATGAGCTAAACTATTTGTTTTTCAACTACTGTAAAAGCTTAGAGCACCAAAAAAAAATGTACAACCAAGATAACAAGTCATGCATGCTCAATGGTTGCCATAAATTTTGTGCAGGATGAACTTTAGAAATAACAGTAGTATTGCAATCCAAAACATAGAAACCAGAATCTCGGACAAACTCACCGTAAACTCTGTAACTTGGATAGAACTAGCAATTGGATCAAACAATCCAGCCTCTTTGTACATTGCAAGTATAAAAGCAACACAAGAAGTTGACTTGCCATCGCTGTAGGTCCAGTCATCCTGTTCTGGAATCGTCAGTAGTTCATCAAATGATGATCCACGTTTTTCAACTTCTACTAAAACTTCTGGAAGGTCAAGCCCCTGCAGAAAGTAGAAACACAAGGGGTGTTCCAGATTAACACAAAGTAGTTACATTACATGTGATATGTATATATGAGTTCCAAGTACTGATAGATTGTTAATCTATGAAGTAGATCACTACACAAGCATCTTATGATTTACTCCCTCAATTCCCATTATAAGCAACAACAACAAAAATCAACTCTTTTTGTTCTATAATATAAGCAAGTTTAACTACCTTTACAATTTATAATATTATTCATCCTATAATACCCTTCATTAAATTATTGTTTGTTTTGCCAATATACTGCATTTAATTAAAAAAAACAATTGTTTGTTTTGCCAATTACTAGTTCCACACATAAAGGTTCATTGAATAGTTCTAGACAGAGCACATGTTACTAGTAGTTGGGTAACACTAACGAAGCATAAAACTAGGCATATTAGGTAACCAATATTAAATGATGCGGCATCCGGTTACAATTTTTTTATAAAAAAATTATTTATAAGGGATATTTTTTTGAATGTCTGTATGATTTTTATTAAATCAAAAAAATTAGTTGACTTTAACTAATTTCCTTAATGTGTGAAATTGGTGAACGTTGCTTATAACAATTTATTGTCAAAAGCCAAAAGTGTTTAATAGCATATGGCCCACACACATATTGGAGCAAGAGACAAGTAAAGGTTGCAGCATACTTTAGTTCCAAGTCGTTTGTTCAAGGCTTCATTCCACATATTTGCAGCATATGCAGGTTGGAGTTGACTCCAAATTGTCATAACACAAGCAACCTGAGAAGCGGCAAGGTAAATGCTCAAATTCATAAAAAGAAACAAAACAATATGCTATATGTTTCATGTGGCTTAAACATGCAAAAGACTGAGAAATGAGAAGACAGAAAAGCAACACATACAGTAGTTGATACTTGATGCTCAAATTCACAATAGTTAAAGTGAAAGAAATTTTTCTTCACTAGAAATGGTTTTCTTTTGTGGCAACACAAGCAATTATAAAACTAAAAGAGCTTATGATACTGTAATTTGAAATTTTGAACTATTTGCTATTTCCAAACTTGCGTAGAAAGCTTACGTTGAATTTCTGCACGATCAATAGTTCAAGACTATGGTTTATTGATTCTCAGTTTGGAACAATTCATATTATTATAAGGACATAGGAAAAAGAAGTAAAACATGCTCAAGCATGAAATTGAGAGAGCAAAAAGCTCAAGATCATTGCATCGAATGCCACCACAGATTAACTGAAGAAAAAAAAAATCAAAAGAACAATTGATTAAATTCATACCACATTAGCATCCAAGGGAGGTGGATAGTTCCCAGTTAAAGTGTCTATCCAACTGAAAATCATGTTATGGTAACCATAAGGTTGTCCTGCCATACTCAGTGCATACTCCCACGCAGCAGTCTCATTAAACCTGGCACGCATGTCAGGGTGTAAAGGAAGCAGTGCAATATGGGGATTAGAATCATCTTTATTCAGTTCAAAGTCCCACCACTCATCCCACGGTATCATAGCAATTATATCATCTCCCTGCAAACAAAAGAGAGAGAGAGAGGAAGGAATAAAACATTAGCAGACTCGAAATTATGCTGCAGAGTTCACCAAGGTTGTTAAACACAAGAATCTATGAAAACTTATGAAATCTTTGTAGGCTCCACAGATTCACTCACAAGAGTTTACTTAATATGAAAATAATGTTTAAACAACTATCCTAATATCTAAACACAATTTACTAGTCGTGTAGTAAATATTCAACATTGTAAGTAATAAACAATTTTGTAAGCGTGTTAACTCAATTTTGATACTTGGAGTTTCAACGTCCAAACATGTACACTATGAGTTAACTCAAGAGTTTGATAATCGCTTCAACACTTCACAACTATGATGAAACATATGCCATAAGACAAATTATAAATCACAATTTCAACTGAAACTGAGAATATATTTATCTAACTTACAGTGAGGCTGACAAGGTTAAGGAAAGTCTGAAGTAATTCTCTATAAACTTAAATTTATATCTGATCCAAGAAATTTTTTATTCTTCAATGGATAAATATATAAAATATTATGAAATTATGAAGACATAACAAATATTTCATATAATATAGCATGCTGTGAACCAATAGATAAAATGCAACGTATATATTTTACCTCTTCATTTTCATGTCCCGACTCCCCAACCCAAAGCTTTCCATCTGAATCTCTTAAGCAAACAGCAGTATGACCAGCGTAAGCACCACTAACCCATTTCTCTAGAGTCTCAAAAGCACCCCAGCGACCTCGGATTTTTGAAACGGCAAGGAAATCTCCAGAGTGGATGTCATCAACACTGATATTTGTAACCCACGGCTGAGGACGTGTTTCAAAAGAGGCTCCCATATGTTTCTCCAGAAACCCGATATTTGAGTTCTCTCCCCATCCAGTATTGGTAAATAAAGGGAAGACCTCCCAAAGTGCTTGAAGGGTCCCCAACATTCCAGCTTTCATGAGGAATATTGATAACCCGTGATTTTTCACCTGATTGCAAGAAGGGTAAGGAATAAGGATCGCTACAAGAAAAATGTATGTTTCAACTTTCAACACTATACTTAGTGATGTACTGAAGAAAGATGGACAATTTTTCTTTTAATAAAAGGAAAAGAAAAGCAAGAGAAAGAAAGATGGACACTTACATACTCATACTCGGCTTTCCCATCCCATTCCTTGATCTCAAGTGTATGCTCCCGGGCCAGAAAATAATAATCCCATGTTACCCGATATGGGGTTGCAAAAATGTAAATATCCATACATGTCCAACTATGAGCATCACTAACCTAGATCAGCACATATAATAATCAATCAGTTTCCTGTGAATCCCAAATATCAATGTTTACAGAGTGAGAGGGACAAGGAAATACAATCATAGAATTGCATAGTGCATACACTAATACTTGACTTATGCAAAATATTGAATACCATTGAACTTGATCTTCTCTAATGTAATGTAATATAGGGCTTTAATTGCCTCTCATCCTTAGATTACCACCAAGTAGGCTTCTGAACCGTACAAATTACAACGCGTTGGTCCAACCAAAGTCTACCAAACTACAGCTCCCATATATCTTAATCTAGATCTCATGGGAAAAGTCTATTATTTGGATTAAATATATATAGTAAGCTCTGATAATTTAAGCATCCTAATATTTGTACAAACAAACTCCCCTAAGGATTTCTATTAAGTAGAAGAAAAAAAAACTACAGCATATATCATAATTATGTTCAAAAAAAGCATATATCATAATTCATGAATATGGCAAATTTCTGCTTATACTTCAAGCATTTCAGATGATTAACTCTTAACTATCTTTCAGACCCAAAATGCAGTAAACAAGTTTATTTAGTTCTTCATCTTCATACTAATTAGCTTAATTAGTAAAAAAAAAAAACCCTACAAATATATCATGATTCATGAATATGAAAAATTTCAGTCTAATACTTCATGCCTTTCAGATGATTAACTCTTATGTTTAACTATCTTTCAAAGCCATAACTGCAACAAACAGGTTTAGTTTAATTAGTTCTTCATCTTCATACTAATTAGTTCAATTAATAAACAAGAGTTAAACACAACAAGTCAACAACTCTTAACACAAAATCTAAACAATATTAAGTAAAAATAACAACGACCCAGATAAAAAAATCATGAAATTAGGACATAGAAGTAAGAAAAAAGAGACCTTTAAGTGAAGGGTACCACCACCAAATTCCGAACCAGTTTTATTATGAAACTCCATCCAAGCTTGATTCTTGTAAAAGCAAGCACCTTTCCATTCAGGAGTGTTATTTGGAGAAGAAGCAGCACCAACGAAGACAGGGAGAATATCAACAGCGCTATGGAGAGAGTTGAGGATTGGCCATGAAATTTTTTTGGGCAAAAGAGGAAGTAAGTCTCGAGGATGAAATGGTGATTTCATTGAAGAAAGTTGAAGGTAGGTGGTGAAGATGAGGAACGTGATTATTGCACATGTTGCTAGCTTCCATGATGAAGAAGCCATGGATGGAATGGAATGGAAGGAAGAAGAAGAAGGAGTGGTAAAATGGAACTCTTTTGAACGTTTGGATTTGGCCATTTGGGCATAATAGAGTCAACAATCTCTATTATTTTTTTATTTTTTATTTTTCTTCACACCACAAAATAATTTTTATTATTTGTATTTTTAGTATTTGTTTTTTTTATTATTACCATCTGAAATGATTATTAGGAGATGTAAAATCCGATAAGAATTGTTTCACTAGAAATCAAACTCAGGTTTTTCTGAATAACTAGTTCTCATTAACCACTTGAGTCTAATGTATTGGTTTTGTTTTTATGTTTTTTTATTTGAGTTTAATGGATACGCACTGTGGTCGATGTGTAACTTAACTTTAAGATGATATCTAATAAGAATGATTTAATCTTCTATATTATATCAAGAAAGTCAGATAAAGTAAAGGTGACTTGACAAAAGTTTTTTTGGAAGGAACAAATATAAGATTGTTGATTGACCGTGTAAAATTAGTTTATTGTTGGTAGTGCATATTCCTTTTTCTGTTTCTATTTTGAGTTTTTATTTGTCGTTACAATAATGTGAGTTTCATTGCTTTTTATATTATGACGGGATACACCTTTTCGGTGTAAAGTAGTTTTAGAGACTTGTATGATGATATTATGAGTTTTAATTATTTTACAAGTAAAGAGATTTGGGTATTTTTAGGTTATTTTTAATAGTAATTTTAGATTATTTTTTTATAAAATTAATTTTAGATACTTATATCATATGATAATATTATGTTTTAATTATTTTACAAGGACAATGTATATTTTCATTAACCTCTTATTTAATTAAACAACTGATATCGATGTACGGATTCGCAAATCGTGATTATTTATTGTCACAATGTCATTTCAATATTTAGGTTTCAAAATGTCTTGCTCTAGTAATTCATTGATTTAGTCTTGTTCCGGCCATTCTTGTGCTCAATGACCCTCTAATAAGTTTTTGTTTATGCATAATAGAAGCGGTAATGAAATGAATCAATACTTGAAATATGATCGAAAATGGAATCACAAACCCTAGAATTTGGGGAAAATGATGAGAACATAAATCATAACAAAGAATCAAGAAACACAACCATAAACGAGAATCGACACTCAATCAAATTTTGAAGTCATCAATCCGCAATGGATTTGATTTTTGAATATCGTTTCCTAAAGAACAATGGATCGAAGGAGATAAACTAAGCGAAAGAGAAGAAAAAAACGATGAAGAAGCAAGGAACCAATGAGCAATGAATTGTGATTTTGGTTGAAGAAAGAAAAGTGAATCGTGAGAAATTAGTTGAAAATTTTCTCGAGAAATTTGGGACGAAAAGGAAAGAAACTGAGAAAAAAAATGGAAAAGCAATTGAGAAAGAAAATGGAAAAATTGAGAAAAATAAATTTTCTCAAGAAAATGCGGTGGAAAATTTTCTTCAAAGTGGATACCAAATATGCTCTTATACCAATGTTAAGAAACATGGAATTCATAGAAAAGTAGAGTAGAATTACAAAATGATATTGCACCAAAAAAAAAAAAAAGAATTACAAAATGATAAAATAAAATACAAAATATTTGATTATAGGTTAACTAACTAGTAACTAGACCAACTAACTATATCTCTAATATTGATTATCACATGCATCAAATCATATATCAAAACATCATGAGAGATGTTTTAAAAAATTAATGTGATATATAATGATAAAAATGTAATTAAAATTTACTTAAATTTTTTTTAAGCAAAATTACACGTTTGGTCCTTTATCTTATTTTTTTGTAACACTTTGATCATTTATTTTTCCTTTGTAACATTTTGGTCCTTTATCTTATCTTTTTGTAACATTCTGGTCATTTTTCTTTTACTTGTTACACTTTGGTCCTTTAAAGTACATAAAAATATGAAAGAATTGATGAAGATGGTGAACATATTCATCAAAATCATGAGTTTATTTAATTTTAATAAAAAGGTATTTTAACAAATAAAATTGAACATTTTTTAATAAAAAAAATTATGAAAAAAGGGTTTATATGTGAATGTTATAAAAGATAAAGGACTAAAATATTACAAATAAAAAATAAAGGACTAAAGTGTTACAAATATATAAGATAAATGACCAAAGTGTTACAAATAAAAGATAAATAATCAAAATGTTACAAAAAAATAAGATAAATGACCAAACGTATAATTTTGTCTTTTTTTATTAAGTAGTTTAGTGATTATAAATTTCATCCATAAAATGAATACATAACATAATAATCTAATCAAACTGATAATAGAGTGCTAAATATCTGCAACACTCCAAGAGTAAATACTAAATGCTACTTGACTACACTTTCGTTCTCCTCTTTCACTCACTTTACTCTATTTTTTTCTCTAAAGTCAACCACATGTGAAAAAGAGAATCCGAATCATGGATATACCCCAATTTGGATATTACCATTCAGCAAAGATACCACATCTTGGACATTACCATACTTAAGCAAAAGCTTCCACATCTTGGACAATGATTATATAATCACAATGAGTTAGCCACAAAGTACCGTGATTTTTTAGAAGTTATGTTTGGTTTTATGGTGATAAAAATTTATTTTAAATGAATTAATCATATAAAATTTATTTTGGTTAAAAGTTATTTGAAGATAAAATAATTTATGTATAAATCAATAAAAAAAAGTGAGTTGAACGATAAATTTGAATGCACAAATCAATTTTATAATCAAAAGATCTAATTAACAACAAGTTAGAATTAAATTAATTATGAAGGCAATATCAATTCTACTCAAAGACAACCAAACATTCAAAATTAATTTTACACTTATAAAATCAATTTTAACTTCTTCAAAGAAGAACGAAATAAACACTTTTTACTTGTACTTGCTTCAATGTGATTATGAATTTTTTACCATAATACCAAACATGTACTTGATAGAATTTAACGATACAAACTTATCCGATTAACTTTATGCCCAACTCGAGTTTTATTATTGTATAGGTCGAACCAAAAATAAACTAGTTAAGGTGGAGTCATTTGAGTTATAGATTTTTCATTTCAAACTTGAGAACTTGTAAATTTGGTTTGCTAGAAATAAAATTGTGTATTTGTTTGTTTTTATAGATGAAATTTTATAATTAGTCTATGTATTGAAACTTTTATGAAATCAAATGTCATTTAATTTTTTTTTATCAAGTAGTTTAGTAATTAGAAATTTCACTTTAAACGTAAATATGTAGAGTATTCGAAGGTTAAACTCTGTTTTTTACATATATAATATAGTATCTCTATTAACTAACTTAAGCTTACAAATAAATGTTAATAGGTTTTTTTTTTACGCAAAAATGTCATTTAGTTAAACTTTATAATTTAAAAACTATTTTATTTTATGTCTAATAATGTTACACGATTATTCCTTTTGTGACAATGTTACACGATTATTCCATTTGCTACTTGCCAGTTACAAATCCGAAAGAAACCTTTCAATGCTACACCAATACGAAGAATAGGTTCATATTAATAATTTGAAGCAATATTTTCAGCAGATCAGAGTGGCGCAGCGGAAGCGTGGTGGGCCCATAACCCACAGGTCCCTGGATCGAAACCAGGCTCTGATAAATATTCAATTGTTTTCGATTTTTTTCTCTTATTTCATATAGACCATGTTTTCTCAAAAGCTTCGCTTCCCCATTATTTTTCAGAATATATAAAAATGAATTCTATTCATATATAACTTTCAAAGAAAAAGAAAGAATTTATATAATTCACCAATTAAATTCAAACATTTCACTATCACTTCCATTTTTAAATGATACTGACTCCTTTGTTTTAGATCTTTTATTTTAATTGTGCTAGTGTTTGTTTTTCCCTATCTGAAATCTGGATCAATTCTTTGTTTATTTTATTTACAAAAGTTACTCAACTATGTCAAAATGCTTATTCTTATTGAATAAATGGATTACAATATTATTATTTTTTACTAAAATTGGATTGCATTATTATTTGCCTATCAAATTAATTTTTTGGTAGATAATTGTTTTGTTTAGTTTCAGAGCAAAGTTTACCTGACTTATGCATAAAGACATCAAATTAATTTTTAAAGAAAAAGGTTTTTCTTGATCTCATTTTAATTTTAGAGATTGAGTAAAGTTTTGATTCCTTGAACCTGATCACAGCAAATAGCACACCCAGATTACAATGTATAGAGCAACTAAGACAACATAAGCAAAGTGTACAAGGACATTAAGACTCTGGTTTACCCTTGTAGAATATAAATTCATAAACCACATGGCTTTTTCTTGTTAGACAAATATCATGACTTTTATGTGTTATTGTAAAAAAGGGAGGTGGGGAAGATTTTTTTTATTTTTGTATAAGAAAATACTACATGCACACAAGTTTTAAAAGTATAAACCTTTAGAATTTAGCAAGAAATATATTTCAAAATTTCAAAATTTCAAAAAAAAAAAAAATTCAAAATAAGGCTCTACATTTCAACATTTTATAACAGTACTCAACTACTCACAGTCACCATCACCATTCTTTTGTGCACTTTTCTTGCATAACTATATAGTCAGAAAAAAATAGAATTTTAAATTATCAAAGCAATGATTCTATCCAATATAAGAAAAGATAATCACCATGATTTAATTTATGGTATAGAGATGGCACTAGAGTCTAGAGCTTCTACATAATACAGAACAAACTTTCTTTTTTTGAGGTACAGAACAAACATCCCAACTCCTGAAACTTAACAGAATCAACAAAAATTATCATTCCATTAAACTCATTAGGCTACTTTACAAATGTCCTCATATTCCACAGCTTTAAGCACCCTGCCATCATAAGCACCTTTCTCTATCTGCACCTTAGCGCAAAAATGATCTGTATCCACCCCCAGTAGCCTAGCAAGTGATCCACGATAAGCTCCGTTGACTATTTTCACACGGCCCCCAACCTGTGGTATCACAGTTTCAAGCTCTTCCTGATCAACTCTGAGAACATGCTTGCTTTCTAGCATTTCTATTTCCCCGACATACTTGTCAATCACTTTTTTCACAACACCCTTTTGCTTGTAGTACCCCTTCTCTGCCAAGACTTTGCTCATAACCTTAACAACAATTCCCTCGTGCAACCAATAATCCTTCCTGTTGAGTTTTTCCTTTTTCCTCTCTTCCTCCTTGATCATTTCTTCCAAAGTTGATTTTCCACCACCGCTTTCTTTCCTCTTCAAATTGTTTTTTGGATTCCTTTCCTCATGTTTCTCTTCATCAACCTCATCAAACACTATCCTTGATGCCTCACCTTTTTCCTTGGTCGCAGGTTTAGCTGATGACCCAAGAGAAAATCCTATCTTAGTTCCATCTTCTACATTTAGTTCCTTTGTAGTCTCTACCTGTGAAGGCTGCTCAGATTCGGGATTAGATTGCTGCATCATTTGCTCAGCCCTTTCAATCTGTTTCTGTATCTCCTTCTCTTGCTTTTCTTCATCAACCAAATCTGCCTTGACTCTCTTATTCTTCATCTTCTCCTTGAAAAGAGTTTCTGAATCTCTATCTATGTATGTAATGAACCATCCCTTGGGTGTTTCTTCAACCTTACACTTTCCAGTTCGACCCAAATACTTAACAAACTCAGTAAGTGTAGCCCACTCCGTGGAGTTCATATGAACATGGTTTCTATCATTTATGTATTCATTATAAACTACAGTCGCAGCCACACGGCTGAATCGATGGCTGCGCTTCATATGCTCAAGAAAAGTTGTTTCAAACTCTTCAGTATAGCCTTCAATTATGCGGGTTGGGTTTTGTCCAAAAATTTGCATTTGACGTTGGTGTCCTTCACTCATGCAATGGCATTTGAAACCATTCTCATCACGACACTGCTTCTGGCACATCTGGCAATACCACCGAAGTTTCTGCAGCCCTTTTGCTTTGATTCGATTGGCAATTGCCTTAGGTGTGAGAAAGTCATTTTTCCCCATTGGCAAATCTGGATGAACTATTTCAGATCAAACAAAATAATAATGTTAGTAATCCTGCCCGAACTTTCTTCCTCTTATACAACTGAAAACTTTTTTTCTATAGAAAAGACAACATCATCAACAAATACAATTGCAACAACTAAAATTCTTAATGCATTAAACATGAAGCAGTAGTATAAACATCCAAGGATTCCAAGCTAACACTTGGATCATTAAGATATCATATAATTATATCAACATATACATTTACCTCTCCTTGCTTATCTATTTACATACATTGTGATATCCTACCCTCTCTAGCTACTCGATTCTACTCACGTGCTAACTAATTGAGTATTAGTAATAGTAACAACTAACTGGTGTGGTTAAAATCATGTTCCTGTTACCCATGTGGCTAAGTTGAAGTTAATGACAGTAAACAAAGAGGAAAAGGAAGTAGGTTGGAATAGGGTCAGTTAGAAAAATCAAACAACATAAACAATAAACGATTTGGCCAAATCGCCACTGTTCATTGATACGCTATTTAGTACAAAATGTTGTCAAATAGCATCTATAGTGGTGCTATAGCCCTATTGCATAGCGGAATTTTAACAATTTACTATTTTCCGCTAACGACAATCGACAATTTTGATTTTTTATTTTTCAAAAGCATGATGAGCTGAAAAAAGATCATGCCCAATTGCCCATTGTTCACAATCCTAAATTTAACTCCTTTCATAGTTCTGTACTTAATATAATGACAGTACCCACAAAATGGTTCCCAAATTGATACATAATTCAAAATACACAAATAGCTAGTACCATTTCAAAATTAAAATATCATAAAGAATTAGAATGCAGAAGAAACCCCAAATTTCAAAAAAACTTAAACCACTCCCACAAATTGAACCCTAGCTCAATCAATCAAGAATAAACCCTAAACCTATGGAACACAGACACTCCTAGGATTAGGCGTATCCCAGTGTCCGACACAGACACATATGATTATATTGAATTATGTTATTTTTCTCAAATGACATGGCAGTGCTCGTGTTTCATAGCCCTAAACCCTAAAATCAATCCATATAAACCCATGTGATTTAATGTTATGATTCTCAAAAAATGAAACCCTAACTCAATTATGTAATTTGCATGCCGCCCATTTACCAAAATCGATAATTTAAAATCCATTGATGGAGAACAATAACGGAAGGAACAAATTGAGTAGAAAATATACATTAACATAGCAAAACAACAAAACGGTGATTGAACGCATAATGAAATTGGGAGCAATTGTTACAAAGAGAATGATTCGTACCTGAACAAGATTGCTACAAGCTGTTGATGAACGTATCGATCGCGAATGAAGTGAAATCTTTGAAGAGCAGCAGGAGCAGATGAGGATGAGAGAACGAACAAGATGGAGAAGAAAAAAGAACGGGAAATTGATTTGAGAATTTAAGCTCCCAATCAAAATTTATTTTTTGTTTATTTATTTATTTATTTATTTAGTATATTAGTAGTATTATTGATTTCTTTTAATATTTTTAAAAAACTTAATTATTCCAAAAAATACTTAATTATTGAAATAAAAGACAATAATAATGGATAATCGTTCGGTGAAATGTTAAATGCTCGATATGTGTTTGATACTTCCAATATGTATAGGAGAAGTATAGTGTAATTAAATTTTATTTTTTAATAAATTTTTTTTTATGATTCAAAAAAAAATATAGTCATGTTTGCGATAATTCCTGATAAATTATAAGAATTTGAATGTTTATTTTATTATCAATTTTAGTTTTTTTTTTTTTGACAAAAACAAAACGATACTCATTCATTCAAATTGATAGAATACATCATACAACCACATATTCAATATCGCTAAAAACGTAAAGGATGAATCTGCGAACATACTCACAACATCTGAGTTAATAGCATATAACGGCAAAATGCCTACTACAAATAATATGATAAAATTAAAATGACCGGAATATCTATGACTCCGGATCTGCAACGTTGATGCCCAAATCATTGATTGAATCTGTAATTGACTGAAGCCGATCTTTCAATAAGAATCAAACGAACACCGCAAAATACGGGAAATCAAATAGCGCCGCACAAGACGACGAACAACGAAACGCCGCACTCAGACGACGAAATTACGGAAAACACAAACAAAAAAACTTGATCGATGTGAAAATCACTTATTTATGTTAAAAAAGAAGGAAAGAAAGATGTAGAGGGGTGATTATAGGCCAAAAATGACCTAAAATCACCCCTCTCCCTATGAACAACAATGGAGAAAAAAAAAAGTTAAAAGAAGGGGATTTAGGGCCGGCTGCTTATTATCAATTTTAGTTAAATTTACATATTTTGCATTTATATTCACTCACCAGTTTAGTCGTTCAAAAAAAAAAAAAAACTCACCAATTTCTAACTTCCACAATTAAAGTTTCTTGGCTAGCTTGCATTTTGGTTATGTGAAATGAACTTAATCATCGTTTGTTCAGAAACGTGACAAGTCTTGTTACTCATCTGTTGGATAAAGTCAAGATGTTCTCTTTTCGGTGGTTGAAGACTACAAATATTACTTTTGTTTCCAATTATTATACATGATGGTCGAACTCATTGTTTTGTTTGTGTATCGGCTAATGTAATGTATTTCGTTTTCTTTCTCTTGTATTGACATCTTTGTAATACTGTTGTAGTTCTTTTTGGCACACCTTATGCTAAGGAGACTACTTGATTCTTTTATATTTATATATTTCATTTTGGGCTGTTCAAAAAATAAAATTAAAATTTTTTCCTGTATCGTCGTATCCATATTGTATCTGTATCATATATATTGTATCATATAGCCTTAAAACCCTTCCAAACATTAAAAAAAAATGGACATGGCCGAATGGCTACACTCCCGATGTAGCCATCTCCACTTGGATGATGGAAGTGGCGGTGGCACCATCTGCCCCGCCTACAACGCGCAAAAACTGAAGGAAAAAAAAGTAGGATTCTGCAGGTATATTTTTATAAAGTATGACATTGTTGTAATAATTTTGGGACATGGATAATTGTAAAACAAAATATGTTTTCATTGGTAATATTTTTTAATACCCATAAGTGTAAATACATATATTAATTTAATACCCATTTTAGTAATTATAACTTTAAAATAATTTTTTTTAAAGACAATGTTAGTTGTTAGTATATTACAATATTAATTATAACTTTAAAATCAAATTTGTTTCAAACTATCCAAACAATCTATAGAAAAAAATAAATAACAATTTGACTAAAATAAAATGCAATTTAAGTTCATTTGTATTGTATAGTTTTTCAAATGAATGTTTATTTTTAAACTCATAGAGATTGTACAATAAACTTAATTATCATGATTCATATGCGATGATATTGTAAAAGATATGACTATATGTAGGATATACCATTTTTCAAGTAAATAATTATAAAAAAATTTGGCATATTCCATCATATTATATTATTTAGTTGAGTTCGTTGTCATTAATTAAAAGTATGAAAATATTGGTTAGTTAAAATTAGGTGCACCCTTAATGGAGAAGAACATAATTGAGGTAGATGGGAAGGATCCAACGTTAAATTATTGTCTATGAAAAATTAATAGTTGTCATTACTTATTTATTTATGAATCCATAAAAGAGTGTTCATCCTATTAGTTGGCATGATAAAGTGGAACCTAAGAAAAACCACTTTCTGAAATCCTATATTGAGGAAGAAACTTTATATAATGACAAATAATAAACAATAGTAACTCCATAACGGTTATTTTTGAATTAGTATATTTGACAAAGTCAACATTTCTTTTCCTAACTACGGCTTATGAACAACAATGAAACCTTGGCATATGATTAAGATTCTTTGAAGCCAAAATTCATAAGATCAATTTGGTTTTTAAAGGTTTAAGGTTTGAATTAAAAACATCTAGAGTTGATTTTTATATGTTTTTTTTATGAATGTCCAAGGTTTCCTAGATTTGATATAGGTTAATATAATGTCTACATGCATGCTATAAGGTATAGATTTGAAAAGGTTTTGCAAGAACATTGCAATTTTATAAATGTGGGTTTGGTAAGATCAAATATTTAGAGGTGGAAAATGAGCTTCTTTTCATGTTGTAAGTTACAAGAGAAGACCACCAAGAACTCATTGAAGAAAAACATTAAGGATTATCATAATGTTTGTTTCAAATCTGGTAATTTTCCTAAAACCTTCCTCATTGTACCAATTATTTTTTATTTTTTTAGATGTGGGGTTTTGAAGTGTTGAGTTTCACATACTTGTATTGATTTTTATGTTAAGGTTGTTCAATTTCATTAATTATGTCTCATGTCTAGGGATCAATGTTGTTTTATATGTAATGTTAGCATATTTAGAAATAAGCTAAGTTTCGTCAACTTTGATTGTCTTAACTTTTTTTTATTTTGACTAAACTTAATGAAATGTTTTGACATTATTCTTTTATCTTTTTAAAATATATATTTTTGTTCTCAACTTCTTAATGAAATGTTTAGAAGCAAAAAATACAAATGGAATCCTTGACCATTGTGCCACCAAGTCCATAAATTCATCTTTGAGCATCATGTTTGAGGAGCTTCACCTTTGGTCTTCAAGTTCTATATCTTGATCTTATTATCATTGTCTAATCCTAATGTAATTAAGTTAATGCTCTAATACTTTTTACCTTAATTGTCAAAATTTATATTGTAGATAATGGCAAACGGAAGTACATAGTAGAGGAAGAAAATGAAAGTGACGGAAAAGGAAATATTACCTCTAAGATATTTACTTACCATGAGCTATGTGTTGCAACTAAGAATTTTCATGTCCACAATATGGTTGGTGAAGGAGGCTTTGGAAGAGTTTACAAAGGGCGCATTAAAAACATGGATAATAAGGTAAAATATTACTTAACCTAAGAGCTATTTTAATATTATGTTAAGAAATTTTATTATTCAAGTTGTAAACAATGTTTTAAAACTCGAATCGGATATCGAACAAGCAAGTCTTCTGAGTCATGTGGTTCAACTGTCTTAAACTGTTTGAATTAGGTTGACTCGTCCGGTTATGTTTTTAAAACATAGGTTATAAGTGAATTTGTAAATGTTGTGTTACTTCTATGTAGGTTGTTGCGGTAAAGAAACTTAACAAAAATGGATTTCAAGGAAGCAGAGAATTTCTTGCAGAGGTTATGATTTTGAGTTTTTTGCACCACAATAACCTTGTCAACTTGGTAGGGTATTGTAGTGAAGGTGATCAAAGGATTTTGGTATATGAGTATATGGCAAATGGTTCTTTAGAAGATCACCTCTTTGGTAAGTAAATGCCCTTCTTGCTCAATTTCTTCATGGCTGAAAATCTTAAATATTCATCCCAATTCACATATCAAATTTTTATAAATGCTCTGACTAACTTATGTATAGTAGAAAATCTAGATTCAATCTTTCTTTCTTTTTTGGAATTATAAAATTAAAATTCTTTGAAAAATATTTAAAATTTAAATCTTCATGTTTTAGACCATCCGATCATAGTTGAATGACCAATGATGTTTCAAATGTGTGAATACGGAATCTCTAATAGCATAAAATTCATATTCATATCTTCACATATAGTATAAATATTCATGCAATGTTGCACTAATAAAAAAGTTCCTTTTTAAAATGTGACCCTAGGATTATATTGTAAGCATGTTCTTGTTAAATTTTATCTGACCAAACAAAAGAAAAATGATTTCCAGAGTTACCTCCTGGCAAAAAGCCTTTGGATTGGCACACTAGAATGAAAATTGCAGAAGGTGCAGCGAGAGGACTTGAATACTTACACGCAGAAGCAAGTCCGCCGGTGATATACCGCGATTTCAAAGCATCAAACATATTATTAGATGAAAACTTCAATCCAAAATTATCAGATTTCGGACTTGCAAAACTTGGTCCGACCGGAGATAAAACACATGTGTCCACTAGGGTGATGGGAACTTATGGCTATTGTGCACCTGAGTATGCCTCAACGGGTCAATTGACTACAAAATCAGATGTTTATAGTTTTGGAGTAGTATTTTTAGAGATGATCACAGGGAGAAGAGTACTTGATTATTCAAGACCACCTGAAGAGGAAAACTTGGTCGTTTGGGTATGTCATGTTACCTTTTTTTATGTGCCTACAAGCATAACATTTTCTATAGTATGCAATTTAATCCAATATATATTTTGAAGAATAATCCAATATATATTAATACTCTAAATATTTATGATTTAACTAGCAAGGCTAACTCAAAGATGCAAGAGGCTAATTCATTCTTAAAATATATACATTTTATTTACTCAAGTGAGAAAGTACATTTTTTTAGGTTTTCTTAACTATGTGTGACTTTTTGCTTTATAAACATTTTTTTTAACCAAATTGCCTAAAAAACACTAACATTTTTTTGGGAATGAACCTAAAGTTCAAAACTTAGTTGTCTTACACACATTTTATTAGAATATTTTTAGCCATCTATATTTCTAGAAAAACAGTACATAATTTTATAAAACACATCTAAATGGAGAAATAACCATTCTTTTGTCCAAAATTATATATCCGGATGTCACAAAAACTATTTTTTATATTTGCACTTTCAAAATACTTTTCAAGGACCAAAAATTCTTTCAATATGTTTTTTTTCTACGAATCTAAAGTTAAGACATCAGCTGTGTGTTATCTTTGGATCGACCTATCAAGTAAGCACAAATGTAATGTTGAATGATTAACATTCAAAAAAATTTATCTTTTCAGGCATTACCACTACTCAAAAACAAAAGAAAATATACATCATTGGTTGATCCATTGCTAAAAGGGAACTACCCAATGAGGGGCCTATACCAAGCACTAGCAATTGCATCAATGTGTCTATTGGAGGATGCTACTGCTAGACCTTTGATTGGTGATGTAGTCACAGCTCTTGGAGTTTTAGCAATGAGGCATGTACAAGTGGGAAAACAAAAACATACAAAAGAAAATTGTATTGAGCAAGGAGAATGCAGTTGATAAATGTATTTGATAGATTAGAGGTTTTAGAAAGATAGTGAATGAAAATGCAACTGCTAAGTTTTGTGAATTATTTTATAATAACATTTCATTATGTTGCCATTAGGTGTGTTATTTTGATGATCAAAACCATTACCATATTTTTCTATGTTCAGTGTTTAATTTTTTAGTAGTATAAGTATTAGGCTTTGGTAATAGAAATATGATTGGTATCTGATTTATAATTGCCTATTCACTAAGTTGATCTTCAATAAAAAAAAAAAATTGTCAAAAAAAGTTCCTTCGAAAAAATTTGTTATAATAGAATCAAGGCTTATGATGATGATAGACTTAGGTGATGAGTCTCAAATAATTAATAGACTTAGGTGATAAATATAATTTTCACACAAATAATTGCCCATATATGTTTTTTTTTTAATAAATAATAGCCCATATGTTTATTCACTACAAATATAACATTTTTAATTTCAGTCTACTAATTTTTTTTTTTCATTTTGGGCCTACAAAATCAAATATATTTTTGGATCATGGTATCAATTCTTCAAATAAAAAAGTTGACATTTAGTAAAAATTCCTTTTTAATGAAACTAAAAGAAATTTTTCTTTGTATATTATAAAATCAGAAGTACACATAATCTTTTCTATTTCAATGGTAAATTGACAATGTCACGTATCATCACCACGTTATACTCCGTACATAGCTTAGATTAAGGTTGACAATTACCCGAGCCAATTCGTAAATAGTTTAAAGCTCGATTTGATAATTGACTTATGAACTTGGTTCGTGAACCAAATGAGCTGAATTTGAGTCAAAAAATAAATTCGCTAATTAAATGAGCTGAACATAAACTATATATAGTTCGACTTGTTTGATTCATAAACTTTCCAAATCTTTTTAACTTGACACATCAATGAACTTTTTAGTTTCTTATGTACTGATATTAGTCACTCTTTGTCTTTACGAAAAAAATTACTCCTTTAAACTCTCTCTTTCTCAAAAGACTTTTCATATTTCATTTTCCATTATCTTTCCTCTTCTTTATTTTAATTTAATATTTACTTTTTTTTTTAAAAAAAATAGTTTAAAAGGTTCAAGATCAAATTTTGACAAAAAAAAAATCAAAATCATGTGATTTGACTTAATGAGTTGAACCTAACGAGTCGAACCAAACTGTTTGTGAACTTTAAACGAGCCGAACTCGAGCTGAAAAAATAGTTCGTATCAAACTCGAGCCGAGTTTCGAGCTGACCCAATTCCTATTGAGTCGAGTCAAGCTCAGACGAGTTCGACTCAGCTCGACTCATTTCTAGCCCTATGAATGATTCAAGTAGAGTTACAAATAGTTTTGTTAATTTTTGAACTTATAAAAAATAGTCTCGTGAACTTGGCTCAGTTGACATGAATATGTATTATATTTTTCGAGTGTCAAGATTCGAATTTTGATCATTTTACTTATCTATTTTAAAGGTGAAATTTTTAATTATTTGGCTAAAAATAAAAAGTATTCAAATAAAATATATACTTTCCATTACTATTTTGTATTTTCCTTTACAAATTTTAAGTGATAAAATTGGCTAGGGCTGACAATGACCCGAGCCAATTCGTGAATAGTTCGAAGTTCGATTCGATAATTGACTCGTGAACCAAATGAGCTGAACTTGAGTAAAAAAAAAATTCGTTAATTAAATGAGCTGAACACAAACTATATATAGTTCGACTCATTTGGTTCATGAACTAGCTAGTTATATATATATATATATATATATATATATATATATATATATATATATATATAAACTTTCCAAATCTTTTTAACTTGACACATCAAAGAATTTTTCTATTTCTTTTGTACTGATATTAGTCACAAATTACTTCTTTAAACTTTCTTTCTCAAAAGACTTTTTATTTTTCATTACCTTTCCTCTTCTTTATTTTAATTTAATATTTGTTTTTTTTCTTTTAAAAAATAGTTTAAAAGGTTAAAGATCAAATTTTGAAATTTTGAAATTTTGACAAAAAAAAATGATCAAAATCGTGTGATTTGACTTAACGAGTTGAACCTAACGAGCCGAACCGAACTGTTCGTGAACTTTAAACGAGCCGAACTCGAGCTAAAAAAATAGTTCGCATCAAACTCGAGTCGAGTTTCAAGGTAAACCAATTTCTATCGAGTCGAGTCGAGCTCAGACGAGTTCGACTCAGCTCGACTCATTTCCAGCCCTAAAATTGGCAATTCAGTATTGAGAAATCCCATAAGATGATGAGATTAGACACAAAATTTTCACATGGAAATTGCTATATTTATTTTTTATTTTTAAATTAATAATGACCAAGATTTTTCAACAATTTTTTATCCTCATTTTTTGACAGTACCCAATTTTATTTTTAAATATTAAAATAGCACAGTTTCATGATAGAATAGAAGCAAAGAAGCCATTGAGTTGCAGAAGACGCAGCAACAATGGAGGCTTCTACAAAGGCCACTTCGTTAAGACCATATTGCCCCTTATGCTGCCGTCTCTCTCGCCCCTTCTCCCTCTCACTGTCTTCATGCTCCTCTCTCGTTTCCCTAACTCCCCATAGGTTCGCTTTTTCACTTTCTTTCAAACTTTACATTTTTGTTGCATATGCTTTTTAATTTCACTTGCCCATGTCTTTAAATTCTTTGTTAACTCCAAATTTTGTATCTTTTCTTCATTGGGTGTTTGAATTTTTGTTTAAAAATCAGTCAATTGTTTTTCTTCATTTTAGTCATGAAATTAAGAAACATGCTGAACTTTTTTTTTTTTGACTTCAACATAATGCTGACTTTAATGTTATGTGGTGTTACTATAGTCCCTGAATGTATTTTTTTAAAATTAATAATAATAATATATATTCAAGATAGTTACACAGGAATGTAAGGCAAACAGGAAACAAGCTGCGAATGCTAACCCTTTCTGGATGACAAAACTAATCCTCTTAGAAACTACCTCATTGAATGTGTCTTTTGCTAGTTAGTTTCGTCTTCAAATGTATCATCGTTAGTTGGTTAGTTTGGTTCTTGAATGTGTCTTTTGTTTGTCAGTTTGGTCCATGAGATTACTAATAGTTGACACACTGAAGGATGTAATTGAAGTTTTGATACATTCAAGGACTACATATTTAGGGACCAAAGTGTTTGATTACTCATTCTTTTATTGGTATATCTCCGGTACATGTGAAAGCCCGCATTATTTTACCCCACAAACACGGTTATAGATGGAGTTTTTACTTAGTTGGTGAAGTACCACATACTAATATGCTATTGCTTTTCATTTAATTGACACCTTTATTTTCGTTGTACTATGTGAATCGCAGAAGAAAAATCAAGGCAATCCAGATTGCTAGCAATGGCCTTCGAAATAGCACTGGGTACAGTAATTGTGTTAGAGCAGATTTATGTTGTCCAAAGTTGACATCTGTGGGGTTAAATAAATACAATGATACTAGCACTCGCACTCGGTATAAACAGAATTTCCCATACAAGAATCCGGGTTGCGATACATTTATGAAGTATACAAGTGCATCAACTAGCATGTTAGAGGAAATGACAGCGGAGGAAGAGGTGAGTTCTTCACAATCACATTCCTATGAAACACAAGTTAGGAAGATGGATGTGGATCCTCACATCCCTCAACTTTCCACAGCTGCTGCTGAAAGGAAATTGGCTGGTGGTGATAATAGAGGATGGACTATAGCAAAAAATAAGTTAGCTGAAGGTAAGAAGGAAATGAACAGTGCAGACAAATACGAGAGGAAAAGTGACGGTTCTTACGTATCTAGTAGATTTGCTTCCATTAGTCGGAGACAAGGTCTTTCTACGTGTGGGGTTGGCAATCTTGTACGGCAGGATCATGGTGAACATGTCTTGCCTTCTGTTAAATATTCTTTATTAAACAATTCAAAGGTGTTTACAGATTCTGAAACTGTGGTCCATCAGTTTAATGAATCGGCATTAGAGATCAGTGAAGAGAAAATTACTAGAATTAATGGCGATGAAGTTTCAGTGGAAGCTGCAAAGGATTCAACAGATGCAACAATTGCTCGAAAGCCTCGTTGTACTGACCAGACAAAACTTCGGGACAGACTCTGTCGTATCTATGAAGATATTCTGGTGGTTGATAATATTCCTCTTGCAGAAGAGGTTGTTAAGATGCTCACAGTAAAATACCGGCATCTTATATATGCATGTGATACCGAGGTATAATTATTTTCACTACTTTCGTTCACTTGTGTTATTGTCTATGGATTCTCTATGATCACTGGTGTGCATAGCTAGACTTCTTCCTCTCTCTTTATTTTATGCATGTGTATATGTAATATAGGTACTTCGATCACTAGTTCAACTAATTTGTATAAATGACAAACTTATTATCTGTTGATTTCATTCTCTTCAAAGGTGGCCAAGATAGATGTCAAACAAGAAACTCCTGTAGATCATGGGGAGATAACATGCTTTAGCATTTACGGCGGTCCAGAAGCTGATTTTGGAGGTGGAAAATCTTGTATTTGGGTAGATGTACTTGATGGTGGGGGCAAAGAGATTTTAGAAAAATTTGCTAATTTTTTCAGCGATCCTTCGATCATGAAGGTGGGCTTTTCTTTCTTCTTCTATCCCTTATACATTATTTATCCTAAATATGTTCTATCACTTACCTCAAAATGCAGCACTTCTTGTGTCGTAATTCTATGGTTTTTGGTGTATGAATGATATGACTTTGGATTACAAATAATATCTGAAATGACCGAGTCAATGGTGCATTGTGTAGGTCTGGCATAATTATAGCTTTGACTGTCATGTTATAGAGAACTATGGATTCAAAGTTTCTGGTTTTCATGCTGATACAATGCACATGGCACGGTTATGGGATTCATCAAGACAATTAGATGGCGGTTATTCTCTTGAAAAACTATCAGGTGATAGAAAGGTCATGTCAAGGGCTCAGTCGAACCATGAAAAAGATTTGATCGGTAAGGTGTCAATGAAAACTATATTTAGTAGAAAAAAGGTGAAAAAAGATGGATCTGAGGGTAAAACGATTACCATCGCTCCTGTTGAAGATCTACAGAGAGATGAGCGTATACCTTGGATATGCTATTCTGCCTTAGATGCTAAAAGCACTTTGAATCTGTATGAGAGCTTGAAAAGCTATCTTTTAGACATGCCATGGAAATTTGATGGTGTACCAGTTTCTGGGAAAACCATGTATGATTTCTACAACGAATATTGGCGGCCATTTGGGGAGATTCTTGTCCGAATGGAATCTGAGGGAATGCTAGTTGATCGGGCATATCTTGAAGGCATAGAAAAGGTTGCCAAAGCAGAGCAAGAAATAGCTGTTGATAGATTCCGGAAATGGGCATGTAGGTATTGTCCCGATGCCAAGTATATGAATGTCGGAAGTGATTTACAGTTGCGTCAGCTGCTTTTTGGTGGTACCGTGAACAGGTGCATTTTCTTTTATTTTAAGAAAATTTATGTCAACTACTTGGTTCAATCTTAAAAGATTTATAATGTGTCACTGTGTCAGTTGATGTACTCGTGAACGTCGGGACCTATTTGATATATTAGCATGTGTGTTGATTGAGTTCATGAAGGTGAAAAAGTCCCATTTTTTTTATATATGAATGTGCTGTTTATGACAAAGTAGCTGAAATATATCGTTTGTATTGCAGAAAAGATTCCAATCAAGCACTTCCAATGGAGCGAATATTCAAAATTCCCAATGTTGAAGAAGTGATTGAAGAAGGCAAGAAGGCTCCCAAAAAATTTCGTGATATGAAGGTGAAGAGCCTAGGTTATACCTTGAAGACCGAGATGTACACAGCAAGCGGTTGGCCGTCAGTTAGTGGTGATGCTTTAAAAGTCCTGGCTGGAAATATTTCTTCCGATTTTGACTTTACTGATGATGTTTATAACATTGATCTTGACGATGAAGATGGAAATCCTTCTCAAAGTCATATTGAGGTTTTGAAAGTTGATAATTCTGCATATGGAACGGCCTTTGCTGCTTTTCCAACAGAGAAAGAAGGGAGAGAAGCTTGCCATGCAATTGCTGCTTTATGTGAAGTCAGTTCAATCAACTCTTTGATTTCGAACTTCATCCTACCCCTGCAGGTATATTGTTAACTGTAAATGCTTTTGGTTTATTTCGTTATGATTGGCATTACTGTCTTGATAGAGATTGAATATTTCCAGTCCTTTATAGCGAAAATAAATAGTCTCTATCAAGTATTTATGAAGAATAAATTACATGCATCTATTATTCCTAAAGGTGTCTGCCGTTTGAAGTTTGTTGATCTTGGTTTAAAGCATTTTATGTTGAAACCAGTGCAACAAAGTTATATCTTTTCCTTAAGAATTCGATGATATTTTCTTGTTTATCTATTACATTTTACTTGAGGGCATATTCATTCTTAAATATGTGATATTGGCGTAACTTATTATTGTCTGGAAATATTTGTTGATCCATAATATATTGAAATATTTAAGATATAGAATATTTCCGAAACCATTCGAGACTTCAAGTATCTGTGTCTATATCTTCTTGTGCAAGGTTCTATCAAATTTTATAATCATTTCTGGAATTAGTATATCTGTTATTCTATATTCTACCTCGTGACAATGATGAACTAAACTTTTTATAAACAAAAGACATGTGATTGTTTAATGCCTTGCAAACAGCATATCTCAAGGTCTGCAATGAATATGTGTCACATTTGTTGTTTTTGTAAATAAATCATCAAACTTATGTATTAAACTTTTACCTGTTCTACGTTAGCTTAATAGCTATGATGCCTAGGTACGGGTACGGTACCGGTATCCGGTACCGGTACTGGTACGGGGTACGGCATTTTTAGAAAAATCAAGGTACGGGTACGTCTGTAAATATTTTTTTAATATAATTATATAAATAAAATAATAGAAGAATATTGTTAAAACAAATAATTAAACATAAAAAATACCAAATAAGTAATTCAAATTATTCAAAAACATCAAAACATCAAGATTTGTATGAATAAAATTCGATTGAGCCTATTTCTTTCCAATAAACGAGTGAATAAATTCAACTACTACTTTATTATTGCTTATCAGTAAAGCTGCTACTTTTATATTAAACAAATAAAAAACATAAATCTTCCTATAAACAAAAAAATGAATAAAAGAAAAGAAAAAAAATTGTATTTTTTTGGATTCGTGTACCACAGGAGTACCACGCGCGTACCATAGGAGTACCATGCGTGTACCCATTGCAAAATAAAAAATAAAAAAATAGGTACGTCATCGGTGCGTACCCAAGGAGTACCATACGCGTACCGGTACCCGGTACGTACCCGGTACCGGTACTCTCCCAAAAATGGAGTACCCATGCATCATAGCTTAATAGTTTCTTCATGCCAGGGACATAATATATCAGGAAAGGATAACCGTGTTCATTGCTCCTTAAATATCAACACGGAGACAGGACGCTTGTCAGCTAGACGGCCAAATCTTCAGGTTATTCTAATTTTCATGATATATTAGCAATTTTTTCTAGGGCCCTGTTTACTTTGTGAAAACATTTTCTATTTTCATTTCCTAAAATTTATGTTCATTTTACTTACCTTACTTACTAACAAGGAGATACTAAGACTCTTGAAGTGATCAATTGTGTGCATTTTATGGCAACAATGACAATGCCAAAAAAATGTTTTCATTGTTTTAAAAAATGCATCATCCCTAAATAGCAGTTCATCTTATCTTCATCACAGTGATTAATTCCAAGAGTCTCACATCTTATTTGCAACTTAAAATGAACACAAAGTAAACTGATCCGAAAGATTTTGAACCTGAAATTTCGTTTAATAGCGGTAGTTGTGAACCTGAAATTTTTTAAGCACTATATTCATTTGATCATTGAACTTCGTCTTTGCGCATGCATGTTTAATTGCTATCATTCTCTTTGTGCATGAATTAGAATCAACCTGCTTTGGAAAAAGACCGATACAAGATCCGTCAAGCATTCATCGCTGCACCGGGGAATTCTCTTATAGTTGCTGATTATGGACAGGTCAGTAGTTCATAGTGTGTTTCTATGCGGAATATTTTCTAGAAATTTCATTCTGTGAACCGTGTTATTATGTATTGTTACAGCTTGAACTTAGGATTCTCGCACATCTTGCCAACTGTAAGAGCATGATGGAAGCTTTTAAAGCTGGTGGAGATTTCCATTCAAGGACTGCAATGAATATGTATCCATATATTCGTGAAGCAGTTGAGAGAAAAGAAGTGCTTCTTGAGTGGCATCCTCAGCCTGGTGAGGATAAACCCCCAGTTCCTCTATTGAAGGTATAGAAGCTTGATTTCTCAGTTTACCATTGCAAACATATTTTATATGATTTGGTCATGACTCTATTTGTATTTTTACCCCTCCATTTTAGGATAAATTTGGTTCTGAAAGAAGAAAAGCTAAAATGCTTAACTTTTCAATTGCATATGGCAAGACTCCAGTGGGGCTTGCTAAGGATTGGAGGGTACGCCGCATTTTATTACTTGTTACAAGAGATTTATAATGCTCACAAGTGTCCAAGATTTATTATTATTATTATTATTATTATTATTATTATTATTATTATTATTATTTCTTTGTCGAGAAAAGTTCATGTGTTTTTCTCTTTCAGGTTTCTGTGAAAGAAGCTAAGAAAACCGTTGACCTATGGTACAACGACAGAAAAGAAGTTTTGCAATGGCAAGAGGAGCGTAAAAGAGAAGCTCGCAAGGACTATTGTGTCTACACATTACTAGGGCGAGCCCGGAAGTTCCCTTTGATGGCCCAAGCGAATACCTACCAGAAGGGTCACATTGAGCGAGCTGCTATTAATACTCCAGTGCAGGTCCTTAATTCTTTCGAATAGACTAATGCAATAATGTACCCCCTTCCCTATCAGATAATTACTATACTCTCAAGTTTGACTATCACGTTATGGTGAATCTAAACATGTAATCGTTCATCAAATTACAACATACCTTTCTCTATGGATTTCTGATTTGTAAAATGCAACAGGGTAGTGCTGCTGATGTTGCCATGTGTGCAATGATACAAATTTCCAATAATAAACAGTTGAAGGAGCTTGGTTGGAAGTTGCTTCTACAGGTAATTTCATGCCTTCATTTCTTTCTTTATCAATTTTCTTGCTCACTTTTATTGGAACATTTAATAACCACTCATGCATGGTCAAGATTGATTTTACTTGAATATTTTTGGATAATCTATTCATAAACTACCTTGTTACTTTTTAATAAGATTGTTGAATATGGCAAAGCAGGTTCACGATGAAGTCATATTGGAAGGACCGACAGAGTCAGCTGAGTTTGCAAAATCCATAGTTGTTGAATGCATGTCCAAACCCTTTTACGGCAAGAATATTCTAAAAGTTGATCTCTCTGTAGATGCCAAGTGTGCTCAAAATTGGTACTCCGCAAAATAGGTATAGGTAGTATATACTACATTACTGTATTTGGTAGATGTTTATTCATTCAGATGGCTCAGGCTGCTGCATGGTTCCATCGGTGATTGCAATCACAATCGGCTTCTACTTTGGTTCTTCTATTTTAAGGCAAAATCAATGCCTTAAATAGTACTATTGCTATAGAGGTTCGGAACTTTTCCACTGTGATATTTTGGTAATACTAAAAGCGTATCACTTTTTTTTACTTGGGACGAAGCAAAAGGCGAAACCTAGTGGCCTCGGCTTTTAACTGATTTAGCTAGCAGGGTTTTTTCTTCTTTTGAATGTGTACCTAGTTTTCATCCCTTGCATCATGTACCAGTATGTATGGTCTTTTTGGTTGATGCAAAGTATATAATTATGAGCCTAGTTGAAAACTTGTACTTCATGTACAATATTTTGCAGCACTTTGCAGACAAATATGATTAGTAGCTAGTGACTAGTATTTAGGTTATAATTTTCAGTAGTAATCTCGTGGAGAATTTATGATATTGTGTTATTCTGTTTGGAAGAGTTTACTTAAACTCATTTCATTATATTAGCACTTTTTTTTTTAACGAATTATATAAGCACTGTTATTAATCTTTGAATACACTTATAAAAATAACTTATGACATACTCATTAGAATAACTTGTGAATGATTTCATCTCACATTTTAGAAACAGAAATAACTGTAGAAGTTGCTAGTCACAGTCATGTATTATGAGGGAATACGTGGACTACTGCAAGACATGTAGCAAGTATGTATGCCCATATTCTCATTCTCACCGACCTACCGTGGCTTCTTTCTAGCCAAGCTACCTCATTTTCTCACTTATTTTATGAACCAAACCAAACTTATCACAATTGCTTAAAGTAAGTAAAATCTAAAATGAAAAATAATTAATAATTGTTATTTAAATAAACTCATAATTCGTCAATGATACATATTTATAATATTTATTTCTTAATCAATGGTGTATATAATATTCACTTTATTTTTTAAAGTTACTTTGTCACTTTAGAAAAATGGAACTATAAAAAAAAAGCTTTATGGTATTTAATAAGCTGTGAATATTACGCGAGGACACTTGAAAGAGGAGAAGAGATTGCCTCCCATACATTTTTTCTTCCTGTCAAATTTTAGCCACCCATTCCTTTTTTTAAAGTTACTGTTCATGTCATTGGAAAGTCAAGATCGACATTGGACTGCCTCCGGTGAGAGGATCCACTCTCCTTGAAAGAGATAATAAGAAGATCTCAGGTTTGTCCAGTGTGTGGTTTGGATCTTTGGAGTTTGCTCTTCTCAAGATTTCAGATTTAATTTTTTCTAGTGTCAATTTCGGTGGGTTAGTCCATATAGAGTAACAAAACTTTGGCTTTAAACGGGATCCCGCAAGTGGATGGTGGGAGTGGTCTCATCGAATTAGTCGGTTTTGATCCGAATACCAAATTTGAAAAAAAAAACTTTTTAATTTAACTAGACTAGATGTTCTGAAAATTTTGAATTCAGTCATAGAAATACATTAGTATTAAATTTCTTACAAAAAAAAATTATTTTCTCCTTTTTATATAAATAAAATAACAAAATTATTATAAACTCACTTACTCAAGTGAGAGAGCCGGATGTGAACTCCGATCATATGTTCGATTTAACAATTTCGATATTTTTACCAATTAAATTAGAATTTGTGAAAAAAAAATATTTTCAAATTTCAATTATAGTTTATCATATTCAAAAAATTAATATCTACAGTTGCGTTTAATATACAAAATTAAGTAATGAATATTTGATGGAAATGTTTACTAACTATTTGAGTTATTTCCTTCCAACTTGAATGATGTGAGAGTAAAAGTCAAATCAATGAAAGTGGATCCGCACACTCTCAAATAAGACATACACAAAATCTTCTTTTTCTAAAAGACCAATTTGCCAAACTTTTATTTTCAGTGAAATTTTATCACAGGATTTTATTATTAAGAAAAATAAAAAGGTTGCTTCCTTTGCTGGGTCTGTTTCAAATCTGCAATTTCCAAACATATGGAAGCAAAGCAATGACCATATTGTAAGATACCCAAAATCTATTTTAATCTTTTTCTTTATAGATCTAAAATGTATTTCATTTTAGTACTATATCAATGTAAAGGGTAATTCTCTTGAATTTAAAGTTATTTCCTTTTCTCTTTTCTTTTTTTATGTTTTTGTTGTTCAAACTAAATAATCACTGTTTTTTGTTTTTAATTTTGTATGTGTTTTTTAATTTGTTAAATTTGGTTTCTTTTGTTGAATGTGAACCATGTTTTTTGGATTTGATTCTGTTTCATCCTAGCCATTTTGATTTGGTGTTCATTTTTTGTTTAATCTGAGGTTTTGATGTGTGGTTCTGCTTTGTTTTTCTTATTTGAACCTATTTTGGTCTTTCCTGAGAAAAAATGTTTATTTGTTTTGTTTCCATAACATTTCTTGAACCTAATTAGGGTTTACTATTTCAGAATTACTGTTGTTGAATTGATCTTGAAGCTATGTTTCTTTGTTGTTTACTTCTAAACTAAGCTACAAATTATTTTCAATCATAACTTGATACACTAAACTAAACTACAAATTAGTTTTGTAAGAAATCTATTACTTTACATTTCAAATCATTCGATGCTGGGTATGACTTATAGTTTACTCATAAGTGGGGGCAAGTTACTCGAGCTAGCGAGTATTTAAACACAAGTTGTAATCTGTAAATTCTAAGCTTCAATAATAGAAATATATTGCAGACACTCTACATCCGGAGACGTAGGTACAATTGGCCAAACTCTGACAAATCTCGTGTGTTGTCTGTGTTTTTCCGTATCTGTTTACTTTTGTACTAGGGTTGCTATTCTAACTGAGTGACTCTAATGTGGAACAGATAATCTGAAATAAATCTGCAAGGAATAGCTATCGCAAAGAGTAGAATATTTGGATCGTTAATCGGAGATAATAGGATCATAAGAACATGGCTCAGACACTTGAAGGTATGAAGGGCAAAGGCGGATCGATCAAACTAGGGACCACTGGAACAGTCGGTTCCTTAATGACAAGAGAATTGGATCATATCTCTTCTGTATCACACAAACAGCATGTATCTTCAAGAAATAAACCTAGAACTCTACCTGTTTCTGTTCCATGTACTAGTACCGGTACAAGTGCGACTCCGAAAAGACTACAACCAAGAAAATCATCAGATGAAGCCAGTGGCAGTGGAAGTAGTAAAATTACAAATCATAGAACAAAAGCTAATAGTACTAGTAGGAATACTCATAGAATACCAATGTTAGGTTCTGCTGATAATTTTTCACTGGACAGAACTCCAGCCAGAGAGAAAAAAAATGATAAAAAGAAACCTAACATTGTTGAAGTCGTCGATATAAAATGTGGGAATGCAGATAAGACTTGGGCAACTCCTCTAGCAAGTCGTCTTAAGAAGCTCGGTTTCTCAAAGCTCTCTGAGAGCATTATCTAAGACTGAAACTTTTTCGTGTCAGACCGTAGATTTCTGTAACCGAAAACCGAGGTCCCGTTTGGCCTACTGCTGTCTGATACATCAACCATAGAGCACATACTTGGTAGGAGTTTGCTACTTACTCGCTTTTTCTTTGTACTTTCAACTGTTGATACAACTGTGCTTCTGGAATTTGTGCTAAGGGAGGAACCTACATCTGTGATCTGAGACCTGTTCTTCTGTGACCTGTCTTGTGAATTTGATTCGATCCGGCTGAAGTAATCAATTTCCTGCATTATGAGGGATGCCACCGTGCCTCGAGTGCCTATTTCTATTGGAGGAAATTCAGCCATCTCTTTTGTGGATTTATGCATGCTTTCTTTGGTTGGTGCAGAAGAGGGAGCTAAATCTTCTGTTTGAAGAAGTGTTACTTGTGGTTTTGTTCTAGAAGGGAAATTGCAGATATTTTGGGGGTTCTGTTTTGTTTCAAGAGATGTGGTGTTACAAGAATTCTTCATCTTATGTTGTATATCTGAAATGCATGGCTTAAAGTTTGTGTAATTGGGAGATTGGCTGATGATGATATAAGGTCACAGCATTCATGTGCTTGTAGTTAAAACACTCAGATTTCTAACTACTAAACTACCCTTTTTAACTACTTTTTAAGATACTTCATTTTCCTAGGTACATACTAGCTCATTATTTGGGGCAACTTGTCACTTGTCAGTGTGAAACAATGTTTTAAAAACCAATCTGAACCAGCCGGTTCAATCGGTTGGTATGATTCTAGTTACATTGTAGTCTGGTTGAACTGAAATTGAAACATGTAAACCTAGTTCAATTGCGGTTGGTTCGACTCGTTTTCATTTTTTACTTACTCAATTATTTATTTATTTATTTATTTGTCATTTGGTTGAATTGTGGTTTAATCTATTAAAACAATTTACTTTTTAAAAACTCGATATCGGGTCCAAAGATCGACAAATCGAAGGAACACTAGTTTCACCGTCCACTAGCAGGGGTTCAATTGAAGTTAGAGTTTTGCTTTGTATGATTGGCTCAATCAACATAGCAAATGGTAACAGGAGGATTCAAATCCGAGACCTTGAAAGCACACTCCACGGTCTTAAGTCTTCACAATCAAGTCACTCATGAAGTTGTTAAAACATGATTCGAGAGAGTTCACCAGTTTATTATTCGGTCTAGTTTCTAAAACATTGGTGTGAATTGAATCATCATGAAAAGTAAAATAGGACAAACCCTTTCATTGACTTTTTAAGGTGATTTTGTATATTGATGTCTTAATTGGCAAGTAGCATTCTAAGTGCTAACTAGGCAAGGATAGCAATTAATTATTGTAGTGCTTTTTAGGTTTAGAGAATTATGAATGGTTTTAACTCAGTTGGCTCTATCTATTTTGTAATTTGGTTATATATGGTGAAGTATGTGAAAGATAGAACATAATTTACGAAATCTATAAATATCAATAAGTTGAAATGTAATTATGAAATTAGACAAAAATCAAGCTGCCAACATTTGTTGTTTTGCATTTGTACTATTATGCTATATGCTATCTATCTGAACCGTCCTTTAAAATATTTTGTTCATGACCAGTTTTAAGTATCTTTCAACTTATATGAACTTCTCAATTAAAATAGAATTATGTTTTTTTAAAAATAAATCATAAAGATTCTATATTATGAAACATCAATTTTTAATAAATCGTAGTATCACAAAGAAAGTAACAAAAACCACATAAAACTCACACACACAACTGTGAGATTTTCAGATGAAGGTGTCCAACATCGATACTCTTATTTAAGTATTAGGAATTTAAGGAATTGGTATATATTTGCAATTGTTGAGTTCACCCAAAATATTTTAAAAATATATATATTGCCAATCTATTTCTTCTCTTTATTTATTTTACTGTTTAGTGTGTGAATTCATTGGTGCTACTTTATTACTCAAAAGAGATAGAGCAAGTTTAAGGAACATGTGATTCTAACTCTCTTCAAAACACCACTATTGGGGGCCCTCATCACGGTCTTTATTGTGTAGTCACTCACGGGTAATTCATTCACTTGTTTGTACTTGGAACTTCTTGGCCATAGATTCCATTTCACAAGCTAAAACTATTATAATAACTTATTAATAATCAAAGCTAAAGTGCCCTTTGACCAACATTGAATTAGTCCAACCGGTAAGAGTCTTTGTCCTTTAAAGCATGTGGTCAGGGGTTCGATTCCGACAGAGATTAGTCATCGGTACCGGCGGTAGTCAGAGATTCTCAATGCCATTGGCAATATTTGAAAGTTGAAACAATGAAGCCAACGAAATTCGATTCATTTAGTAATGATCCAGCTCACATGAGTTAAAATTTGCATCATAAACATGTAAGAATATGCATAATTATTAATATAACTTCACACAAAACATGAAGTTACATAGTTGAGCTAAAGTTATTAGTTACTCTACTTAAAATAAAGCTCAACAAGTTTCTTCAAAGTCTCAAATACACTTGTGAGTGGATCAAATGCAATAGAGCCCTTCAGTTCAAGATCAGGAAACTGGTTTGTTAGTGCCTGTTGCATTCCTGACATGGACATCATAGCTTCCAGTTTACTATTTGACATTACTTCACAATCTTGAGGTGTATCTTTAATTTTGCTTGGATCATATCCATAATTTGCAAGGTCTGCTTTGTATTTTGCTATAAATTCAGGTCCAGGGTTAGGTGTCCTTGAGTATATCTGTAATATTGATCAAAGGAAAATTAATTCTAATTGCGCATATCATGAATCACTGACACAGACATGGACACCAGACATGACACTGACACGTAGACATTTTTAATAATTTAATAAAATGAAAGCAACTGAACATGTGTCGAAAACCGGACACTCCTTTGCTCAGAAGTGTCGGTGCTACAAATGTCAAACAGACCCTTAATGCTTGATCTAGTGCTTAAAAAGTATAGGTATATTTTTTATACCTGAACAAAACCTGTGTCCTTAGCTCCAGAAACAAGAGCAAAATTGTCATAATCAGTAGCAATGACATCATAAGGCAACTTGGGAATGAATGGCAATGTAGGAAAGCGGAGAAAGCATTTTTCTCTGATCATCTCCTGCATCTCAAGTGGTGTCTCATTTTTCTCCATATCTTCTAGGGAAAGACATTGAACCCTTCCCCTAATGCCAGTTATATATCCATTAGGACTCCCATGAACACAAAATGTATCAACTTGGATAGCTGGTTTTTCCCTATCAAATGTATACACACCCTGAAATGTCATTAATGTACCAAAATTAATACCAAGAAGCTTATGGATGACAAAAAATCGATTATATGCACATGTGACTATGCCTTTTAGTTGTGCATAATGTGAAGTTAACAAGGAAGAAAAGTCTGCAAAACCAAAATGTTTCCTACATATTAAGAGGAATAATGATTTTAGCATTCACCTGCCTGAGTGCAATGACAGTCTTCTTGGCCTTGTCCAGCAAAACCGCGTTTGAGCGAAGCAACTTCAAACCATCTTCCTGAATATCTTATAGGGTCAAAATTCTTGGCTGACATACCTCTCATCATCATTAGACTTTCACTCTTTTCATTGGATTCATTCTCAAATGGTGAATTAACTGCACTTTCACTGGCATTAGCAAGCTGGCATATATTTTGTTGATGAAAAGATAGATCTGCTGCTATAGACTGTTGATGACAAAAAGTAGTAAACATTAGAAACAGCTCATACACATATAGATATACATTTACTAGATTTCCATAGCAACATTCAGCCTTTGTAAGAACTATCATATGGTCATAAAAGTAAAGAGTGAATACAAAGTATCTACTACCTCCGGAACGAAATATAAGTAAAATTTGATCAAACTAAGTATATTAAGAAGTGCAGTCAATAGTGTTTAGTATATGCAATCTCAATAAATAAAATAAGTCTATTTCCTAAATTACACTTAATGGCTAATAAATTGACTCATTGAAAATACAAAATCGGCTTGTAAATGAAGATTGCCTCTATTCATAAGCTTATGTTCAAGTCATCTCACATCTAATGTGAGACTTCATGCTTGTGGGACTCTTAACACACACCCTCACTCCCAACACTATTGGGCTTGGTGCGTGGATATAAATGGTGGGTGGTCCAATAGCAGAAACCTAATAACAGATGGCGTGGCCCAGCAAATCTTGGAGTAGACTCTGATACCATCTTAGAATTTGGGTTGTGCCTAACTCAACCCTACAAAACGGCTTATAAGATGAGGATTATCTCTACTTATAATCTCATATCCGATGTGAGACTCTTAACAAATATAATATCATTAAATAGGAGAGAAGTAAAGCGTGTTTGGTTGCGCTGTTTCCTCTACCCGGACTCGCCCATTAATAGGTGGCCCAATGGATCTTGGAGGAGACTCTAATACCATCTTAGAATTTGGGTTAGGCTTAACTCGACCCTACAAAACTGGCTAGTAAGATGAGGATTCTCTCCTTATAAACTTGTGTCCAGACAATTCTCACATCCGATGTGAGACTCTTAACAGATAAAATATCATTAAATAGGAGATAAGTAAAGCGTATTTGATTGCGCCGTGGGATGCCACAGCAACACGTCTGGAGCCTCTCACACATACAAAATGAGAAGCTAGGATTTGGTGTGTAAAAAAAAAAACGCGCGTTTGCAGGCTCTCCAGACGGAGAAACAAACACTCATGTAGTTAACATTTGCTGAATTGATGAAGCAAAATTCGCTTATAATTCATTCAGGGGGTTATCTAGGAAAGAAATCCACAAAAAATGTAATGGCACCCAATATTACAAACTAATATCGAGTGACTTTTTCCTCTTAGCCAATGTCTATGATCTTTTGGAATCATAATCATAAAAATTATTAATTAAGTACCACCAACCACTATAACTAAAATCTGTGTACAATATCTGAAATGTGAAATAGTAAAATTATTGTGTTGTGGAATAAAATACAATATAAACCTGATTTGCTGGAGAGAGAAATATCAAAGAAGCAGCAAGGCCAGATAAGACATGTTTGGTCAGAACCTTACTTGGAAGATCCAATGAGCACTTCAACTGTGTTTTTCTTGACACTCCCCTGCATTGTATACAAACCAAAATAGTTGAATATAAAAACAAAAACTTAGGATTCAAGAACAAAACTACAACAATAATTGACATAATAGTAGAAAGTAATTAATGAAAAGGAAAAAGAGAGGATTTGGTTTGTTACCTATGATGATGATGAATGGGAGGAGGAGAAGAAGAAGTATAGTAAAGTAGATGAGGTGATGATCTTAGAAAAATCTCTACCATGACTTTGCTTTATCACTTGTCTACTGTGTTGTGTTGTGTTGTGTTGTGTTGTATTGCACATTATGATGATCTTTCTATTGTTCTGGTTTTCATGACACAAAAGATCTTCTTGAAACATCATTGTTTAAAACGGTCCCATGATTGAAGCTGGGCCTGTCTCACTTTCAGAGTTTTATTTCTCAAAAGACAATGCTATCTACACCACCTATTTTTGCTATGAATAGTGCTAACTGCTAAGGCAACTCATCCACCTACTTAATTATCCTTATAATTTCTTTTAGTTTATGGATTTATGTTGGATTTTAAAATGTTTAATAACTCAAATTTTGCAGTAGAGATCTAATAGAATTGAAATTTTATTGGAAAAGAGGTGGGAAACTAGTTGAGCTAAGAATTAAGGAGTTGGAGGTTCCTTCTATTATGAACAAAAATTATTTATATTTCACTACTTTGGTTTGTATGCTGATTAGAAAGTAATGTTAATTTAGCTTTTTTGGATTGGTGTAGCAATTTTTTGGCTTGTTTATGATGTTTTACGTTTTGTCCTTCAATTGTATGAGTTGAGACTGTTGAGTACCTCTTGTATTTCTTATAATTCATTTTTTATTATTAAAAAAAAGAAGTTGGGGGTTCAAAATTCAAATCTTAGCAAAAATAAATTTTATTGGAAAAGTTAAGGTGGTTATTGAACTGGAATTTCAAAAACTTTTAATTTTTTTTTTCAAATGTTCAATAAATCACTTTGTAAAGTTTGATAATGAATTGAACTACTCCTATTTTATATATATATATATATAAATACATGTATTATTGTTGCATAAATGCAACTTAGATGATACTTATATAGATATTTATGTGAGGTCATATTTATCTGAGAAACTACTAGGTTTTTAAGTTTTAAATTTATTGTACTGTTATTTTTTTTAGTTATCTCTGATAGAAATGTATTATACTGTTATTTTATCATTTAATCTCCTTTAACATATGTAAATTTTTCATTAAAATATCCATCACAATGAAAGTCACATTAACCATCACGGTGCAATAAGATAACGAATGTCAACTAATAGGGTAACCATGCAACAAGTTTAAAATGTAAAAGAACAATTTGTTACATAAAAAACTTAAATGACTTCATTGTTACCTAAAAAATTTAAAGTATCTAACTGGTATAAACATGATGTAAGGTAAAAGATCCACTTATTATTCATCACAGTCAAACATATGCCTTATAAAGGCTTTACAACCACTAATGGATCACAATAAAGGGTATTGGGCTTAAACAAGGCCCAATCAGCCCAACAAGCTAACAAAGTCCTAACAAACCCTCCCTTAAACTGATCATACTAAGCTAGGATCAATTTAATCAGGATTTCAAGCAACAAAAACAGAAAAAACAGAAGAGAAACTATGCTGAGATAAGCATATCACAAGATATCACTTAGATCACAAACCCCTAAGCCCTCCCTTAACCTGCAGAAGGTCTCTAGCTTCAATGCCTTTGTCATGATGTCTGCAAGTTGATCTTGTGACTTGCAAAACCTGAGCTCAATGATTCCATCTTTGTTAAGATCCCTAAGAAAGTGATACCTAACATCTATGTGTTTGCATCTCCCATGTAAAATGGGATTCTTTGACAGTTTGATGGATGAACTGTTATCACAATTTATTATAGTAGCAGTCTTTTGATTCAAGTGCAGATGAGCTAGTACATTCCTTAGCCAGATGCATTGACATGCACTAGAAGCTGCTGCAACAAACTCTGCCTCTGTGGTGGATAAAGTGACAATGGGTTGCTTCTTAGAGGACCAACAAACAGCACTAGAGCCTATTGTAAACACATAGCCTGAAGTGGATTTTCTATCATCATAGTCACCTGCATAATCACTGTCAGTCCAGCCCTGCATAATCAAGTTTTGCTCACCATTGCTTCTATACATCATTCCAAAATTTAAGGTACCCTTTAGATATCTCAAAATTCGTTTGACTGATGCTAGATGCATTTCTGTTGGCCTTTCCATGTATCTTGCAGCTAAGCATACAGAAAATGTTAGATCAGGTCTAGTGGCAAGAAGATACATAAGGCAGCCTATAATTCTCTTGTATTCAGTAGCATCAACAGCTTTGCCCTTCTCATCTTTGATCAACTTGCTCCCAGGCACAATAGGGCTGCATACTTTGTTGCATTCTTTCATGCCAAATCTGTCTAAGATATCTGAAGCATATTTGTGTTGACAAATGAAGATTCCTTGCTTGTTTTGCACAACTTCTATTCCCAAGAAATATTTCATTTTGCCAAGATCAGTCATAGCAAATTTATTTTTCATGGAATTTTTGAACTCTTCAATCATGCTAGCATTATTTCCAGTGTAAATAAGATCATCAACATACAGGCTTACAATCAAGATCTTACCTCCATCACCATGCTTAACAAACAGAGTTGGCTCATGAGGACACTTGTCAAACTTTTCTGAATTGAAGTAAGACTCTATTTTGCTGTACCAAGCTCTTGGTGCTTGCTTTAAACCATATAGAGCCTTTTTGAGTTTATAGACCTGATCACTTTCCCCTTTATGGTAGCCAAGAGGTTGTTCAATGTATACATGCTCAGTTAAGTCACCATGAAGGAAGGCACTTTTTATATCTAGCTGATAGATACTCCACTGATTGTGAGCTGCCAATGATAGAATAGCCCTTATTGTATCCCATCTTGCAACAGGAGCAAAGACTTCACTATAGTCTATACCATGCTTCTGTGTGTAGCCTTTTGCCACCAGTCTTGCCTTGTGCTTGTCCACATTCCCTTTTTCATTGAATTTAGTTTTGAAAATCCATTTGACACCAACTGCTTTCACACCTTTAGGTAGAGTAGTCAATTCCCATGTATCATTAGCTTCTATTGACTCTATTTCATTATCCATAGCAATTTTCCAGACATCAAGCTTACTAGCTTCTTCATAGCTACTTGGATCTTCATTGGTGGAGAACATGGCAATAGCTAAATTTTGCAGCTGTTGATCATTTTGATTGTCTATATTTTCTATGCCAGTCACATAGTCTCTGAGGTATTCTGGTGGTTGCCTTGTTCTTGCAGGCAAGACATTATCTTCTGAGTCATTACTAGAGTTACCATCACTGTCATCAATGCTAGCTGGATAAGTTTGATTGTTCTCAGTATCACCATGCTGTTCAGCATCCTCATCATGTTGCAGGTCAATTTCTTTGTCTTCATTGTCATCAACTGTATTCACATCAATAGAAGACTTAACTTTCCCTTTACCATTCCAATTCCAACTCTTGGATTCTTCAAACACAACATCTCTGCTCACTATTATCTTTTTCTCAATAGGGTTGTACAATTTGTAGGCCTTAGATTCCTCACTAACACCAAGTAAGACACATGTAATGCTCTTACTATCCAGCTTTTTCCTGTGAACATCAGGTACATGTACATGAGCTATGCATCCAAAAACTCTAAAGTAATGTACAGAAGGTTTTATTCCACTCCATGCTTCCTCAGGGGTAATATCTTTAACAGCATGAGTAGGACTTCTATTTATGACATATGTGGCCCATTTGACAGCTTCAGGCCAAAATTTCTTAGGCATGTTTCTAGCAGAGATCATACTCCTAACCATATTAAGAATGGTTCTATTTTTCCTTTCAGATACTCCATTCTGCTGTGGAGTGTAGGCAGTGGTTAATTGTTTCTTTATACCAACAGAGCTACAGAATTCATTGAACTCATTAGAAGTATATTCACCACCCCTATCACTTCTAAGACACTGAATTAGACAGCTGGATTCTGTTTCTACTAGAGATTTGAACCTTTTAAAACACTCAAATGCACCAGATTTCTCATGCAAAATATAAGTCCATGTTTTTCTAGTATAATCATCAGTGAAAGTGATGAAATACCTGTTACCACCATTTGATGCAGGAGTAATTGGCCCACATATATCTGAATGCACCAGCTCAAGTTTCTTTGTTGCCCTCCAATTTGCCTGCTTAGGAATGCTATCTCTATGTTGCTTCCCCACCAAGCAATCTGTGCATTTGTCTTCAGAGTCTTTCAATTTTGGCAAACCTTTGACCATTTGTTTAAGATGCAGAGTTTTCAAACCCTTAAAACTGAGATGAGCATACCTATTATGCCATAAAATGGTCTCTGCAGAAGTAGTAATTTGAAAGCACTTGGGCAAAATCATGGCAGCCAGAACAATATACATTCTATTTGATGTCATTTCTGTGGTTAGAATCAAGCCTTTCTCATCATGATACAATTGACACATATCATTTTTAAAGACTATAGTGAGGTTTCTTTGTTGTAATTGACCAACACTGAGCAAATTATTGCTAAGACCAGGTAGATAATACACATTAGTTATGACATGTACCTTATCATTAATGTTCAGCTTCACATTCCCTCTACCCATGACTGCCATTTTAGAATCATTACCAAGCTTGACTGATTCTCTGAATTGATCATCAAATTCAAAAAACCACTCCTTAGTTCCTGTCATATGATTGCTACATCCGCTATCAATGTACCAAATTCCTTCAGCAAATTCAACACTACTATGATCAGAAAAGGCCATTAACAACATTTCTTCTTCTTGTTCGACATAATTTGCTTCCCAATCAGGGCATTCATTGCGATAATGCCCAAGCTTGTGACATTTGAAGCATTCAATCAACTCCTTACTCATTCTACCCCTGCCTCGACCTCGTGAGGGATTTCTTCCTCTACCTCCGCCTGAGTTACTCATCTTTAGTGCTTGATCATCACTGGATTCTTTCTGATGTTCTTTCTGACCCCTCATTCGTTGTTCATGAACCAATAAGCTACTTTGAAGTTCATCAATGGAGAGAGTTGTTACGTCGTTGGATTCTTCAATAGAACAAACCACATAATTGAATCTTGCAGGCATGGATCTTAGAATTTTCTCAACAACCACTACTTGTTCCATTCGTTCTCCATGTGATGTCATGCGATTAGCTATAGCGAGCGTTCTTGCAAAGTAATCATTCACGGTTTCACTCTCCCCCATTGCAAGAACCTCGAATTCGCGCCTCAGAGCCTGTAATTGCGCGCGTTTAACCTTGGTGGAGCCTTGATACTTTCGTCGCATCGCTTCCCAAATGTCGCGTGCAGTATCACGAACAAGAATTGTTTCAAGAATGGATCGATCAATCGCTTGAAAGAGATAGTTCTTTACCTTCAAATCACGCAATTTGCTATCTTCTGCTGCTTTACGTTGCTCCGCCGTTGCATTTGCCGGAGCGATTGTGACGCCGGTCTCTATCAAACTCCAATACTCCTTTGAACGAAGGAGGTTCTCCATAAGCATAGACCAGTGTTCGTAATATCCGTCAAATCGAGGAATCGTCGGTTGCATGAAATTGGAGGATTCCGCCATTGATTACGGTGAAGAAAGCTTCGAAAACGAGCAAGAAAGATGAACACGGACGCAGATAACCGTTGCAACGGTTGTAACGGTCTAGAAAGAAAGTTTGTTTGGATCGGGACCCACTGATACCAATTGTAAGGTAAAAGATCCACTTATTATTCATCACAGTCAAACATATGCCTTATAAAGGCTTTACAACCACTAATGGATCACAATAAAGGGTATTGGGCTTAAACAAGGCCCAATCAGCCCAACAAGCTAACAAAGTCCTAACACATGAAACTTAAAAGAACTCTAAAATATATTTAGTCTAAATGTGAGGTTAGAACTCTTACACCGTTTTAAAAACACTTTATAAATGAGAGAGTGGCAAACCCAATGTCGCTTGTTAGGCAAATATTTGGTATCCAACTCGCTTGTGTCATTACTCTTGACCAAATGTGGGTGATCCTCGAGCTTCCCTCATGACCCAACAATATGTTGGAATATAGTCTTAAATCAGCAATTCTCTAATTCTCAATACTTAATGTAAATGGATTCTGTGTGTGTTAATTATTCGGTTCCTAACGAAAGAGCCCCTAATATTGTGAAGTTGAATCTCGAGGTATATAAAATCTTGCCAATAAAGAATTTCACCTAGTAATGCGGTGAATTTTACTAGCAAACTTTTTTAAAAAAGTAATCTTCATCTTCTTTTCACTCGAATTTAATCGAAACATATCTCAAATTCAAATTTTGTACAGTAATTTACATACATGAATCAGTCTCAATTGTTAATTTAAAATGAAATATTCTAAATTTTTAACACAATTTTATAAAACAAAACAATCTCAATTGTAAATCAAAAATTAAAACTGTCCAAATTGATTACATCAACCTGTTATAACAAATCCTTCGTAGCTATCCACACTTTCCTTTCAATTGTAGGAGTATTAAAATTGTGTGAACCCACCGAAAGTATTTCACGTACAATACACGCATTATTAAATTTTGGGAACACAAACTCTTCACTACTTTACTAAACAAAACAAAACAAAACCCACTTTGAAACTTTACCTAACTTCCATAATTAAAAAATAACAGAAAAATCATGTTTGTACAAGACCCCATCACTGATCAACATGTCGGCCTGTGGTTTAGCATCATTCAAGTCGTGTGCTTTTTACTTTCATTCCCCTTTCTCAACACGTGTTTTTGTCTTCTCACCACCAACAACTAACACTCATTTTAGTATAAACTTAGGTAGTGACTTGTTGACAATTATTTTTCCCTTGTCGTAACTCCTAACATTTCGTAATACTCCTATTGTAGGGTACTTGACACATATAATCCTATTCTTCAAGGAAATGGATTTCCTAATGTAATTATGTGATGCAGTTATAGTTATGAATCATCATCAAAGGGCTCGTTTGATGGTTAGGATATAATAGAAATAGGATTGGATAAAGAGTTAGATAAGAACATGATAGAATAGTGACATAATAGACACTTATCATATCATGCACAAATTTTAATAAATAAGATAACATTTGGTGCATGCTTGATCTTCTTAATCAACGTTCCACAAATATAAAGATTGAAATATGAACACGAGAGAGAAGAGAGGGGCGGGGGGGAAATAAGGATTCACTTATCCTTACACTGACAGGATAATTTTAACCCAACAAAAACTCAAGATATAAATTACAAAAGAGTGATAGAATATGACTAAAAAAGAGAATAATTTATCATATCTCATTGGTGCATCAAACAAAAGAGTAAAACATGATATTATATAATTATCATATCCTGCTCACTATCATGACCATCAAACGGGACCTAAATTGATGGATGCGATTATTTAATTGTGTGACGAATACCCTAGACCGTCCAATTTGATATCAATAACTTATATTGCAAATTGTGTCAAACTGCTACTGCAATAAATTTAAGTCCCGGTTCAGCATTATTATTCGCTTCATTTCATAATATTTTAGGGTATGTGACACTGATTTCATAAAATTAAAATTCTTCCTTTTTAGTCATTGTTCTTTAACCACCATCGCAATAGTCTTTCACCTTGTCAAACAACATCTCCACCAAAGAATATTTATGAGCAAAAAATTCTACTGTTTCTTTCCTTCCATAGACTCCAACAACAAGTCAATCACTCCAACAACAAGTCAATCAAACCATTTATAAATGTGATCAAACTTCTTCACAAAAAACATAAGCATTCTAAAATTGCGAAGCTTGATCACCAACAACATTTGCTAACGGACCATACACACATAACCAAAGAAGAATTTTATTCCAGGAAAAATGAAAAAAAAATTGCAACAAAAAAACAAATGGTTGGAAGTTTCAGTTACTCTACAACCATATATCTGCACATAATGTCGAGTTCAAATGAGTCATTCCTAGACGAAGCAAAATATTTTTTGTTGGAAGCTTATTATTTAATAACCTCCAAGAAAAAAAGCACTTTCAGAAGAGCAATTTTTTTGAACAAATTTAAAAGAACAGTTTTATTTCATATAATGTCATTATGGACAGTCACCGCTATCAAAATGATGTAAGTTGACCTTTTAAATTTTTAGAGAAATTTTTTGATAATCTGAACGGTCAAAGTTTAAAAGATAACCAACATAGTATGTGTTTTTTTTTTTTTTGATACATACCTCATTAAAATCATTTTATTTGAGAATTTAATTTAATTTTTCTTCAAACAATATGTATATATACCTCATTTATACTAAACCAGGGACGGATTTACCTACATAACATTGGGGTCACCTGACCCCACTCCTTTCATTTTACTCCAAGCAATAATAACACAATTTGAGGGATTGACCCCACTTCAAATAGGTTAATGTCCCCACTCATCACACAGACACTCACTATCCCATAAGCACACACTCACTCACATGCTAACTAGTGCCCCGGACACTAGTTAAGGATACCAAAAAGAAAAATTTTGCATTGGAAATATCACTTTTCTTTCTTTTCAAACATTGATTACACAACTTTTCATGTAGTTTTACTATTTTAAGTATTTTTAACCAATAGGGGCACTAGTTTGCATTTTCCTATTATAAATTATAAACAATAGTACTATAGAAAAGTTAATGTAATTTACATTTTGGGAATTGAAGTTTCGCCTTTAAAATTTAACAAATACACATTGTGTTTTCTTTTGAAAAATGTTAATGTAATTTCAATTTTGGGAAGTGGGCAAGTATATATTCCCTATTTATAAGAACTAGTTTGACAAAATACAAATTTTAAGAAAATTGATTTTTGTATTAAATTGGTTGACAAATTATATTGATTTTTCATATTTACCTTTAGTAATGACTTTGCTATAATTAATAAAGTATCCACATACAAAAAATAATTAAATGCTATTCAAAAAATTATATAAAGTAAATAAGAGTAATTTTGGAAAAAAAGAATCAATGTTATTGATAATTGCAAAAGAAACTTATAAAAAGAGACAATTTTTTTGTCAAACTAACTCTTATAAAAAGGGACGGAGTGAATAACAATTCTTTTTATAAGAAAAAAATCACTTTTTAGATTCATTAAATATAATTGATGTTTCTGGTCTATAATATATACTATGAATAAATCAATTATTCAATGAATTTAAAAAGTTAACTATTTCTTATAAAAATTATCGGACGTAATAAGTATAACTTCGACCCCACTTATTAAAATTCCTGGATCCGTCCCTGTACTAAACAATATATTTTTAACTTAAATATCTTAACAACTTCAATAATTTGTTACTAGATAATTCAATATTACGTGTATCACGTACCTATATTTCTACCTTTGCATTTAATATGTTTCAAAATAAATAACTTTTAATCTAATAAATTGGTAATGGTAGTTACATTACATCCTCCACAGTTTTGTGGGACACTTTTCTTTCATTATCCAAACTCCTGATCTATGTAACCAACAAAATAAGATCACATTTTAAAAATCATTAATTTCTTTTGAAATACTCTTTAAAATTATTATGCGGTTAGGTTCGTGGCTTTATTATTATATAATACCTTGGTGAAGAATTTTGGTGTATGGTGCAACTGATCTAAGATAAGTAGCTAGCAGCCTAGTACAAAAAAAAAAAAGGAATATTAAAATATCGGTATAATCTTATAGTGCAACACTTATAATATTTTTGTCGTTGATGACTCTGAAAGTTAGTTGAAAATTGAAAAAGTAATTCAATGGTGATTTTTCTCCCAAGTTATTATGTTCAAGAAAAAATTTTGTCCCTCAAGTATGGATTTGGATTAGTCGTTGATTGCATGAAGTTGTGCAGTCATGACTCATGACTTGCTGATTGTTTGACAAAATATCCTTCTATTATGGACCATTTGATCTTCATCAGACAATTAAAAATCAATGACTTCACGACTGCATGCAGTCAATAACTGTGTAGAATCTGGATCCCTCAATTATGAATTGGTCGAATAAGATTTTTGAATTACTGTAAATTAAAAAATACGTACTCCTGCATAACATATAAAATAAAGGTAAAACAATTAAAATATGTAAAATACTAGTTTGTTAGCTTGAATGATTGCGTTAAAATATTTACAAAAGTTTAATAGTCTTATTGGCCAAAACAGTGTGACCTACATAATTTAACTTTGCTCAATTATTTATGTGTGTACTAATAATCCGCACATTTGGCTTGATCTTTCTAGCATCGCACGACGTTCTCGTAACTTGGTTTTGTGCTCTTAACTCCTCTAGTTAATGATGTTATAAACACGGAGCATGAGTAAAATGTTCAATTGTGAAGTTCCGTCGAGTTTTGACTATTCTAACATTCATATATGAACCACGACTTTCATGACCTCAATAAACCCTAACAATATTTGACTAATTAACTTGGATTTAGTTGTATTTACACTTTTTTAACTCTATCGATTCTGGGGAGTTCGTTTGACCCTAAATCATTTGTCTTGTTGATTTCATCTAACACGTTAGTTATTTTTTATGTAAACAATTCTCACATGAAAAAAAATCACATTAAACTAGTGGATCATATGAGTTTTGACATCCAGTGTAATGTTTTAATTTTTCTCCAATTCATGACGATAAATTTTTTCTCTCTCTCAAATTCTCCCTTCGCCACTTCTTCCTCTATCCCAATATTTCTCGATGGCATTGCATGAGCACGCCACTGTTATATTATTTGTTCGTTTTCATCATTGTTCTTTCTTTTTAGTTACCATAATGTATATATGTATAAAGTTTCACCACCGTTATCGATGGCTAATTTTTATCGGAGAGTCTGTGGGATTCACAAAATGAATTCTCCTCTTTCAATCAATTTTTTTTTTTTTGCATATAAAATTATAAATCGAACTTCTCACCACCTACTTGAAGTAATAAAAACTATTCCCACAAGCTTTAATTATAAGCAAATGTTATTTTTTAGATACATTCAATATATCCAAATTTATAATTAAGATCGGAGGGAGTATCCATTTAGTGCACTGGCAGAAATTTGTGTTGTGTAGTGTGTATTTTAATCATCCCGTTTGGTGCAAAAGAAAAGACGAGAGGGCAAGATCGCACGCTGCTGCAGCACTTTTTCTTTACCCAATAGATTATGTAACTTGATTCAGATCCACCAATCAGAGAAGATTTGATGTCATTCTTCGTTTAAAAATAACTTAAAATGCATTACATTTTTTTTAAGAGAAAAAAAAAAGTATTTTTCTTTTTTGTTTACTAAAAAAATAGTAGTATTTTTCTCTCGCAAGAATCTTTCACTGCCTTGTTTATAGCTGAGTATTTTTCTTGTATTCTTCATTTTTATAAATAAACTAAACAAATTTTTTTTCTAAACAATTTCACCTAATTTTTATCGCAACTAAGTACTATATATAATACTACCAAATATTAAAATATGGCATTGATCAAAACGACTAAACGACCAACTATATCCGTCCACTTTTTTATTCACAATCACAAACAACACTCCAATCCTAATTATAATAATTTTATTTGTTCTTCTTTTATATCCATAAACTAATAATCAAATGATGAGACTAATCAACAACACATAATATATCTCAATTGATTTTTGGTTATAAAATCAATTCATAATATTCTCAGTCACATATTTATTAGTGACATGAGGATTAGGCAAGAAATTGTGCCACACGGTCACACCCACTAAAAATTCATTACATCACTTACCTTTGTTTTTCTGAAAATTCCACACATCTCATAAGATGCTCAGTCCATCACGACAATGATCATACTATTTTCTTTTCTTTTCTTTTTCTTAATCCTTTTTATATGCACAAGGCGTCCTTGCGTCGGTAGATAATAAAAGAGAACTCATATAATTAATAAAAGAGAACTAGTACAGTATGTTAAATGTTTTTTGAGACAATTCAAAAAATGTAGAGTTAAAAGTATGAGAGATTAAAATAAAAATATACATATTAATATTTTGTTGTTAAATGAATTTTACTTATTTTTGAGCTTATGAAAATGACTTATGCAAATAAATAAGCTTTTATATTGATCCATAAGTTTTCACCGACAAAAATTGTATCTTTATAAGTTATTTTTCATAAACTACCTTGAAAAGATTATAATAACTATGTGATCGATATTTTTTTTTCTTTTTTTGGTGATCGATATTCTCTATTGTGCAAATATAAATAACTACTTAATCTCCTTTTTTATTGGACTTAGTTACATCCTTTTTTGTTGTGGCTAGTTATTAAGAAGAAAAAAAAATTATTATAAAAAAACTGAAAACCTATTTTATGTGGAAGTTGTGCTTAGTTATTAAGAAGAAAAACAAATATTATTTACTAAAAAAACTGAAAATCGATTTTTATGTGAAACTTATTTTTTAAGTGTAAAATAGAAATAATAAAAAAGTCATCCCAAAAATTTGTATCCCCTTTATATATTAGTATAGATACATAAAAATTTATTTATTTGCATGAGTTGTTTTGCATAAATTTAAAAATAAGTCAATTCAAATGGACTAATAGTTTGGTTACATTAATTACTTTCTAATATGGGTGTTCCACTTTCTGAACCAACTCCTATGTATTGTGACAATAAAAATGTCATTTTAAATTGCCCACAACCCAGTTTTTCATGACACCATCTTCAGCATGACACCCATTGCTTTGTTGTTTATTTTTTCCTCCTTGCAATTTGTTGATTTGTTCACAAAGACACATTCTATTAAACGTTTTCATTTTTGATTGACAAACTTTCGATGATCCCTATTACTGCATCGTGAATTTAAGGGGAGATGTTAGATAGTAGTTTATTTTATTATTATTAAAGGTAGTTTGGTCTTTTCAAATCTCCAGTTTATATACTCTATTGTAACTCTTATTTTCTTAGTTTTGTTCATTCTATTGAAACCCTAAATCTAAGGGTATTTCTCTTTCTTTATGTTTCTATATGTCCAACATTGTCAACATCACATACAAATCTACTTATACAGCAATGTAGGTTGCACATTTCTTTTTCTATATAAGAGTAAAAAAAAACACAAATAATAAGGCACAACTTCATGGGGAACAAACTCCCCTGAAGTCTTTTTCAAGAAGTAAATAAACTGACACTACCAACAATAACGTCTAACTTAGTAAGATAGAAACTCCATCGCAAACTTGCAAAGCAAGGGCATCAACATATGCATTAATTTCACGATGAACATGGTCAACTTGAATATTTTAAGCAAAACAACGACCTAATTGATAACGGTTTAATACTATATGCATATTTGTTTCTCGTTGTTTTAATGAAACCTTGATCAATTACATTTATTGACATTGTCCATCGCGAACCATGTTCATATTAAAATTTACCCACAAGAACAAATAAATTATTACATTTTGAGTTGAACTTAACTCAATCTTACAAAATAAACTTTAAAGTGAGAATTGGTTCAACTTATGAAAAGGCTTTCGGTCCTTATCTCATCAATGTGAAACTCATAGCTATCATATCCCCTCACACCTAGAATGTTTGATTAACATCTAGAGCGTGATCTGATATGAACATATGGTCAAGTGGTCTAATATTGGACAAACCTTAAATCATATTCATTTTTCTGAATCCAACAGTCTAATTCAACCTTATTAAATCGACATAAGATAATAATCATCTCCACTTATAAACATATCATCAATCCTTATTTGAAGTTCGCTGTGTTCTATAATTTCTTTTGCCCTATAAAGTTCTAGCCTTCTCTCCTAAACTCTCAAGCATACTTAGTATAGAATTACCAAAGTACCCATTCCATACCTAGTATCCAATTAAGCGGCTATAAGGATTGTATGGTAAACATAATTGTTGGAAAAAACCGGTCAACTGTCTCCTATATATTAAAAAAAAAAAAACCTCTTCTATTCTACTACTCTTGTACTTTAGTTTGGTCCTCTGTTTCTGTGTGAAATACACTTAGTGGGACCCAAAAAACCAAACGCCCCATCATCACCAACAACAACAACAAGAAAGAATAAAGAACCAAAATTTATTGAAAAACTAACAAAGAAGAACAAGAAGAAAAAGAAAAGAAGTTCAATCTCTATTTCAATGTCTAAAAACAGAGCCAAATCTCAATGGCAAAAGTGATTCAACAAACAACTAAAAAGATGTCACAACTTTGCCGGAAAATTGTTCAGGTAGATGTTCGATGGGGTATGATCCAAAGGGTATCTTTTGTTGGTCAGTTTTTTCGATTCATTTGGAATAAACTCATGGTTTGTTCTGTTGGAAGATCACAATATAAAAGATTATCACTTAATGTTTCTTCTTCTTCATCTTCTTCGCCGCCGTTGACGATGGTTTCCGGCAAGAACAGCACCAACTCAATAATGGGTATGAGTCAGATTCTGATTTGGTTAACCTCAAGATTAGTTTGTTGGGTGATTGCGATATTGGAAAAACTACTTTTTTGGTAAGCAAGTTTTTATCTTTAGGCTTCTTTGGGTGGTGATTGGCTTTTGTGATAGTGTTTGAAAGAACTTATGAAAATAGCTTATGAAAATTTTCATAAGTTTTTCAATATAGCTTATGAAAATAGCTTGTAGGATAATAATATATAAAAATAATTTATCTTTATCTGTAAAAATAGCTTATGTAAATTTATACATAAGTGCTTGTACTATAAGCTATAAATAAGTTGATTATCCAAACATGCCTAAAATCTTAAATGTTGAAATGGGTCAAGTTTAGATTTTAAATTTTTCAGTGTTAACTATGTTGGGTTGTTTTTATGTGAATGATTTTTTTAATTTTAATTTTTTTTTCTTTTTCAGATCAAGTATGTAGGAGATGAGGTAGAAAAGAGGAGTTTACAAATGGAAGGATTGAATTTAATGGATAAAACTTTGTATGTTCAAGGAGCTCGTATTTCATTTTGTATATGGGATGTTGCAGGTGCTTTTTTAATCCATTTTCTCTGTTTCATTATTCTACATTTTTATTGTTTTTAGTATATTTAAGTATATTTTTATTATTTTCTTGTTTTGTTGTTACTCTAATTTTGAGTTAGTTTTTGATGGAAAAATTATTATGTGGTGATTAAATAGGTGACAAAAAATCCTTGGATCAAATTCCAATGGCTTGTAAAGATGCAGTTGCTCTTTTGATTATGTTTGATCTCACTAGTCGTTCTACACTAAACAAGTAGGTTCTCATTCTCAAAAATTACTCTAATTTTTTTTTTGTGCTTTATATTTTTTTTTATTAATGGTAGAAATAATTATTGTATTTTGCACTTTTCATGTGTTTTTTGCAGTGTTGTTGGATGGTACACTGAAGCAAGAAAGTGGAATCAGGTACAATTTGAAAATTTACTTTTGTTTTAGGCAATTTGATTACATATTACTTGTTCAATACCTTTTTTATTTTGAAATTAAATTTCTTTTTAAAGTAAATGGTACTTAATAAAGTGTAGTTCCAAATTTTAAATTTGAAATACTACTATAGTTAGAAAAAGTTTTGAGGTAGTTAAAATAAAAATGATTAGAGTTACTACTAAGTTAGTGATATGAGACTTTAGTTGCCTTTATGGCATGATAAGTGGGAAGTTTCATTAAGCTTTAAGGAACATGTGACAAAGATAGGAGCTGATTATTTATAAGTTAATAATGTATGTTAATTTGGTAAAGTTCTATTTCAAGATAATTAAGCTTATAAATTTTATCCATAATTAGACATTATTATATTTTATTGAATTTCTGATGATCATATTACACTTCATTTGCAGACTGCAATCCCCATTCTAATAGGAACCAAGTTTGATGATTTTGTTAGACTTCCTCCAGATGTACAATGGACAATTGTAACACAGGTAATTAAATACTAATCACAACATCATCAACTTACATTTACATTTTAAGTGGGTTTAATTTTCTTAGTTGCTTATATATACCATAGTCCCTAATGCATATATACATTGTGGATCGATCATAATCATCATTATATCAATATTCACGTTTGACTTTAATCATAACTATTTCTAATATCACACCGGTGAATTTGTGCACTATAAAACATTTTTTGGGTATTATTCTTCTAATTTTTAGAAGAAATGTTCCCGATAATTCAAAGTTTGGCCGCAAAATAAGTAAATTCTAACAAAACGTTATTTGCAGCCAAAAACGAACTCAAATTCTCTTAAACGATTTGTTTTAGAGGATGTTCGTTAACTTTTGACAGTATAAAACATTTTATGCCAATAGTGTTTACAATTAAATTTAGCATTTGGCTTAAATTATTACCAAAATCTATCAATTTATGTGTTTAGCATCTAAAATTTTGGGGCCTACATGCATGTTGATTAAAGTTAGATTAGTCATGTTCACATTTTACTACTTTTCCTTTTTAGGGTACAGATTCACATTTCATTACTTTAAATAAAGTGTGTACTTTTTACCATATTATTTGGCTTTTTTCAACATGAAACTAACTTGTACATGACATATATAAATGCAGGCAAGGGCATATGCAAGGGCAATGAAGGCAACACTTTTCTTTTCAAGTGCAACACACAATATAAATGTCAACAAAATTTTCAAGTTTATAATGGCTAAGCTCTTTAACTTGCCTTGGACGATAGAAAGAAATTTGAAAGTTGGAGAACCCATTATTGACTTCTAAATTGTTCTTTACGCTAATTCCTTGTTTTGTACATATAGAATTACTATAATAATAAGAGAGGAAAATAAGAAGAAAAAACAAAATTTGAAAATGAAAGAAAGCAAGTCTCCTTTTGATATTGACTTGGATAAATCAACATTTAGCACCTAGCTAGTTAGGTACATAATTTACGTGTTTTTTAAGGCCATTTTGACTATATTTTACTAAATTTTAGAGGGTGATGAGAACATGTATGGTGTAGCTCATTTTTTGGGGTCATTGATATAATTCCCTAATTCAGATTCCCTGTTTTGGCTAAGGACAAAGTCACGTGTATTTTTTGTATTTGTACATGTTTACTAGTAGTATATTTTTTGTCTCGATTTTGGTTCATTAGAAAAAATATTTATTTATTTATTTTAAAATTTACCAAAAAATAATATAAAGATTTTCATTTTACAAAATAGAAAAGAATCTTTATACATAATTTACAAACACGTATTATTGTTAGAGTAGTCTCATCTCAGGCTTCAAACATCTTTTAAACTGAGATGTCAAGTTGTCTCATACACTTTCTTACGGGAATTTTGCAACATAGTATCATTTAGTCAGGAGTTTTATCCTCTTTAAGATTCGTTATTCTCTAGGATCCCCTCTTGATTTTGTAAAAAAAAAAAGCATCTTGATTTTGTCAAAAAAATAAATAGGAACCCCTCTTGATATATCCCACATTCTCCTTGCAGATATTTTTGATGTGACATTTATTTATCGTTAATTTCATTTTTATTTTTCTCCATGCAGATGCTTTCGTGTGAAATATAACATGCAATATACTAAAATGACTATATGTTTGAAATATATGTAATAGGGAATTTTGAGCCACTTTTATAAATTTGACAAGTTTTAGGTCAAATTAAAAATTTGATAAATAGGGACTAATTCGTCATTTTATAAAATTTAATGACAAGTTTGAATACTTTTAGGGACCCATTTGCAATTTTTGAATTTTTTGGATCAATTTGCAACTTTTAAAATATTATATGGGTCAATTTAAAAATTGTAAAACATATTGGCCGAAGGAATTTCAAATTCCGTTTATTGGTATTGTTTAAAATTTCTTAAATTTAACTTGGATAAAATATTTCATAAATTCTCATCATTTTATTTTTTTTGCAAATTAATCACCCAAACAAAGAAATTTTAAAAGAAGAATTTATATTCCCTAAATATATTTCTTTACCTCAAAAAATTTCACCATTCAAATACACTCTAAGAGTAAAAGATATAAAACTTGGTTGTAAATACAACTTAATTGATAGCTGAACGAATTTTGAGTATATTATTTTGACTACTCAAAAGGAAAAAAAAAAGATAAAAAAGAAGGGAAACAATATACAGTAGTTACTCTTTTTTCCTTGAATTGTGCAAAACTTCCCATCGACAAGAAAAAATATTTATATACTAAAACATGTTTTTTGATAATGTAAAATTTTAGAGTTTAAAAAATACACACTGTCGGTGTAAATAGAGGAAAGGAAAAACATGTGAGTGTGAGCAACTAGAGGAAAGGAGCGTTCACTTTAAGGATACCATGTGTGGGCCTTGGCTTGCTTCCTTAATTATTTGGACTGGACTATGGGGCATGGGCTAACACAAAACGGGTCGGGTCGGGTCGCACACTGTTTCTTATTTATCATCGATCCAATTCCCCATTTCATCTAAAACCCTACTCCACTCTATTCTCTTTTCTTCGTTTCGTCTCTTTGAGTCTCAATTAGGGTTTTGAGAAATCGAAATCACAGTAACAATGTCGATGTCAAAGAGTTCCAAAATGCTTCAATACATCAACTACAGAATGAGAGTAACGATTCAAGACGGTCGTCAACTCGTTGGAAAATTCATGGCCTTCGATCGTCACATGAATCTCGTTCTCGGTGACTGTGAAGAGTTTCGCAAACTTCCACCGGTAAAAGGTAAGAAAACCGCTGACGGTGACCGTGAAGACCGTCGTACACTTGGTCTTGTTCTTCTCCGTGGTGAAGAAGTTGTTTCGATGACAGTTGAAGGTCCTCCACCACCGGAAGAATCGAGATCAAAGGCTGTTAACGCTGCTGCAATGGCTGGTCCTGGTATTGGTCGTGCTGCCGGTAGAGGGATTCCTCCGGCTCCGGTTATTCAAGCTCAGCCTGGTCTTTCTGGTCCTGTTCGTGGTGTTGGTGGACCTGCTCCTGGTATGATGCAGCCACAGATCTCGCGTCCGCCGCAGTTGTCTCAGCCGCCAGTTTCGTATCCTGGTGGTGCTCCGGTGATGCGTCCTCCTGGTCAGATGCCTTATCCTGGACAAGGTCCACCACCTATGGCTAGGGGTCCTCCACCACCTATGCCACCTGGACAATTTGCTCCGAGACCTGGTGGTCCTCCGCCACAGTTTTCTATGCCGCCTCCTCAGTATGGGCAGAGACCTATGGGACCACCTCCTCCTGGACAGATGGTGAGAGGACCTCCTGCTCCTCCTCGTCCTGGAATGCAGCCTCCTCCTCGTCCCGGAATGCCTCCTCCTCCTGGAAGTGGTGTTCCTGTTTATGGTCCACCACGACCTGGCATGCCCCCTCCACCAAATGCTCCTAATCAACAACAGCAACAGTGATGGCAGAATGGATTGGTATGTTTGTTTCTGTTATTTTGTTCTTACTTTTTTCTGTTGATTATAGTTTCTATGTTTGTCTATCTAACTGCAATTTAGAGCCACAGTTCAGAATCATTGGTAACTATAATAGGACACAGTGAACAAGTTGATTAGGACCTAGATAGATTGTGGTTTTATTCTTTTGTTTGATGTACAAGTTGAGGAATTATGGATTAGTAGGTTTAGCTATGGGTATGACTGTTCAAAAATACTGAAAAAACAATCCAAGCTGCAGAATTGAACTGCACTTAAATGAACTGAACCAAGTTTATGAAATTGTAGTTTGTTCACGAATTGTCTCAACCACCACTCAATTACGCTCCATCACAAATTATTTTTGCTAGCTTTGACTCGCTCAACAATTGGAACTTCAATTTCTCTGAATAATGAGCTCTGCTACATTTGCTTTATCTTCTTTGTGTATTTAGCATTTGGGAGATTCTGAACTTATGGGGCTTGTTGAGTTTTGAAGAAATTTAGTTTTGTATTGGTTACAATGTTATTCCTTGAATTGAAATGCATTTTATATCACTCTCTTGAGGTGTTTAGAATCTTTAGATGCTATGATATAGTAGTAAATTAGAAAAATACTTTGTTTGTGTTTGATTTTCAAAATTTAAATTTATTCTGATTGTTTTATGTGTTTGATCATTGCAAGTTAGTGAGAGTGAGCGGGATTTAAAAATGATTTGTACCATAGGATTATGTATTGTACCTAGTTGTAGAACCTTGCGATTCACGCCTTTTGAGTGAATGTGTTTATGCCCATTGCTATATCTTTGTGTATTGTTTTCTGATTTTGCTTCTTGTAGATTATTGCTTATACGCTAGTTTATTTCTTGAGAATCTTGTTCCTATGTATCGATTTTATATAGCTTGGTGTATGTTTTTCTTTTTCTCGTGCGTTACATGAATTCTATTCCTATGTATTGAGTTGATATATCTTCGTGTATGATTTTTTCCTCATGCTTTATCTCTAGGACAAAACATATAAATTGTTTCATGAAATTACTTAAAGTTTGGAGCTGGATTGTCATAACAAGAAATATTGTTATTATGCAAAAGAGGATCTATTAGTAATTAATATTATTTATACCAACTCAACCTAGGAGCAAATACACATAGGAATTCTCGATTAGTGTATTCAACTGTGTGCTTCTGTGAAATCATGTATGTGCTTTGGGTGTATTTGTGTCATGGGTGATGATGGGACATACAGCCAGGTGATATGTATTTTGGTATATACTTTTGAAAAGAGGTGTAAATTTTAAGCAGATAATTGAGTCAATCATACCTATATCCACATCCCATTAGAAAAAAAATGAGTTTTTTTGTTCTGTCCTATATTTTGAAACCAAAGTAGAATTGATTATGCCCTAGAAGTCTCAGATGTATTGGTGTTGTGGCTCAAGTGGTGTTTGTGTGTGTGTGTATTGGGTCTTATTGCTGATCCCAGATTTGAAATCAAAGTTGCATTAATTCTTGTTTTGTTTTTGTGTGAATTTTTTTTTGCCAAAGCTTGTTATGTTACTTTCATTTTGGTAACGGTGTACTGGATTAAGACGAGCCCGAAATATGACTTTTTTTTGTGTTGGAGTTTTTTTTTATTTAATAAATTTTATTCTTGTTATGACTTTCATTGTTGATGTTTAATAAATTTTAACTTGGGCCTAAAATTTATTTTAGGTTAGCATGAGTAACTAAGAACAAATTTTGGTGCAAGGGAGTCTTATGAACACGATCCATTGATTGGCAAAATGTAGTTTCTATACTTAGTTCCAAATTTTACCATTGCTTGATTTATCCTGCTAGAAGAATTTCCGTATAAGAATTTAGTATGATTCATCATTCATTCCATTTACTATGATTTTGATGGCTTCATATGTTGCCAATTACTGCTTGAATCAGTCTTGCATTGTGCATTGTAATGTAATTACTGTTAAAGACTGTATGTGAAGGAGGGTCAATTGGGTGTAGTTTTGGTAGTAAGATACAATTGTAAATTACAAAGATATTGCTCCACCATTAGTGGCCATATAAGTGATACGTTGATGTTAATTGAATTTCAGAGGTGGAACATGTGTCCAAAACAGTGTGTTTCTAAATTGCCACTTTTTCAGAACAAAATTACTGCACTTAACTGAGTTCTAATGAAATTTTACATTGCTGTAGTACAGTTGTACATAATCTCTTGACTCTTTAAGTTAAACGTCTTGTATATGCTTGTCTTACTTCATCTTGTAGTAGGTTTAGTTTTTCTTGATTGACCTGTGTTGTAACTAACATGTCTCAGTTTCTTCTAGTTTGTTCTTAATGCAAAACTTTAAATTGTGGCAGGTTTCTTCTTGCAGGAGCTCTGAAGATATGGACATTGGACTTTTACGACAAACTCAATATCAACCTCATAACCTTGAAAGTAATTGCTGCTTGTACAACCTTTGAATCATTCTCTTATTAGGTTTTTTTATCTGTCGTGGTGAGAATATGTTATGTTAGAACAACATTTATCTTACGGAGGAAGTTATTGTACTGCAACTTGAGTGTTAGACATGTAAAATCGGCTGTGTAGATTGTTGGAAAAATGCCGGATTGCTAAATCAGCATATTGATTTCTAAATGTAGGGCATGATCTCTATCTTCTCTTAATCTTTTGGGCTATATAACATTAATATCATCTTGGAATTGTTCCTTCCTTCAGTAGTCTTTTATTTTGGCACTGTTCTCATTATAATTTAGCTATTTTCATGATTTAGTTCTTACAAAATTAGTTTAATTCTATCTATATTCTGCACGCTTTTGTTTGTCAAATGATTGAAAATGATTAACTGAAAATTGGTAATTTGAGAAGTGTTCTCTTCATAGTGTTGTTACGTATCAACTTAACTCAGCTTACTGTAATTAAAGCCTTACATCAATGACATTCCATAAGGCAGACAATGGTAAATAAAGTGATTGAACAATATTAAATTTGTGTGTAAAAATAAGTTCTAGAAATACAATTTTTAGTTTCAAGTAAAATTTTGGAGAAATCTATTTTACCATAGAGAAATCTAACATGTCAAAATTAATTTTAAACTTCGAAAATTAATTTTGACTCCTATATAAGTGAAATCAAACCTACATTAAGCAATTATCACACTTTTATGTCCTTTTCGTTTGAATCAAATCTCTGAGATTATTCATTCGAAACATTTTTAAAAAAATCAGTGGAATTAACATCATTGAATAACATCCCACCCTGGATGCTAATATAACCAGAAATAAGGAAAAAATTTGTGTTGTATCTTCCATTTCCCTTCCTTGGAGCCAGGGACGGAACCAGAAAAAATTATTAAGGGTGGCGGAAGCATAACTAACTTCCTATTTGATAATTGCATACACCTTAGCTTAATGGCAAATAAAAAACATATATTCTATTTACAAATTCTAGTTCAACTGACAGCAATACCGAAATTGTTAAGTCGGACGCTATGAGCGGAATTCAAACATCAATTTCTCCATTTTATTTGTATGAGTTTCTATTTGTTTATCATTTCGTCTATATAAAAAAAATATCAATGAGTAGTCTAGTTTTTTCAAATATATGCTATTTTAGGATATGTTTTTTTTACATAAACGAAATGATAAACTATTAGAAATGATAAACCACTTCGTCTATCTAAACCAAGTGCAAAGAAAGTAGTCTAGTTTCTTCAAATATATGCTTTTTTAGGATATGTTGGTTTATCATTTCTAATGGTTTATCATTTGGTCTATGTAAGTCATGTGTTTGCTAAAAGAAACTAGACTACTTGAAAATAGGAACTCACTTTAAGTTGGTTATTTATTTACTTTACTGGTTAGTGAGTTAAATTAAAATAGGCTTAATTACATATTTGGTCTCTTGTGTTTATTTTAAGTTTCAATTTGATCCCTTAAGTTTACAAAGTTTTAAGTTGATTATTTAGTCAAATTTCAGTTTAAATCGTCTATGTAGCTAACAAATTTGCATATGTAAACAACTTAGTAGGATGTCACGTGAAATTTTTTTATGAAATTAACTCAAAATTTAACATAAAGTTAGAAAATATTAACTCAAAATTTAATAAAAAGAACAAATTATGTTGATATCCGTAACATAGGAGACTAAATTGAAACTTTTAAAATATAGAAGACCAACTTAAAATCTAAAATAAAGATAAGTGGCCAAATATGCGATTAAGCCATTAAAATATTAACAAATATTATTATTTCATAAGCATAGTATAGTGTATCTTTATTAAAGAACGTGTGGCAAAGAGAAGGGTGGCAGACTATAAATTTTTTTAAAATGATAGGGGTGGCAGTAATTATGTATACATAGGAATAGTGTGGTAGTGCTATGTATATGAAGGGTGGCGACTGCCCCATTTTATTAATACGTAGTTCCGTCCCTGCTTGGAGCACAATTTCAGATACGTATGCTGATAGAATAGCATACACTTCAGTGATTCAAAAACTCTTCCAAGAATAGCCAGCTGAATGTTTTGTACTTAGTGATGGTTCTAGCAATCAGATTAAGCATGCTCCAGTACAAACTATAACCACATCATCCAATCTTTCTTTGAATCATCTTCAACTTCTCGAATCTAAAACCATAACCAATTAAAAGTTGAAACTCAAGTCTTGTTGCCAATTTATGCATAAGTCATTAGAAATTGTGTTCAAGAGATGAATAATGTACCTGATTGTCATTAACAGTGAAGCTTACACTTGTAAAGTCACACAACCCGAGGAAGCTATTTTCAGTTCTCCATTACGGTAACACCATCTGGTATTTTAGTTTGGGGTCACAATCACTAATAATTCTCCACCGATTTATCCAACCAACTCATCCCAACGAACCAACTAACAGTTCATTAAGCGACCTCTCATCAAAATAATTTGTTTATTAGAGATCGCTTAGTGAACTGTCAGTTAGTTCGCAAGGGCTGGTTTTAACACGCTTCATCTTCTCTTAAATCATTTGAGCCTCATATTTGACCATTTTAGAAGACATATTTGACCATTTCACACACTTTAAAAAAATGTAATAATAAAAACATCGAAGAAGTTTAGTAGCATATTAATCTCGATTTATCTCAAAGATGAATTATAACATATTTATATGGATCACTTTATGGTGATCATTATAGGAAATCCCTTTAAGGATTTAATTTTCTCGAGGTATCAAATTCATATACTCGAAGATATTACTTAATCAAAATGAATAAATCTATTTATTTACTCAAACAATCTATATGCATAATGCATTGATCTCGTATACTTTTATTAGTGAATATTTTCATACTAGAGATACGAGAGTCAAATCATTTCTCTATTTTTAAGAAAATATTTGTTAATGAATTTGTTATAATTGAATTGATGTTCATGTCAACGATATAGGTTATTTAAGGAATAAAAATCCTATAAAATGCTCACGAAAATGTATATATATATAAAGAAAACTGAAAAATATTATATAGCTAACCCTTTTTGGGCTTAGAGGGAGTCTCAGCTAAATCTCTAGCTGACACCTTTGAGGAAATAAGAAGAACAATTCAGTTTTTTATTTATGAAAAAACTAGTAAAGAAAGTGTGATATATATATATAGAGAGTGAAGGGAAGGAGGGAGAGGTTGGGTCCTTTACTTGGTACATTTGGGAGGGTAGGTAGCTAGTGTATGTGTTAATTCAATCTTATCTAAAGATTTTGAGGTATAAATTTTTTGTTGATTTTTCAAAGATTGGAGGCTATGAAAATGAAGCAGAGGGAGCAGTTATTGTTTTTGTCTCTGCTATGTCTACTTGCTATTTGCTGAAGGTGACCCTATTGAAATCATACTTCTATGGACTTGTTGAAGATAAGTGTTTAACTGTCCAAGAGAGAATAGAAAATGAGGCTTCGATGTTTTTTTTTTTCGACTTGTTCACAAAGACTTGACGATTTCTTTAGTGAAGTTGATGTACCCATAATTAAGGACTTTTAATTTTGCCACCCTACTCCTTTACTTGCGCGCTCTATTTCGGATTCTAAATAAATTGAATGATTTTCTTAGATAAATTTTTTTCATCTTTGAATATATAATGTAATGTTTTATTTGGAGGGACGAAAACTGAATGATTTAAAAATATGAGGATAAATTTCGTGAATAAATGAAAATGGGACCAAATATGTAATTATGTAAAGTAATTTATATTTTTGGTTTAGTAGTCTAGGTCTAGGGACTAGAATTTTATTTTTTAATGTGAATAAGTGGCAGTATCATGCTTCGATCCATATTATTGCAAATTAAATTATTATAGCATCGTCAATATTGCAAATCCGTATGCACAACTATTCCGAACATTTAAATTTTGTCATATCAATTGCATGCTACATTAGGCCGTTTTATGTTATTAACTCGGATGTTGTGTGCTTGTTCGCAGATTCATCCTTTTTAATTTTTAGCGAATTTGAATATGTAATGATTGATGTACTATACCAATTTGAATGAATAAATATCGTTATGTTTTAGTAAAAAAATAAATTAGAGTTCAAACTCAGATCCCTACATTTTAGATGTAATATTACTATCAATTGAACTATGCTTACGGTGATATATAAAAGAAATCAAATGTAAAGTATTTTAGATTTTTTTTACTAAAAAGGATATTCATTCTTTCAAAATCGTAGAATACATTGTACAATACACATTCAAAATTGCTTAAAACGGTAAAGAATAAATCTGCAAATAAACTAAGAGCATCCAAGTTAATAGGATACAACGGCAAAATACCTACAATTATAATGAAACTAAAATGTCTGAAATAGATCTGTAATGTTGATAACACCAAAATCATTGATTGAATCTGCACCGGATCAAATCTAATATGACAATTTGAACCGAACAAACACCGCACAAGACGGAAAAACAAAACAATGCCGCACCAAAACGACGAATAACACATCGTTGCACTATAAGACGACAAAATCACAAAAATTAAAAACCACGAATATATTTGAAAAATAGGTTATTTTGGATATTTTCTTAAAAATTAGGGATTTTTAAAAAAAAAAAAAAATCCTATATGTTTTGTTCCTAGCAGAGTTCTGGTGGCATCTTTGTCTCTTTCCGGAGATTTTTACATTGAATTGAATGGCCACTTGTGATCATTTTGTTCAGAAAAATATATATATCTTTTTATATAGAATCAGAAAAATATCCTCTATTCACACAATTCACTTCCCCTGCATATATCAAAGAATGTGCCACGTTCTTCATTATCCATTTACAGGGACGGAACTACGTATTAATAAAATGGGGCAGTCGCCACCCTTCATATACATAGCACTACCACACTATTCCTATGTATACATAATTACTGCCACCCCTATCATTTTAAAAAAATTTATAGTCTGCCACCCTTCTCTTTGCCACACGTTCTTTAATAAAGATACACTATACTATGCTTATGAAATAATAATATTTGTTAATATTTTAATGGCTTAATCGCATATTTGGCCACTTATCTTTATTTTAGATTTTAAGTTGGTCTTCTATATTTTAAAAGTTTCAATTTAGTCTCCTATGTTACGGATATCAACATAATTTGTTCTTTTTATTAAATTTTGAGTTAATATTTTCTAACTTTATGTTAAATTTTGAGTTAATTTCATAAAAAAATTTCACGTGACATCCTACTAAGTTGTTTACATATGCAAATTTGTTAGCTACATAGACGATTTAAACTGAAATTTGACTAAATAATCAACTTAAAACTTTGTAAACTTAAGGGATCAAATTGAAACTTAAAATAAACACAAGAGACCAAATATGTAATTAAGCCTATTTTAATTTAACTCACTAACCAGTAAAGTAAATAAATAACCAACTTAAAGTGAGTTCCTATTTTCAAGTAGTCTAGTTTCTTTTAGCAAACACATGACTTACATAGACCAAATGATAAACCATTAGAAATGATAAACCAACATATCCTAAAAAAGCATATATTTGAAGAAACTAGACTACTTTCTTTGCACTTGGTTTAGATAGACGAAGTGGTTTATCATTTCTAATAGTTTATCATTTCGTTTATGTAAAAAAAACATATCCTAAAATAGCATATATTTGAAAAAACTAGACTACTCATTGATATTTTTTTTATATAGACGAAATGATAAACAAATAGAAACTCATACAAATAAAATGGAGAAATTGATGTTTGAATTCCGCTCATAGCGTCCGACTTAACAATTTCGGTATTGCTGTCAGTTGAACTAGAATTTGTAAATAGAATATATGTTTTTTATTTGCCATTAAGCTAAGGTGTATGCAATTATCAAATAGGAAGTTAGTTATGCTTCCGCCACCCTTAATAATTTTTTCTGGTTCCGTCCCTGTCCATTTAGCTAAAGTTTTTGAGAACTCTCTCCTAGAAAGAAATGGAGAGTGAGTTTGTCAAACGCAGAATTGATATAATTGCAGCTCACTTTGCTCCTAATGAGGATATTTCACCTACCCATCTTCTACCTATGGTAATCTAAACTATGATATCATGCTCTTTTATCTTTTATTTCTTATATGCAAACATAATATTTCATCTACCACTTTATTATTGCATGTTTGTATTTATGAAAAGTATATATTACTACCTTGTATTGATCTTTTTTATTTGTGTTAACGTTCCGGTTCTCAAGAAAATACCCTGATAACCTGGAGTTCGGAAGAAAGGTAAGTAAAATTTGATAAAAAATTGTTATTCCCAGAACTTGAGTTTTTCTAAATGATTTGTCTATAGAGGGAACTTATTAACCATTCAATCTCACTCACTATGTTGTATTGAACATTTTTAATGACTTTGGTATAAAGTAAGAATGATAGTACTACTACATATTTTCCATGTCTATTATGCTACAAGAAACTTCAGAATTTAGTTGTTTTAGTTGAGCCTATATCAAAATTGATAAACTTTCATATGTTACAACAAACTTTAGAATCTATTTGCATATAATTTTTGTTAATAATGTGTGTTAACCTATTTTTCATGAATCTATTTGCAAATTGTTTTGTTAATATATTTTCCTCTACCTATCAGAATTGTAGTGGCAGTCTGAACTCTGTGCTTAGGAGAAGTGACAATAAAGTATATTTCGCGCGACAAGCATCTTCTTCCTTTGGTTATTTTATGAGGCAAGCATCACTTGAAGAGGTACTTTCATTGTTCTTATCAATGAATTAATACTCCACATTGTTATTGGATTTAGATTGAATACAGTCAGGATATTAGTGGCCGTTGGATCAAGATCGAATGGTCCCGATTTCAATTTCATTTACTACAACATCCGATCTTGATCAAATGGTCACCATGTCATGACCGAATGAAAGCGCGTATTCTGACTGCATGCAATTCAAATCTATTGTTTGTTTAATGTACTTTGTTTTCTTTTGTAATGATTTACAACAAACTTTCAGGGTGGCTCAGCTTCCTTTGTTGCTCCAAAAACAAATGTTGCTAAATGTGAAGGTTCTAATTATGCAAGAGCACCATGTTTTGCCAAACCTGCAAGGAAAGAATCAATCCTTTCAAATTCAGTTCTTCAACCAATGACTAGAATGCAAGGCTATGATTTTGATTCACTTGAGCCACCTACATTTTCTAGGCCAGGCAAAAAGTTTAAACAAGGAGAACAATTAAATAATGAAAAAAGAATACATCATTCTGAAATTGGTGATTAGTACTCTGAACTTTGAAAGTTAATTATTACAAGTTATATATTATTTTGTGTAATCCTTATCTTTTTTGTTTTGCAGAAACTGAGTGGTCACCTAGAATGGATGTTGCAGAAGCAGATGGTAAATTTGTTATCATGGTGGAAGTTCCTGGTGTCAATGTTGGTGACATAAGAGTGGAGGTTGATGATCAAAAGTAAGCAGTTTTGACTCCGTATCATGGAAGTTGGTATCTGATATGTGTCGGTGTCCAACATAACATAAACATATGTGATTGATTACATTCAATTAATTTAATTTTTTCAAAAACAAAATTTTGTCGACATGTTAGTGTCATGTTCGGGGTCCGTTCTTGTGTTAGTACTTCATCAATCTTTGAAATTTATGGTACTTTTAGGTATGAAATCTCATTTTCTTCCTAATAAAAAAGTTAATATGTGAATTTTGGCAGGTTATCTATCAAAGGTAAACGCTCTATCAAAGGTTGTCCAAATGCTTCTTCATTATCTTCATATCACAAGAGGGAGATACTATATGGACCATATGAGGTTGTGTGGCCACTTCCAGCTGGTGTGAACAAGGACAATATATCAGCTGAATTTTTGTAAGTTATATTTTAATCTTACTTAATTACCTGGTTCTAGATTATAGTAGCCTCTTTTTTTTTAATTGTATTCACTAACTATAGTTTAAAGAAAAATCTCTGCTTATTTTGGCCTTTTACATTATATTATTTTCTAGTAGTTTTTACATTAATTAGTTTTTGATCATTTGTTTATGTTTTTTGTTCTTTTTCCATTTTCAGGGATGGATTTCTACAAATCATAATTCCTAAAGTTTGAAACTAAGTAATATTGATCATATTGTATCAGAAATGGGCAATGTTCTGCATATAAATCTGTTGTTTCATCTGTATATATAATATTACAATGTACTATGAACAAATGATGGGTTAATTTTGAGTTGGTATACAATAATATACTATACAAATAATGTCCACACATGAGGTCATTCAAAAAATAATTAATTAGACTTGTTCTCCACAAAATGAAGTTATAATCTTGCACCAGCTATATATATGTGATGAACAACATGCTTTCATATATAACATTCATTTTGGTCATGTTGAAAAAATTTAAAATAAGGCTAAATTATTTTTTTGTCTCTTAACTATATTTGTTAGTTTCATTTTGATTCTATAGTATAAGTAATTTAATTGTTTTGCGTTAATTTTTTCATAACTGGAATAGAAGAAATTATTTATTATTTTGATCGGGCCGTCTAATTTTTAGGAGAAAAAAGCAAAAATACCTCCTTTTTGCTTATGTTCAAGGGGAGGAGAACTCTTTAAAATTGTATTAAAATATCAAATTATGCTGGTATATTAAATGATATATAAAATATAGTTTTATGTAATTTTTTATTGTAAAATTGAGATGTATGAGAAATGTGATGTATAATAACTAGCTCATGGGTTACCAAATAAATGTTCTCTTTTATTTTGTATTTTCAGGCTCTGTGGTAATTGAATTGCTTTTGTTATGGGTTGTGTTTCTAAAGTGATGCATGGGTTATGTGTATGAGATTTTTCAAATGTATAAAATAAAAAGATAAATCATTTACAAATAAAAATAAAAATAAAATGGGTTATGGGTTATGGGCATTGTGCATGTTAAGCCCAATAGAAGTGGGAGTGCAAAAGTAAAAGAAGAGAATGTAGCTCAACAATTGTCGGTGCGGGTGTGAACCCAGAAAGTGAGGTGTAATGTTTAAATTAGGCCTGACAGTGGGAAATAATTATTATAATAGGTGCACGAAAAATAAAAATAATCAGTTCACAATTCTAATTAATTGGGAGTTGGGACATCGATCTTGTACTTTGGTAGATAAACCGGTAGAAAGTTGTATTTTTAGTCTTCTATTTTATCAAACTCATAAAAATAAATTCTTTCTTTTAAAATTGAACTTCTTGATCCATCTATTTTAAAAAATGTTGGCATGATAGAAATCCATCAAATTTTGAATTTCTTTGATGAGCAAGGAAAGTGCTACATGAATGGTACAGTGCGTGACAACACCACAATAGTACATACAGGAGCAGAATGCATCATCAACATGCATGTAGTCTAAACCCTCTATAGGGTCATTAAAATACAATGTTAATAGTGCTTGTTAAGTAAATGATAATGTCAGTTGTGTTGCAGCATGTGTTCGTGAAAATCAGGAACAAACCTCTCTTAGGAGGATATTCTTCTCCATTTACACAAAAAAAAATATTCTATCTTCAAGTCCAAAAGAGACAATTCCTACGAGAATTCCTATTTAAAGATCAAATTAACATGGCTATCATTACAAATTTGGTAGATGATCAACTTATACCATTTTTATTGTCATTAAAAAAAATTCTTTTTTTCTTACCATTTTTTGTTTCGGTACAATTCTTTTTTTTCGGTACAATTCTTGTTTCGGTACAATTCTTATCTTACCATTTTTACATCAATTTATATACTAAAAGTTAGTACTACTTACTACTTACCAATTCATACAAAGTATATCAATTTATAAATTTTATATACAGTACATATTAATTGTTCATTCTATTTTTATTTTTCTTTACTAATAATTGATCATTCCACTAATTTTTTTTGTTGGTAAGATCATTCTACTATTTAATGTCATGTCAATTTCATATTTATTTATTTATTTTTATATTATAGCGATTTTGATATTAAATAATTTAGAGATTAGTTTTTAGAAATTTTATAGAAAAGTATAATTTATTTTGTGTTTGTTTATTGTAATAAAAATCACTTTTTTTTAATAAAATAATCTTTAACTTGTTTGGATACAATCTGTAAAAGTGATTTTTTAATTATAGAAGAATCACATTTGTTTTCTCTTTCCTATAAAAAAAATCAATTATTTGAGAAGCTACTCTTAGCAGCTTCTCATTTTTAGCTGTTTTCTGATTATTTTTAGGTTCTGATTTTTTTTAAAATCTGTAACAAACAGATGTAATATTTTTAAAAGTGAGTATTTTTATAAAAAAGTGTTTTTTTTTCTAAAATAATCTATAACAAACGGCCTCTTAATCTATATTTTGAATTAATTTTATTTATGAAGACACCCATTCCATCAAAATTCTAAAGTACCAAAAACTTATAATTTGTTTAAAAAAAAAAAACTTATAATTAATTTTTTTTAAGAGGATAATTCTCCTATTTATATTGCTTACTCTATCAACAACTTCCACCACCACCTTGGAATTTCAGTTTTCACAATGATGGGTTCTCTTGCAATATTTGGCGTGTTATTTTTTTCTCTTTTCATTCAGATACATGGGAGTAATATTAATATTATTCACAAAGAGGCAAAAATAAATTTTTCAAAGAAAGGGTGTAATTTTTTTTATGGTAGCTGGGTGTATGATGAATCATACCCTCTATATGAAAGATCAGAATGTCCCTTTTTGGAGACTCAATTTCAATGTGTTGCTCGTCCTGATAAGCTCTATCTCAAATATAGATGGCAGCCCCATGGCTGCAAATTACCAAGGTATATTACACATCACTTAATTAATTAGTTATTAGTCATCACTTAATCTGATTTAACAATTTTTTTTAACAATTCAAAACTTATTAATAATGTTACTTATGTCCGTCTACATACTATTAAGTCAGACGCGAAACCGACATAAAAATTTCTTATTACTTAACTAGTAACAATACTACCATCTTATTATTATTATATTCCTCTCTTTTGATGCAAGATATATAAAAAGATCTGAGTTTGAACTAGAAATTTTCAACTTTTCATCATACTTAACACTTAAAAAGGTGTTGATTTAAAAATTTGATCCTTCATTGAATTCTTTGTAGCAAAAAAAAAAAAGTGTTGACTAAAAAATAGCAGAGGTTAATTGCAAAGGAGAAAGAGTAGATTAATTGAGAAGTTATTTTATATTTTAAATATTTAAATTTTTCCCGGATAAAATGTAAGGAAATAATTAAGAAGTCAAATGTATGTGGTCTATAATTTATATCAAATACATTTGATTTTTTTTTTAATTTCAATTTGTTTATATTTTTTTGTTACAAAAAGGGTGCAAATTCCAATATTTTAAGCAAAAAATTAAATATGCATGATTCTATAAACCGTTTTTAACTTATTATTATCTCAATAAACTTTGAAGATAAGTTACAAGAAAGTGCACAATTAAATCCTCTTAAAAAAAGTGCTTAATTAGACAAATTGTTTATCGAATTGAACCTCATTTTTTTTTGTTAGCAATAGACTCACCCTAAAATTTGTCATGCTTAATTTTATTTTGCAAGTGTTTACAAAAATAGTACAATTTAAGCTATCACTGTGTGTGCCCTGCTTTGGAAAATTGGAATGAATTAACTTGACTTGTTTGCAGATTTGATGGTGAAGAATTCTTAAAAAGATTTAGAGGAATGAGTATCTTATTTGTAGGAGACTCCTTGAGTTTGAATCAATGGCAATCACTCACATGCATGATTCATACATCTTTGCCACATCTCATGTACCTCTCAGTCAGGGATAACGATCTTTCAACTTTTACCTTTTTGGTGAGATCTTTGTCACCTCTAACTTATTTCATTTTTCCTCCCACTTCTCTTTTATTAGCAATATTTAGCATATATATATATATTGAGAATAATAATAATAATTATCAGAATTTTAATTAACAATATAATTTATCAGTTTATAGGATCCTCCCAATAATATTAACTCAGAGACGACAAGAGTTTAACATTGTAATCTCAATAGACGGACTTTAATTTTATTTTTTTTAAGGATAATTGTAATTGGTGTATTTTCGTTATATATTCACTTTGTTATTTGTATGGTGAAATGGACATTGATGCAATATTTTACAATCTTTTAATCAAATATATATGTTACTTTACTAGTTTTTTCACCCGTGCGTCGCACGGCTGACTATTTTTTTCCTGATCCACTGGATTAGAATTCGAATAATCAACATTATATCAGTAATTAATTGTGTAAATAAGTATGCAGTCCTAAAATACTAATAAACAGACGATTATGTGTTTAACATCTATCTACATAAAACGAAAACACTAAATCAAGATGACAACATTAGATTCCATATCAATGACCACACACAGTGGCTTTCATAAGATATTTATAGATGAGAAGAATTACATAGAACCCAATTGAGAAATTCCAAAACAAAAATTTAGAATCTAACAACATATTTTACAATTGACATTTTATTTTAATTAAAGGAGAAAAAATACGACGAAACACGTCATACACTGCATAACCAATTGATATCCTATAAACTGCAAAAAAAAAAAGAATTAGAACCAAAGACAACACCATCAGGTGTTGAATAGAAAAATATAGCAAACCAAAATAGATTTAAAAAAAAACTGAAGCATAATATTAAAACAATTGTATGGGAAATATACATTCAAATAGATTAACATAATCCAAAATTAACTTGAATCCCAAGATTGAAAGGGAACGGGACCATCCAGAAAACAACTATAAATCACCACATTTTAAAATGATAATGAAATAGTGGTCTCTATCAGCAACATCATTGAATTTGGATTCAACTTTAGCACTCTCGTTGTACACCATGTTGAACCATAGGCGGAGCCAGGAATGATAGAGAGCATGGACACAATTTTAATCGCAAGCGGAAAATTTCCATTCAGAGTCTTCGATGTGGTGAATGTTCGTATAATATCAACATCATCAAGTGACTTGAATATTTTCCGTTCGGTGTAACATATCATCAAGTCATTGAACCACTCATTGTTGATCTTGTTGCGCAATTTAGACTTGATAATATTCATTGCTTAAAATAATAATATATAAAAATTTACTTGTATAAACTATTTTACATAAACTCAAAAATAATATACTTCAAACGGGCCCATAATCTTTAGAGTTATAAAAAAAATAGATGAAAAAAAATATTCTATATCTATCCAAAAATAACTACTATAATTTTATTTTTTTCACCCAAATTGTGTATCTTCTATAATTTTATTTTATATCTTGACTTATTAAATTGTGTAACTACTAAAATATTCTATCTGTCAAACTATTTTATTATTTTTAATAATAATTTATATAAATCATAACTTCATTTTATTTATTGAAAAATTTCACAATTTAATAAGTCAAGATATAAAATTAAATCATTATACATGAAGGTGTACACGTGGAGCTAAAAACAATGTTAGTATGGTATATGAGTTTGCGGTTATGTTAAAAAAATGCTAATGTGAAAAAAATAATTGTCTTGGACTAAAAAATATAAGTTGTTGTATATGCTGATGATTTTTAGTCTTCTTTTTTTTAATTAAAATCTCCATATGATTTGGTACTTTTTGTTTGTTTGATTTAAAATTTCTAACCCAAGCCCACTTACTTCTAGCCCAATTGTAAACTAAACCCTACAACTCAGTAAAGTTTAAGCAACCAGCCGCCGTAATCTCCATTCTCCGGTCTCTCTATTCTCATCCTTTCATATCCATTTTTGTCTCTGTTCCATGATTTCATTTTTGTCTCTTCTTCTTCTTCTTCTTCTTTTTTTGCTGCATCTTCTTCTCACCCTCAGCTCTATGTATCTGCCCCTGGTTCTACCAAACATCACCAGACTTTATTTTCCCCAATACAATCCCCCATAACAACCACAAATTTATACTCTGTAGATCACCACAACAAAGATACAACCTCCACGAGTTAAAACAAATACCTGTGAATTCCGACCCAGTTACAACCTCCACCAGCTGGAACAAATTCAATATAAAACCACACAGATAGTACCTGCACGGGATGAGCTCTCACAAAAAGCTGGTTGGTATAATGGGAGGGATAGTTAGATAACCAAATAATACCTCCACAACATAACTTTATACAGTATCATATAACAAAGAGGGTCATATAATGAATAATCTGACTAATCTTAACAACCTGATACACCCCCTAAACCGACCAACCACATGAAGCCTTCAGACAATCAAATGGCAGAGGAAACGACAAAGTATACGCCGTTCGTTTTTTTTTTTTTTTGTTGGATAAAATGGTCCAATGTTTTTGGAACAACACGAGCCAATTGTGGGTATGACGTGGCATAGCGGAAATGAATCTACAGTAGCTCTTTTACGTTCTCGTAGTGTTAAGATTATAGATTAATCTCTCTCAAACTATATTGATTTTGATATCTTTCCCTCATGACATCTAATTCCTAATATAATTTGCAGAAATACAATGTTAAGTTGATGTTTCTCCGCAATGCATTTTTGGTGGACATTGTAAGTGAAAATATTGGTCGAGTCTTGAAATTAGATTCAATTGAAACAGGAAACCTATGGAAAGGAAATGACATATTGATCTTTGACTCTTGGCATTGGTGGCTTCACACCGGAAGAAAACAACCGTATGTTCAAATTTCACTTCTTAGTTACGAATCATGAACACTCTTTTATTTAGATGTGTTTCAGTATATACTGACACGACACTAATACGACATAGACACTTATAATTATATTAAATGTGTCATTTTTTTTAAAATTACTATGAATGTCAATATTTCAGTATGATGCCCGTGTCGTGCTTTATATTTTGTTATATTTTACAGGTGGGATTTCATTCAAGAAGGAAGACATATATACAAAGATGCGAATCGTCTCGTTATATACAAGAAAGCCTTAAGAACATGGGCCAAATGGATTGATGCTAATGTTGATACTAACAAAACAAAGGTTTTCTTCCAAGGAGTCTCACCTGATCATGCAAAGTAACTACATATATTTTATCATTGATATCACTCTAATGACATGAGAAGAAAAATAACAAATTTTTTAGAACCATTTATAAAGAGAACTATTAAAGTGATTCAATTTACTAAAATTTATTGAGAATCCAACTATATAGCCAACTCAATTTAGGCTACCTATTTAAAACAACTTCTATTAGATTTTTTTTTATTCACATTCACGGTACAAAGTTTTTACTGTTGTATAACGGTGATTAATCTTTATCGGACAATTTTTTTTTATAAACAAGAATCAGATATCAAATATCTGCTTAAAATGTTCAAATTTCTTACCACTTGCACTAATTCGTCGCAGATAATTCGTCGCGGACAATTGTCACATTTATATTCTAACAATAAGATTTATTTTCTCTAAGCGATAAGTTAATATACAATAAAGTTTATGAATTTATAATTCAATTTCTCTTAATTATTATTTCAGTGGATTAAAATGGGGGCAATCTGCATCTACAACTTGTGAGGGACAAAAACTACCAATTTTTGGATCCAAATATCCAGGAGGTCATCACCCAGCTGAGTTGAAGTTAGAGAAAGTACTAAGATCAATGTCAAATCCTGTTCATTTGCTTAATATTACCACCTTGTCACAGCTGAGGAAAGATGGTCATCCATCTATATATACTGGACATGGAGGACATAACAATGATTGCAGCCACTGGTGTTTGCCTGGTGTTCCAGATACCTGGAACATTCTTTTATATGCATCACTTATTCAAAATTAACTCTATATTCATTGTATATGGTTTTATATACAAAAATAAAACATTAAAGGTTTCCTGATAGAAGACTTATATTTTGTGTTTTTTAAACTAATTTCAGTAGGAAAAAAATCTAAAATGAAAGGAATTGAGGATCGAATAATTAGAGGGATTCAATCTCATCGTCCATATAAACTAGTCCACCGAAATTAACATAGAAAGAAATTGAACTTAAAACTTTAAGAAGAACACACTCTAATATTTCAAACTAATCTTTCACAAATTCATATGGAAATATTCACGAACCTCTATGTGAAAAGCAGATAAAAGCAACAATTATTAATTGAACTCTATGTTTTTATTAGAGATAAGGAGTACAAAAAACATAATTAGCTCATACCAATTATAAGTTGTAGTTTGTCCCTCCATTCGGTGGTTGGATTTTTGATGTTTGAATGACTTAAGCTCTTCAAGAAGTTGTTTCAAGTTTGTATGAGAAGACCCACCAACCTTGATTGTTTTCTTAGCAGCATCACTAAGCTCATTAACTCTTTTCCTTATTTCTAAACACTCTTCTCCACCACCCATCAATAAAGCAATAGCCCTTCCTATATCCTCCTTCTTCACAACATTATCCTCCCCATACTCATTCCAGTTTTTCCATTCTTTTGCTCCAACTGACACTCCAATCTTAAGCACATCAACCAACAACTTTTCATTGTAAAATTGTTCTGCAAATAAAGGCCAAGTAACCATTGGCAAACCTGCATAAACACTTTCCAAAGTTGTATTCCACCCACAATGTGTCACCACAGCTCCAATAGCAGAATGCTCCAATATAACAAGTTGTGGTGCCCAACCCCATATCAAATAACCCTTATTGCTTTCCTTCACTCTCTTCTCAAATTCCTCCAATATAGTACCATATTCTCCACCTTTTTCGGTAGTTTTCCTAACCACCCAAATGAAATCATACCCAGAATCTTCAAGTGCATGAGCTATTTCAATATGTTGAGAAATAGGGAACTTGTTCATGCTCCCAAAACTCACATAAACAACAGAATTATCTTCCTTAGAATCAAGCCACTTTAACACCCCATGTTCTTCTTCTTCTTTTGCACGCCGGCCTCTACTAGCTTTATCAAAATCATCTTGGTTGACCCAAATTGAAACTGGTCCCAAACTCCAACTCCTTGTTCCCGTAACTCTCTGGTAATGCTCTTCATAAGCACCTTCCAGCTCATAAAAGTTGCGGAACAGTGATCCATAGCTCTTTGTATCTGCATCAATAATCATCTTCATCCAATAGCCAAAATCATGATTTGGTTCTTTAACCCAATCAGAAAGTTGCGAACGTGTCATCTCCACTTTTTGAGGCAACCCAGGAAGCAAAAAAGTTTCATGATCCGAACCAAGATTAACATGTGGAGCAAATTGTTGAATAGAATTTCTTGCTGCGTGAGAAAAGTAACTCCCACCGGTACAATTAAATCTTGGAATACCCAATTCAGCAGCAATATCAACACTCCAAGGATAAAACATATCAGTGACAATGAAATCAGGTTTCATGTCACGAATAAGTTGTTGGAAATTCTCTTTAAGAAGGAAAAGACCTTGTATTTATAGTCCTTGATAGTCGTTAGCAGTGTCAACATCGATAATTTCTAGTCCATGTGGTAAACCAGGTATTTGTGGAAACTCAACGAGGTGGGTTCGAATGGCGCGACCGCAGCTTGAATCACGGTCAATTGAGGTTTGGAAAAGGGTGGCATTTGCTGGTGTGGTGATTATGGTAACATCAACATTGTGCATGGCAAAGAGCCTCGCCATGTCTACTACAAAAAGGAGGCGACTTTTTGATATAAAAGGAAGAAAAATAGCTTTCAACATAGTTTCAGATTCAACTACTTGGAAACTAAAGGAGGAGGAGGACTCCATAGTGTGTTTCAGATTCAACTTAGGAAGAATGAATCAAATACAGTATATAGTATATACATGGATTTCAAATTAATTAATTGCTAACGAGAAACATGGTTGAATAATTAATTTCCCACGCGTAGCTTAAATTAATATGCTAGGTGGTGAACTCTCGACAATTGGGAATGGCAAATGTCAAAAGAGAAGAGAAACGTAGGCAACTGAAAAATTCATCTCAACAGACATTTAAAGCGATCTGGCACTACGAAAGCTACTGCAGTCTGCAGCCTTCTACCAATTATGATCTTGCTCCGGAGAGGGAGATCCATGTGAAATAAGAACTTCTTTTGGTGTCTCTGTATTTCTCACACGTCTTTCTCATTTCAATTTTTATTTTTTTCTACTTAACTGGCAGACAATATAAAAATGAGAAAATTGAGGGAGAAAAACACCCCCGTAACATAAAAATGTTAATATTTTACACATTCGCTATTTAAGTAAGGAATAAGGTATTTTGGTAATTTCAAGGACACACAAGAGAACTTGAGGGACGCGAAAAGAAATTTTCATATGAAATTTGAGGTTTTTTTTTTGAAATAGTATAAAATTTGAGTTTGTCCATCTAGAATAGATGAAGAACTTAGTTACTATATGGATCAGTAGTTGACTGAAGTTGATCTAGCAATTCAATCAAACAAACATTGCAACAAGACAAAAAAACAAGCACTGCACGAAGACGAGAAATCAAACAAACATTGCATGAAGACGGTGAATCAAACAATATCACACGGAGACGACTAAATCACACAAAAAAAACACATATGAAAATCCTAATATATGTGAAAATGTGTTCCGCTTATATACAACGTCTCTGTTTTGTAGTTTCGCTTTTTCCGATCTTTGTTCGTCTTGTACAGAGATCGATTTTTAATAATAATATTTTTGTTGTTTAAAAAAAATAAAGCAAATAAAAAAAGAAGCACATGAGTGATTTCGGGTCAAAAAAAACCCAAAATCATCCATTTTCGATGAAAGAAGATGAAGAAAACTTAGAGAGAAGGAGAAACTTATCTCTCTAAAAAATAGGGCCCCCGTAAAAACTTGTTCAAATGATAATATTGATATTATTCGACTGAATACTTTCACTCTCGAAATTTGAATTTGAAATTTCAAAATTATGCATAGAAATTTTAGTAGTTTTTGTCATTTTATTTACATATAAAAAAAAGTAACTCATATATAGGCATGTTGTAACGCTCCTAATCAATTCGCATGCAACAATTAATTTAAATCATTCAACATACAAATCATCAAGACATTACATACATGAACCCAACTAATAGCATGCATTAGATCAACTTAAGTACAACGGAAGCACATGAAATCCTCATCAAATAACTTATAAAAATTAAATCCAAGCATGCAAGTCATAAATCATATTACAACTTCAACTAGGTACTTCCACAAATGAAGCCCCATAACACAATCCAAATAATCCAACATGTAATTAAGGATAAGATAAGATAAATAGCAAGGTCATACATAAGTCTTAAAACAAGCGGATAACTAAGGTACTAGTCTTAACAAGGTTACAAGTATCAGAGAAATCCTAGACATCTAAGGTTCTAGAATTCTCCTGCTCTTCTCCTTACCAAGCTATGCTAGTTATCACAAGCTAATCTCCAAAGCCACAGGATCACTCCTCAAGTGAAGAATCTGGACCCAAACCATACACATACACAAAAATAGAGAGTTAGTTACAATTCAAGTTCATAATAATAAGCATAGTATATATATAACATCATGGTTTATCATACTCATCAACAAAAGCCAAGATATTCAAGTAAAACTCACATAATGTTGGAATGCAACCACAAATACCAAATATCAATTATAGTACACAATCTCCTAATGCAAGTTAATGAAAACACATAATGTATGTCACCCTAGACATCTCTAATGCATGTGCTACCCGCATCAAATTAGGATAAACATATATCCATCACATCAAGTCAGTTTTAAGTCATGGGGGACACCGCTCAAGTTGACTCATGAATGTTCACATGCCACATAATGATGATAACACTATACTTCTACTCATGAATAATAGGTCACTCATCCCTATTATTCCTTCTCAATTCGCATCAAATTCACATCATCATATCATCATTAAGGTACACATTCAAGCAAGATACATCAACACATAATGTCCTTATTAATCATGGCTCATTATTCTCAATTTCAATCAGCATGCTCATATAAACATGTCATCATCATACCAACTCAAGGTTCAATCAATCCAAACATATAACATATTATAAGACCAAATCTAAACATTTTATAAACTCACTCTCATCATACAACATGAAGAAATTTCTCAAAATCAGGTCTTGGTCGCTGGGCGACAGCTAGCGAAGAAACAAGCGAGAGAAGGCAGCAAGGTTGTCGCCCAGAGCGAAGCCTGACGACGGCTGCTCGCTACCTCTCGCTACTGCTCGCTAAGCGAGCATTGATGAATTTCTGGGTTCATGAAGAACATGAATCCTCGCTCCAGCGATGGACTGGTGGCTGAGCGAGTAAACCCAGAATTTCATGCTCTGCTCACGGGTTCCTCATTGAATCACATAAAAATCATGAATTTCAAGTTATAAATTCTTAAAGCTATCACATTTAAACATTTATATCATGTATAGACCTAGAAGTACAAGTTTTAACATCGTCAAACATCATTTCAAGTAAAAAGTAGAGATTTTTCCTCATTTTGTTCAAAACCCATTTTCAAATATCCACAACAACAAATCATTCATAAATCACGAAATTGATGATAGAAATGGAAGATAAAATCATATAATGACATATTAACATCATACAACAACACATAAAATCATTAACACATTCCCTTGATTCCCATTCCCCACTAAAAGAGATGAGAGGGTTTGGGTATGGAGAATAGACATCTCCCCCCTCTTTGATCATCTCACATGAATTGTAAACTACTCTCTAACCTTAGAAATTGATGAATTCTTGATTCCTCTTCCTCTTGAACTTTCTCTATTCTTCCCCTCTACTTCCTTCTCTTCAAACTTTCTCTTTCTACCTCCTTCTATTTTCTAAATTATGAGCATTCCCTCTCTATTCTCATAACTCTATCTAAACCTAGCTTAATTAAAGACTATAATGTCCCTCCTACTAACTTATGCCCAATAACACTCAAACCCAACTCTTATTATCATAACTCTAATAAAACTTATTCTACCCAAAACACTACTTTTTCCCAAAATAGCCACAATTCCTAATTAATTACTAACTCACTATAAAACACTATAAAAAGGCTAATAAACTCTAATTAAAATAAAATAAATAAATATGGATGTTACACATGTTAATTAAATTTCATACACTTATTCAATACTTTATTTTATTGCTAGCTATTTCTCTGATTATCCCATCATCACATATGATCTTTTTTATTTTAAAACTCAGTATATGACTTGAGGATCTAATAGTTAAAGGGATATAATCTCATTGTCTATATAAATTACTCCACCGAAATTAACACACAAAAAATTGAACATAAAACCTTAAGAATAGTAGACTCCAAACTAATGTTTCACAAATTCAAATGGAAATATTCACCAACCCCTATGTAAAGAGCAAATAAAAGCAACAATTATATTAGTTGAACTACATCTTATTTAGAAGTAGAACTCTATTTTTTTTAGAGATAAAGAGTTCAAAAACATAATCAGCTCATACCAATTATAAGTTGTAGTTCTCCTTAATTAAACTTGTCCCTCCATTTGGTGGTTAGCTTTTTGATGTTTGAATGATTTAAGCTCCTGAAGAAGTTGTTTCAAGTTTGTATGGGAAGACCCACCAACCTTGATTGTTTTCTTAGCGGCGTCACTAAACTCCTTAACTTTTTTCCTTATTTCTAAACACTCATCTCCACCACCCATCAATAAAGTAATAGCGTTTCCTATATCCTCCTTCTTCACAGCATTATCCTCCCCATACTCATTCAAGTTTTTCCATTTTTTTGCTCCAACTGACACCCCAATCTTAAGCACATCAACCAACAACTTTTCATTGTAAAATTGTTCTGCAAATAAAGGCCAAGTAACCATTGGCAAACCTGCATAAACACTTTCCAAAGTTGTATTCCACCCACAATGTGTCACCACAGCTCCAATAGCAAAATGCTCCAATATAACAAGTTGTGGTGCCCAACCCCATATCAAATAACCCTTATTGCTTTCCTTCACTCTCTTCTCAAATTCCTCCAATATTTCTGCATATTCACCAGCTTCTTCAGTAGTTTTCCTAACCACCCAAATGAAATCATACCCAGAATCTTCAAGTGCATTAGCTATTTCAATATGTTGAGAAATAGGAAACTTAATCATGCTCCCAAAACTCACATAAACAACAGAATTTTCTTTCTTAGAATCAAGCCATTTTAACACCCCATTTTCTTTGTCTTCTTCTTCTTTGGCACGTTGGCCTCTATTAGCTTTGTCAAAATCATCTTGGTTCATCCAAATTGAAACTGGTCCAAAACTCCAACTCCTTGTTCCTGTAACTCTTTGGTAATGCTCCTCATAAGTACCTTCCAACTCATAAAAGCTACGAAACAGTGATCCATAGCTCTTTTTATCTGCATCTTTAATCATTTTCATCATATAACCAAATTCATTATTTGGTTCTTTAACCCAATTAGATAGTTGCGAACGTGTCATCTCCACTATATGAGGCAATCCAGGAAGCAAAAAAGTTTCATAATCAGAACCAACATTAACATGGGGAGCAAATTGTTCAATAGAATTTCCTGCTGCATGAGAAAAGTAACTCCCACCGGCACAATTAAGCCTTGGAATACCCAATTCAGCAGCAACATCAACACTCCAAGGATAAAACATATCAGTGACTATGAAATCAGGTTTCATGTCACGAATAAGTTGTTGGAAATTCTCTTTAAGAAGGAAAAGTCCTTGAAATAAAAGTTCTTGAAAGTCATTAGCAGTGTCAACATCAATCATTTCTACTCCATGTGGTAAACCAGGTATTTGTGGAAACTTAACAAGGTGGGTTCGAATGGCGCGACCGCGGCTTGAATCACGGTCAATTGAGGTTTGGAAAAGGGTGACATTTGCTGGTGTGGTGATTATGGTGACATCAACATTGTGCATGGCAAAGAGCCTTGCCATGTCTACTACATAAAGGAGGTGACTTTTTGATATAAAAGGAAGAAAAATAGCTTTCAACATAGTTTCAGCTGATTCAACTACTTGGAAACTAGAGGAGGAGGATGTGAAGTAAAAGTGATCCTTATTCTATTAACACCACCAGCAAATGCCTTTTATAGGCTTACAAGCACTAATAGATCACTATGGCTACTATTGGGCTAAACAAGGTCCAATAGGCCCAAAACAAACTATTTAAGCCCTTAACAAACCCTCCCTTAAACTGATCATACTAGCTAGGATCAATTTAAACAGGATTCAGGCAACAAAAACAGAAAAATTACAAGCAACACAGATAACAAAAATACAAGACAGTCTAAGCTATGTCATTTAGATCACATACTCCTAAGCCCTCCCTCAATTTGCAGAATGTTTCCAACTTCAAAGCTTTGGTCATTATGTCTGCAAGTTGATCTTGTGATTTACAAAAACTCAGTTCAATGACTCCATCCTTGTTAAGATCCCTAAGAAAGTGATACCTAACATCAATGTGTTTGCATCTCCCATGTAGAATGGGATTTTTTGACAGCTTGATAGATGAGCTATTATCACAAAAGATTACAGTGCCAGCCTTTTGTTTCAAATGTAAGTGAGCTAGTACATTTCTCAGCCATATGCATTGGCAAGCACTTGAAGCAGCTGCAACAAATTCTGCCTCAGTGGTGGATAATGTTACAATGGGTTGCTTCTTTGATGACCAACACACAGCACTAGAGCCCATTGTAAACACATACCCTGATGTAGATTTCCTATCATCATAGTCACCAGCATAATCACTATCAGTCCACCCTTGCATAATCAGGTCTTGCCCATCACCATTCTTATACATCATTCCAAAGCTCAAAGTACCTTTCAAGTACCTTAAGATACGTTTGACTGAAGCTAAGTGCATTTCTGTTGGCCTTTCCATATATCTTGCTGCTAGGCACACAGAAAAAGTTAAATCAGGCCTAGTAGCCAGAAGATACATAAGACAACCTATCATTCTTTTGTATTCAGTAGCATCAACAGTTTTGCCCTTTTCATCTTTGATCAACTTGCTTCCAGGCACAATGGGGCTACACACTTTATTACATTCTTTCATGCCAAATCTATCTAAGATTTCTGAAGCATACTTTTGTTGACAAATGAAAATTCCTTGTTTATTCTGTACAACCTCTATTCCCAAGAAATATTTCATTTTGCCAAGATCAGTCATTGAGAATTGGTTTTTCATGGAGTTTTTGAATTCTTCAATCAAGCTAGTATCATTTCCAGTATATATAAGATCATCAACATATAAACTCACAATTAAGATCTTACCTCCATCACCATGTTTCACAAACAAAGTTGGCTCATGTGGACATTTATCAAACTGCTCAGTATTGAAGTAAGATTCAATTTTGCTGTACCAAGCTCTTGGAGCTTGTTTTAAGCCATATAGAGCCTTTTTAAGCTTGTAGACTTGGTCACTTCCCCCTTTATGATACCCAATAGGTTGTTCAATATACACATTTTCAGTTAGATCACCATGAAGGAAAGCACTCTTTACATCTAACTGATATACTCCCCATTGTCTGTGAGCTGCTAAAGAGAGAATGGCCCTTATAGTATCCCATCTTGCTACAGGAGCAAAGACTTCATTGTAGTCTATGCCATGCTTCTGTGTATACCCCTTTGCCACTAATCTTGCTTTGTGTTTGTCCACATTCCCTTTCTCATTGTACTTAGTTTTGAAGATCCATTTAACACCAACTGCTTTTACACCCTTAGGTAGAGTAGTCAATTCCCAAGTATCATTTGCTTCAATTGACTCTATTTCATTATCCATAGCTTTCTTCCAGACACTATGTTTGATAGCTTCATCATAGCTACTTGGATCTTCATTGGTGGTAAACATAGCAATAGCCAGATTTTGTAACTGTTGATCAGCTTGATTGTCTATATTTTCCATGCCTGTCACATAGTCTCTGAGATATTCTGGTGCCTGCCTTGTTCTTGGTGGTAAAGTATCATTTTCTGAGTCATTACTTGATTCTCCATCACTGCTACTATTGCTGTTTGGATTTGCCTCAGCATCAACCTGATTTTCTACAGTTTCATCATGTTGTAGCTCTGTCTGCTTGTCTTCATCATTATCAACAGCATTTACATCAATGGGGGTCTTGCTTTGCTCTTTACCATTCCAATTCCAACTTTTGAATTCTTCAAACACCACATCTCTGCTCACTATAATCTTTTTGTCAATTGGATTATATAGCTTGTAGGCCTTTGATTCTTCACTAACACCAAGTAAAACACATGTAATGCTCTTACTATCCAGCTTTTTCCTGTGAACATCAGGCACATGTACATGAGCTATGCATCCAAAAACTCTAAAATAATGCACAGAAGGTTTGATTCCACTCCATGCTTCTTCTGGGGTAATGTCTTTAACAGCATGAATGGGACTCCTATTTATGACATATGTGGCCCATTTGACAGCTTCAGGCCAAAATCTCTTAGGCATGTTTCTAGCAGATATCATACTCCTAACCATATTAAGAATGGTCCTGTTTTTCCTTTCTGATACTCCATTTTGCTGAGGAGTATAAGCAGTGGTTAATTGCTTTTTAATACCAGCAGAGCTACAGAATTCATTAAATTCATTAGAGGTATATTCTCCTCCTCTATCACTTCTAAGACACTGTATCAAGCAGCTTGACTCAGTTTCAACTAATGCCTTAAATTTCTTAAAACAATCAAATGCTCCAGACTTCTCATGTAAGAAATAAATCCATGTTTTTCTAGTATAATCATCAGTGAAAGTGATGAAATACCTGTTGCCACCATTGGATTTAGGGTTGATTGGGCCACATATATCTGAATGCACCAGCTCAAGTTTCTTTGTAGCTCTCCAATTTGCTTGAGTAGGAATGCTGTCTCTATGTTGCTTGCCCACCAAGCAATCAGTGCACTTGTCTTCAAAATCTTTCAACTTAGGTAAACCTTTAACCATTTGTCTATGATATAAAGTTTTTAAACCCTTCAAACTGAGATGAGCATACCTATTGTGCCATAGAGTAGTGTCTGCTGATGTAGCCATTTGAAAACACTTAGGCAGAATCATTGCAGCTTTGACAATATACATTCTATTGAATGTCATTTCTGTAGTTAGAATTAACCCTTTCTCATCATGATACAATTGACACTTATCTTCTTTAAAGACTATAGTGAGGTTTCTTTGTTGCAATTGACCAACACTAAGCAAGTTATTGCTAAGACCAGGCAGATAATACACATTAGTTATGACATGTACCTTGTCATTGATGTTCAACTTCACATTTCCTTTGCCCATAACAGCCATTTTTGAATCATTGCCAAGCTTCACTGATTCTCTAAACTGATCATCAAATTCAAAGAACCATTCTTTGGTTCCTGTCATGTGGTTACTACATCCACTATCAATGTACCAAATACCCTCAGAAAATTCAACATGTGTATGATCAGAGTAAGCCATTAACAACATTTCTTCTTCCTGTTCAACATAGTTTGCTTCCCAATCAGGACATTCATTGCGATAATGCCCAAGTTTGTGACATTTGAAACATTCAACTAACTCCTTACTCTGTCTACCTCTCCCCCGCCCTCGTGAGGAACTTCTACCCCTACCTCTGCCTGAGTTACTCATCTTTAGAGCTTGATCATCACTGGTTTCTTTCACATGTTCTCTTTGACCCTTCATTCTTTGTTCGTGAACTAATAAGCTGCTTTGCAGTTCGTCTATGGAAAGAGTGGTTACATCGTTTGATTCTTCAATTGAACAAACCACGTAATTGAACTTTTCAGGCATGGATCTTAAGATCTTTTCAACCACCACTACCTGTTCCATTCTTTCACCATGAGAAGTCATTCGATTTGCAATGGAGAGAGTTCTTGCAAAATACTCGTTCACGGTTTCACTTTCCCCCATTGCAAGAATCTCGAATTCACGTCGCAGAGCTTGCAATTGTGCACGTTTAACCTTCGTTGAGCCTTGATACTTTCGACGCATAGCCTCCCAGATATCTCTCGCAGTGTCACGAACAAGAATCGTTTCAAGAATTGAGCGATCAATAGCTTGAAAGAGATAGTTCTTCACCTTTAAATCGCGTAACTTGCTATCATCCGCTGCCTTACGTTGTTCTGCCGTTGGATTCGCCGGAGCTGTGACGACGCCGGTTTCGATTAAGCTCCAATACTCCTTTGAACGAAGGAGATTTTCCATGAGCATGGACCAATGCTCGTAGTATCCATCAAAACGAGGAATAGCCGGTTGCAAGAAATTGGATGATTCCGCCATGAATCACGATGAAGAAAGCTTCAGAAACGAACAAGAACGAAGAAGAAGATGGGAGAGAAAAAACCGTTGCAACGGTTTGTAACGGTCAATAACGGAAATGAATTGTACAGGCCGTTGGAAATGGGACCCACTGATACCAATTGTGAAGTAAAAGTGATCCTTATTCTATTAACACCACCAGCAAATGCCTTTTATAGGCTTACAAGCACTAATAGATCACTATGGCTACTATTGGGCTAAACAAGGTCCAATAGGCCCAAAACAAACTATCTAAGCCCTTAACAGAGGAGTCCATAGTGTGTTTGAGATTCAACTTAAAAATCTACTTAGGTTGTGTGGCCATTCGATAATATTTATAAATGAGAAGAGAAACGAGGGCTAGAAAGGATGGTACCCAAAATTATTAATGACACGACCGACACTATGAAAATTATTACAGACCTTGAAGAGAAATTGTGAAATATTGTGTCCAATACGTATCTGATACTCGTCTGATACATCCTGATACTCATATCGGAAAAGTATTGGTTAAATCTTTATTTTTAAATAAAAAAATAATATTCGATACGCGTCTGATACTTCTCGACACTCGTATCGGGAAAGTATCGGTTAAATTTTATTTTTAAATAAAAAAATAATATCCGATACAATCTGTGTTTCCTGGTGAATGTCAAACTATTATATTGTTACACGGGTAACTAACTATGTCTTTTTTTGGATAGCACTGGTGATATTTTTTGGGATAGTACTAATGATATTCTTTTTGTATAATACTTAACTTAAGATGTATAATTTAAAATGTACTTCTGATCATTATTTTTTAGGACAATATTAATAAGACAAAAATACTTAACTTAGTATTAATGATGTTAATTTATTATAATTAGTATTTTCTGTCTTTGTCAATGTTCTGAAGTCACTATGGTGTCCTACTATATAACAGGTTGTTAAGTATTTAGGTTTGTCCCAAAATTCTAGTATAAGAATTGATGTTTTATGCTTTTAATTGGTTAGCTGCATGACCTATATAATTGTCTGTTATTGCTACAAGATGAGCTTCTTGAAGATGTTTGATGTCATGACTATTATATGTTTATTGAGCTATTATATGTCTTTAGTTAGGACTAGGGAGCCATTGTATGTTGAACCTCAAACTGTTTTGCTCTTGTACAAGCTTATTGGTTTGTTTGTACTTTTTGTACAATGAACTATTGCTGTTTATAATAATAATTTTTTTGTCTTCCAAAAAAATTTATCATTATTGATTTTAGTCATGTTTATATATCGTGCATTTATATATTTAATTTAAAATTAATTTTTAAATAACGTATCGCGCCAGTATTGGATATGAATTTTTTAAAATTTTCACGTATCGACATATCGGTATCGTATCCGTATCGTGTCTTGTATCGGGGCTTCATAGACCTCTATCTTAAAAAACTGTTGACAAATAATAACAGGAGTTCGGATCTGCTTCAGTAGTTATATCCTCCAGTTTTCCAGTTTTCTTCATGGATTTATGACACATGGCAAACAAATAATCCAACGGTTAAGATTAAAAAACAAAATTAAGATTTCACTGTTCCTCTTCTTCTCCAGCGACGCCTCCTTCCATCTTTCTTCTCCCTTTCACTTTTTATCTTCTCCCTCAACAGCCAATTCGCTGCCTCACTGCCTCCGTGAAGCTCATTTCCGCCTCCTCTCCGTCACTGTATTTTTATTCTTGAATTGATTACATTAAATAAAAAAATCTGCAACATTGAGCAGCAATCTTGCATAAAAAATCTGCATTATTTCTTGAAACGTTGATGTATTTCTTGCAATAACACTTCCACAACAATACCATTGATCTTGAATTATTTACAACCACCATATTTGTTTTAAATAACAACTGAACCCTAAATTGAAAAAGGGGGAGATGTTGCAGGTAACCGTTCCTCTTTCTCTCACTGCATGTTTAATTTTTTTCAATTTTTATGAACACCAAAACAGTATTTAGCCATCATGCTCCGCCAATCTCCGCCGAATTTAGCCATCATGCTCCGCCGCGCACAACTTTGAGACCCTCCTCTCTGTTACTATTTTCTTCGGTTACAGGTTCTTTTTAATTTTTCAAAGGAACAACTAAAAATAACAAAGCAGTTAGATTCACATGGCAGAGAGCATGTAGTAGTTGTTGTTGACAGCGACACTGATGCTGAATATCAACGAATTGCATGAGATGCCGAGAAAGAGGCGGCGAGACAGGGAGACGGTTCAACGAGGTGGTAAGTGGTGACAGCGTGAAAGTGAGGTGGTCGGCAAATTAGCACGGCGAACCGGAGTGTTGCAAGGCGGCGCGACTGTGACCGAAACAAGCAATTGGATCTGGAAGTAGGAGAAGACAGTAGGAGAAGACATAATTTTTTTTTTCACCACCAGTTGAATCAGGTTCGGGGGTCAGTTCTGGCATCAAGTGGTTCCAGCCCCCTTCCGATCGCAGTTGCGGAGGATCGAACTGTGGTCCTCCCTACCAAGTTCAGCGCCAATCACCACTGAACCAACTAACGATTGGTAAGACATAATTTGTTTTGTTTGGAAATAAACCGTTTTACATAGTCTTAATCTGGACCTTTAAAATTAATAATCGCCATGTGGCAAAGACCCGTTAAAGAATTAGAATAAATGGAGGATAAAGAAATGGAGGTGATCCAGACTCTAATAACAGAGGTTATTTGCAAAGAAATGGAGTAGATTACTTTGCATTGTTCTCGATTATTATACCAGTTTTTGCATTTAATTGATATACATTGACGGTGTAAAATAATTTTATACGGTTATCAAATAAGAAACCACCAATCTTCCATGTCATATGAAAAAAGTGGAGTAAAGTGGGATGACGTAGCGAAATACATGGTTGTTATTGGTTGATAATGTAAAATTATTTTACATTGTCGGTGCATACCAATTAAATCCTTTATTATTTTGATATCTTTGCATTTTATTGTACTTTGTCTCTTTCTTTTGAATTCTTTGTCTCTTTCTTAGTTATTGTACCCTCTTAGGCAAGGACCGCAAGCAAGGACGGTACCCAAAATTATTAATGACACCCGGCACTATGAAAAGTATTACGGCGACCTGGCAGCCCCATGTCTGCAAATGATATATAGCAGACAAATCGGTGGCATTTAATATGGGACAATGTAGTAGTATTTTCCTACCATGGACCATTAGATTAAATAGAGAGCACAATTTTATTATAGTCTCTCACCACTATATTTTTCTTCTCTTTCACACTCAGATTTGGCCTACCATTCACACTCACCACTAAGGTTAATTTTATTTTTTTGGTTATTTACTTAGGTTATAATATTATATATGTGTATATATAGAGAGAGATAATACGAGTTGAAAATAAGTATAAAAATCAATTAAAAAGTTCTAGAATAAAAAACTATGAACCTTAAATATAAATCAGAATAAATTCTAAAAACAAAACCAATTTTATTCAAATGGAATCGAGAGATAGAGTCAAAAGAGGAAGCAATTAAGTATGTGATAGAGTCCAAAATGATACGTCGTAATCTGCTAAGATTAGGGGTGGGTAAAAAACCGAAGCCCGTCTGAACCCAACAAAACCGACCCAAAAATTAGAGATTTGGGCGGTTTATAATGGGTCGCGGGTTAGCGGGTTGAAAAACTCGGTTTGAATTGGGTTGGTACGGATAAGTCCGGATAGAGAAAATTGGACCGACGGTGCCCGAACCCGCCCGCACGAGTAAATTAAAACGATGAATCTAAATTCTTCCCACGTCTCATTTCACACTTTTTCACTTCACCTCAAACCCATGTAAACTGAAACAATCATGAAACATTTTAAAACGCAAAACTTGGTCATTCTTCATCTTATTTGTCTAACTTCGTTGAAATCAAATGATATATTTTTAATTTTATTTGAGATTTTAATTTTTTCTTACTTTTTATGTCAATTTAGTCTTTCGAAGATTTTCCTTTTGTGTTTGATTTATGATTCTCTCATCTCTGGTTGCATATTTTCTTGATCTAAACTCCAAATTTTGGATTTATTATTTTTTTTATTTTATGTTTAACCGCTTCAAACCGCCCAATAACCCGCTTAAACCGCAAGCCCGAACCCGTGGAAACCGCTCTTCATTTTCGGGTCAATTGGGCCTTACTTTTTGATTCTGCGGTTTAGACCGGGTGACGACTTTGAACCCGAACCCGCCCATACCCGCCCATTACTCACCCCTAGCTAAGATGATATAGCTGGCAATGGCATAGTAGTAATATGGTGGCAGTAGTCAACCATCATTCATGCTTTTGCAATAATGCTGCAATCCATGCATTGCATTCTCTTTCTCTCATAATCTCATTGGAGTTTCAGTCTTTACGTACGTAGTACGTATGAATAGACTCCCATATTTTATTTATTTATTTATTATTTTCCTACTCAAATAGACTCCCATACATTCCACGTTAAAAACCACTTTGAGTAAAGTTTTTTTGATTCACTATAAAATGAGAAATTGAATAGAACAAATAATTGTAGTGTATTTGATTTTAAAATTATTTATAAGATTAAATAAATTGGATATTAAGAAATTGGACAAAAATGAAAATTGTTAATTATACTTTATTAAATTATAAGATAAATTTTTTATTATTTACACAAGTTCTCTAAAATACTAAAATAGTTTTGTTCGCGATTATTGAACAAGACAAAAGTTATTCAATAACTTAAACTTTTATTATGTGTTATTATTTTGTTATGCATTGTTCTACTCAGTATATTTTCATTTTGTAAATTAAACGGATTCATAATATTTTACTAAAAAAATTCAAAAATTTGAACGAAATTATAATCATGAAGATGGTCTATAAAGTATAACTTGCCAAATTTAATGGGAATGAAATGAACAATAAATAAATTTATAAATTTGGATAGAAGGGTCGATCTTAGAGTGATCTTATTTTCATTTTCTGCCCCACTTACTGCATCTAGTCACTTTCTTTCGTGTGTGTGTCCCCACACGCTCATCTCTTTTTTTTTATTACCAAAACAAATTTAACAACACAGTAATAATGTTCATTTCTAAATCTAAATCATAGATATAAGGCTTAATCAACATCTTCGCCCCTGTAAATTTGCGATTTTTTGGCTTTAGTCCCTATATTTTTTTTGTTGCAAATTAGTCACTGTATGTTTAAATTTTTTGGTTTTAGTCCCTTAAAACTAAAACCCGCAAGAAAATCTGCAGGAAACCAGCGAATTTTCCTACAGATTTTCCTGCGGAGTTTAGCTTTAGGGACTAAAATCAAAAAGATTTGCACATGCAGGGACTAATTTGAAACAAAAAAAGATACAGGGACTAAAACCAAAAATTTATAAACTTACAGGGATGAAAATGATGTTTAAGCCTAGATATAATATATCGATGAAGCTGTTAAAAAAAAAATATCGATGATGCATGTGTTGGGACTTGGGAGTTATCAAGAATTAGCTAGGTGATGATCACACAAAATGAAGGAATTGAAAAATAAACAGAAATATATGAAAAACAATTATATAAATAAAATTAGAGACTATTATAGATAATTTTTCAAAAAAATAAAATAACATAGGTCATATTGTCATAGAAGTGGTACAAGTAAAAGAGAAATATGAAGAAACTCAACCATAGATTTTTTTTTAAAACTCGGTATTTGGCCTAAATGATCGATTGATTCGAGGGGACCAATCCCATTGTCCACTTACAACTCAACCATATGTTAATTACTCAACTTCCACCAGAAAACTTCTATCTATATCATGATAATAAATAATAGATAAATAATATTAGGAAATGTTTAACATAAGTAAGAAAATATTTATTGTTTGTTTTATAAGTACAATTTAGTTGATAGCGGTGTGACATTGATTCATAGGGGTATAGATTCGAATTGAAAAAAAAATTATTTCTCCACACACAAGATTTGTGAGTTAAGAATTAGTAAACTACTTGATAAAAATTCTCTATTTTATATATTTACTATTTGACAAATTAAGAAAATTGAAAGTGATTTTGCAAGCCTATGGACAAACAATGGAGAAATTAGTATACAAGATAATGATGAAGGTAAGACTCTTGTCAACCGTCAAGATGGAATTGGAAATCCAGCTTGAGTCAAATGTTTTATTAGAATGAGTTAATAATAATATACCTTTTACCCCAAACTAAACTCTTAATAATAGGTGAAAAGTAATGAGACTAATAAGAAAAATATTTAGTGTTGTTATACAAATCTCGTTGGAATTGATGGATTATTGTTTCGCAATGACCAAATGATCAATTAGTTATGAGTTGATCAAGAGATCCGTTCCTCTGTGTTGCGGTCCAAAGCACCATAACTTTTGGGCCGGAGATTCATATGAATTGGGCATATCTCCAATCTGAAATGATGACTTTACTTTTGCTATTCTATCAATTATTCGCGCTGAGTAGCTAAAGAAAAACACTCTCTTAATATAATTTTTTTTAAAGCTTAAACGTAGAATTTACTAATTAAGTAGCATATAGGGATGTTTTGATAATGTTATAGGGCGAGAAATGAAATAGTGTGAAAAAATAAAACTCATCTGAAATAGGTGTTGATCTAGAGATCTTTCCCATAGATCAAGTTAACTATACAATGTCGTTATTTTATTAATAAAATGTATTATGTTACATAGTGTTCTTGACACTTATAACTAGAGTTGTCAAAATGGGCGGCCCAACCCGTTGTGGGCCGGCCCATTTGGGCTTCGGGCTTCGTCGGATCGGGCTTAAAAAAGCCCGGATAAAAAATGGGCTGCAATATCAAGACCCGATAAAGAGTTGAACTACATCATATTTAGAAGTAGAACTCTATTTTTTATTAGAGATAAAGAGTTCAAAAACATAATCAGCTCATACCAATTATAAGTTGTAGTTCTCCTTAATTAAACTTGTCCCTCCATTTGGTGGTTAGCTTTTTGATGTTTGAATGATTTAAGCTCCTGAAGAAGTTGTTTCAAGTTTGTATGGGAAGACCCACCAACCTTGATTGTTTTCTTAGCGGCGTCACTAAACTCCTTAACTTTTTTCCTTATTTCTAAACACTCATCTCCACCACCCATCAATAAAGTAATAGCGTTTCCTATATCCTCCTTCTTCACAGCATTATCCTCCCCATACTCATTCAAGTTTTTCCATTTTTTTGCTCCAACTGACACCCCAATCTTAAGCACATCAACCAACAACTTTTCATTGTAAAATTGTTCTGCAAATAAAGGCCAAGTAACCATTGGCAAACCTGCATAAACACTTTCCAAAGTTGTATTCCACCCACAATGTGTCACCACAGCTCCAATAGCAAAATGCTCCAATATAACAAGTTGTGGTGCCCAACCCCATATCAAATAACCCTTATTGCTTTCCTTCACTCTCTTCTCAAATTCCTCCAATATTTCTGCATATTCACCAGCTTCTTCAGTAGTTTTCCTAACCACCCAAATGAAATCATACCCAGAATCTTCAAGTGCATTAGCTATTTCAATATGTTGAGAAATAGGAAACTTAATCATGCTCCCAAAACTCACATAAACAACAGAATTTTCTTTCTTAGAATCAAGCCATTTTAACACCCCATTTTCTTTGTCTTCTTCTTCTTTGGCACGTTGGCCTCTATTAGCTTTGTCAAAATCATCTTGGTTCATCCAAATTGAAACTGGTCCAAAACTCCAACTCCTTGTTCCTGTAACTCTTTGGTAATGCTCCTCATAAGTACCTTCCAACTCATAAAAGCTACGAAACAGTGATCCATAGCTCTTTTTATCTGCATCTTTAATCATTTTCATCATATAACCAAATTCATTATTTGGTTCTTTAACCCAATTAGATAGTTGCGAACGTGTCATCTCCACTTTATGAGGCAATCCAGGAAGCAAAAAAGTTTCATAATCAGAACCAACATTAACATGGGGAGCAAATTGTTCAATAGAATTTCCTGCTGCATGAGAAAAGTAACTCCCACCGGCACAATTAAGCCTTGGAATACCCAATTCAGCAGCAACATCAACACTCCAAGGATAAAACATATCAGTGACTATGAAATCAGGTTTCATGTCACGAATAAGTTGTTGGAAATTCTCTTTAAGAAGGAAAAGTCCTTGAAATAAAAGTTCTTGAAAGTCATTAGCAGTGTCAACATCAATCATTTCTACTCCATGTGGTAAACCAGGTATTTGTGGAAACTTAACAAGGTGGGTTCGAATGGCGCGACCGCGGCTTGAATCACGGTCAATTGAGGTTTGGAAAAGGGTGACATTTGCTGGTGTGGTGATTATGGTGACATCAACATTGTGCATGGCAAAGAGCCTTGCCATGTCTACTACATAAAGGAGGTGACTTTTTGATATAAAAGGAAGAAAAATAGCTTTCAACATAGTTTCAGCTGATTCAACTACTTGGAAACTAGAGGAGGAGGAGTCCATAGTGTGTTTGAGATTCAACTTAAAAATCTACTTAGGTTGTGTGGCCATTCGATAATATTTATTAATGAGAAGAGAAACGAGGGCTAGAAAGGATGGTACCCAAAATTATTAATGACGCGACCGACACTATGAAAATTATTACAGACCTTGAAGAGAAATTGTGAAATATTGTGTCCAATACGTATCTGATACTCGTCTGATACATCCTGATACTCATATCGGAAAAGTATTGGTTAAATCTTTATTTTTAAATAAAAAAATAATATCCGATACGCGTCCGATACTTCTCGACACTCGTATCGGAAAAGTATCGGTTAAATTTTATTTTTAAATAAAAAAATAATATCCGATACAATTTGTGTTTCCTGGTGAATGTCAAACTATTATATTGTTACACGGGTAACTAACTATGTCTTTTTTTGGATAGCACTGGTGATATTTTTTGGGATAGTACTAATGATATTCTTTTTGTATAATACTTAACTTAAGATGTATAATTTAAAATGTACTTGTGATCATTATTTTTTAGGACAATATTAATGAGACAAAAATACTTAACTTAATATTAATGATGTTAATTTATTATAATTAGTATTTTCTGTCTTTGTCAATGTTCTAAAGTCACTATGGTGTCCTACTATATAACAGGTTGTTAAGTATTTAGGTTTGTCCCAAAATTCTAGTATAAGAATTGATGTTTTATGCTTTTAATTGGTTAGCTGCATGACCTATATAATTGTATGTTATTGCTACAAGATGAGCTTCTTGAAGATGTTTGATGTCATGACTATTATATGTTTTTTGAGCTATTATATGTCTTTAGTTAGGACTAGGGAGCCATTGTATGTTGAACCTCAAACCGTTTTGCTCTTGTACAAGCTTATTGGTTTGTTTGTACTTTTTGTACAATGAACTATTGCTGTTTATAATAATAATTTTTTTGTCTTCCAAAAAAATTTATCATTATTGATTTTAGTCATGTTTATATATCGTGCATTTATATATTTAATTTAAAATTAATTTTTAAATAACGTATCGCGCCAGTATTGGATATGAATTTTTTAAAATTTTCACGTATCGACATATCGGCATCGTATCCGTATCGTGTCTTGTATCGGGGCTTCATAGACCTCTATCTTAAAAAACTGTTGACAAATAATAACAGGAGTTCGGATCTGCTTCAGTAGTTATATCCTCCAATTTTCCAGTTTTCTTCATGGATTTATGACACATGGCAAACAAATAATCCAACGGTTAAGATTAAAAAGCAAAATTAAGATTTCACTGTTCCTCTTCTTCTCCAGCGACGCCTCCTTCCATCTTTCTTCTCCCTTTCACTTTTTATCTTCTCCCTCAACAGCCAATTCGCTGCCTCACTGCCTCCGTGAAGCTCATTTCCGCCTCCTCTCCGTCACTGTATTTTTATTTTTGAATTGATTACATTAAATAAAAAAATCTGCAACATTGAGCAGCAATCTTGCATAAAAAATCTGCATTATTTCTTGAAACGTTGATGTATTTCTTGCAATAACACTTCCACAACAATACCATTGATCTTGAATTATTTACAACCACCATATTTGTTTTAAATAACAACTGAACCCTAAATTGAAAAAGGGGGAGATGTTGCAGGTAACCGTTCCTCTTTCTCTCACTGCATGTTTAATTTTTTTCAATTTTTATGAACACCAAAACAGTATTTAACCATCATGCTCCGCCAATCTCCGCCGAATTTAGCCATCATGCTCCGCCGCGCACAACTTTGAGACCCTCCTCTCTGTTACTATTTTCTTCGGTTACAGGTTCTTTTTAATTTTTCAAAGGAACAACTAAAAATAACAAAGCAGTTAGATTCACATGGCAGAGAGCATGTAGTAGTTGTTGTTGACAGCGACACTGATGCTGAATATCAACGAAGTGCATGAGATGCCGAGAAAGAGGCAGCGAGACAGAGAGACGGTTCAACGAGGTGGTAAGTGGTGACAGCGTGAAAGTGAGGTGGTCGGCAAATTAGCACGGCGAACCGGAGTGTTGCAAGGCGGCGCGACTGTGACCGAAACAAGCAATTGGATCTGGAAGTATGAGAAGACATAATTTTTTTTTCACCACCAGTTGAATCAGGTTCGGGGGTCAGTTCTGGCATCAAGTGGTTCCAGCCCCTTCCGATCGCAGTTGCGGAGGATCGAACTGTGGTCCTCCCTACCAAGTTCAGCGCCAATCACCACTGAACCAACTAATGATTGGTAAGACATAATTTGTTTTGTTTGGAAATAAACCGTTTTACATAGTCTTAATCTGGACCTTTAAAATTAATAATCGCCACGTGGCAAAGACCCGTTAAAGAATTAGAATAAATGGAGGATAAAGAAATGAAGGTGATCCAGACTCTAATAACAGAGGTTATTTGCAAAGAAATAGAGTAGATTACTTTGCATTGTTCTCGATTATTATACGAGTTATTGCATTTAATTGATATGCACCGACGGTGTAAAATAATTTTACACGATTATTAAATAAGAAACCACCAATCTTCCATGTCATATGAAAAAAGTGGAGTAAAGTGGGGTGATGTAGCGGAATACATGATTGTCATTGGTTGATAATGTAAAATTATTTTACATTGTCGGTGCATACCAATTAAATCCTTTATTATTTTGATATCTTTGCATTTTATTGTACTTTGTCTCTTTCTTTTGAATTCTTTGTCTCTTTCTTAGTTATTGTACCCTCTTAGGCAAGGACCGCAAGCAAGGACGGTACCCAAAATTATTAATGACACCCGGCACTATGAAAAGTATTACAGCGACCTGGCAGCCCCATGTCTGCGAAGGATATATAGCAGACAAATCGGTGGCATTTAATATGGGACAATGAAGTAGTATTTTCCTACCATGGACCATTAGATTAAATAGAGAGCACAATTTTATTATAGTCTCTCACCACTATATTTTTCTTCTCTTTCGCGCTCAGATTTGGCCTACCATTCACACTCACCACTAAGGTTAATTTTATTTTTTTGGTTATTTACTTATGTTATAATATTATATATGTGTATATATATAGAGAGATAATACGAGTTGAAAATAAGTATAAAAATCAATTAAAAAGTTCTAGAATAAAAAACTATGAACCTTAAATATAAATCAGAATAAATTCTAAAAACAAAACCAATTTTATTCAAATGGAATCGACACTAATTAGAAAATGATAGTATGAAAACATGCATCAAGAGATAGAGTCAAAAGAGGAAACAATTAAGTATGTGATAGAGTCCAAAATGATACGTCGTAATCTGCTAAGATGATATAGCTGGCAATGGCATAGTAGTAATATGGTGGCAGTAGTCAACCATCATTCATGCTTTTGCAATAATGCTGCAATCCATGCATTGCATTCTCTCTTTCTCTCATAATCTCATTGGAGTTTCAGTCTTTACGTACGTAGTACGTATGAATAGACTCCCATATTTTATTTATTTATTTATTTATTTATTATTTTCCTACTCAAATAGACTCCCATACATTCCACGTTAAAAACCACTTTGAGTAAAGTTTTTTTGATTCACTATAAAATGAGAAATTGAATAGAACAAATAATTGTAGTGTATTTGATTTTAAAATTATTTATAAGATTAAATAAATTGGATATTAAGAAATTGGACAAAAATGAAAATTGTTAATTATACTTTATTAAATTATAAGATAAATTTTTTATTATTTACACAAGTTCTCTAAAATACTAGAATAGTTTTGTTCGCGATTATTGAACAAGACAAAAGTTATTCAATAACTTAAACTTTTATTATGTGTTATTATTTTGTTATGCATTGTTCTACTCAGTATATTTTCATTTTGTAAATTAAACGGATTCATAATATTTTACTAAAAAAATTCAAAAATTTGAACGAAATTATAATCATGAAGATGGTCTATAAAGTATAACTTGCCAAATTTAATGGGAATGAAATGAACAATAAATAAATTTATAAATTTGGATAGAAGGGTCGATCTTAGAGTGATCTTATTTTCATTTTCTGCCCCACTTACTGCATCTAGTCACTTTCTTTCGTGTGTGTGTCCCCACACGCTCATCTCTTTTTTTTTTATTACCAAAACAAATTTAACAACACAGTAATAATGTTCATTTCTAAATCTAAATCATAGATATAAGGCTTAATCAACATCTTCGCCCCTGTAAGTTTGCAATTTTTTGGCTTTAGTCCCTATATCTTTTTTTGTTGCAAATTAGTCACTGTATGTTCATATTTTTTGGTTTTAGTCCCTTAAAACTAAAACCCGCAAGAAAATCTGCAGGAAACCAGCGAATTTTCCTACAGATTTTCCTGCGGAGTTTAGCTTTAGGGACTAAAATCAAAAATATTTGCACATGCAGGGACTAATTTGAAACAAAAAAAGATACAGGGACTAAAACAAAAAATTTATAAACTTACAGGGATGAAAATGATGTTTAAGCCTAGATATAATATATCGATGAAGCTGTTAAAAAAATATATCGATGATGCATGTGTTGGGACTTGGGAGTTATCAAGAATTAGCTAGGTGATGAACACACAAAATGAAGGAATTGAAAAATAAACAGAAATATATGAAAAACAATTATATAAATAAAATTAGAGACTATTATAGATAATTTTTCAAAAAAATAAAATAACATAGGTCATATTGTCATAGAAGTGGTACAAGTAAAAGAGAAATATGAAGAAACTCAACCATAGATTTTTTTTTAAAACTCGGTATTTGGCCTAAATGATCGATTGATTCGAGGAGACCAATCCCATTGTCCACTTACAACTCAACCATATGTTAATTACTCAACTTCCACCAGAAAACTTCTATCTATATCATGATAATAAATAATAGATAAATAATATTAGGAAATGTTTAACATAAGTAAGAAAATATTTATTGTTTGTTTTATAAGTACAATTTAGTTGATAGCGGTGTGACATTGATTTATAGGGGTATAGATTCGAATTGAAAAAAGAATTATTTCTCCACACACAAGATTTGTGAGTTAAAAATTAGTAAACTACTTGATAAAAATTCTCTATTTTATATATTTACTATTTGACAAATTAAGAAAATTGAAAGTGATTTTGCAAGCCTATGGACAAACAATGGAGAAATTAGTATACAAGATAATGATGAAGGTAAGACTCTTGTCAACCGTCAAGATGGAATTGGAAATCCAGCTTGAGTCAAATGTTTTATTAGAATGAGTTAATAATAATATACCTTTTACCCCAAACTAAACTCTTAATAATAGGTGAAAAGTAATGAGACTAATAAGAAAAATATTTAGTGTTGTTATACAAATCTCGTTGGAATTGATGGATTATTGTTTCGCAATGACCAAATGATCAATTAGTTATGAGTTGATCAAGAGATTCGTTCCTCTGTGTTGCGGTCCAAAGCACCATAACTTTTGGGCCGGAGATTCATATGAATTGGGCATATCTCCAATCTGAAATGATGACTTTACTTTTGTTATTCTATCAATTATTCGCGCTGAGTAGCTAAAGAAAAACACTCTCTTAACATAATTTTTTTTAAAGCTTAAACGTAGAATTTACTAATTAAGTAGCATATAGGGATGTTTTGATAATGTTATAGGGCGAGAAATGAAATAGTGTGAAAAAATAAAACTCATCTGAAATAGGTGTTGATCTAGAGATCTTTCCCATAGATCAAGTTAACTATACAATGTCGTTATTTTATTAATAAAATGTATTATGTTACATAGTGTTCTTGACACTTATAACTAGAGTTGTCAAAATGGGCGGCCCAACCCGTTGTGGGCCGGCCCATTTGGACTTCGGGCTTCGTCGGATCGGGCTTAAAAAAGCCCGGATAAAAAATGAGCTGCAATATCAAGACCCGATAAAGAGTTGAACTACATCATATTTAGAAGTAGAACTCTATTTTTTATTAGAGATAAAGAGTTCAAAAACATAATCAGCTCATACCAATTATAAGTTGTAGTTCTCCTTAATTAAACTTGTCCCTCCATTTGGTGGTTAGCTTTTTGATGTTTGAATGATTTAAGCTCCTGAAGAAGTTGTTTCAAGTTTGTATGGGAAGACCCACCAACCTTGATTGTTTTCTTAGCGGCGTCACTAAACTCCTTAACTTTTTTCCTTATTTCTAAACACTCATCTCCACCACCCATCAATAAAGTAATAGCGTTTCCTATATCCTCCTTCTTCACAGCATTATCCTCCCCATACTCATTCAAGTTTTTCCATTTTTTTGCTCCAACTGACACCCCAATCTTAAGCACATCAACCAACAACTTTTCATTGTAAAATTGTTCTGCAAATAAAGGCCAAGTAACCATTGGCAAACCTGCATAAACACTTTCCAAAGTTGTATTCCACCCACAATGTGTCACCACAGCTCCAATAGCAAAATGCTCCAATATAACAAGTTGTGGTGCCCAACCCCATATCAAATAACCCTTATTGCTTTCCTTCACTCTCTTCTCAAATTCCTCCAATATTTCTGCATATTCACCAGCTTCTTCAGTAGTTTTCCTAACCACCCAAATGAAATCATACCCAGAATCTTCATGTGCATGAGCTATTTCAATATGTTGAGAAATAGGAAACTTATTCATGCTCCCAAAACTCACATAAACAACAGAATTTTCTTTCTTAGAATCAAGCCATTTTACCACCCCATTTCCATTGTCGTCTTCTTCTTTTTCTTTGGCACGCATGCCTCCATTAGCTTTGTCAAAATCATCTTGGTTCACCCAAATTGAAACTGGTCCCAAACTCCAACTCCTTGTTCGCGTAACTCTCTGGTAATGCTCCTCATAAGTACCTTCCAACTCATAAAAGCTACGAAACAGTGATCCATAACTCTTTGTATCTGCATCAATAATCATCTTCAACCAATAACCAAATTTATTATTTGGTTCTTTAACCCAATCAGATAGTTGCGAACGTGTCATTTCCACTTTATGAGGCAATCCAGGAAGCAAAAAAGTTTCATAATCAGAACCAACATTAACATGTGGTGCAAATTGTTCAATAGAATTCCTTGCTGCATGAGAAAAGTAACTCCCACCGGTACAATTAAGTCTTGGAATACCCAATTCAGCAGCAACATCAACACTCCAAGGATAAAACATATCAGTGACTATGAAATCAGGTTTCATGTCACGAATAAGTTGTTGGAAATTCTCTTTAAGAAGGAAAAGTCCTTGTAATAAAAGTTCTTGAAAGTCATTAGCAGTGTCAACATCAATAATTTCTACTCCATGTGGTAAACCAGGTATTTGTGGAAACTTAACAAGGTGGGTTCGTATGGCGCGACCGCGGCTTGAATCACGGTCAATTGAAGTTTGGAAAAGGGTGGCATTTGCTGGTGTGGTGATTATGGTGACATCAACATTGTGCATGGCAAAGAGCCTGGCCATGTCTACTACAAAAAGGAGGTGACTTTTTGATATAAAAGGAAGAAAAATAGCTTTCAACATAGTTTCAGATTCAACTACATCAAAACTAAAGGAGGAGGAGGACTCCATAGTGTGTTTGAGATTCAACTTAAAAATCTACTTAGGTTGTGTGGCCTAGAAAGTCTCTTTAATTTTGGGAGCTGAATTACCTGCAGTAGCAGAAGGAGCATGCAATAATATTTTATTAATGAGAAGAGAAACGTGGGCTAGAAAGGCAAGCAAGGACGGTACCCAAAATTATTATTAATGACACGACTGACACTATGAAAATTATTACAGCGACCTGGCAGCCCCATGTCTGCAAAGGATATATAGCAGACAAATCAATGTACCTCTATCTTAAAAAACTGTTGACAAATAATAACAGAGGTTATTTGCAAAGGAGAAAGAGTGAAATTAGTATTTTATACTTTAAACACTTAATTTTCTTTTCCAGAATAAAATGTAAATAATTAAAAATTCAAATGTACCTTGATTTGATCTATAATTTCTATCGTATAGATTTGATTTTTTTTTAATTTCAATTTGTTTTCATTTTTTAGTATAAAAGGTGGCAAAGCCCAATATTGTAAACACTAGAATGTATTTGTTTGTTGCTTGGTTGGTGTCTGTATTATCGTTTTGTGGTTGATGTTCTTGATCTTTGTTTCTCTGATTGTTTTCAATTCTATTGATATCTGCAGCTTTTAAGGTTCGCCTCCACTTTGTCTGATGCGGATTCAATATCTGTATCGGTCCTCATGATTGATTTCAGACTATTTTCCTTGAAAGAGTCGTTATTGCTTGTTGCAGCGGGTTGATAATATGTAGACCCGTTTCTGTATTGATGGTCGATTCATTTGCCTAAATTTTAGGATGATTTTTTTAGTGATTGTTTAGATGACATAATTTTAGACTCACTTAGTTACAAGCAAGTGCTTAATTAAATCCTTTTCAAAAGTGAATTGTTTATCGAATTGAACCTCATTTTTTATTTTGTTAGCAATAGACTCACCCTAAAATTTGTCATGCTTAATTTTATTTTGCAAGTGCAGCCAAAAAGAGAACAATTTAAGCTATCACTACATACTAATTTCAAATGTGTGCCCTGCTTTGGAAATCTGAATGAATTAACTTGACTTGTTTGTAGATTTGATGGTGAAGAATTCTTAAAAAGATTTAGAGGAAAGAGTATCTTATTTGTAGGAGACTCCTTGAGTTTGAATCAATGGCAATCACTCATTTGCATTTTGCATGATGGACAAGGCTTATGTGACTTTTTGGCCCGGAAAGGTAGCCTGCCTTTGGTCCATCTACACCCATATTGGATTAATCAAGGGCTCTAGATCAGGTGATGTAGTATCAAACCAAGTATAAAAATTATCGTATTCATAGGGATTGTTCCGAATCAAACGAAAGTATTTGAAATCATATGTGAGTAAAATTGCATTAATTAAAAGGGGAATTTTTTAGGATTAGCTAGGGTTTTAAGAATAAAACGGCAAGAAATTAGGATTTGACTTAGAAAGAGAAGTCGATTGGATCATTTTGGTTCATCTAATTATTATTATCTTGGTAGTTCATGTATGTTAACGAGGTTTACAAATTTAGTTTCACGATTCGATTAAAAAAAGTAATTAAGCCCAATCTCTTGGTACATAATCCTCTCCCTTGATCATAACTCCCTAATCTCTTAGGTTATTAATGATCAATTGAGGTTTTGGAACTTTAACCTTTGAATTCTCAATTAACAATTCGAAATCTCTTAAACAACGGTTAATTGAATAACTATTCCTATATCGATGATTTATTCTTATTCTCATAGTAAACAAATAATTGGAATCATCACACAATTGGCCAAATCATGCAAAGCATTAAACACAAGGAATAATTAACTGAAACTAACTTCGTAATTCATTAACATGTCATATGAGACCACATGGTTCAAGAATAATAACAATTATGCAATTGATTTTTCTTCTTTGTTTCATTGCGGAAAATGTTATAAAGCTACCTAAAATGCCTTGAAATATGGTTAGCAATATGGTAATGACATGAAGTCATCATCAGGCCACGTGTCACTTTTTTTTTTTTAAAAAATCCTTAGAAAAAAAAATAAAATCAGAATATTGTTATTTGTTGATGGAGCCAATCAGAGAGAAGATGACAACGGAAGTGTTTGGTCACTAGAGAATGGGTTGGGGAAGGAATGAAAGAAATGGATGTTTCAAGTTTCAATAATGTGCAATGCGCTGTTATTTTGGTCCCTTACAGAGAAAAAACTATTAAATAGTCCTTGAATTTCTATTCCGTTAGTCAGTTTAGTTCATGGGCTGAAAATGAGTCGAACTGAGTCGAACTCGTCTGAGCTCGACTCGATAGGAATTGCTTCAGCTCGAAACTCGGCTCGAGTTTGATACGAACTATTTTTTCAGCTCGAATTTGGCTCGTTTAAAGTTCACGAACAGTTCGGTTCGGCTCCTTAGATTCAACTCGTTAAGTCAAATCATATGATTTTAAAGTTTTTTTTTGTCAAAATTTCAAATTTTGATCTTTAACTTTTAAAATAGTTTTTTAAAAGAAAAAAATATTAAATTAAAATAAAGGAAATGAAAGGTAATGGAAAATGAAAAATTAAAAGTCTTTTGAGAAAGAGATAATTTAAAGGAGTAAATTCTTTTTTCGTAGAGACATAGTGAGTAATATATGTACACGGGAAACTGAAAAGTTCCCTGAGGTATTAGGTTAAAATGATTTGGAATGTTTAATATAAAACTGAGTTAGTTCATGAGTCAAACGAGTCGAATTGTATATAATTTATGTTCAGCTCATTTATTTAACGAACTTATTTTTTGACTCAAGTTCAGCTCATTTGGTTCACGAACCAAGTTCATGAGCCAATTATCGAATCGAGATTCGAACTATTCACGAGTTGGCTCGGGTCATTGCCTACCCTAGTTCATGCTGTTAAATTTTGTTGTTAACTCAACAAAAAAGCTTACATGATATTTTTTTTAGACACATCAGCTTGCTGAATTGTCATAAGGGACGGATAAACAACAATTTTGGTCCTGAATGTGCAACTTGCTGTCATTATGGTCCATGACTCAAGAAAAAATACAAAATAGTTTTTGACTATGCAATTCCTCGGTCACTTTGGTCATTGACGTTAAAAATGGTTGTTAACTTTATAAAGAAGCTGATATGACATTTTTTAGAGACACATGACACGTAAAGATACACATTTGTGGGATAAAAGGATATATGATGTGGCAAAAAACGACAGGACTTTTTTTTCATTAATTCATTTCTTTATCTTCCCTCATTCTTCTTCATACATTTCTTTTTTTAATGCATCATCACATATGACATTTCTTTTTTTATTTTAGAACTCAAATAATTGGAGGGATCCAATCTTATCGTTCATATAAACTAATTAATGATAATAAAAAAATGAACTTAAAATCTTAAAAAGATCACACTCTAATATTCCAAACTAATGTTTCACAAATTCATATGGAAATATTCACGAACCTCTATGTGAAAAGCAGATAAAAGCAACAATTATAGTATTTGTTAAACTCTATCTAAATTAAACCTGACCCTCCATTTTGTGGTTGGCTTTTTGAAGTTTGAATGACTTAAGCTCCTGAAGAAGTTGTTTCAAGTTTGTATGAGAAGACCCACCAACCTTGATTGTTTTCTTTGCAGCATCACTAAACTCACTAACTCTTTTCCTTAATTCTAAACACTGTTTTCCACCATCCATCAATAAAGCAATAGCTTTTCCTATATCATCCTTCTTCACAACTTTATCCTCCCCATACTCATTCCAGTTTTTCCATTCTTTTGTTCCAACTGGCACCCCAATCTTAAGCACATCAACCAACAACTTTTCATTGTAAAACTGTTCTGCAAATAAAGGCCAAGTAACCATTGGCAAACCTGCATAAACACTTTCCAAAGTTGTATTCCACCCACAATGTGTCACCACAGCTCCAATAGCAGAATGCTCCAATATAACAAGTTGTGGTGCCCAACCCCATATCAAATAACCCTTATTGCTTTCCTTCACTCTCTTCTCAAATTCCTCCAATATAGTTCCATGTTCTTCACCACCTTCTTCAGTTGTTTTCCTAACCACCCAAATGAAATCATAACCAGAATCTTCAAGTGCATGAGCTATTTCAATATGTTGAGAAATAGGAAACTTGTTCATGCTACCAAAACTCACATAAACAACAGAATTATCTTTCTTAGAATCAAGCCACTTTAATACCCCATTTTCTTTTTCTTCCTTAGAATCATGCCCTCTATTAGCTTTATCAACATCATCTTGGTTCACCCAGATTGAAACTGGTCCCAAACTCCAACTCCTTGTTCCTGTAACTCTCTGATAATGCTTTTCATAAGTACCTTCCAGCTCATAAAAGCTACGAAACAGTGATCCATAGCTCTTTTTATCTGCATCTTTAATCATTTTCATCCAATAGCCAAAATCATTATTTGGGTCTTTAACCCAATCAGATAGTTGCGAACGTGTCATCTCCACTTTATGAGGCAACCCAGGAAGAAAAAAAGTTTCATAATCAGAACCAACATTAACATGTGGAGCAAATTGTTCAATAGAATTTCTTGCTGCGTGAGAAAAGTAACTCCCACCAGTACAATTAAGTCTTGGAATACCCAACTCAGCAGCAACATCTACGCTCCAAGGATAAAACATATCAGTGACTATGAAATCAGGTTTCATGTCACGAATAATTTCTTGGAAATTGTCTTTAAGAAGTAAAAGTCCTTCATAGAGTTTGGAACTCATGACTTGAGGAGTGTCGACATCGATAATTTCTAGTCCATGTGGTAAACCAGGTATTTGTGGAAACTTAACGAGATGGGTTCGTATGGCACGACCGCGGCTTGAATCACGGTCGATTGAGGTTTGAAAAAGGGTGGCATTTGCTGGTGTGGTGATTATGGTAACATCAACATTGTGCATGGCAAAGAGCCTTGCCATGTCAACTACGAAAAGGAGGTGACTTTTTGATATAAAAGGAAGAAAAATAGCTTTCAACATAGTTTCAGATTCAACTACATCAAAACTAAAGGAGGAGGAGGAGGACTCCATAGTGTGTTTCAGATTCAACTTATGTTTTCAATCTGCTAAAGGTAGTTTGTGTGGCGTAGTATGAATGAATGAATCAAATCCTCACTATGTTTTAATTTATAAGCAAAGACTGTCCCAATAAAAAAATTGTCAAAAAATAAAAAAGATTTTAAGTTGTCAAAAAATAAAATAATGGATTTCAACTTAATTAATTAATTGCCAACGAATAACGTGGTTGAATTATTTACAATAGATATAAATAAATAAGAAATTGTTTCGATTACTTATTTATGAGCTTATATAAAATAAATTATGCAAATAAATAAGATTTTATATATTTTTATAAGTTTTATAAGGTAGTTTTCGAGAAAACAACTTATAAACTTGATAAGGATAAATTAATATTTTTAGTAGTAATTTCTTTTAATATATTGAAATATTACTAAATATGATATGAATAATTTAGTATATTTAGTTGTAGTTCTTCTTGTTAATACTACTAAGATAACTCATCTAAGATGAGAAGAGAAACGTAGGCAAGAAAGGCAAGGCCAGCAAGTGCGGCACCCAAATTTATTAATGACACACAAGAGAAGAGAAACATTCGTAGGCAACCCAAAATTTCATCTCAACAGAACAGAAATTTAAAGCAATGAAAGCTATTGCTACCGCCAATTAAGCAATGAAAATGCTAACTATAGTAATTCTGATTTACGAAGTACAGACACTACATGTTAGTATCAACATCTATAATTATATTGAATTATGTCATTTTTTTAAAATTATTATCAGTATCGACATATTAATATATGTGTCATTCTGATAACTTTTATCTCAAATATAGATGGCAGCCCCATGGCTGCAAATTATCAATTTCAATGTGCTGCTGGTCCAGATAACATAACCTCTATCTAAAAAAAGTGTTGACTAAAAACTAAAAACAGGGCGGTTATTTGCAAAGGGGAAAGGGTAGATTATTTGAGAAGTTATTTTATATTTTAAACACTTATTCACATTAAAAGATTACATCAAATACAATCACATATTCAATATTCGCTAAAAATATAAAAGATAAATTTGCGAACAATCTCACAACATCCAAGTTAATAGCATACAACGACAAAATGCATACAACAAATAATATGAAAAATTTAAAGTCACCGGAATGTTCATGCTTCCGGATCTGCAACGTTGATGTCCAAATCATTGATTGAATCTGCAACTGATTGAAATTGATTTTTCAATATGAAAGAAACAAACACCACAACAAGACGGAAAATCAAAGGTATTACCAAGACGACGAACTAACACAACGTCGCACGCGGACGACGAAATCACAAATACAAAAGAAAACAACGAAAATAATATATCAATCTATGTGAGAATGAGAATCACTTATTTAAATTAAAAACAATAAAAAAAAGACACAGAGGGTGATTTTATGCCAAAAATGACTTAAAACCACCCTCTTACCGGTAGAGAAAGAAGAGACTCAAAGAGGAAGAAAAAAAAAATGTTAGAGCCGGCGTGAGAGAGAGGGTAAGAATATTGTGTTATATGAAACTATTGTTGACCTTCTTTTTATATATAAATGTAAGAAAATAATTAAAAAGTCAAATGTGGGGGATTTATAATTTATATCAAATACATTTGAGTTTTTTAATTTCAACTGAAATGTTATGTGGTCTATAATACATTTGAGTTTGTTTTTTTTAATTTCAACCTCAAATGCATTTGATTTTTTTAATTTCAATTTTTTTTTTATTTTTGTATAAAGAGGGGCAAAGGCCAATATTGTAAACACCATAATGTATTTGCTTGATTGATGTATGAATATGAAAAATTTAAAATCACCGGAATGTTCATGCTTTTGGGTCTGCAACGTTGATGTCCAAATCATTGATTGAATCTGCAACTGATTGAAATTTATTTTTCAATATGAAAGAAACAAACACCACAACAAGACGGAAAATCAAACGTATTACCAAGGCGACGAACTAACACAACGTCGCACGCGGACGACGAAATCACAAATACAAAAGAAAACAACGAAAATAATATATCAATCTATGTGAGAATGAGAATCACTTATTTAAATTAAAAACAATTAAAAAAAAAAAGACACAGAGGAGTGATTTTATGCCAAAAATGACTTAAAACCACCCTCGTACCGGTAGAGGAAGAAGAGACTCAAAGAGGAAGAAAAAAAAAAGAAATGTTAGGGCCGGCGTGAGAGAGGGTAAGAATATTGTGTTATATGAAACTATTGTTAACCTTCTTTTTATATATAAATGTAAGAAAATAATTAAAAAGTCAAATGTGGGGGATTTATAATTTATATCAAATACATTTGAGTTTTTTAATTTCAACTGAAATGTTATGTGGTCTATAATACATTTCAGTTTTTCTTTTAATTTCAACCTCAAATGCATTTGATTTTTTTAATTTCAATTTATTTTTATTTTTGTAAAAAGAGGGGCAAAGGCCAATATTGTAAAGACCAGAATATATTTGCTTGATTGATGTATGAATATGAAAAATTTAAAATCATCGGAATGTTCATAATTTCGGGTCTGCAACGTTGATGTCCAAATAATTGATTGAATCTGCAACTGATTGAAGTTGATCTTTCAATATGAAAGAAACAAACACCACAACAAAACGGAAAATCAAACGTAATACCAAGACGATGTCGAACAAACACAATGTCGCACGCGGACGACTAAATCACAAATACAAAAGAAAACAACGAAAATAATATATCAATCTATGTGAGAACGAAAATCACTTAATTAAATTAAAAAAAAAAAAAAAAAAACACAGAGGGGTGATTTTATGCCAAAAATAACCTAAAACCACCATCTTACCGGTAGAGGAAGAAGAGACTCAAAAAGAAAAAACAAAAAGAAATGTTAGGACCGGCGTGAGAGAAAGGGTAATAATATTGTGTTACGAAACTATTGTTGGCCTTCTTTTTAAATATAAATGTAAGAAAATAATTAAAAAGTCAAATGTGTGTGATTTATAATTTATATCAAATACAATTGGGTTTCTTAATTTCAACTGAAATGTTATGTGGTCTATAATGCATTTGAGTTTTTCTTTTAATTTCAACTCAAATGCATTTGATTTTTTTAATTTCAATTTATTTTTATTTTTGTGAAAAGAGGGGCAAAGGCCAATATTGTAAACACCAGAATATATTTGCTTGGTTGATGTCTGAATATGAAAAATTTAAAGTCACCGAAATGTTCATATTTTCGGGTCTGCAACGTTGATGTCCAAATCATTGATTGAATCTGCAACTGATTGAAGTTGATCTTTCAATATGAAAGAAACAAACACCACAACAAGACGGAAAATCAAACGTAGTACCAAGACGACGAACAAACACAATGTTGCACGCGGACGACGAAATCACAAATAAAAAAGAAAACAACGAAAATAATATATCAATCTTTGTGAGAATGAGAATCACTTATTTAAATTAAAAACAATAAATAAATAAAAAGACACAGATGGGTGATTTTATGGCAAAAATGACCTAAAACCACCCTCCTACCAGTAGAGAAAGAAGAGACTCAAAGAAGAAGAAAAAAAAAAGATATGTTAGGGCCGGCGTGAGAGAGATGGTAAGAATATTGTGTTATGAAACTATTGTTGACTTTCTTTTTAAATATAAATGTAAGAAAATAATTTACAAGTCAAATGTGTGTGATTTATAATTTATATCAAATACAATTGAGTTTCTAAATTTCAACTGAAATGTTATGTGGTCTATAATACATTTGAGTTTTTCTTTTAATTTCAACTCAAATGCATTTGATTTTTTTTAATTTCAATTTATTTTTATTTTTGTAAAAAGAGGGGCAAAGGCCAATTTGTAAACACCAGAATATATTTGCTTGGTTGATGTCTGAATAGTCGGTTCATGGTTTATGTTCTTTTTTTTTTTTTTGAAAAGACATGGTTGACGTTTTTGATCTTTGGGTGGATAAATTTAGCTTAAAAAAAGTTTTGTTGAGATTTGTTGGTTTCAAGGTTTAAGATTCAAATCACCTCCACTATGTCAGTGCCAATTCAATATATATATTAGTTTTCGTGATTAATTTCAGAATGTTTGCATTGAAAGAGTTGTTATTGCTTGTTGTGGGGAAATGATGATATGTGGACCCATATTTGTGTTAACAGTCGCTTCATTCGCCTAACTTTCATTCGAAATGATTGTTTAACGGATAGTTTAAATTACCTAATTTTATTTTCTTATTTTTTCATTGAGGGTTAGGTTAGGTTCCCTCTCTTCCCTTCCTCTCGTACATATTTTTCCACTTTTTTAATATATATATTTATGAGTGTGTGACACGAGATTGAAGTTTTTTGGATGGCAAAGTCTAAGCTTCACATTGATGTTTACCACACTCTTAATTAAACAAAAAAAAATATTATGGTGTTTTGATATACCTGCCAAAAGATATGCATGATTTTTTTAAAGTAAAATATATGCATAATTCTATAAACCGTTTTTAACATATTATCTCAATAAACTTTGAAGGTTGTAAGTTACAAGCAAGTGCTTATTAATCTCTGTAATTAGTATAATCATGATAGTATATTATTTGCTTCCAAATATAGATATTGACATATATTATTGCAAAGTATATCAATGAGAAAACAAGAGATTCAATTACTTATAATTTCAACGGCAAATCAAAACAAATCAATATGATAATGGTGGCGAATACGTAGTCTAAAAATTCTTGAATGTGATAATAGTTGAATATATACCCTTACCTCGTCAACCACCCCTCAATCTAGTATCTACTACATACATCTTCCTAGAGAATGACTTATCCCCTTACCTCATCAACCAATATCATGGACAGTTTTTTTTACCACTGCTCACGTTTCTTTTTTACTCTTTAGCATGCAAAAAATTTCGAAAAACATTTTTTGATTTTTTTTTTTTTAGTGTAAATTTCTAGAAAAATAAATTCAGAACGTGTTTCTTGAAAAAAAAAAAAAAAAGTTGTACTATACGGGTGAAAAAGAAATGCGAGAGATGGAAAGAGAAACTTTTCATATCATGACCAAAACAACCCCAACCCAGTCCACCGGTTCCTCCTTCCAATCCAACCACCTCCCCTAATTCGGCCCACATCACATCTTTGCCAAATACACCCCTTCAAACCGTGCAGTCCACTACTCCCACAAACCGGCCCCAATCAAATCCAACCCCAACACAATCAAATCATACCCTGCAAAATAATCTTTCCCACCCCCGTTTACCAACCTACCTCCCAAGCCAACACAAAACCCATTACTGGGAGTTAAAATGAATTTTTAAAAAATGAAAATATAAAATATTTTTACAAAATAACCATATTTTAAAAAATAAAAATAGATAATATTTTTACAAAAGAACAATAATCCCTTCGGTCCTTTTTTATAAGAGATTGTTGACTTTTTAGATACATTGAATAACTAATGTATTTAAGTTATAATATAGATCAAACTCATAAATTATTAAATAAATTTAAAAAGTGAATTGTCTCTTATAAAAAGGACCAGATGAAGTATCATAGTTAGCGCAAATGAAGAAAAAAAAGGAAGAGTTGTATATAGCGAAAAGGGATATGTTGCTAGCAAGTCCTTCAAAACAAAGCAACACCAAAGGACCATGCCAATCAAGAATTAATGAGAAATATATTTGAACACAATTCTAAATAAAAGATACTCAGCTACACACACAAATAATTAAAGAAAAATGAGTTTAAGGATATGCTTAAATTTATTTCTCTTTAATCTTATTCATTTGCTCATCCAAATATTTTTTTATTTGAAGTTGTGTCGCACGGCACTTAATAGAGTTAGTAGTGAAACCGGCAAACTGAATCACTTTGGTAATTTTTTGTAAGATTTTAAAAAAATGACTACTTTAAATTATACATAAGAAAAAAAAAGATATGTCAAAAAAAAAACTGAAGAGACTTTGAAAAATATATTCTCTTCATGGTTTTTCTTATGTTTTATTTTTTATTTAACCAAAAAAAATAAAAGAAAAAATTGATTAATAAAAGTTGATGTATTTGATATAAAATTTAAGGCTAATGCTACGGTGGATCACCTTCACAAGTGGTCCATCGTGGATCAGTTATCATTACTACTATAATGAATACAAATTTTACAAAATTCACCGTTGGATTGAAAGTTTGTATCATACAGATCGATCATCCATACAAATTTTTAAAAAAATTAAAAATCATTTAATATGCTATTGAAATATATAAAATTTAATCGTATTTAATAAAAACTCATAAACCGTTAATCTTAATAGATTTCAAAATATATAAAATGATACGAGGTGAAAATAAGTATAAAAATCAATTAAAAAGTTCTAGAATAAAAAACTATGAACCTTAAATATAAATCAGAATAAATTCTAAAAACAGAACCAATTTTATTCAAATGGAATCGACACTAATTAAAAATGATAGTAATATAGTATGAAACATGCATCAAGAGATAGAGTCAAAAGAGGAAGCAAGTATGTGATAGAGTCCAAAATGATAGCTGGCATGACAATGGCATAGCAGTAATATTGTGGCAGTAGTCAACTATCATTCATGCTTTTGCAATAACGCTGCAATCCATGCATTGCATTCTCTCATTGGAGTTTCAGTCTTTACGTAGTACGTATGAATAGACTCCCATTTTTTTTTCCTACTCAAATAGACTCCCATATATTCCACGTTAAAAACCACTTTGAGTAAAGTGTTTTTTATATTGTGTTTTATTTTAAAATTATTTATAAGATTAAATAAATTGGATATTAAGAAATTAGACAAAAATGAAAATTGTTAATTATATTTCACTAAATTATAGGATAAATTTTTTATCATCTGCATAAATTTTCTAAAATATTAAAATAACTTTTTTAACTAATCATCAAACAAGATAAAATTTATTCAATAACTTAAAGTTTTATTTTGGGTTATTATTTTGTCATGCATTGTTCTATTCAGGATATTTGCATTTGCAAAATTAAATGGATTCATAATATTTTACTAAAAAAAATTCAAAAATTTTAACGAAATTATAATCATAAAGATGGTCTATAAAGTATAACTTGCCAAATTTAATGGGAATGAAATGATCAATAAATAAATTTATAAATTTGGATAGAAGGGTCGATCTTAGAGTGATCTTATTTTCATTTTCTGCCCCACTTACTGCATCTAGCCTAATCTAGTCACTTTCTTTCGTGTGTGTGTCCCCACACGCTCATCTCTTTTTTCTTTTATTACCAAAACAAATTTAACAACACAGTAATAATGTTCATTTCTAAATCTAAATCATAGATATAATATATTGATGATGCATTGTTGGGACTTGGGAGTTATATGTACATGTCTTAATTACTACTACGGTACTACCTTATCAAGAATTAGCTAGGTGATGAACACACAAAATGAAGGAATTGAAAAATAAACAGAAATATATGAAAAAAATTATATAAATAAAATTAGAGACTATTATAGATAATTTTTCAAAAAAATAAAATAACATAGGTCATATTGTCATAAAAGTGATACAAGTAAAAGAGAAATATGAAGAAACTCAACCATAGATTTTTTTTAAAAACTCCGTATCTGGCCCAAATGATCGATTGATTCGAGGGGATCAATCCCATTATCCACTTACAACTCAACCATAGGTTAATTACTCAACTTCCACCAGAAAACTTCTATCTATATCATGATAATAAAGAATAAATAAATAATATTAAGAAATGTTTAACATAAGTAAGAAAATATTTATTGTTTGTTTTATAAGTATAATTTAGTTGATAGCGGTGTGACATTGATTTATAGGGGTATAGATTCGAATTGAAAAAAAATTATTTCTCCACACACAAGATTTGTGAGTTAAACATTAGTAAACTACTTGATAAAAATTCTCTATTTTATATATTTACTATTTGACAAATTAAGAGAATTGAAAGTGATTTTGCAAGCCTATGGACAAACAATGGAGAAATTAGTATACAAGACAAGATAATGATGAAGGTAAGACTCTTGTCAACTGTCTAGATGGAATTGGAAATCCAGCTTGAGTCAAATGTTTTATTAGAATGAGTTAATATACCTTTTACCCAAAACTAAATTCTAAATATAGGTTAAAAGTAATGAGACTAATAAGAAAAATATTTAGTGTTGTTATACAAATCTCGTTGGAATTCATGGATTATTGTTTCACAATGACCGAATGATCAATTAGTTATGAGTTGATCAAGAGGAAAGATTCTCTTCTCCCTCGGGACTTTTTTTAACCTCCAATATTCCGATTTTACCTTTGTATAAAAACTTCGGAACGTGTTTTGCAAAGTTTTTTTAGTTCAAATTCGTCGAAAAATTTGAAAAATACATTATGAAGTTCATATTCAAGGCAAAAAATAACTTCGGAAAATACTTTCCGAAGTTTAAAACTAAGGCCAAAAACGGAAATCCGTGAGGGAAAAAGAGTCATGGGTGATGGGAAGAGAAAATTTCGATCAAGAGATTCGTTCCTCTATGTTGCAATTCAAAGCACTATAATGCTTATAACTTTTGGGCCGAAGACCCATATGAATTGGGCATATGTCCAATCTGAAATGATGACTTTACTTTTGTCATTCTATCAATTATTCGCGCTGAGTAGCTAAAGAAAAATACTCTCTTGACATAAAATTTTTTAGATTTTAAGCGTAGAATCTGTTAATTAAGTAGCATGTAGGAATGTTTTGATAATTTTATTGGGCGTGCGAGAAATAAAGTAGTGTGGAAAAAATAAAACTCATCTGAAATACGTGTTGATCTAGACTCTAGAGATCTTTCCCATAGACCAAGTTAGCTATAGTATGTCGTTATTTTATTAATAAAATGTATTATGTTACATATTGTTCGAGATACTTATTAACTATACCAAAAAAGAAAATATAAAATTATTATTGAAAAAATAATGTTTTACATTTTTATAGTATTTAATGCACAAATTCCAAAATAATTGTTTTATATTAATATATTTAATTAATATCTAGGCATTATATAGCATTTCTCTAATAAAATATATTTTGTATTTTTATTTTTTTTCCTTTGAATAATACACATTTTATTTAAGCTACTACAGTATTTATTTGTATTGTTAACCAAACAAAACATTAACATAACAATCAATGATAGACTACTTAAAAAAAAAATCAAAGATTGACCAGTTATCACTTCTTGCATCGCCGTGCAATGTGAGTTGTGGCAGGCAGGACACACTAATTAAACAAGCCATTTGACGGTTTACTTTGATATGTCCAAATGACTGAATTACTGTTGTAAAGTTATCATGAATTAAAGAGATTGTCAACCAATATAAAAAAAATAAAAACATTGTCAACAATGTATGTTTTCCTTGTCGTAAAAAAAAACTTAACCATTATTTTCATCTAAGTTCATAAATTTTTGGTTTTAATCTTTGTATTTTTTTTGTTGCAAATTAGTTTCTACATTTGCAAATCTTTTTGATTTTAGTCCCTAAAACTAAAATTTGCAAGAAAATTGATTTAAAATTGATTCTAATTTGAATTTGGAATTTTAAAATTGATTTGTGACAGTAATATTTATCTTTTTATTTACATATATATAAAAAAAATGTAATTCATATGTTTAGACACCCTTAAATTTAATACTTTATTTAATTTTTATCCTTATCTCTCTTTTTATTGCATCAATGTCGCATTTAATATATTTTTTTATTTTAAAAAGCTAGGTATTTGATGGCCGAATAATCTTAGGAATTTAATCTCATGGTTCATATAAATTAGTGCACCAAAATTAACACCAAAAGAAATTGAATCTAATTTTTTTTTAAAATAGTACACTCTAATATCTCAAGCCAATATTGTTAAACTTCTAAGCCAATAGCCAATAGAAGTGGATTTCACATTATCATATTTATCACTATGTGTTCCATGGTGTGATTAGGGGTATCTATCCATCAAAGATTTTCTATTAAAATATTAACATTTTGATGGAATAATATGAATTACTTTATTGTTTAAACCTGACAAATCCAACCTAAATTATTGAGTTACTCCCTCCGGTTTCATATATAAGAAATAAAATAAAAAAATTTAAAGTCTTAAATATAAACAAAAGTCTTCTTCAATTATTAAGTTTTATGACATTATTCAATTTCAACCAATAAATGCAATGTTTTACATTTTCTAAGAAGGTATAATGTGTTTTTTTTCCCCGGTTAATGTATTTTAACTACTTTATTAAAGAAAAAGCTTTTTTGAAAATTTTCTTATATACAAAATTAAAGGGAGTACCAATAAATTATTTAATGAGTTCCCATTCAATCCATCTACAATAATTGATTTGCATCCTCATATATAAAAGGTTACCCAAAAAATCTACCTACACTACTATTCTTTTTGTTGGTATTAAAAACTTCATCAAACTTATATTAGTATAAAACTTTCATAGCTGTTTCATCTGTTGTAAGATATATATAAGATAAGTCTCTCCTTTCAATTGAAATTTTTCTACATGTTAGAGCCATAAATCAAACTCATGACTATATGCGTAAAGAGCTTAAAATTCTTATCACTCCGATCAATTTTAATTCATAATTTTTTTTACCTACTTTGCATATTTTTTAAAATATATAAACATCAATATGTGTATGCGCGTGAGTCCCACATCTCAAGTTCTACAAATTGACATTTGATTAGAACATTCTTATAAGAATTTTTAAAATTGTGTGATTTATGATAAAACAAAAAAATCCCACAATTCCAACGCGCAAAGAGTACAATCACCATTAATTTCTCTTTTGCAACTTGCACCTTTGCACAATTTTGTAAACTATTTTGTTTTGTTATACATTTTTATTTAATTTTTGTCATATGCTCCCAACCATACTATACAGTACTAGGTAGAAATATTAATGTCTTTTATGCAACCCAAAATCTATCTATCTATTATCCTCATCTCTATGACATCAAATCAAATATGATTTGAAATTTCATTTATAATATATACTATATAGTCTTTCAATCCCTCTCTCCTTCATCTAATTCAACAGTGACAAAAACACTTTCATGGAGTTCAATATACTTTTTTTGTTACTTCTCATTGTTTCTACTTCATTGATTTTCATCTCACACTTGGCTTCAGCTGCTACACCAAAGCTCAACACTCTAGAGGGTAACTAAAACTCATATTCCTCCATTTGTTTAAGCTTCAAAAGTGCTTTTTTTTTTCCTTCCTTTTTTGGTGTGTATAGTTAATTAAGCTAGCTAGTCTTTTATAGAAAAAAGTGACTTTTAAGCTTGGATTAGATTTGTTGTTAGAATATCTCATCTGGGTCATTGTTGTGTTTATCAAGTTAATCATAAGATTAGTTTAATTAATTAGCATAATCATCAGTTGTTTCTTCACCACACATCTATGAACTTCTTCCACTTATCTTGCACATATTTTTAAACTGCGATTGTGGTCACTATTATACATAAAAGATAGTTACATCAATTAGTTAAGTAACTAACTTTTACATCTAATGTTCGCATCATGATACTTGATGTCACGTAAAATTGCTGCAACTATGATAAGAGTCATAGATACATTAAAAAAAAAAACTTTGATGTCACGGCTCGGATTGAATAGACATTTTTATAATACCAAATGATTCTTTAATTTATGATATTAATTAAATTATTTTGAATTTGTTATTTTTGTGATTGTAGTGAAGGCATTGAAGGAAATAGGGAACAAGATTGGGAAAAAAGATTGGGATTTTGGAGTGGATCCTTGCAGTGGAAAAGCAAAATGGAATATTTCTGAATCTCCTAATAGAAAAGGCTTTGAAAGTTCTGTGATTTGTGATTGTTCTTTCAACCATAATTCTTCTTGCCATGTTGTAAGCATGTACTGGCCTCTCTTCTTTCATATCTTCTCTCATTTTCATATCTTAGATTCTTCAAAACTAAAACATATAGCAGAAAATCACGTGCAATCATGTGCAGTTTGAAAGTTGAAGATGTTTTTCAACAAGTTTTGATTAACATATTAATTAATCTTTGTGTATTTTCTTATCACATATTTTATAGTGTAGAAACTTTGATGTTACCATCAAATATTCACGTGCATACAGACAATTTCTTTTTTAATTTTTTTTTTACTAAAATTTCTTTTTTAACATAAAAAATAGCAAATTGGAGTTATCACTTTTTATAAGATTTTTTTTGGTTTTTTGTTGGATTCAATGAACATTAATAGAAAATAAAACAATTTTCTATTCCTTTTTTTTTTTGTGGCAGGATATTTTCAGTGATTTATGCATATCCAACCATACACATATGTGGCTTAACAAATTGGAACATTGGTATTAGTCAAAAAAAAATTGGAACATTGGTCCAAAAAAAATAAAAAATTGGAAAATTGATCAAAGTGATTTATCAGAAAAAAAAATTCGTTGGTCTATTTTGTGACAATGAAACTCAATTATTAGTATTAAAAAAAAATGAAGTTTGGAATTTTGTGGAATTGGGTCAAACCAACAATCAGTCCAACTCAATGCCAATTGCAAAACATTGACTTTGAAAAGGATGTGCTGTCTTTGTCTTTTATTATTTTAAGGGTAAAATTATTCTTTTTTTTTTCTTGTCACAATTTTTCTGTTAAATTTTCATTTTCTTTTTTACTTTAAAATTTAAACCATAGGGTATTTTTCTTCCATCAAGAGCTGAATAACCAATGCCATTTGGTCTTTTTTGGAGTGAAGATTTGTGTTTAGTAATAGCCGATTAGTTACTTTATATTCAAAGAGTGTTTAGTGGTTTAGTTAGTAAACACAATTTGTTTTTACAAACCAAACACTTTCGGATTTCATGCCACACAAAAAATGTAATTTGAACTAACTAAAAGTTTTACTCTACTTTCATAAGATCTAGTCCAAATGTCAAAGCCGATATTGTTCTGAATTACTTTACTCGGATTTGAATTCGTGATCTAGCAGTTGTGTATAAACTTTAGGTAGTATTTGTCACTTCGTTTATTGATAAAAAAAAAATTCCCTCAATGGAAAAGATAATAAGTCAATAACACTATATTAAAATTATTTATATGTATTGTACCAAAAAAAATGTAAGCATTTTGTTTATGCAAAAATTACTCTCCTCAATGGAATGTAAAATTTGGGATTCATAACTTTTTTTCCTCTCATTTTTCATGTGCTGCATTTTGTTTATTTATTTATTTATTTTTCATCTTGCAATAATCATGTCAACCATAGAATAAAATCTAATTCTCTGCTTTATTTAATATCATATATTCAACAGATTCTTGAAGGCTCAAAATCTATCTGGCACTCTCTCACCAGAGTTTTCGAAGCTTCGTTATCTCAAAATATTGTAACATTACTAAACCTCATCTTTAAAGCCATCATTCTTCGCTCTACATGATTTTCCATATAATTTATACTCTTACCACTGAACTGACACTTCATGAACAATACTATCTTGTACGATCAGGGACCTTAGTCGTAACATAATCACCGGTTCTATACCTCCACAATGGGCTACAATGAAGTTGACTGAGTTGTAAGAACTTTCTGCTTTACACATTTTAGTCATAGCCTCTTAAATTTCTTGTTTAACAAGTAAACAAACAAAAAATGACACTAAAGTTTGTTGTGTATTGAATATGCAGATCTTTCATGGGAAACAGATTATCAGGACCATTCCCTAAAGTTCTAACCAATATCACAACTCTAAAAAATGTGTATGTTAAATCATTTCTTTATTTTCATACAAATTGTGTTTGTTTCTGACCACAATTCTTAATTTACGTTACGGTTTTGTTTGAATAACGTAATATTTGTATGAATGTTATAGGAGTATTGAAGGAAATCTGTTTTCAGGCATCATTCCAACCGAAATTGGAAAGTTGATCAACTTAGAAAAACTGTAATTCTTCTGAAACTTCTCTTAACTTCTTAATAATTGGAATCAGAATCAATTTTTCTTTCTGTAGTGATTAACATGAATGAATCATTTCTGTTTAGCATTCTGCAATCAAATGGATTCACAGGAGCATTGCCGTTTGCGCTTTCCAAGTTGACCAAGTTGACTGATTTGTAAGTATTTACTTTCTTATCCATTTAATTTATCTATAATCTGCATTAAATCAATTTACTGACTAATCTTTTGGAAAAATATTTTAGGAGGTTAAGCGACAATAATTTCTCCGGGAAGATACCTGATTTCATTAGTAAATGGACAGTGATCGAAAAGCTGTAAGATTCTTAAAATAGCTTTTTTCTTAATCCATTTGTTCTATATACTGTATTTTTCGTATAAATTTTTTTATTTCGTGTTTCAGGCACATTCAAGGTTGCTCTCTTGAAGGACCTATACCTTCCAGCATTTCTGCATTGACAAAATTAAGCGATTTGTATGCTTCAAATACTTTTTCTTTATGTATATTTAATTTTTTTTATTATAGAAGATGAATTTTTCAAGTGATTATTTTTGTTTGTTTTGATACTTAGGAGGATAACTGATTTGAAAGGTAGCAAAAGCTCTAATTTTCCACCACTTAATAATATGAAATCCATGAAGACACTGTGAGTTCAATCAATGACTTAAAAATGCTTTCTCTTTTGATTTTGAAGTCTTCGTAAAAATGACTTATATTTTAATTTGGACATCATAATGCAGAGTTTTGAGAAAATGCTTCCTTAAAGGAGAGATTCCGGAATATATTGGTGAAATGGAAAAACTGAAAGTCTTGTAAGTGATTCTACAAACTACATTCAAGAACACTTTGATTATGCTAAACATGTTTACTTATTTATCTTAATTGATGTAGAGATTTGAGTTTCAATAGCTTGAGTGGAAAGATACCTGAATCCTTTGACGATCTCGACAAAGTGGACTACATGTAAGTGTATGGATCGAACAAAACATGTTTTCGGAACTTCTCATCCAGTCAAGTAAAACTTCTGTTGAATAATGCAGGTATCTTACTTCAAACAACTTATCAGGAACGATACCGAGCTGGGTCCTCGCAAATAACAAAAACATGTATGTTAAATTCCTTTAATATAGTTATGTTTCAATCTTCCATCTTAATATTTTCTTATGCTACATCTGTTTTAAAGCATTTTAAATATGAAAATAATCAAAGTTCTATTAGCAAAGTTAATATATGTCGAAAAAAATAGAGTTAGATGATTTATATTATTTCCGAATTTCAATATATTGATGTCTGCATAATTTAATATATGAGAAACATATTTTGGTGAACAGTGATGTCTCTTACAATAACTTTGAATGGGAAAGCTCGAGTCCAACTGAATGTCAACGAGGGAGCGTGTAAGTTTCATTCAAGCTTTGAGTTCCACCTATCCCGAATGAGTATTAGTTATCAGTTATCAGTTATAAGAGTAACATCAAGCTTTTGCTATTTTTTCCAGAAACACGGTCGAGAGCTACGCTTTATCTGCAACTAAGAAGTAAGGCTGTGTGCCATGTTCTGTAAAATAAGGTCTTTGATAGTAGCATTAGAATCTAACCTTAATTTTCACTCATTGTGTTGCAGAAGTAATATTCATTCATGCTTAAAAAGAAACTTCCCGTGTGCGGATAATCCACGTAAGTGTGTGACCATACAAATTACAAAATATACTTTTATCTTATATGCTTCTTTGAATAGTGATTCAAGTTTTGTTACCAGAAATTGAATGATGTATAGCACGACTTGAAGTGGCATCTTATCGAATAAATAATTCATGTAAATGAACTAAAATCTTAAAAATTTAAACACAAGCTACGGAGCTAATTTGTGAATTTTACCTTTCGTTGCCTGATTTTACATCGAAAAGTATTCTTTTTTCAATGTTGTTTGCCTTTTTTCTTTAACAGGACATTACTCCCTGCACATTAATTGTGGCGGTAATGAAGCAAATGTAAGTGGTAGCATCTATAATGCCGACACAGAACGAAAAGGCGCTTCAATGTTCTACTTCTCTCAGGATTGGGCTCTTAGCAGCACAGGGAGCTTTATGGACAATGATCTTGACTCTGATCCTTATATTGTGACCAATACTTCTAGACTTCTTAATGTCTCACGAATCAATTCAAAACTGTACACAACAGCTCGCGTTTCGCCCCTTTCACTCACATACTACGGCCTCTGTATGATAAATGGAAATTACACTGTAAAACTTCACTTTGCAGAGATCATTTTCGTCAACGATAGGTCATTTAACAGTCTCGGGAGACGAATATTTGATGTCTACATCCAGGTAACTATTACTTGATATGTTCATGATGCTAAATATTTGATCTATGCTGAGTTATGAATTGATGTAAACTCAATATGTTGTTCTATGTTTAAGGGGAACTTGGTTCTGAAAGACTTTGATATCGAACGAGAAGCTGGTGGTGCCGAAAAGCCAATCGTGAAGAAATTTAACGCTACTGTCACACAAAATACTTTGAAGATTCAATTCTATTGGGCTGGAAAAGGAACCACCGGTATACCGACAAGAGGAGTTTATGGTCCTTTAGTATCTGCTATATCAGTTGATCCAAGTAAGTCACATCTTAGATTCTTAGTCTGGCATGTATTCGATTCTATAGTAATAAATAGTTTGAGACAGATTAATTTTCTGAATGTGACAGTTATAATAAGACCGAGCGAGTACATGTATTACAGTAATGAAAATTAGTAGGAAAATGAGAGTATGATTACCTTTTTTGTTATTAGTTTTTTATCTTCGTTTCTATGAAAGCTATAAATAGATACTTTTCCCTTTCACAGATTTTAAACCTCCATCGGATCATGGCAACAGAACTAAGGTCATAATACTGGCAGTTGGCATAGCCAGTGGTGTTCTAGTTGTTTTCCTTCTTATGCTGATTGTCTTGAGGAGGAAGGGATTGTTAGGAGGCAAGGATCCTGTGTATAAAGGTATGGAATATGCCACTATGTTTCTTAAGTTCTTCCTTTTGTTTCTAAGAAGCATTTTCATAAGCTTCTTATTGAATCCACATTTCCATTTTTCTTCCAGAGCTTAGGGGTATAGATCTGCAAACAGGATTGTTTACTTTAAGACAAATAAAAGAAGCTACCAAAAACTTCGATGCTGCAAATAAACTTGGCGAAGGTGGCTTTGGTTCTGTTTACAAGGTATTTTAATACTCCTCAAGTTTATATATTCTTGGTCACTTATTCAACCTTATAGTTGATTTATATGTTACTAAAGATATGATGAAATAGTGATATGAGCCATATTTTAAAATTCAGTTAAGTCTAATCATAAATTTTAAGATGGCATCGGAGTTAAAATCAATATGGCGGGTTAATGAAATGAACAAAAATTATCAGAATACAAGGTGACTAAAGTGTTATGGAGATGCATTAGACCTATGATGCTATATTATATACACATTTTAGATATGTTGTTATGCAAGATTAAGAATATACCTTATTCATGTTGCAGGGGCAACTACCAGATGGTACAGTAATTGCAGTAAAGCAGCTGTCGTCAAAATCAAAACAAGGAAACCGCGAGTTTGTGAATGAGATAGGAATGCTATCTGGACTTCAACATCCAAATCTTGTTAAGCTTCATGGATGTTGTGTGGAAGGAAACCAGCTAATACTGATATATGAGTATATGGAAAATAATTGTCTATCTCGCATTCTTTTCGGTAAGCTTAGCTTTATAATTATATTCATAATAATCAGAATGAATAAACATATCCATAATTAATTACCATTTGAAATATACATAATTGATATCTTTCTACCGATAACAAACATTCAGGGAAGGGATCAGACAGTAAAGCGAAACTGGACTGGCTTACCAGGAAGAAAATTTGCCTCGGCATTGCTAAAGCTTTGGCTTATCTTCATGAAGAGTCAAGAATTAAAATCATACATAGGGATATAAAGGCGAGTAATGTGTTGCTGGACAAGGATTTTAATGCCAAAATATCAGATTTTGGTTTGGCCAAACTTATTGAAGATGACAAAACACACGTTAGCACCCGGATTGCAGGAACAATGTAAGTTCTTAGTAGTTTCGAGCGAAGCTTCACTACTATTTTGTAATGCAAAATGAAATCATAAATTCTACATGTCATAACATGATTTGTTGTCTGTGCAGCGGTTATATGGCTCCTGAGTATGCCATGCGCGGTTACTTAACAGACAAAGCAGATGTTTATAGCTTTGGCGTGGTTGCATTGGAAACTATCAGTGGAAAGAGCAATACAAATTACAGGCCGGACGATGAATTTTTCTACCTTCTTGATTGGGTAATTAGAATTTATATCTCAATTTTTTTTCATGTTTCCGCTCCACATTTTCGTGCTAGTTCATATTCTAAGTGCATCGTAATGCTCGCACCAACTTCTTAAAGAGTAACCCTAGTCTGAAATTTGAATTTCTATCAGGCCTATGTTTTACAAGAGAGAGGAACTCTTCTGGAGCTAGTTGATCCAGATTTGGGTTCAGAATATTCGACTGAGGAAGCCACTGTAATGCTAAATGTGGCTCTCTTGTGTACTAATGCATCTCCTACACTTAGGCCAACAATGTGCCAAGTTGTAAGTATGCTCGAAGGTTGGACCGACATTCAAGATCTCCTATCGGATCCGGGATATTCAGCTGCTGGTTCAAGTTCCAAACATAAGAGCATAAGAAGTCACTTCTGGGAGAATCCAAGCAGATCACAAAGCATGTCAGTACCTACTATTTATACCGATTCCACAAACTCGCATGTTGAAACAGAAGAGAGCCATCATCTTGTAAAAATTAACTCAGTTGGATCGGACAAATGAAGATAGGTTCCTGACATGTATTCATTACAAAATCTTGTAATGAATTTAATACAAAAAATAAAAAAAGAAAGAAATTCATGTAAATTGTTACATTTCATCAGGTGATTGAGTACTTGCAGTCGGGCACCAAAAAATCGGCAAGCCGTGATTTGCATCTATAACTAGGTACCTAGCAATAGGGTTGTTAAAACGGGAATAAAATCAAACTGTACGAGAAAATCAAATTGTGACTGGCAGTTTATGAACTGAACCAGTTCAGGTCGGTCGGTTCAGTTCGTGAACTATCCATCACATTCGGTTCTTTTTGGCGCAGTGTGGTTTAATAGCTTGTTTCGGTTTTTTTTATTCTGTGATCTGGGTTGTAGTTATGATTTGTGTTAGAGAGATTAATTAGTTTATTATTTGGATTAGTTAGAGAGAACACAAAGGTTAGAGGATATCTTTTGAAAATTGTAATTGTGAATAGAGTATTCTCTATTGTGAAGGGGAAACCCTTGAGGAGAGATTCTCTCATATTATCTTTCATCTTTTCTTCTTTTCTCAATCTTTCAATAAAAGCATTCCTCAGTTTATTCAAATTTGCCAAGTTTTGGGAATTCTTTCTTATACCAAGGGACAAGTTCCTAACTCGGTCTTAATATTTAATTTGGTTTTTTTTTTGTTTTCGATTATCAAAGAATCTGTTCAGTTCAAAAAAGTATAGTTCGATTTTTTTGTAAAGGTAGTTCCACTTCGGTTCAGAACCAATAAACCAAAGCAGTTAACTTTTATACCAGTTTGGTTGTAACAGTTCGGTTTGGTTAACAGAAAATTCAATTTACCGCTTTGACATAAACATACATCAGAAACTCATTTGCTAATCAATCATACATATTACTACACATGAGATCTTTAAACTATGCTGTCTATTAATTATTCCCTTTAATAACAAAACAGACTTCACAAAAAGAACTACTGATGACAAATCTCGCCTGCATCATTCTTCCAATAGGTTATTAAAGGTAATGGAACCGCAGTTGCATTATTTATGTAAAAAGACACATCTCTTGCATCATCCTGATTATGGAAAAATAGCTTAAGATAATGAAAAACCATGAACATTCTGAAGAATAATAATATTATCTTCTGATCTTTTTGCATTCACTTTGGGACCAGAGAGGCTATATCCTAGATCCAGCGAGCCGCCTCTTTGAGGCATTTGATATGGTTACTTGACCAAGCTTGTCGGCATCACTTGATACGGTCCTTTGCTTGATTGGCGTATAATGTCGCAACCATTCTCCAATATAAACCTGAAACAGAATGTACATTCATATTGACTTGATATACCAAACTATGATTCTGATGTTTTTAACCATATAAATGATTTAAAGAAAGGAACTAACCTGTTGAGGTCTCATAATCTTTGTGTCAGGATCATCCAACGACTCTCTCCAATGTGACAAGTACCCAGCCATTCGAGGGATAGCAAATAAAACTGTGAAATACTCGGGGGGAAAACCCATGGCCCTAATTGTGTAAATGTATTAGCTCAAGGATCGTACGATATTTTGGGAGAAGTAACATATTCTATATTTTATAGTCAAAATAACAGGATGCAATCATAGATAGGTTACCTATAAATTAATCCAGAGTAGAAGTCAACATTTGGATATAGCTTCCTCTTGATGAAATATTCATCAGATAGCGCAACCTTCTCCAAAGCAACCGCAACCTGAATGATCAAATAATTGCATAGAGAAGTTAGAACTTCTAAAGTTCAAACTAATTATACCAAACCATATTGGCATTAAACTACAAAATAGATAGACACCTCGATAAGAGGATCCCGGCCAACAATGGAAAACACTTCCTCTGTCAGTTGTTTTAAGACCTTTGCCCTGGGATCATAGTTTTTGTAAACTCGATGTCCAAAACCAGAGAGCTTTCGTTTCCTGGAGAAAAATACAGAATCACAAAGACCAATGAATCACTATCCATTCATGGTATAACCCTACATTAAGCTAACAAATCGAGAAAAAGTATAGCCAAATAAAAAATAAATAAGTAATAGCTACCTGGATTTGACACCTTCAATGAATTCTGGAATGTTTTCAACAGTTTCTATTTCGCTTAGCATTTTGAGGACAGCCTACAGAATCAAAGGTCACATTCAAACAAGCAATAAATAAAAGATCATAATAGCTTTATTAACAACTTATCGTCACCTCATTAGCTCCACCATGAAGTGGTCCATATAAAGCTCCAACAGCCCCGGCAATAGCAGTATATACATCAACGCCGCTGAAATAAGATAATAACAGTTGAGCAATGTTCAACCGACTGCTTAATGTTGAGTAGTATTGTAGTAAATGTATACCTTGATGCAAGGTGTCGGACAGCAGATGTAGAGCAGTTCATTTCATGTTCTGCGTGCAGGATGAAGATAACGTCTAGTGCACGAGTTAGCTGAGGATTGGGTTTATATGACCGGTTGCCTCTGAAAGCATACACGGTAGAGATTTTAACATCTAAGATCAAATTATAGTTCCCTTGGGAAAAATGAAATTTTTTTATATGGGAGCACAAATCAAACCATCATTATGCAATGAAGAAAAAGTAAATTAACAGAAAGAAAGTTTGGCTTATTGAAATAATCAATTAGACATAAAAGCTGTAGTATAAGACATACAAAGAATCAAGCATGTATAGGAAGTTCTCTGTGTAAGATAGTTGGTTGGATGGAAGCACAGGTGGCCTTCCTGCCATTCTAAGATAAACTGCAGCAGCAATTGTTGTAATCTGTAGTAAAAAATGATGTTACAATAAAGTAGTGGAACTGAATAATCAGAATTACTTGCATGCAAAGAAACAGAAGGATGAAAGGAGTCAAAACTGAACCTTTCCAATAATCCGTGCTATTTGTTTGTCTCTCACTTCCTTTGAGTCGTAAATATCAAGACCCTGCATTAAAATATGAGATAATTTAGATGAAAGAAACTCAAAATAAGCCCACTTTGTCACCACATTCTTAAGAATATTGCAAAATACTGGATTCTCATTGGACGTCAGACTATAACTAGTTTACACCGGCTGTGCTTGTCCTCTGTCTCTATTTTGAATCAAAACTCATTGCTGTAAATAATCCGAAAACAAATCAAACTAGATAAGGAAAATATAGCAACTCAAACTAGAAAGACAGAGTTCAATACATCGAAAAGTGAGAATATATCGCCCCAGAAAATTAAGATACACAAAGTTTCGCATTATGCCGTGACCATATAATTGCATGAAGCAGAAACAGTTCAAAGCTGAGTAACTTGATGGAAGCTTTTAATCTTTTATATACTTACTCTAAGAGCTGGATTTGCATCAGGATGAAAAACGGAAAGAGCACTTATTGCATTCACTAGCACACCCATAGGATGTGCATCATGAGGCATTGATTGTATGATATCCTACAAAACAATTATAAGATGAAAATTAACAAGTGATATTCTAAGAAATCTATTATAGCCCTAAACCTAATAAAGATGTTGTTGGATATGACTTATAATAAGTGGACACATCAGTAGGGTGAAATAGGATTTTACGACCATAAAACCGCAGCAAGAATTACAAGTTATAGCAAAGAAAAAAAAGCTCACCAAAACTCCTTCTGGAACAGCTGAATGCTGAGATATAGCGAAATTCCATTCAGCTAACTGACTTTCAGTAGGTAAACTTCCATACACTTAGAAAAAAGATAAAGGTTAAGTTATAGACAGTTTAATAAGCTGCTCGACAAACACTTACAGGAAAAAACAAATAGTATTTTAAAAGAATCTTACAATAGCTACTGTGATTTGAGTTTTTTAAACAACAACTTATTGTACAAGTTGAAATTAGCTTCACATCTTCGTTTTTCAGAAGGTCTCTCAATTAATTTATCCATAAAACCTATAAGCTTGTAAGGACTTTTTAATAAGTGAAGAACTATAAAATTATTTTAATTTGAAAAGTTCCCATAAGCTATATAGAAAAATCCATGCTATGCCAAATTGAAGCATGTATCTAATAGGATGCACAACTACTCCCAAGATGCATGTGTCTTCAAAATTAATAAAAAATCTATGTTTAAGTGAATAATCAGTGTATATGTCTTATCTACTCATAAACAAAACCTCATAGACACACTTGCAGTAAAAACAATACTCACTTATGAGATAGGACACTTCCATAAAAGTGCTTTTCTCTGCCAACTCCTCAATTGGGTAGCCTCTATATCTAAGAATCCCTTCATCACCATCAATATAACTAATTGTTGATCTAACGGGAGCTGTATTTAAATAGCCAGGATCATATAGCTTGAGTCCCTTGTCATTTTTCCCGGTCGATATCTGCAAAAAAGTAAAATAATAATTAGAAAACCCCACAAGGCTACAACACAATTGACTATTAAAAAGACGAAAATAGGGATTTTGTATTTGCTCATTTAAGCTTACCTACAAGCATAAACACTTACGACACTACTTGGAAGAGTTTACGTAAACGGCTTATGACATGTCTATAAACTGTTTTCATAAATCTTAAGTTCTTCAAGGCTGCTTATGAAACCAACCTACAGTTTGATTAATCTACTGTAATAGAAATAGCTTATACAAAAGCACTTATAGTATAAGCGCTTAATTAAGTTGTTTATCAAAAAACGTCTTAACCAAATGATACTATAATGAAAAACTACTCCCACCAATAGTTTCACTAAATTAAACATACCATGAACAGAAACGTTCAAAAACAGAGAAACTACTGAATTCCAAACAATTACAATTCAACAACAAAAAAGCTAAAAGGAACATAATTAGCAAAGACCCATTTTGAGAAATTCAAAATTCTTCACAGAACAGAAACAAAAAATGAAACTTTGATTAGTGATCACGAATAAACATAACTTACCTTCTTGAAGTCAGTGGCTTTAACTGTGCCATCTTGAGAAACTTCAACTTTGTACTTCTTGCCGGTTCTCTCATCGACAATTGTTAACGTGCCGTTGAGGTTTGCCGCCGGTAACTGAGCGGAGAGACGGTGAGGAAGGAGGTGATCAGCAGGTTGATTGTTGAAGGGGAGGAGGTGAGCTGTGAGGGTGGCTAAACGGGCACGGGCAAGAAGCGTGGCTGATTTTGAATCGGTTGGCATTTTGTGTTTTTTGCAGAAGAATTTGGAATTGATAGAGAAATTGAGATTGAGAAGAATTTTAAAGAGAGATAGAGATAAATATTGGCACGCAAAATTATGAAAAATATAAACTACTATATTTAGTAGTTCTTACAAAAACATGTACAAAAGTACTTGTACATGCATGTTGGTTTGTGCATGTATTGTATCATATGTTTTGGGATTAACATTGTCCACTGTCCAACTTTCAGATGATTTTATGCAGTAATAATTTTTTATAGTTGATAACCTCAACCTTATATGTTTTCATAAGCTAAAATAAAAGGAATGTCATTTTTATACTAAGAACATAACCATTTTTTTACTAGAACATATCATAGTATAATTGTGATTTATCTCAAAAAATATTTGTAAGTTATATAAATATCATAAATCAAATTTCTGAATACATGTTTAAAGAGTTCAAGTTTCTTAAAATATAAATGTAGTTTGACAGTGCAAATATAGTTGTTGGACAACTAAATTGGGGTCAAAATAAAATTTCTCTTTTCTTTTGTGATTTCAACTTTGTGATATGTCATTTTAGTTTCTCACTGAACATATTGGCTTATGACCACTTGGGATAAATAGTGTTTTGCATTTGTAGTGTTAGCGAATTTTGGTTTATCTTTATCACTAAGTATGTTGTGTCAAACATATTCATAAACCAAGAATTTCAGTTTACATAGTTAGAATGAATCACAAAAAATGTATTACAAGAGGTAAACTAAAATTCGATAATATTACAAGATCAAAACATTATTTAATTCAATTAAGACGTTTGACTCAAGTGGTTATTAAACTCCCTAGAATGAATCGCTCAAGGGAAACCGAGTTCAATTTCTAGTAAACATATATTTTGATCGGACTTTATTTACCTTGTGGTCGTGCTACAGATTCGTATTTAACCCAACTTAAAATAAATAAACAAATAAATAAAATTGGTTCTATAGTACCTATATATACTCAATGAACATTAATACAAACAGATTCTATGCAGAAAAGAGTAAAGATGATGAATGAAGAGGATGAGGAAGAGCAGCAGCGGCAGAATCAGACGGCAGTCTTGGAACAAGTCTTCGGACACTTCTCATCTGACGACGACAATCAAGAAGAAGAAGATGATCACATGGCGGCAGTCTTGGAACAAGTCTTCGGAAATTCATCCTCCGACGAAGAAGACGAATCAGAGAAGAATTGGGAATGCATCGAAGAAGTAAAAGGTTTATGGATACTAACAAATTTCCTATCAATCTCTCAACAATCTCGTTTACTCTCATCAATCAAATCAGAGAAATGGTTCACACAACCATCAATTAACCAAGCAATGCGATTCGGTTATCAAAATCTTCCTAATTGGGCAATCAAACTCTCTAATTCAATCCATCGTTCCTGTTCTTCATCATCTTCTTCTTCGGTTTTCCCACCAAATTTGTTACAGAGAAAACCATTTTTTGATCAAATGATAACAAATTTCTACCAACCTGGTGAAGGTATATGTCCTCATGTTGATTTATTAAGATTTGAAGATGGAATTGCTATTGTTTCGTTAGAATCTTCTTGTGTTATGGATTTTAGTTTGGAATCTGAAGAAACTGTTCATGTTTTGCTTAATCCTGGTTCTTTGGTTTTTATGTTTGGTGATGCTAGATATGTTTGGAAACATGAGATTAATAGGAAACCTGGGTTTCAATTATGGCAGGGACAATTGTTGGATCAAAGTACAAGAACCTCTGTTACACTTAGGAAACTCTGTTCCTCTCCATCATCATAAATCAACATCAACATATGAAGCATGAACACTGACATAGACATAGACACCGCATCAAATACAATCAATCACATGGACACCGACGTGGGTCTGACATCAGGACGAGTCTAACTCGAGGAGTGTCCGAGCTTCTTAGATATCAACCCTTCCTTTTAGGTCATCCAAAATCTCAATTTTCAATCAAATTAGTTGTTTTTAGATGGGAGGAATTTTTTTCACCTCCAGAGTCGTCATATATGTAGAAAAATCAGTTTTTGTACCGTTGAATGTGTACTTTTGAACAAATCAAGAGTTTTTATGTTGTCGAGATGTATGATTTTGAAATTATGTATGATTTTTTTAGATATTACTGCCTGCGTTGCAGTCACCTCTCCCCAACTTCACATAATTCAAGTCCAAAGAAATGTGTTTGTTCATCATTTCTAGTATTTCTTTCAACTGAATAATATTGTGCCTTTTGTAATTCTTTATTTGGTGGAGTTTGGCAATGAAGGGATAAAGAACAAGTAGATGGAAAACAAAATATCAGGTTCTCACAAACGAGATCCTTGAAAAATAAGTAAAAATTATATGCACTTCAGGAACATTTTCATGAAATCGGTGTAGGAGTTGCATTCTCTAAGGTGTAAATCAGCCTAACACTCCATTACAACGACAGCATATACTTAACATTTTGAATAATGGTCGGCGTATTTGTGAAACTCAGAAGTTGCAGACCCTGTTCTGTAGATAAGCTGTCAGAAGTTGCATTCTCTTAAGTTGTGAAACCCTGTTCTGTTCCTGACTTGATAAAAATCTTGCAGAATAGCTAGCAATTCACCTTTCAGAATGGTGGGTTCCCAATGTATCTAGAGAAACCAGCAATCCATGATTGAGTTCCCTTCTGTGTTTTGTCTCGAGGAACAGTTTGAATATTCAAACTAACTCAATTTCTTCCTTTATTTTTTTTTTAAAAGCTTTCAATGTTTATTCACCATTCAAGACAAATTTAATATTATTCTTACAAATAAATAAATAGCAAGTTCTAAGTAATTTTTGTGTCTATCCTATTCTATTCAGTTTTGTTTGTTTTGGTGCCCATGGCAATGAAATTGACGCTTATATCGTCTGATACAGACCATCTGCCTGTCACTGGATTGTACACGAATCCTGCCATTTCCTCCACCTGTGCACAACCAGAAACATGATCAGAACAAAAAGAAAATAAACGGGGATCTTTTTGTGAGTTAATGTATGTTGCTTACATTGATACCGGCGCGTTGCAAAATCAGAACTAGTTCCTCTGGAGTAAGAAATTTGGACCACTCATGTGTGCCCATTGGAAGCTGCAATGTTTCAAACATAATGTGTCATGGCCACTTTCTTTATTCTAAATTTGCATCATAACAATTGTATTACTTCCAATGTGTAAATTCTTTCCATCAATATTTTATCAATGTCCAACGGTCTTTGTTATATTGATTACAACAACCTCAATGTTTTTTTGGTATAACATCGTGCCAAGATAAATACAATAGAATAATGAAAAGTAGGAAATTTCAGGGACAAGGTAATAAGGTAGAATATAAAACTAATAAGCTTCAGATAAATAAAATACCCAGCGGAGGATGTATTCTGCGGCAACAATGGCAGTTGCATAGGCTCTCATTGAACGATTAATTGTCGATATGACGGTAGCTCCATCTGGAACTGTTAATGCTGATAGAGATTTACAGAATTCTGCAGGTTCTGCAACGTGCTCGATCACCTGGAAAATTTCAAGGCAAACCATGTGGGTCGAATTTCCAAACAAAATTAAAAAACATTTTATCTTCACAAAGGGGTATTGATCAATCATTAAAAAATCTAAACAATATTTAGTAACAGCCTCTATTTGAGTTATTCTTTACAAGGAGTTCAACTCAACCTGCATCTCAAGAATGCAGCAGTAACTATCTACATCCATGAACCTGCACATTATAACTAGGTGCTTGTGTGCATTATATATTTGTGCAGTACCAATACAAGATTCACTTCAAATCCAATGCTTGTGAACTGTAGTACTATTTTCTAGAGTAATGACTAATGAGAACTGCTATCTAAGATAAAATCCAGGTTCATGTAACCCAATTTGTGAGCACACAATCAGAGGAAGGGGCAGAAGGAGTACCTCCAAGGCCATGACTGCATCAAATTTTCTTCCTTCTTCAACAAGCTTCTCTGATTAGTCATTTTAAAAAACTATTAAAAATGGTGAGTTAAAAAATACTATGCATAACACTCAAACAGAAGGACGCACTAAATAAACCAGATGAATGTAAGTTATTCCTAAAAATGATAGCCATAGCCAGTGTTTAATTTTTTACATGAGGCATGAGTGTTTAATTTTCTACACGCATGTTGCTTAATTACCAAGAATGAAATTGGATGGACAGCAAAAGTGAAAACAAGAAAAGTTCCAGGCATAGAAAGGAAGGAATAGACATGTAAGTGTGTAACTATCTTTTGAATTGGAAATTCATTCTCCCATTTGTGTAATTTCATATGCAGAAGTGTCACGCATTGTAAAAAGAGAAACAATGAGGGATAGAGAAAGTTATCTCTTCAATATAAGACCCTACCAGGATAAAATAACATTAAGGCAAAAAAAAAAAGGTTTTCCAAAAATTCAACATTCTGTTTTTGATTCTCCACAGCCAAAGATAGATTCTAAGATAAATACCATAGGTTGGCTATTAACTGCAAATTGCAACAAGAAGTTAAGAACCAGAATCACAAAAGCTAATACTAACTACTAAGTGAAAAATAATTTGTAGTATAATATTAGTTGGAGCATTTTCAAGCCAAAGCATCGTAACTTCAGAACTTTTTTAAACTCTAAACTATACAGCAAATAAGGACTGCAACTCATGGAAAGACTACTACAAAAATTAGGTAAAAAGGAAGTTACACCAGTCGGCTTTGTACTTATTATTAAGATTGTGCACCAAATTGTTAGTGTTTAGTATGAAATGTAGGACATGCAATAATAGTCACAAATGGGAAAGCTTGCAAATGGAAACAGATTTTTAAAACATGCACACAATTTAGATTTGCATACGTACCAGCTGTTGTGCAACAAAACTCAATAGTTGAAGTTGTTGGATCCAATTCCTGTGGACAGCAACAGTAAGTGGTCTAGTAGCGAATACTTAAGATATAATGTACTAAGTTTTCTTAATACCAATAGTTAATAATAGTAAAAATTCAAGTATTCAACATCTGCTTCTAGCAAATAACGGCAATATAATCAATTTTTGAAGACTATATAGATAAAATTCTAATTGGAAACAAACAACTGTTTCAAAAAATCAATAATCAACTTATACACTAAGCATACAGCATGAAGTCGAGCAATGTTGATATTCTTTTCCACAGCATCAATACCCGTCACAGTAGCTCCCATCCGAGCCAATGGCTGAAGAACGAAAGAGAAATATAAGTAAAAATAACAATAAAAAATAGTCTTTTTTCTGTTAAACACAATAAACATTCTTAATACTATGTAAAAGATAGACAGAAAAATACACATCAAAGAAAGGATATAAGTTTCCACATGTCTAGCTAACAAATGTAGTCAACTATGAACACATCACATTGCTACAGATTCCCATGAGAATCACGATAAAATGTTGATTACTGGCTAGTAGATAAAAAGGGAAAATGTCTTTTCTAAACAAGGAAAATGAGAAAATGCATACCTCAGACAGAATTCCACCTCCACAACCCACATCAGCAATTTTAAGTCCTTCAAGGGGTTTAACACTGTAAGGGTCCTTCCTGAGACAAGGGACATTTAATTATCGTTCAAATAATACCCCAAAGAGACAATATAAATATATAAAGGGACCTGTAATAACTTTTTTCCTTTTGTTTTTCTTCACGTTTTCTCATTCAGTTCAGTTTACATAAAAAAAGATACTTCTATTGACACTTTTTGCTAACAAAAATATCACAATAGTCATCTTATATGATTACATTGGATTCTAGAAGTTTACTTATAACACTCGCTTACAGTAAGCATCAATCCACATTTCTAGCCTTGTAATTGTAAATATGAGTTAAAAAAATGTATCACAAATATTAAGTGCACGGTGCAATTGATTCATTAAGTGATAACGGCTGCATAAATGACAATGCTGTCCCAGACAGCATAGCAAGTTTGGTGCATAATGGCAACAAAATTAACATAGTGGCTTGGAATCTAATCCAGAACAGTCAGATTATGTCTTAAACTCACTAAACTCCACAAGTAAAAAAATGTAACCGAAGTGCAGTACACATTCTACCAGACTCAAAATGGAGGTATCAACAAGGGATAATCAATGAATTGGGGGATCTGGTTGGCAATGCCAAATCATGATCTTATAGCTTATAAGCTCATATGACAAAAAAAGACCAATTTGGAAACATTTTTTTATCACGAGCTTATAGCTTATCATTTTTTCTCTCACTTTTACCCCTATCATTGTACTTAAAAAAAATTAATTATTAATTAAACATATATATTTTTTATTTCATTTCATATTTATAAGCTAGTTCAACCGCTAAACGGAAAAATTCAATCAACTAGTCTATCCGCTATAAGCTATAAACTAGGTTATAAGTCACTCACTATAAGCTATAAACTAGCTTACCTGCTATAGGCTCTGTTTGGTAAACCAAATAAGCTAGCTTATAGCTTATAGCTTATAATCTAAAAGCTCTGTTTGGTAACAGTTTTTAAAAAATAGCTTATAGCTTATTTTCCAAACGCTATTTCAAGTAGCTTATGAGTTTATAGCTTATAGCTTATTATCTTTTCTTACAATTTTATCCCTATCATCTTACTTGAAAAGAATTAAATATTAATTAAACATATCATTTTTATGTCATTTCATACTTATAAGCTAGTCCAACCGCTAATTTTACCAAACACTACAAATTCAATCAGCTAGCTTACTCTCTATAAGCTAAAAGCTAGCTTATAAACTATTCGCTATAAATTCATTCGCTATAAGCTAGCTTATCAGCAATCCGCTATTTTTGACCAAACAGAGCCATAAGCTATAGACTAGATCATCAACTATCCTCTATTTTATTGCCACAAGTACAATGAGAAACAGCATAAAAAAGGTTGCTTACTTGAAATGTCGACACAGTGCAGAGCGAATAAAAGCAAGTCTTGTAGGATTCATCACATGCAATGGTTTAAAAGGGCCTTCTGAATCCCACCTATTACACAGGAGTACATCAACAATAGGGATTAATAAAAACTTCATTCATATTTTCTTACTATAACAAACACCTAAATCCATAACCTTTGAATTCTTATAGTTCCCATGCATTATAAAAAAAAGATAGTAACTTTCTTAATCTCTGATAACAAAAATCAATACCCAAATCACAATTCTCTAAACTGTTTTAGGATTTGATTTACATATAGCAATTTGAATTAGAAAGAGAGGTAAATTGAATTCTTACCAAGTTTCAGCAATGGCAGCGAACTTGGCGAGTTCATTGCGGTTTAAGGAAGAAGGATGCGAAGGTTTTTTAACATGTGGAGTGGTGGGTTGTTGAGGTAATGAAGAATCGGAGAAGAACTTGGTGTTGTTGAAAAGAGGATGAAATCGATTAGGGAGAATTCTGTGGTGGTGAGTGGTGATGTTGTTTAGGTTACGGATATGATTGAAGAGTTTCATGGTTCCGAAGGAAAGTGCAATGCTTGTTCTATTTCACAACGGTTTCAGAATTAAGCTTTCTGTGTAAAAATCAGGATCAGGATTCTCTAGAGTGATTTTTCACTCATTTTCCACTGTTTGATAAAAGAAACTGCTAAGATGCGGCCGGGGTTGGAAACGGGGAGATGACCGGAGGCGGCAAGGTGACGACGGTCGGAGGAGGTAAGTTGACGAAGGGGACAAGGTGAAGAAAATTAGTGGGTGGGTTGTGTGAACTTGTGCTTATTGAGAATTGAGAATGAAATAAAATTTTAGAATTTTAGGTTTTAAAATTTTTATGTTATTTTAAATTTTAGAATGAAATAAAAGTTTAAAAATAATAGCATATTTTACGGAAATAATTACAATCTGGCGAAATGTTCGATAGATTCACTATTAGCACACGCAGATTGTTCCCCATCAAATGTTTCAAATCAAACTAAGTCACGAAAGGTATAAGTGTAATATTGACGCTTCTTTTTCATGCACTTGCAATAAAATGAAGATCAGTATGTGTATAAGGGACGATCAAGAAAGATTTGTGATTGCGAGAATATAATGGATTGAGCTACTCAGCTACCCCCACCCTGATGTGGAGATTGGAGAAGTTCTTGGACCATTGAGTGCGCTTAAATGGATGGATGTGTTTCAGTTATGTAATATGGACTTCGAGGTGGATTGCAAAAGGGCGAAAAACGGTCTTTACAACAACAAAACCAATATAACTTTGACCTTGGCACTATTTTAAGTGATTGTAGAATTATATAAACTACAAATTTTGTGGATTTTCATTGTTAAGTTCATTAGAAGACAAGTAGATAATAAAATCGGCCATAATCTTACTTGGGAGGCTATATCTCTAACTAGTTCCATAATAAAGAAGAGTTGACCTTGTTTTTATATCTAAATAAATTTATAAACTAAATACGGAGAATTATTAATCATAGTCAAATCCATATACTCCCTCCGTCCTTATATGTAAGCAAAAATTCTCTCTTTTTTTTTTTCCCAAAATGTAAGCAAAAGACATCATTTTTATTTGTACTGTTACAAAAATACCCCTTGTAATTAGTGTTAGGAGTACTACTTTTTTTTTCTCAATGCAACTTTTTGGTTTCCAATAACTTTATATGAGTAATTATTACTTCAACAGTATCTTTTTTTAAAATGACCAAGGGTAATTTTGGAAACTTAATTGTTTGTTTTGGTAAAATTTAGAGTTTTTTAATAAGCGTGATTTTTTATTTTTTGCTTACATATAGGGACGGAGGGAGTACTATTTGTTTGCATCGTCATGTTGAATTTAAATTATGTAGTAAATAAAATTCTTTTATTGTGTCAAAAAAAAAAAAAAAATTCTTTTATTAAACACATGTATCTGAACCCATATATCCCACTCACTTTTGTAGGTAATTAGTACCTGTATATATTATGTTATTTTTTTGCAGATACATGAGTCTTGGTATGCATCTTCATCCTTATTCATAAGATTGGTATACTTTCAATAAGCTCCCTTCTTATTTATTTTTTTTGGAAAAGGGTCCATCTTGTTATTGATTTCAAAAATAAAAGACCCTCTTATTAATATTTTTTATACAACAATGATAATGTATATATTAGTACCAAATAAATCATCGGATCCTTCCACTAATGAGAATTATTTTACAAAGTGAACCATTTTTTGGAGGGTCGCCTTATACAATGATAATGTATATATTTATTATTACATCATTTACTCATAGGTAAATTCAATACTGGTATTATGCTATCTGATAGACAAACATCAAGCTAAAGAAGAAAAGTCGCTTATATTAACATCAAACTTCAAACACAACACACAATAACGTGGATTATTATTGTTGAAAAATATATGCCAAAGTACAACACAAAAGATAGGCACTGAAATCAAACTGTGAAAGATCTATAGATACAAGGCATCATACTAGTCAATATAAGCTTTGTATAATATAGAAACATGCAAATGTAACTAAATATTTGTACATGAGCTTCTATTTGTGCTTAAGTGCTTCTCCCCTAATTTGAATCTGTGCGTACTAGGGACGGGTTGCCCGAGAAGTAGAGTAAGATGTGATTGCAGAACCTGTCACACTCAGTGAGTGTTTAGCAAATCCGAAGCTCTTTCTCGTTATCAGCCATACAGTATAGAAGAATCCAATCCACCCTGGTTCACATTGATTTCCATGTCCAAGGAACATTAATTAGTGTTATCCCACAGAACAAAAAATAAATAAAAAAAGTTAAATAGAAACGTTGTAGAAATTCATCAAGGAAATGTCAAGTTGCAATGAAGTTATAGATGTCACATAACCTCCCCCCTCGAGTCTTAACTCTTCACATAAACAGTCTATGGGTGTTTTATTAAAATTATAAGGAAGGATCCTCATCAGACACAATGCTAGTCTATGGCAACTGATTTGGACTGGTAAGAGCATAACTGTTTGAGTAAGGGACATACAACATTACAGTTCCCATGTTCATTGGGGGGATCATGGGATCAATAGATTTACTTAAGAAAATGTGCAAAAACCGGTGCAATTATATGCAAAATTGTAAACATCCATTTCAGAATGTATATCGAAATAGGACGACAAAAAACTAGCATTAATGGGAGTACACTCCTCACATCACTTGTACTACTGGAAAGGACAATAAACTACTTAAGTCATTATTCTCACATAAATGTCTGTCTAGTTGCCACAAAAGGATGTAGTTTATTTATATGACTTCAAATCTATGTATATAGTTGTATTTAATCTCTCGATTTCACACGAATAATAAAAGTTATCGAAATAACGTACTAGCAAAAGAACATCAAACTTCATAACCAATGTCTAGACAATAAAGGATAAAAGGGTGAGGAAACCAAACAATTTGTTACCTGTGATAATCAGAATAGCCACAATTGTCCAAAATGTAGTAACAGAAATCACAAAAATGGCTATTGATAGTGATCCAATGTATATAGCGGTAGCACATACAAAGAAAAGAGCCAAGAACCCTCCAGCTGCAGCCAAAGACATCAGCAGCGATATGACAATGGCATTTATGGTCGCGGCCAGAAAGAAAAGCGTAAATACAAGCAGTCCTGTAAGAGAAACAAAAGATACTGTCCCAACCTGCAGCAAAAAGGAAAAAACAAATCACGTGCATTCCAAACAAAAGATAAATTTATCATTCACCTTTTCCTTGATTGATATGCATATCATACGGACAAGGTGAGAGTTCGATGCCTCAAAAAATCTATTCATCATGCATATCATATCAGAAGACTTTAATTTCTTTTTTCTTGGAAAGCCAAGAAAGATATATAAAAAAACAGGAAAAATGCATCCATAGGTCCTTTAAGTTTTACGTTTGTTATGCATTATGATCACAAACAAAACTAGAATAAACATCAAAACTGACAATCATGAAAAAATCTTGCATCCTTGGAAATCTAATGATTATACCTTGCATGTGAAGAAATCAATAAACATGATTCATGAATGAATAAAACTTCTTCTATGTACTACTGTACTAAGTACCTTTTAGTTTCATACATGAACATAGTCCAATTCAAATGCATCCTTACTTAAACCTTCTATTGTTTGATTTGTTTCATAATTTCATCGTAGTTGATACATTTTAGTTAATCACTACATAAATATTGTATGCCTTAGTGGTCAAGTACCCTAATGACTAGAAATTCACTCTTTGAGGTGAATAATTGAGGAATATTGGGTAGGAATCCCGACCCCTACATATATAATGCTACGTCCCTATTGGGTAGGAATCCCGACCCCTACAGACTGAGTTATGCCGACGGATAATTTACTCTATCGTCTACTTTTGAAAACTGAAAGAGTTTAATTTTGATACAGTGTCACTCAATCACAACCAATCATATGTCCAATTTTAAAAGTAATTACGATTAAAGTCAAACGTTTTGTTTTGAATGATGTCACCATTATGATTGATTGATCAATAGTGTAAAGCATCTTTAGTCTTTACAATTCTAGTTTATATGAATTATTAAATCCAAGATTGAAAACAGAACATAGTGAAGAACAATGATATATTTATAATTATTGGTGGAAAAAATCTACATAAAAAAAAAACTAAACAGTGAATCAATCCAAGTTAAAAATCAACTGCAAACAGATTCATCTGCAAGATTAGCGATGGAAAAAACAAAATTAATCCAAAAGAAATGCACGAATAACTGAAATTAATCATATCGCGATCTAAACAGTGAGAAAACTGGATTCAATCAACATCACGAAATTGAATATTCCTTACAGAGATAACGAGGAGAGCACGGAGAGAACTTCCACGGCGAGTCCATATGATAACATCGTTCGCGGAGTTTTTAGAAGCTTCTGGAAGGAGAGGAGCGTTATCGGCGATTGAATTTTTGATCCGGTGAAGTAAGGAATTATCGTCGGCCGGTTCTGGAAAGAGAATGGCGGAAACGAGACGGCTAATGACTTCAGGCAAGGTTTGTGTTACTGGTTGATCTTTTCTGTGGTTCTTCTTTAAGTTATCGAGTTCTTCTTCGTCGTCTTGGTGTTCCACGTAGACGGTGTTGCCGTTGGAATTGGAATTCTCCTCCGCCATTTTCAGTTGGAGTGTGATGATGATGTGTCAGCAAGAGAGAGCGAGAAAAAGTGTGTTAAAGAATTCTCCTCGTGCTTGATTTTTCTTTTTCTCTTTCTCCCCTTTTTTTGCTATTGTACCAAAAAAAAAAAAAAAAGAATGAGATTATGTATGTTGATTTTATTTTTGGTGCTAATTACATCAGTGGGTCGTGGGATTTGGTTTGATTTATAAACTGTCACAATTTTCTTTGATGATGATGATGTCATGTAGGATGACTGAATAAAGGAAGAACAGCGACAAGTAAGCACGTCGGCAACTCATCTTTTGTGCATTTACCTTCCACGTGGACGGTTATGATTAGTATTAAACAATTTTGTTGGGTACATAAACAATATTTTTTTTATGTAATATTTTTTTAATCATTTTTTTATGTAATATTAAACAATATATAAATCCTTACAAGAAAAAAAGAAAAACAATATACCCTCCTAAAATAAGTGTTAAAATTTGTCTATTGTGAATATAAGCAATAAAATGTGTAAATTTACTTGTAAAAAAAAAAAGTGTAAATTTAGACCTTCGATTAATTATTTCTTATATATATAAAAAAAATTGTCAGTATATAAAATGTGGTTGAATTTGTCCTAATGAGTATTTTATTAACATTTTTTTAAATAAAAAAACACCAAAATACAAAAGCTTATAAAGGTAGAGTGAAATGGAAATACTCAACTCTACGGAATATCCAAATTCCGTTTGAGACGAGTTTGAGATATCCAAACTTTATAGATTTAGGTTTAGAAGAAAAAAAATTGTTCCCACCATACCCCATTGCCATGCTCATCCATAGGAAAGGTGGCTAGGAGAAGGTTCTAGGCCCCTAACTCTCCTCCTATATAAACATGTCTTATATGCCAAGTCAAATTATGTCTTTTATAATTCAAAATATCTTTCATCTTCGATCTTTACTGACTTAATGGTCAGAATGTGTGCATGCCTCGTCCCTCCTTCATAACCAATACATCTACCAATGATCCATAACCAAAGACTTATTAGAGCACATCATCCATATCTCTAATCTAAAAACCTATTATGCTAAATTATATTTTGGCCAAATATTTTAATGACTAAAATTTCACTATTAAAGTAAATAAATGACGGGAACCAAAAAAAATAAGTAAATAAATGACGTGTATGGAGATTTGTCCTGTTTCCCCACCAAAAGATAAATAAATGAAGCGTGTATATTCTATAAAAAAAAAAAGACAAATTCAAATAAGGGTCTCCGAGACACTCTTTAAAACCATAAATAGTAGTAAGTTTTTTATTGTATTTCTATGGAAATGTGTAAAGTCAACATATTGAAAATTGTATTTTTAATTTTTTTTGATAAAAAATTTATTTAAATAGAATGCTTAAAAAGTACCGGAGCACTTATTAGCAAAGTAAAAAAATAAATAAGTGCATGCGATTTAAATTCAACTACATCATATAAAATGTGAAATACATCCTAACAGAAAAAAATTCAAGGAACTCTAATTTTTTTGGGACATCCATTATGCTAAGTTTTTTTATTTATTTTTGTTGCTATTATGTTAAGTTTTATTTACCAAATAAAAGCTTATGTAATACGAATACCATAAAAAAGATTTTATCTACCAAAAAATAATTAAATAATTTTAAAGATTTGGTCTAGTGATAAAGAGACAGATATTGAATTCAAGAGGTTTCGAATTCGAGTCCCGCTATAATAAGGTAAATTTAATTATTTTTATAAATGCTCTTTGAGTTCTAATATATTCACCGCCTTGGACGGGTACTATCCCCTCACTTAAATTTATCTTGTAAAAAAATATACAAAAAATTATTTTTCAAAGAAAAAAAAGAATATAAAAAATTAAAAACACACAAATGTGCAACAGAAAGCCCCGGAGGCTGAAGACACCGCAACAAGTAAGTAGCGGCGACAACAACCACTACCTCGCTCGTCCCGCACGGGTAAGGGTTATATGATTTCAATTTCAACACCCTTTTCTTTTTCATTCATTCATTCAAATTTTTAATCTAAATTTTTTATACTCTATACTTTCGATTTCAAACAGGAAAAATAACACTTTATCCCTTTTTAATCACCAACAATGTCAAGTCCATCATGTATACCAATGGAACAAGAAAATCACGGTATGTTCACAATTCATCAAACATACAACACCGTAATCTGTTGCGTATGCGCATCTCCAATGAAACCTAACACTTCCAATATATGCGCTAAATGCTTATGTGCAAAAGAAGACATAACATTAGGGTTATTCAAAAAAGTAACCCTAATGCATTGTCCTGAATGCAAAAGCTATTTCCAACCACCAAACACATGGATCAAATTACAATTTGATTCAAAAGAGCTTCTATCTTTTTGTTTAAAAAAGTTAGAAAAAAATATGAAATCCAAAAATGTTAGATTAGTTAATGCTGTAACTGTTCCGACCGAACCAAATTCGAAGCGGATTAAAGTTAAGGTTTATGTTCAAAAAGAGGTTATGAATGGATCAATCGTGGAATGTTCTTATGATGTTGAATTTGTTCAACATAATCGTATGTGTGGAGCTTGTACTAAAGTTTTTGCTAATCCTGATCAATGGGTTTCTGTTGTGCAATTAAGACAACATGTTTCGCATAAGCGGACTTTTTTGAAGTTGGAACAGGCTATTTTGAAACATGGTGTTGCTAGTAATGCTTTGAGGATTAAGCAGATGAAACAAGGGATGGATTTCTTTTTTACTAAAGAAAGTTATGCTAGAAAGTTTTTGGATTTTATAAAAGGACAAGTTCCGGTTAAGATTTGTGATAGTAAGCAACTTGTTTCTCATGATACGAAGAGTAATGATTATAGTTATAGATACACTTTTTCTGTTGAGATTTGTCCTGTTTGCCGTGAGGATTTGGTTTTTCTGCCTCCTGAGGTTTATTCGAGATTGGGAAATATTGGTCCTATTGTGATTTGTACTAAGGTTACAAATGTCATTGCTTTGTTTGATCCGATTACCTCGACACGCTTTTTCTTAGCTGGTGATATGTATTGGAGGGCACCCTTTACGTCTTTACTCACTAGGGAAGAGTTAGTGGAATATATTGTGCTTGATGTTGAGGACGTTTATTCTGAAGTTACTATTGATGGCAAGAAATTTGGTTTGGCTAATGCTGAGGTTGCTCGTGTGAAAGATTGGGGAAAGAATGACACAAGATTTAATATCAAGACTCATCTGGGTTATCTTTTGCAAACTGGTGACCACGCTCTTGGTTATGACTTGTGTGGGGTGAATAATAGTGATTATGAGATTGAATTGGACGAGTACGTAGGAGGTGGTGCAATTTTAATAAAGAAGAAATATGAAGAGAAATGCCAGAAGAGACATAGGAAGCCACCGCCATACTTAAAAGATCTTGAAGAGATGCCTGATATGATGATCGGCTTATCATTAGGCGGTGAAGAGGTGCTTTCTGATCCGTTGTACGAGCAGATGGGTGGTCTTCATCTGAATGACGAGGAATATGAGGCGAAGAGGAGAAGGTGAGCAGGATAACTTGATGGAATAAACAAAACTCACTCTATCCTTATATAGAAAGTTAGGGAATCTTGGTTTGTTTATGTCAAGACTTTTTTTTTTTTTTTTAGGTTTTAATTTGCCATTTCTCTTGATGTTTTTGTTTATTCCAAAGACGAGAAGATGGTTATTTTTCATAATAGTGTTGATACATATAATTAGTTATGGTGCTGTTATCATGTTAATATTCCTTTTTTAATCTTTTAAAGAAACCAATGATGTTTCACAGTATTCAAAGAATTAGAATCCATAAGGATATTCAACTTTCTCATGTATTGAATGAATGAGGTTATATATTATGGCCTATAAATGCGCTAACTGTGTCACAACTTCTAACGGAAAGCTAGCTAGCTATTTCCCATGCGCTATTTAACCGCAAGATAACTTGGTAATCATTGCACTTTTTGGGTCATTAGCCATGGCAAGGTTGCCTTTCAGTGTTTCTGACATTACAATTGCTAAGGCATAAGGTGAGGTCAATGTCAGTATTCTCAATATCTGTTTTTATACAGTTAAGAATTTCATCTAAAAATCTACTTAAACAGTTCATTAAAATATTCATATAAATTTGCACAAAATTCCAAAATTGATAAACATTGGTATCTGATGTCCTAATATTCTAACCATGATCCTAAACCCATTTCTTTTGTGCAAGACTTGTCCATACAGATTGTCTTTCTACCAATGTTGCAGAAAATTGCATAGTCATGTCATAATTTGGTACTTGAGTTTGTATCCTCTATAGATAAGCATTATTGAACTCTTTAACACTCTTTGTATCTATCCTTAAGCTGTGTTAAAGGTAATATCCGGCAATATTTAAATCAGCCGCACCTATTTTTGCAGCAACTAAGTATGAGACATATTTGTTGTAGAATAATACTAGTTTGCATTAGGTGAGCCATAACAGTTCCAATTTCACAAATTCTTTATATTGTTAGAATCTACCTTCTTCTAATCATATTTGTTGCTAGTTCGGTATAAGGTAGGATGCCGATAGTTCACCTTATCCTTCTCTAAGTTGTTTTAACTGGTCAAATTTCCTTTGGTTCACTTTCCTTCCAAAACTCCTCTTAATCTCATTTGTTAGTATAAAATCTTGTCTCAAAGCCTCATATTATGTCCGATAGAGTAATTTAGGGAGTAGTGTGCTTTTAAGAATTCTGAAACAGTTTGAAGAGTATTCCTTTTTTTTTTCTTTCTGGATTCATTCTTGTGTTGTATTGAAATGTTTTGAGGATTTATCATTTATATAGATAGTTTACTTAGAGAAAGCCAGCTATTAGAGTATTAGTTAGACCATGATGAAAGGACATTGATTCTGGAAGGTATATTATGTGTTTTCATATATGCTTCTTTGCCAATGTAATTTAAGTATTTTTGCATTCAGTTGCTATATTTATTTGAAACAGTTAATGCATTATACACTTATGCTATATTACTGATATTGAAATTATGAAGTAGCTGGTCAATGGCCATTATACTATGGGGTGATAAAAAAAACCACATTACTTCCATTTTAGTTGCAAATTCTAACTTTGGTTTCGCACCTTCAAATTTCTTCGGTCTTCACCACTTCTACATCTCTTAAATGGCTGAGTCTTGTAGGCATTTATTTGGCTCCAAGTCATCAATGGCCTAAGCACCAATTTCCCAGCTGAAACAACTTTCTGTTTCTCAAGTGCAGCTCAATAACCTTGCTTTTGCATCTGATGCTGTCAAACGTTTTAGCTCGTTTTCTGTTATGTTGTCACCGGAAGGAACTTTTTATCTGATAGCTAAGTTGTCTTGGCATTAACAACTAGGGTTATATGAAGGATTAAGTGCAAAGATTTGTACCAGTGTTGCTGGTGCTCTTTCCTTATTTGTGAACTCGACGTAGAGCTATTTAAGTTTTTGTATTTTGCAAAACTTTTTATATTCATCACTTTTATATTAGATGCTATTTAAGTTGCTTAGTGCCTGAGTGAAAAATAGAAGCATGTTAGTATTAGAAGATATTGATCCTTAAGCGTCTTCTTGCCACTTATTATTTGCTGCTGAACTTTTGCATTCATGTTGTATTTTTTTCTCACTACCATCTGAATTGCAACTACTATTGTAATGGAATTCAGTATATTGTAGGGACACTTGTTTTATACAAGCTGTTCATTCAAACTCTTTTAGTTAGTTTTCTTCAAAACCTCAATATCATAAGAAACTAAGGCTTTATCAATAATTAACTTTTTAAATATTTCACTTTGCTTGATTTCTGTCTTGGAAACTGAGATTTAATTTCCTTATAGCTTAAATTTATCAAATTGAGCTTTGTCTTGAATTTTTTGAATATTTTAAATAAATAGAATAACAAATTTTATAATTATTTTACTGTATTAAGTTATTTATTAGTGTCCATAAAACACTAGTTTGCATTTTAAAATAATGACGAGACGTCAGAAACAGAAAGTAGTATGAGGAATCTCCTTTATGTTGGATTGATATGTACTTTTGGAGTGTCCAAAAAGGGTACATTTGAGGACAAAAAAAGAGGATCAGTATCTAACACACAATACAGCACCGACCATTGACCAAGAATCCAATTCCATCCCACCGAGGGAATTTTTAATTTCCAAACATTCTCATATCTCTCTTTATTCTTATCTTAATGTTGTTAGTTCAATATATCCATCACCACATATAAAATAGGGCCATAAAATAGTAGAGAGACTACATTCTTTTGCTGTTTTCTTTTACAATGATTTTAAAGTAAATACTGATATCCTACTTCAATTATTTTTTCATTATTTTATTAAATTTTATTCGTCAGTTTTTTTTCTTCTCTTTATATCCTTCATTATTTATAAAATAGTTTATACTAAAACATTTACATCTATTCTCTTAATAAACACACTTTATAAAATAAGATTATAAGACTGTTGCCTTTTAAATTGTGTCTTTAAAACATATGTTAAGATTTCTAATATTGGAAATGTGCATTTAATAATACAAAAAGTAATGTTTAAAAAGTATAATACATTTTTCTTAAAATTAGAAAAGTAGAAAGCCTTTGTACCAAAAAATTAAAAGTAGAAAGCCAAAATAAAATAAAATTAGAAAAGTGAATAATGAGTGCATTGAGTTTAATGAAGATGCACTGAATGTATAAACTAGTTTTATACGATCATCTAATACAAAATTATAAATTTGTCATGTCATATTAAAAAATGGTGTGAAGTGAGATGATTTAATGAATAACATCGATACATATTTCTTTTTCTTTTTCTTTTCTAATAATAGTGACACATATTTCAACAAATTTATTCCTCCAACCATTTTTGTTAATACATGTGATTTAATAAAAGGTTCCTATAAAAAGGAGTGAGTTACTATTGAGTACACCACCTGAAGTGAATAAATTTGGATTTGAATATAGAAAAATGCTAAATAGTGGCTTCAGATCTGGGGCACTAGTTAAAGAAGCTTAATATAGTAAAATTCTCTTAAAACTTGTATAGTCAACTTTTTAAAAGTATAAAGTATGACATTTTCAACGCAAAACTTTCTTTTTTTGCTTCCTTAACTAGTGCTCGGGGCACCAGTTAACAACCCTTGAATATATAACGGTACATTGTTAAAATACATCGTTAAAGTGAATAATTCTAATAGATTCACCAATAATGTTGGCATATAAAATGTGTACCGGTTAACTATTGTAAAATCCACATATACTATTATTATTATTAATTTATTTTTGACAAAATTATTATAATGTATTATTGTTATAAAATCCACACAAAGTACTCCACTTGTAACAACAAAAATCAGTATCTCTGCGTTTCCGTTTTCGATGGATACCAGTAAGCTCCAGTCTCGTTTCTCACTCGGCAGACAATCCTCACTCGCACCGGATCACCAAGATTCCGCCACCGTCAACGACTCTGTAAAGGAGCCGATTGATCCTCCGGTTCGGTTGATGTATTTAGCAAACGAAGGTGACTTAGAAGGAATCAACGAACTTTTAGACGGTGGCAGTGACGTCAATTTCAGAGATATTGACGGCCGCACCGCTCTTCACATCGCCGCATGTCAGGGACGCACCGACGTTGTTCAATTGTTGCTCCGTAGAGGTGCTGAAGTTGATCCTCAAGATCGTTGGTGTAGCACTGTAATGCAATTCAATTTTTTTCGTTTCTTTGATTACGTTTTGGTTTAACTGTTACTAAATTGTATTAGTAATGCTAATTAATTGATTAATTACTGGTTTGTATGTTTAACAGCCTCTTGCTGATGCATTGTATTACAAGAATCATGATGTTGTTAAACTTTTGGAGCAGCATGGTGCTAAACCTCCGGTTTGTATTTTCATTTCATTTCCTTATTGTTGTTAAATCTCTGTTTGAATAAGGGTCCGTTTGGATTGACTTGTTTTTAAGCTTATGAAAAATACAGTTTAGTGAGAACTTATGAATTAACATAAAAACTTAATTATTTGCATAAGCTATTTTTCATAAGCTAAAAAATAAGTCAATCCAAACAGGTTCTAAGTAGCTTAATTTAGCGCTTTTAGCTTAAACGTTCATCATATAGAGCCTGTTTGAATTAACTTATTTGAGCTTATCTACTGGTATAAATTTTGTGAGACTGTTTGGGATCACTTATGAAAACAACTTATGACAGTTTTCGTAAGTTTTTTATTTTATTTGTGCTTGTCTATATGCTATTTCTATAACCAGAGATAAAATATAGTTAGACTGTTTTACTATAAGCTATAAGATATTTTCATAAGCTATTGAGGGAGCTTACTAAGCTGAAAACAACTTGTCGACATGTTAAGCTGTTTTCATAAATTCTTCCAAACAGTCTCACTAGTGCTTATGTGAGTAAATAAGCTTAAATAAGTCAATCCAAACAACTTATTTGAGCTTTTAAATTGTGAGCATTTTTGGGGCTTAGGCCCCCTTAGCTTATCAAAAAGAAAAACAGAGCTTTTTAGAGTAGTCAGTATCCTTTAGCAATGAAAAAATAATTTATTATTTATTAAAATAAGAGAAATGATATAATCAAACACACACTAACACTATTTTCAATTCACACAGTCTCACCAAATTTATATGGGACCCACATGATTTAGTGGGACACATTTTCAAAATAGTAGAACTGTTTTTAATTTCAACTAATGAGGGTGTCTATTGGAAAGAATGTGTTGCTAGCAAATCCTCGTAACATAATCTTACAATAACTTAGATTTTCAAATACCAACATCTGAACATCCTAAATAAGATGAAATTAGCTTCTTTTATCAATTTTAAGCTTTAATAAGCTCTAAGCTAATCCAACTCATCCTAGGTGTTCCTATTTTTCTAGTAAAAAGTTGAATTTCAGTTCAGTGTTGGGTAATTGGGTGATTCATTGCCATTAGAAGAGCCCCTTTGGACAAAATTGTAATTTGTGACATCACATTGAAAACTCTTCTCTTACTGTTTGTAGGTGGCTCCTATGCATGTCCAGAATGCCCGGGAGGTCCCAGAATATGAGATTGATCCTTCTGAACTCGATTTTACAAATAGTGTTTGCATAACAAAGGTAAGCTTTGAAGTTCCCTTCTAAGAGTATAATCAACTATTGTTTCATTCCTCGATGTCTTGTTTTGTTTAGCATATTTTTGCAAGTCACTGTATGTCTGTCTTTCACCCGTGCTGATTTTGCATTGCATATTTATTATATTGGGTATTTTAGGGAACTTTCCGGAGAGCATTATGGCGTGGAATTCAAGTAGCCGTTAAAACTCTTGGGGAGGAAGTGTTCACCGATGACGAGAAAGTGTGGGTTGGTCTAATTAGGAATTATACACTTTGTTGTTTTATTTATATTAATTAGATTACTCAATTCACAATGTGTATTCCCATCTCTCTCAGAAAGGCATTTCACGACGAGCTTACATTACTTCAGAAAGTAAGGCATCCAAATGTTGTCCAATTTTTGGGTGCCGTTACACAAAGTACCCCGATGATGATTGTCACAGAATATCTACCCCAGGTTAGTTTTGATGGTACACTGAGTATAAGGAAGGTTTTGATGATCTTTTATAGTTGCTAATGGTATTGATGAACAATCATGTTGGCTAGTTGAATATAGTTGATGCTAGTTAGTAGAATGCTGTCTGCAGAATAAAATGTGATGAGAATTCATTACTGCCTACTGATAGTCTTTAAAGATAAAGTGACAACTGTTATTTCAATAAGACTACAACAAATCCAGCATTGGGTAGGAGATCATGTTTAAATAAAACCTTAATATCATAACAATTTATACTTGGACTCGGAATAATTGTTGAGATGACAGATGCTTGTTGCCTGGTAGTTTCTTGAAATATCTGCTCAAAATTGAACTAGGCAGTTTTGTTTCCTCTTATTCAGCATTGCACTTGAACACTGCATTATATGATGGAGACCACACACGTGGATACATGTGTATGTAAGGATATGGATATACTGGATAGTGAATATGTAATTAAATATGGATACACTTGTATAACGTGTCTCTTTCTTTTTACATGCATTTCCCCTATTTTTCCCACCACTTAGTATCTATTTGAAATATCTTAGATTTTCAAAATCATATTTTTATCAATTGTTTTCACAAGTTGAACTTGCTGGTCCAGTAATTTGGTAGATATATTTACTCGTGTGTTAATCTGGTTAGCTGTACTATACTCTATATTTCACAAATGTAATTTCTAACAATATGAAATGGATCACCTTTTTAAGGGGGATCTTCGTGACTACTTGAAACGGAAAGGTGCATTAAAACCGATAATAGCTGTGAAGTTTGCACTTGATATTGCTAGGTTAGTCATGAGTTTTCCTATTTTGAGTTTCAGAAGAAACAAGTTCCCTAGTTATTTTGTTTTCAGCAAGTTGATTGTGTAATAAAAACTATCATTTCTATAAAGATATAAATTGAAATTAACAAATGTTACATATGCAATATTTTAACGTATATTTTGCAGGGGGATGAGTTATTTGCATGAACATAAACCTGAAGCCATTATACACCGAGATCTTGAGCCTTCGTATGTTTTTTGCTCTCCTGTCTCATCTATTTGATTTAAACATTCTTTTATGCATTCGAAATATCATGGATTATTAGCCGCATGCATCATTCATGTAATTTTGAATGATTGAAACTGTTTAAGTTTTTCTTCATTATAAACGAGTAAGATAACAGAAATATTCTCCGGGATGATTCTGGACATCTGAAAGTTGCAGACTTTGGAGTTAGCAAGTCACTCAAAATCACTAAAACAGTCAAAGAAGACAAACCTGTGACATGCGAGGATACCTCATGTATGTTTTATTTTTAATGGAGTCTTGTAACATTCATAGTTGGTCATGTGTCATGTCATTCTACAAAAAAGCAATATTGTAAACCATTATTCCACAAGAACTGTGACTTGCGATATTATTGCATATTCTACAAAAGATAGAAGAAACAAATGTTTTACCCAGTGCCTACTAAAGTCAGTTTGTCAGTTGGCTTCAATTTTTATAATTTAGATTTATCAATTAACTCCAAATCTTGTTATTTCTTATACATATAAATAGCTTCATTTTGAATCTGTTGTTTGTAATTGGTTCTATTTTGTGTAGTTCTTATTGCTAAAATAGTTCCAATTCAAATGCATTGCAGGGCGGTATGTTGCACCAGAGGTCTACCGAAATGAAGAATATGACACCAAAGCGGATGTGTTTTCCTTTTCTCTGATATTACAAGAGGTAAAAATCTATACTGTTTACTGCTCACATGTGCATGTTTTAATATTCTGGAGCTTTCTAATAACTTGGAAGCTGATTATTTACCTATAATATCATATTTTTAGTGTTTGTTTCTTCTCTGGTCTTGATATAAAACTCATAAACCCTGACATTTCAAATAAATCAATAAATAGAAAATGAGTTTGATGACTTCATGGTTCTGTTATTTACTCCTCTGAACGTGTAATTTGAGTATATCCCACAGTAGCAGTTAGTTGCATTTACTGTTTTGTCCAAAAAAGGGAATTCACTCAATTTCATTTGCCTTTTATTCTTTATATTTTAAGCATTAAAAGAAGTTATTTTTAAGGATTCCAAAATAATGTGACATCTGTAAGTGTTTACGTGACATTTAAATATCTTATAACTTGTCCATCCATGTGAGATTAAATGGCCAAGATATCTCCCCTACACACATATTTGTATTATTCAAGTAAGAAAGTTTCCATGTTCAGGAAAAGGAATGTGTTGAGTGGTGTGTGTATCTTGTGTTGCTTTCTGCATTTTATATATTGACCGTTCATCATATATGGTTTTCTGTTACTCTAGATGATTGAAGGTTGTCCACCATTTTATAGAAAGCCAGAAAAAGAAGTTCCTAAAGCATATGTGGAAAATGAGCGTCCACCATTCAGGGCTGCACCAAAGCTTTATGCTTATGGATTAAAAGAGTAAGTAATTTAAGCTTTATTGGCAGTAGATTTGATTGAATGTTGAGTTTCAAAACATGAGTACAAGATTAGTTAAAATAATAAGTTTTTAACAATCATTAAATTGTTTTTTATCCATAGTTTAATTGAGGAATGTTGGGATGGAGAACCATACCGAAGACCAACATTTAGGCAAATAATTGGGAGGTTGGATAAGATAAACCACCATCTTGCTCAAAAGAGGCGCTGGAAGGTATGGAAAAGTTAAATTTTCATCTTGCTCAATAGCTCAAAAGAGTGAAATTATAGATTCAAAATGTACATTTTATGAATCTCGAATCTCCGCCTTTTTCATTTAACAGCAGCATACTTTTTCCTTGTATGATATACAGGCTCTGGCTCCGTCATGCATCTGGAATCTGGAGGCCTTGTTTAAGGGGTATCCTACAAGTCCTGGTAGCCGATCATCTCGCTCTACGGTTAGATAAACAATTGCCAAGCAACAAGAACACAATTTTGTAGTTTCAAGAGGGAAAAGAATATACACCAGATAGTGGTTTCCATATACATTCATTTGCGATTCATCTGTAGTGTTTTCTGAATAATAACTTCCAAATGTGTTTGGACTTTGGGTAGCTTTTTTAATTAAGAATTAAGCTTATGAAAAAACATTAAATTGTTATTTCCTGAGTTTCATTCTTCTAGATTTATATTCTAACTACTACAAATATAGTGTCAATTAGTTCATCTGTTAATTCTCAAATTTTTCAACCATAAACTATCAACCGTAACTTTATATTCCTGCTAGCTTTTTAATAATCAACTAGTTGGTTAAAAAATTGGCTAGTTTATCCTTTACTTACCATATTATAAGTGATTGTTAATATGTACTCTCTCTACAACAAAATATAAGCAAAATGATATAAAAAGTCAATTCTATTTGTTCCAAACTTCCAATTGATTTTTTTTTAAAATCATTTTGCTTAAATTTTGTTATAGATGGAGTACTAGTTTATAAATCATATGTGTCCGTTCAAAGGAAACCATTACGCTATTGTTAATGAATGTCGGGTTCATCGTTTATAGTCTAAACTTGAGTATGATGCTTAAAAGAAGACAAGCAAAGTATGATGCTTAGAGTGATCGTGTTTGAAACTACTCGGTATTTTATCATGTTCAAAATCATACTACTACTTCGATACTTTGAAATTGGATCCTCTCCATCTTTTTTCTTATTCTTTATCTCTCTTAATCCCGCCCATTCAACTCACTTGATTGTTTTTAAATTTTTTATTGAAGAGAAATTGAAAGTTAGGAGAGGGACGTTGAAGAATAATGAAAGAGAGTATTGATATTCCAAAACTTTATGTCTTCATTATATGCCTTGAGCTGTTTTTGTCAAAAGAAAACTCCAATTTGTATCTAAAAATTACTGTGGCAATGCAAGTAAGCCTGAACATAATAGTGGAAGACCAGTGTAAAAAGTGAGGAATGCACAGCGAAGAGAATGTGGGAAACAAAAGGGAACCCGTACTCTGTAGGGTAATTTATACAGAGTGACTTTTGTTACTTTTTTTTAAAAAAACTTTTTGTCTTTGAAAATGCAATACAGCAATTACTCTTTAAATCTTTTATTGCTTGAAATTTTAATGTTCTTTTTTGCAAAAAAGATCTTTGTTAATGTTGATGATAGATAGAGGTGTCGAGATTTTATTCCAGATTTAAAATTATCAAAACTAACAATAATTGTTTTATTCAATATTGTTAAAATCAAATTTTTACCTTAACTCGTTTTGCCTAAGTGAAATCGAAACATAAATTCAACTTGTAAACTCTATGAGTTTACCTCATATTAAAATAAATATGTATAATATATATTTTAACATATTTAATTTTGGACGTAATCTGAAACTAATATTTTTATTTTAAATTTAGAAATTTACGTGTTATGAATATTAATTAAAGAAAATATGACAACATTAATATATTATTAATTTTAAATTAAAAATAAATTTTAAATATTAGATAATTCACACTTACTTGATTTTTCTCTCACTCTCATTAGTTAAATATGACTATAGTCAAGCATTTCAATGACAAATAACACAAAAACTATATGCCCATCAATATATCTTGTAAATAAATAATATTTCTCTTTTTTTTGTCACGTATTAAATATGACTTTTTTAAATTATGCTTGTCATATGAGATTGAATATTATATATGATTGAAATACAAAGTAATTATATATTTTAACACATATTGTTTTATTTTATTTTTAGGAAACCCATGTATCTTTTTTTACAATATTTATGTATTTATTATTTATGAAATAACTTATTATATTTACTTATTATTTATCTAATATTTATGTATCTATTATATTTACTGTAAATAAAAACTTATTATATTTAAATGACCATAAATCTAGTTATAAGAAAAAAAAATGTTCACAAATCTTAGCTCGACTTGCAAAAATATCAAAATTACTAGGTCAAACATCATTTTGTCTATCTACAAAAAAAAACTATTATATTTAAATAATCATATAAATTTTGTAATATTATATTATTTTATCAAAATATTATTACTTATTTGTTTTGTTTCTCACTTGCTCCCTATTCTTTTTGTATTGTTTTATTTTTTCGCACACATGTATAAAAATAGGAGACATTGTTAGAAACACACGGGTACTAAAAATTATTATCATCTGTCTAAGGTAACGTTTGACCTAGCTTTTTTTCCTCTTCACTTTTCTTAGAAGTAAGAAGATAGGCCAAACAATAATTTTCAAAAGCTCTAGTAAGAAAAAAGCAGCTTCCATATTTCAAAGAAAAATACTAATAAAAGTTTCAAAATAAGGTGATAATAGTTACTTTGCAATAACTTTCCTATTATTTATCTAATTAATATCTTTAATTAAGTTTTTTTTACTCCATCTTTAAATAAATTATTGTTTATAAAAAAACAACTTTATCTTATTATCAAACATCTTTTAACCCTATTAAAATTTAAAGAAGAAAAAAAAAACTTTTAACACTTTTCAAAATAAAAGAAGTAAGATTTACCAAACAACTTTATCTTCGGTTTTAAAGCTCTTACTTCTAGCTTTGTGATTAAAATAGCTTTTACACCTAATTTTTTTTGGGTCAAACGGTACCTAACTCTTAATATATTCCCTGTTTCCTCCGTCCCGTTTTATAAGCGAAAATTCTCTTATTATGGTATGCACCGGAGGTTTTAAGAATGATAGATGAAATCTGGCATATTTATCGATGCGCTCTATTTCAGTGCTCTTACCTTGTCAACGATTGGTTACGGAGATACATCTCCAGATACCCTATATGCAAAGCTATTTACAAGCCTTTATATATTAGTAGGTATCGGAATTATTTCCTTTAGCTCGACGATTTAATTGCGAATATTTGTGTCGAAATAGAAGAATACTTGGTGAGAAAGCAGAACGAGGGAAATTTGAATGTTTACTAGGTCTAGCATGGAATCTTGACGCGAAGGAAACTGTGTTTTTATAAGCTATTTTTGCATTAACTACCTTGACAAACTTATAATAATACATAAAAATTATTTATTTGCATAAGCTATTTTGCATAAGCTCAAAAATCAACTATTCCATGGGCCCTATGCCAAAAAAAAAGATTAGTACATGGAACAGAAAAATAGGAAGAAAAACGAAGATCAAAGATACACATCAAAATTAGTAATTCAATCTAACATATAATAAATTATATAAAAATTTCCAAAAATCACTTAATTTGGAAACTATTTCAAATAGAATTTCATAAAAATACAACTTTTTGAAAAAATTACCATTTTAACTATATTTTGATTTTCAATAATGTATGTTTATGTTATATGATGTTAAAATTAGTATTTCAAGTTAGAAAAAATGAATATAAAAAGACTTGTAATATTTAAAAAAATATTTTCACAAAATCTATTTTCAAATATATAAAGAAAAATTCATTCTTCTAAAGTTGAAACAACAAGCTAATATAATAAATAAAAAAATTTCACATTCAAAAATATACAATAAAATGGTTCTCCCATAACTAACCGCCAAATAACGGACCCACCCCTCTGTTTCTATATAATAACGACTAACATTGTCGAGTTAACTCACCATTGAAATCTCTCACTCTCTCTACCACCTCAACCACCACCAAATCACCATTGACATGAAAACCCACCACATTCTCTCTTTCACGTACAACAAAATCTCTTCTTCACCATTCCCAAACCCAATTCTCATCTCCAAAATTTCAAGAATTCATGTCAATTTTTGAGTAATTTTAATTAGCGATTTCCATTTCGTTCTACTTCCGGTCACAGTTGATTCTCCGGGCGTTTCAAGAACTTCCAATCAAGATTCCAACTTCTTCCACGTCAAGATTTCAACAACCACGTTTCAAGAACTTCCAGTCAATTCTGATTCTACAACAGAGATTTCATTAAAACTCTAATTCATTCAATCTAAGAGAAATGAATTGTAGTGACTCTACAACAGAGATGTACCTGCGACTTGGAAAACTCCGTTATTAAACATCATGTGTTCATTGTTTGTGTTTATTCGTCATTTTTTTTATTAGTTTGTTCCAACAATTTTGAATTTTTTTCATATACATTTCAATTATTTCTAAATGGTTTCAAGTATTTATAAATGTTTTGCAAATGTATCAAATATTTAGTAAAAACTTTGGTTTGGATGTTTTCATAAAAAACAACAACTTAGGTTTGGATGTCTTATGTACTATATGAAGCTATGAGCTAGCCCTTTACCCTATAAGATAAGATAATTACATTTTGAATATTGACTTTTCTTTTCATGCATTTGATCTGGACAACATAAAACATTGGACAAATTAGTACTACTGTAAAGTGTATCCATTATCCAATAATAGTTTCAACCTCCTAATCAAATTTTGTCCCTATTTTCAAGTTTTACTAATTAATTTTACCCCCTTATAAGCAGACCTCTTGTGGTAGGTTTGCCTATATGTCAAATGTGCCTACAAGATGCACATACTATATATTTTAGAATTTTCACCAAGGTCTAACAATAATGTGCCTGCAAGAAGCAAATAATTAAGAGATATGATTTTAATAATGTGCCTTTTTTTTCTTTTAATTCATGAAAATCTTAACATTGTCCCTTTTCGGTTATCACTAATTCACTAGACATCATAGATACATAGATGGGTATGTTACATCATCAAATAAAAGCTAAATAACACTCACTTTGCATATCGATCTAAATCTTTCTTCATGATAATCAACCATCCTAGCTAAATAACAAAGGGTTTATCATTCACGATAATCATCCTAGTTAAGCCCTTTGTTATGTATTAGTAAAATATAGGCATATATTTGATAGATGCTATCACAATTGCAATGTTTGTGGCTGTGGAGATATCTTTAATTAAGTGTGTGTTTAGAAATACTAAGTTGCTATTCTGACCCCCTTTCATTGCTAGAACGAATCTTCTCAATTTTCTCCATTGTAGTGTTGTGTTGGAAATATAAACATGATAGTGTGGTCTTAGATGAAATTGAAATATCATATCTATACATCCCAAATCCCTTCAAAACTTAAATAATTGTTGAAATTTAAATGTGATTTAGTCCCACATCAATTGAGGATAAATGTTAAATATATAAAAAGTGTGACTTATATACCTAATGCATTAAAGTGTTGAGTAGAGATATGACATCAAAGTCTCTTTTAGGATCTAGATGTTTAACTCATTGTTGCTCCTGACGCCAAGTTTATTGATGTGGGTGATTCACACATAAAGAAAAAATGCTAGATATATATAAGAGATGTAATTCATACTTAATATCTTAAGATTTTAAGTACATATATGGTGTCAAGGTCTCTTAAGATCTGAGCGTTTAGTATCGTTACTTTCAATACTCTCCGGACTCTACAATATATGATTTCAGAGTCATAATTCGACTTGGTGGGAGAGTGAGAACTACTCATGATATTGGATTAAATATAAAGGAGAGTTAAAGAGAAAAAAAAAAAATGGAGAGTGCTCCTTTGCTCACCTATTTTGATTAAAAAGTGTGATTCAATATACGAACTATATGATCCTTAATAAATGGCAATCACAATAATTTATTCTTCCTGTCAGAAGCATACCTCACTCTCATCAAGCAATTGCATTTATGATTTCTTGTTGGTATCTTCTTGCATTCTTTTGGAAGCTGCTTCAATCAACTGCTGATTCTGTTTCATCAATCATCAAAGACCGTAAATATCAAGCATTCCTAGCTACATCTCAATATCCTAGTAAACTTTTTCATATAAAATAAATTGCCTTCCATTTGACCCCTCAGTATATATTTCAATAGGTAAAAAAAATCTCAATATCCAAAACCAGGTTGAAATTTTAATAAATAATGTAATAAAATTAAACTAAAGAATTACAAGAATTTTTGAAATTCAGCTGAAATTGCAAATTCATATTTTTAGCACAAAGAAATAAAATATCATTTAGCTAAAGAAGTAACATATTGGTTTAAAGGGTGGAAAATGAAACATTTTGCAAACTAATTATGTATATAGTTACTATTGAGAAAATGATACAAATTACATAGTTATTAATTATTATTGGCACACACCTGTTGATCACAAAGGTGAAAACTGCAGTTGTTGGTGTGGAAGTGGAAGCAAACAAGATAAAAATTCAAAGTGGTGGAAGTGGGAGATTTTTATAGGAGAAAAATATATATATTTTTTGACATGAAATAAGAGAAAAAGAATAAATGTTACACTTCACAACTCAAAGAGGGACACAGATTACCATTAATGGGTAGGTCCTACCTTCTTGTTGTTTTCTTTGACCCCATGCTTGATGCTTTTTTGTTCTTTCTTTTGAATCATTTCTTGGTACCAAATTGATAAAAACAATTATTTTAATATAAATCAATTATTCAAGCCATATAAATATATAAAATGTTTGGTTATACTAATTTAACTATCTTTTCACATCTTTAAAATTAGCATGTGTTTGAACTCACTTTTCAAAACTATTCTAGAGATACCAAATTGATTTTTCTTTTTTTTTTCTTTGCAAACCAAATTCATGTTAAATATTTATTATTGACTGATTCAACTAAAATAAAAATGAATTTTTCATGAAATAGTTGTACATAAACTATAAATTTGATTAAGATATTATACATTTATTGTTATTTAAGTGGGGAAGTTGAATTCATGATTTCTTTATCAGTCGAGCATTATAAAATTTGTCATTCAACGCACTCTTATGGTCTTATTACTTGAATATATATCTAAATGTATTTACATTCAACACATTTTTAATTAGGATGATTTTACAAAATCAATACACTCAAATTATTTTTCATCGCTACAAACCAAGTAGACTTTTCGATTGTGGTTTGACAACGAAATATATATATTATTTTGTGTCACAGTGTTAACACATTAGTGCATGTTTATTGAAGTTGTAAAGTCTATTTTTATTTTTTTAAAACTTAGAAATTGGATTAGACTAGAAGATGAATATAAAGATGAATGATCGTCATTCTATGAGAAGAATATAAGATTTGAAGGTGATCAACATAAGAGATTTTTCAATAGGATTTTTTACAATAAAATTTAAAGGTGATCCACAAGTTATTCTACTAAAAACCTTTGGAGAGATTTTTTTTTTGGGTAGATAGATAAAATGACAACCCATTGAAAATTTACTCACATAAACTGGAGAAATTGGAAATCCTGATCAATGCATCCGACACTACCAATTTTAACATTTCTTTCAATTAAATTAGAATTTGTGTACTTGGAGAGATGCATGTTGAAGACTAGTCACACCTCCTAGCCTATATGTCCAAATTATACATATAAAGTTCTAGAAAACATACTAAATTGTCTTGTACCAAAAAAAAAAACATACTAAATTGTCACAATTACAAAAAGGGAAAAAATATAAAAAGTATGTTCCAACTATTTTATTAAAACTTCTTATCTAATTATAAATAATTTGGAATATTTTTTCTTTATTGGGCTTACCATTAAATTTCAAACCCAATTACAAAAATGACAATTGTTTTTTTTATCTTCTTTTAATTTCTCTTAACATCAGCTAAAATTTAAATTTGTTAACTAAATGAACTGAATTTAAATCTTATACACACCTATCCTAAAATATATAATAAAAATAAGTCATAAGAGTCGATCCACTTATTGTGCAAAATAATTGTTTTGAAGAAAACTTGTGAATAAATGCACACAAAGTGTTCGGCAAAGTTCACAAATCACAATTGATCTGAAAACGCTTCCATGCCAATAAATTTAAGAATTTAATTTATATACACCGTCGGGTGTAAAATTATTTTACACATACGTTCAATTATATACCAACACATCATGTATTGTGTTTAAAAACATAGGATGTGTCAAATTTATTAAATAATGTGGCAACATATCATTGGATGTATGTGTAAAAAAACTTTACACCGACAGTGCACAACAATTAAACTCTAAATTTAAATACTCTGACATTTAATATCAACGATAAATTATTCACCCTCGTCTAAGTCGTTAGCCATATGTCTAACAATAGATAGTATAATTAAAGCTTATTTTTTCTATGAGTTAGCTCAATTATGTATATAACTTTAATTTATGCAATTAAATATTTAAAGAAAAGAAAATGCTATATAGTATACCCGGTGCACTAGTTAAATATATAATCATGACCGGCGCACAGGCCACCACTAACTAACATATTTAGCCTGACAAGCCTAATACACTATAGCAGATATACTAATCTAAAATGCAGAGCTACTGAAATTGTAGCTCGACAGGGAGGATCCCTGGTCCTACGTATCCCTAATGATTAGGGAATCAGAGCCACGTAGTTCTCTAAGTGTCGATTAACTATCAACAAAGTATATAAAACTATCTCCTTTTATTATGAAAAATTCGGAGAAAAAATTAACTCGCATTTCCCTAGTTACATTATTAAAATTATAAAATAATAATCACAATTCAAGGTAGGAGCACACAACAAAGAATAATAATCTTCTATAAAAAATTCGCATTTAAAAACTCTCATACTTACAAAAATATTTCCAGCCTCGCGGTAAGACTTTTCTATAGAATTTCTAGCATGCACATCTAGTTCTATTTACCAACCTAGAGTTGAAAGTAACAATAAGCTCATCTCACTATGTACTCATAAACCACATTATCTCTTCGTTGTGGCGAACGGATACCACATTATTTCTTCGTTGTGGCGAACAGATACCACATTACACAAATCCCTCTACTTATCCTCAAAACACTCAAGTTAACGTTCAATTCCATCAACTTATTCTAAATCACTTTAATTTCATCAATTCTCTTGATAGCCTAAAATTTGATGCTAAATCTAAAACTAGTAATAACTTCAAGGAGAACTATAGTACCAAGTTTGTTCTACACTCATTAACTTTACCAACATAATTCAATAACAACTTCATGAATTTCACTCAAATAAGCTAAAATCTCAAAAGCATTTATTCAATATAACAATACATGAGTTTTAGAACAATCACAACATAATTTCACAACTTTTCTCATACCCAAAATAAGCACAATAATTGGAGCACGAAATTCAATTTAATTCATCAACAAATTCATGAAAATACAAGAGAATAAATGACCCACAACCACACAATAACTCATAAGCTCTAAATGGTGAAGGTGATCTTTCCTCTTACCTCTAATCCCAAGAATCTAGCCCTCTTCTATCTTTAATCCCATAAGAAGTTTGTTCTATCATGGAGAAAATGTGAGTTGGTAACATAGGATGGATTTTGATGTAATTGAATTTAGGGTTGAGAGATGCGGATTCGAGAGGGAGAGAAGGAAACTAGTGACTGAAATCAGTTCTTATTTCTTAATTAATTGATGGTTATGAGGGATTACTCTAATGCATGACTTGAAACCACAAGGTAGAAAAGTGAAGGTGGCCATGGGAAGAAGAGAGGATTCCGTACTGAGAGAGAGAAGAGAAAAATGGATATTTTTTGTTGAGTAGAAAAACAATTATTTTTTGTTTTTAAGGACTTTCTAGACCTTTCTATCATTTTCCATACATACACTATTATTATATTCTCATTATTAATAGTATTTAGAAAATCATTAATAATTTAATTTCATAATAAAAATGACATAAAAGTTTCTAACTTCCCCCTTTAAATTAAATGTTTCCATTTACAAATATACACAAATAAGTTTAAAACTCAAATATATACATTTTTTTGTTAATACGTTAAAAATGTAAAAAGTTGTCTTTATCAACATTAACTTTATGTTTTATTTCTATTTTTGTTATGCTTAATATAAATGCACTGGATGTACTGTTTAGCATGACCCTTAAAATTTATATATACATAATTTAATAAAAATAAGATAATGAGGATAAAAATATATGAATAATGAACTCTCTATATGTTGTAAATTCAAAAGCTACTTGAAGTAGTATTTTAAAATAATTATAAATCAATAAAAACCCATTGTAAATATACATAGAAGATTTTTACCAAAGAGTTCAACTTTGACCATATGACCTTATACATTAGCTATGAGTTATCTATTATAAGTTAGTTTGACATTATCAAATATCTATACCAATGTGTATGGACCTAGATTCTAAGAAGAGAAAACAAACATTTAAAAAGAGGTGGAATAAAAAGCAACTTTAAAGACGAAAACTTATGTTGTGTTTTTTAGGATTTTTATATTTCAAAAATATTTAAGAAGTCTATGGATAATTTTTAGTCTTTTATAATATTATGTTTGTGTATAAGTCATGTTAACATAGGCATATCCTGTCGGTCAATCCAGGGAAGAAATCCGAAACTAATAGGGCACCTTAGTTTCTTTCTAGTTCACATTTTAATAAGTAAGAGAACAATGCAAACGCATAACGAAACTAGAGAATCCTCTTTAACGTGAGCAGCACTTTGCTCCTTATCTTATATAGGCTATACGCCGTGCTGAATGAAAAAGTTTCCCTATTCCCATTTCATATGTTAAACATCTCAATTGTCCGATTTCCTACTCTTCGTGCACGATAAAATATGGCTTTGCAATTTAAAGCTAATGCTCAAAATTGAAAATTACTAGTAGTTATAATTAAGCTGATGCAAGTGATCCATAAAAGCAGTATAAGCTGATGCAAGTGATCTAAAGAAAATGTATCATGGAGATTTCAATTCAGCCAGTCATCAAAGTCTTGCTTAAAATCGTAGCCCAAACATCATCTTTAAGGAGATGAATTTAAGTTTATGGACGTTCTCCACATCATGGACGTACGTAAGTACTAGCCATTCTTGTAAAATGAATTAATATTACTTTTGTTCCTAATCATAGGTTATAATTATGAGAATTTCACATAGTTACTATTTTATGGGAAAAATTTATGACTAACTTTATAAAACTACTCTATTAATGAAAATAAATAAATTAGGGTGTATTGGATTAGGATTTTGAAAGGATTTTAAAAGACTTTTTTTCTAAGAAAAGAATCAGGTGGTATTCAATCAAGACTTTTATAAAATCTAAATAAATCTAGTGGTATTCAATTAAGACAATCATGATTTTTTTTTTCAAGGCAATGAAATCCGTTGTTATTCGATTGAGATTTGTCAAGACTTATAAAATGTCTCTTGGTATTCAAAAATCCATAGATTTTAGTGGATTCTTGTATGTAATGGATTTTGTGAGACTTTTTAGTTAAAAATAGACTTGATAGACTTTTCCAACAATCTCACCAAAAGCCTTGAGACTTTTTTGAACTCTACAAGACTTTTTACTTTCATCATCATATCAGGTTATTACTTTCGCAGTTCATCATCACTGCACCTGAGTTTTTTTTTTCTTCTTTTCTTTGTTCACTTATTAAACAATCTCACCAAAAGTCTTAAAACTTTTTCAAACTCTCCAAGACAAACTTTCATCATCACTATACCAGGAAACAAAATTCTTCTTCTTTACCTATCAAATATGCTTTTTTGCAATTTTGTTTTAACAAATTCTACATCTTTTTTACAAACTTTTGATTCATTACAACTTTTGTACAATTCTTTTTCTAAATTTTGTTTCTTCGATTTTTTTTTTACAGCAAACTATTTTTTTCTTCACATTCATCTGATCCTGTTTTCCATCAATGGTGGTGGTGATAACCTTTCCATTTTATTGGTGATTAGGAATATATAGTAAAAAAAAGGAACATGGAGTTTTCTATTGTAAGGTTTTTTTTTAAAAAATATTTGGATTCCAAAAAAATTATAATTTCTTTTATTAAAATTTATTGATTCTTTTAAAATTTTCCTAATATACAAATGTTTCCTAATATATAAAGTATTATTAAATCTTGATTGTAAAAAGTCTTTTGAAAAAATCTCCCAAAATCCATTCAAATCATGTGTTAAAAATCTTGATTGTAAAAAAGTCTTGTAAAAAAGTCTTTAAAATCTCACAAAATCAATATAGTCCAACAAAATCTCATAAAATCATCAAGATTTTTTTTGCCAAAATTGTCTCATAAAATCTCAATCCAATACACCCCCTAAAAGAATTGAAAAAAGGAAATAGCAGTAACAATAATAGTAAAAAAATAAAATAAAAGACATTAATTTTTTATTGATATTGCAAAACGAGATAATATTTTCCTGAAATGACTTACATGTTATATGATTCTACCAAATATATGTATTATATCATAAATCAAAGAGAATCCAGTTCAAAATATACATGACTTAAATTGACCTCAAGAATCCAATTAAGCTCAAAGAGAAGATCGAAAACCTTACGTCTTTACGATTACGCACCCCTCCTTTTAATGCAAACAAATTATTTTTTAAGAAGAGTAAAAACACCATTTTCATCCCTAATACATATAACAATTCCCACTCAATTGTTATGACTTATGAGTAACATGCAATAGTGATACTTTTTTTTTTTTTTTTTTTTTTTGAAAAAGTTGATGGTTTATAAGTACCACCAACTTGTTTACAAAGAAAATACTATATTTGCTGCTGCCAAGGATCGAACCCCTGACCAACAGCCTACACCCGCTCAATCAGCAAGTGCCAACTGAGCTACCCCACCCACCCCACAATAGTGATACTCATAACATACTTTTTTATAAGGTATAATTATAACATACTTAATTAATGGCCCTATCGATCTGACAACTATATTACAATGTCTTTGTTGTTTCTTTATATAACAAAAAATATAACTTGTTTGCTAATCAACTTTTCTTCTCGTGTATTCTATAATTTATATTTGTATTATTTAATTTATGTTTATTGTCACTTTGTTAGTTGTGTGTCGCTGCGCCAAACATATTTTAATGGTAAACACATTAAGGGGGGATGTATAACATGTTACATTGCATTATTAATTTTTTTATTTGTTATAAATGTTAGATTTTAAGTATTATCTTTATGCTATGTCCACGCTCGTGTACTCATACAAAACAAAGATTCTGCCGTATAGTACATATTTAAGACATTATTATAGATTCATTGTTAAAAAAAAAAAGGATGAAGAAGAAGACTAGAGATCCATCAATACGTGCAATCACGCGCTATCACTTCCTTCCTTCATTTATTTTCTTGTATTATGATCTATCCATAGTTTTTCGGAAGAAAAATACTAAGAGAGTGTCTTGTTAAGAAAATTCTATAGTCTTAGGTTTTGTATAATTTTCGGTCATTTTTATAAAAAATAATTTATTTTTTAATTTATTAAATAATATTTAATGTATTGTATTTATATTATATCCGAATCTAAATATATAGGATCTTGTTTATTGAATCACAGATCTTAAAAAAGTTGGCACTAATAATAAATTTATAAATCGTAGATGTTGTCTTTACAATTTTAATTTATTCTTTATGAGAGAAAATTTATTTATGTTTTAGCAAGGTATTTATCGTAAAGTGTAAAAAAAAAAGTTAGAATAATTAGCTGTATGTTTGGCAAAAAAATAAATAATGTAGTTGAAAATTCAAAGAGGGTTGTATATGACAAAAAAGAATGAAATGGTTTTATAATCAGGAATAGAGATAGTATTATAGATCAAATGTATCGGATATTTAATAAATTTAATTAAGAAAGTAAGTTATTTCTTATAAATGACCAAAAAGAGTATCGTCTATCCATAGTTTTTTTGGAAGAGAAATAATAAGAGTGTCCTTGTTAAGAAAATAAATAGAGTCAATAGGCAAGTAGCGCCCAATTGAGGTCAATGTGGTGAAAAGTTGTATATTTAACTTTTCAAAGTTTAAAAATAATTATTTTCAATAATAAAAAATTTATTTTTTCTTTTTTAGTACATGGACGAAATGCCAAAGCCATAATAATTTACACACAAATAAGAAAATTGGAGTTCAAATCTCGGTCATAGCGTTTGGTTTATCAATAATTTTGTCAGTTGAAGACACTTGTTAGCATATTAATGTTTAATCCTTTTTATTTTTTTGGTATTCATCTTTACTCCTTCTCTTAAATCATGGATCTTTACTCCTTAACTCCTTTCACTCTTAGCTTAAATGAGTTGAGCTATTTACCTCACTCTTAAAACTAGAATATATTGTAAGGGTTATATATTAAGATTGAAAATGATTTGAGTGGAACTCACCTTGCCTCAACTAGATAAAAATTGGTACAATTTCAAACTTAGCTTGAATATAAAACAAACTTTTTTAGTTCGGATTTTACTCGTTTAAATTTCATTAACAATTGAATTCAAGTTATTAGATTCAACTCATTTACTCGCAGTGGTTTTTAAGTTTTTGATGTGTTTAAAAGAAACAAGAAGTCAAAAAAAGAAGAAGTCAATAAATGAAAAGTCAGTAGGTAGGCTTAAAAAAAAAAGTTAAAACATTAAGGGTGGATATATAACTGTTAAGTGCCAAAAAGTAGCTAAAATTACATATATATTTTAAGCACTTATTAACTATTTTGTAAAATATTCTTTAGTTTTTCCTCACTTAAATGTACATATTTGTTTAAGTCATTTCTTTCTTGTTAAGTTTCCCTAAATCTCAACATTTGTGCAGAAATTTGAAGAAAAATTGCAAGTTAACTCGCCAGGGCGAGCTCAGAGCGAGTGCAGGGCGAGTAGAGGCAGAGAGCATCAAATTGGATAACTGATGCACTCGCCAGAGCGAGCAGCAACTCGCCAGGGCGAGTAACAACTCGCCAGGGCGAGTGAAGGCGGTTCAAAACTCACTTATGACGTGGCAGTAACCCTCTGGTGAAGAAAGGTGAACTCGCCATGGCGAGCTGGAGCTCGCTCAGCGAGTTCTAATTTTCAGAAATAGTATAAATAGAGCTTGCTGTCATATAACTTAGATAGATAACTTGTAATAGAGTAGCAGAAGCAGAGGGAAACCCTAGGAGCCAGATTCAAGGGGATTTGAAGGTGGATTCACTACAATAGTTGAGAAATCATCATTGATAAGTTTGTTCATCTCTTTTATTCTTAATCTTTGTAAAGCTACCATGAAAATGAGTAGCTAATCTCTCTTTGTTGGGATTAGGTGTAATTGACTCTATTTGTATGTATTTCTTTTGATCATGGTATTATATATGGTTTTAGTTTAGTTATCAATTTTGATGTTGTTCTTGAATTGTATGTTTTAATTCTAGGTTTTGAAATGGTATAGACGTATGCTTTTTGAATCCGAGACCTAGAACAATCATCTATTAAACTCTAAACTCTAGACATAGATTTAGATTTAATATTCACTCTAAATATCAAGTTTTAAAACTATTGTGTTGATTAAATTGTCCGAGACATCGGAGTTTGAGCAATACGATATAGCCGGTATATTGATCGATCACTCGAGACATCGAGGGTTAATGAATATAGCGGGATTCTCGTCGTGCTCTGGAAACGGACACGTACGTGAGTGATATGTGATAGAATTGATTGATAGCTAGAACATGTGTAACTGATTCGAATGATACATGCGATTGGGTCGGTAAAATCTAATCCCAGCAAACTTATCTCTCTGTAATTGCAATCATTTCTTTACCATCATTATATTTTCCTACTTTTCATGACAAATATTTTCAAAACACTTTACTTAGAATTATATTGATTGTTGAACGGCATCGATATCGCATCAGTCCCTGTGGAGACGATAAATCTATACTTACTTTTGTAACTTCAACAAAATGGCGCCGTTGCCGGGGACTGGCGTTTAGATATTGAAGCATTGCAACAATTTGTATTCTTTTAAGTATTTGTATATATTTGTTTATATTGTGTAGTTTCTTGCACTAATCCTTCTTTGCTAGACAAAGAAGCATTTTTTCTTGTTAGTTCAATCCTTTTTCAGATTCACCATCACAAACAAAACCATGACTGATCGTGGTTATAACAACTTTTATACTCCGGATGAGTATGAATCGTATCAACAGTTTCATAGAACTCCAACACATGAAGAGATTTTTTTGACTCAACAATTGGAAGAACTTTCAAAACAAATTTCTGAACTGATTAGTCTGCAGGAAGAGTCAATTAAAGCTAAACAAGTCGCATACTGTGAGCTTTGCAATGGAGACCATCCCACTGGCCATTGTCCTCCGATGACTGATGTGCAGTTTGACCAGATGATCAAGCAAATGACTAATAAGCAAAGCATGGAAGTTCAAACCAACACTCAAACCACTCATGAAGAGAGAGGTGATACTCTAACAAAGAATGAAGAATGTGGACAGAGTGTTGAAGAATGTGTTGAAACACATGAGGAAGAAACACTGTTCAAAGGATGTGGTGTAGAGAAAATAGCTGAGGAACCAAAGACACCACGCGAAATAGAACTTCCTCAAGAATTGCCAAATACTGAAGAGGTCAACACTGTTGATAATCAAGAAGTGATGATGGATGCAGAGATAATTGAAGGATTACTTCACAAGGAAATATCATGTGAGCAAAAGAAGGAGATAAAGAACAAGGCGGCGATTGATCGGGTCATAGATGAAATTTGTGCCTTGTTCAACAAGAAAGAATTGGGGAGGATATGGACTCCGCAACATCTATATCTAAAGTTCATGGAGTTCCTCCCAAACCGAAGGAAAAAGACGGATGATGTGATTTCCGTCTCATTTCAGCCACCCTAACATATCAGGCGTCGAGCTACCGACGTTAACCAAGCGCTTGTTGGGAGGCAACCCAATTTTCTTTCCTTTACTTTTATTTAAAGCATTTTTAATTACTTATATGTTATAATAGTTTTTGAACATGTTTAGCCTCTTATGCAAACAAGTCCTTGAACTGGTAATGTGCATAGGAAATGAAATGTCTAGGGTTGTGATCAATCAAAAGCAAATGCATGATTAGAATGATTTTCCTTCAATTGCTATAGTTTGAGATCAATCCTTTATGATTATCTTTGAATGATAGGATGAATTTGAACTAAGTAGCTTGATTCAATTTGATTTCATTTATTCCTTCTTGACATGATTGATTAATTATGAATCACATAGACCTAGCCGGGTGAGATTGTGTGAACTTTCCACTGTTTATATATTTGAGAGCCGGCAATTGTGTTTAACTCTGTTGATTTTAACTGAATCTTGCTATTACTTGATGTGTTTGAAGTCATGGAAATGATCAAGGCCATGTTTCTATTTGAGTGCAACTACTTAAGCCTAAAATAACCTACCTTGTGAGAGTGTGATCCTTTGTTACCCCCCTTGAGCCAAAATATTGAAAATTTGTTTGTTTGAACCCTTGAAACACAAATAAGGAAATCAATGACTTGACCCTTGTCTTAGGATGATCGAGCATTAAGTTTATGTAGGGTTGAAAACAAGTTGGGGAGAAAGAGGTTATTTGATCAAATTGAGAAAAGTAACAAGTAGTTGAAAAATGGTGATTGAAAAAGAAAATATTGAAAGTCATTTGACACACAATTGAAAATCAAAGAAAATGTGTTACAAAAGAAAAAGAAATGAATAGATTGTGTCAAAACAAAAGAATCACCAAAAGTAAAGAATGGGGAAAGTGAAAGAGGATGAATAGCTTATGTAATGAAGATACTCAAAGTTTATGCTCTCTTGTCCTTAAGGCTCTTTGAATCCAGAGAAAAACAATGATTTCTTGTAGCCTAGCCCCATTACAAGCTTAAGAAAGTCCTTAGTGATCCATGATTGATAATATGTTTTGTGATTATGTTGAGATGTATGTTTGAATTGATTTGTTGTGAACACATTGTTTGGATTGAGAGAAACACTTCACCCTTGAGTTGAAACACTTGTGAGAATTGTGATTCTAGTTGATTATTTTGTTGGTTTGGAAAGTTTGAAATCTTACTTGAGTTTTGAAACTATTTCAAATTCATGCTTTGATTCTTTGATGTTTATGAATGATTGATTTTGAACTTGCAACATATTGAATCATGCAAACTTGAAGCAATTTACATCCTAAGTGTTGATTGATTGCAAAGCTTGAATGAATTATGCATTACTCATGTTTGAGCCATGTTTTCAAAGTTTATTTTGGACTTTTGTTTGAGGACAAACAAAGTTTTAAGTTGGGGAGAGTTGTTAAGTGCCAAAAAGTAGCTAAAATTACATATATATTTTAAGCACTTATTAACTATTTTGTAAAATATTCTTTAGTTTTTCCTCACTTAAATGTACATATTTGTTTAAGTCATTTCTTTCTTGTTAAGTTTCCCTAAATCTCAACATTTGTGCAGAAATTTGAAGAAAAATTGCAAGTTAACTCGCCAGGGCGAGCTCAGAGCGAGTGCAGGGCGAGTAGAGGCAGAGAGCATCAAATTGGATAACTGATGCACTCGCCAGAGCGAGCAGCAACTCGCCAGGGCGAGTAACAACTCGCCAGGGCGAGTGAAGGCGGTTCAAAACTCACTTATGACGTGGCAGTAACCCTCTGGTGAAGAAAGGTGAACTCGCCATGGCGAGCTGGAGCTCGCTCAGCGAGTTCTAATTTTCAGAAATAGTATAAATAGAGCTTGCTGTCATATAACTTAGATAGATAACTTGTAATAGAGTAGCAGAAGCAGAGGGAAACCCTAGGAGCCAGATTCAAGGGGATTTGAAGGTGGATTCACTACAATAGTTGAGAAATCATCATTGATAAGTTTGTTCATCTCTTTTATTCTTAATCTTTGTAAAGCTACCATGAAAATGAGTAGCTAATCTCTCTTTGTTGGGATTAGGTGTAATTGACTCTATTTGTATGTATTTCTTTTGATCATGGTATTATATATGGTTTTAGTTTAGTTATCAATTTTGATGTTGTTCTTGAATTGTATGTTTTAATTCTAGGTTTTGAAATGGTATAGACGTATGCTTTTTGAATCCGAGACCTAGAACAATCATCTATTAAACTCTAAACTCTAGACATAGATTTAGATTTAATATTCACTCTAAATATCAAGTTTTAAAACTATTGTGTTGATTAAATTGTCCGAGACATCGGAGTTTGAGCAATACGATATAGCCGGTATATTGATCGATCACTCGAGACATCGAGGGTTAATGAATATAGCGGGATTCTCGTCGTGCTCTGGAAACGGACACGTACGTGAGTGATATGTGATAGAATTGATTGATAGCTAGAACCTGTGTAACTGATTCGAATGATACATGCGATTGGGTCGGTAAAATCTAATCCCAGCAAACTTATCTCTCTGTAATTGCAATCATTTCTTTACCATCATTATATTTTCCTACTTTTCATGACAAATATTTTCAAAACACTTTACTTAGAATTATATTGATTGTTGAACGGCATCGATATCGCATCAGTCCCTGTGGAGACGATAAATCTATACTTACTTTTGTAACTTCAACAATAACCATACTTGTTAAGAACTCGATAGTAGAAATTTATCGTATAGATCATCTATGTTGAGTTTTACAAAAATCTAAAATCGTTTGATATGTTATTGAGACACATCAAGATTAACGGTTTATGCGTTTTTATTGAATACCGTTAATCTTGATATGTCTCAAAAACATGTGAAACGATTTTAGATTTTTGTAAAACTCAACATAGATGATCTATACGATATAAACTTTCAATCCAACGGTGAATTTTGTAAAATTTGAATTCGTTAAAGCGTTATTGAGCGGTGTAACATTACTCAAATGTTACACCGGTGTAATTTGATCTCTCAAAAAACACTTACATTATATGCATTATAAACTCATCATTTATCACTTGTTCATCTAACATTTTCTACAGTGTATATATATATATATATATATATATATATATATATATATATATTGAATGCTACCCAATCATCCGTAAATTAAAAAATTAATTTATGAGTGGATTAAATCTATAAATTTTAGTAACATTTCAATATATTTTTTATCACTCCTCAAATTATTAAACGTCTAATAAGTTAGATAAAACTATGAGTTAATGTTGATAGTGAGGTTATACTTCTAGAAATTTTATATTTGTATGAAAGTTTTTCTTAATCATTATTAATTTATAACATGACAAAGATTCGCACACAAAAAATTACAATATGACAATAACTAATAAATTGTGTCAACATAGCCGTGTAAGTGTTATATGTAAATTTAGGATCTCGATTCTCTTCACTCCACTCTCTCCTGCGGTTTGTCTTATAAATAACATCTTAACTATTTATCTTTGTTTTTTCAAAATTATTTCTTTGAATTAATTTATTTTTTGAACAATCTCAATCTTTGGATAAAGAGAAAGAGAGATGACTCAATGTACATTAAGCAGGAAATGATCTAATTCCGTATAACTTATAATCATAAGCTTGAGATTTTTTTATGTAAAAATTGAAGTTATGAATTTGTATTCAGGTATTATGGTTCAAAAGTTAGTTTGACATTCAACTGATAGTTATACTTAGAATTATATATGTAAGAAAACACATGAGGTGATGGGGGTAAAAGGCTCAATAACGAAGAAGTTTTAAAAAGATTCAGATGTTTCGAAATAAATTAAGAAGGCTTTCAAATGAAATTTAGTGATTGAAAAATAAATTTTTCTCGAAGACATTTAAAAGATGTTTGAATGTGATAAGAAATATCTATCTAGTCTAAGACAAAAAAAGCTTGCAAAGGAAGTTTGGTAAATACTCAACAATAGACATTTTTCTCCTCTTCAGTTTTCCTATAAATAGGAGACCTTGTATCATTCATTTTTATTTTGTAACATTTGTTTATTAGATAACACATCTATTGTTGGATATGCCTTGAAATCTCAGTTACAAGAAGTCGGAAATTCTGAAGAACATCTGCCAGCTAGCGCGCGGCGCCAGGAGAGGCCTCGTTTGGCCTGTGGCTTCTGGTTTTTGGCGCGGGGCGCGGGCGGGCTGGCGCCAGGCGCAGGCTCGTGTTGGTTTGCTGATTTTGTGGAAAAATATGTTTTGAAGAATATCTGACTTAGATTGTGTTTGTTTTTAAATATTAGATATATTTAAAAATAATAGGAGATTTGGTTTTATTTTTAAAAGATTTGTTTTAAATTAATAGGCATATATTTTTCTATAAATAGAGGTTGTTTTATTCATAGAAAAATTGAGAAAGAGAGCAAGAGAGCAAATAGAAACAAGATGTAGGGAATTAGGGTTTGCCACCACACAAGGCTAGGGTCTTAGGATCCTAGGAGTTTGGGCAAATCATTCTTGGGATCATCTTGTGGGATCACCTTGGGTAGACTAGGTAAAATTGAGTCTCTTGGTCACGGGAAGAGATTCGGGATTTTGGGTAGAATTAGGATTAATTCTTGTAACCCAATTGGGAACTCTTGTAAAGTGACTTCTTTGATCTAGTGGAACGGAGAGTTGCTCTCTCCCCTAGAGTAGGTTCATTAACACCGAACTGGGTAAACAATATCTTGTGTTCTTCTCTTTTGCTTGAATTATTTACTTTCATCATCTCTATCAGCTTTATTTGGTTACTTGGTTAATTTGCTCCACACATCAAATTTCATTGGTGTGATTTTATCGTCGAATTCACAACATCTATATATGCTCAAAGGATAAACATTTTACCGATGTTACTAAAGAGAAAGTCTTACATATGCATAACTATTTAGGCACAAAATTTAAGCACACTTACATAAATCAATAAAATTAAAAGAAAAATAAAATTAACACATCAGTTTATATTATTTTTTCTCATTTTTCTTTAATTGTTTTTACTTCTTGTGAGTGTGCCTAACAACTTTTATTTATATTTGTGTCTATATAAGTATTTTCCGTTACTAAAAATGAAACTTTTTAAGTGTACTCTAACCTATATTCGTAACCATAACTCAATTGGCAGATACATTACATGTAATACTTAAATATCGTTATTCGAATCTCAATACACCCACTTGATTACCTTAAAAGAAAAAAATTCTATCCAATATACTAAAAAAAATGTATACCCTAACTCAAACTCTAACCCTACACATATCAAACTTGCAAACTTTTCTATCTTTCACACTTGGTAAATTTGGTGGCTTTTTATATCTCTCTTTTAATTTAACTTTCTCACTCCTTCAAATAATTTATTTTTGGTTATGCTAACACATATTCGCCTTAAGGTGTATCTAAATATAAAAAATTTGTATTTAATAATTAAAAATAAATAAATATTTAAAATGTTAAACACGTAAGTTTTAATCCTCTCCAATACTTTCTAATATGTGTGCATTTTGGATTTCGATCCTCTCCAATACTTTATGTCATGTTTCTCATATTGTCATAGTCCATGATCTAACACTTTTGGCAAATCTTTCTTTTTCCCAAGAGAGGAATCTAAATCGCATAGCATTTGAATGACGAATTTGAGATGACTAAACTTATTCAAGATGAGTTTATTTTTTCAAGAGACAGATCTTTCCTTTACTTCAACCATGAATCATTCTAAAAAAATATATTAAAGTCACCAATATCATGGGTGGGATAATCTCAACTGATGAAACTAGTTGAAAATTGAAATAAGAGTTAAAGGAATAGGAGGTCCATTGTTCAAGTTTTAGAAAATATAACAAAACTAACGTAACCATTTTTATTTTAAAACGATCAAATATTAATATTGGTGATTACTATTGTTAGTTCTTTTACACAATTGACTTCCAATCACTTCTTCTCTAATTCATAGAGCTCAACCACCAAGACCCTATTTGAGAAGGAAAATAATTAAGCTAATTTATATTTTATAACTTTTCAGCTATCAGCTATTTTTTACATAGTAGAACCAAATATAAACATTCAACCGATCTAACCGGTTGTTTCCGTTCTTATTGTGCTTGTGTCGTGACTCAAGAACCCTCTTTTTCTCTCTCATACGTCGCTTTCAGTCATAAATTAGGGAAAAGCAATTGGACAGCTACACCCACACTCTCTCTCTCTCTCTTTCTTTCTTCTCTTCTCAGTTCAGTTCTCACCACCCAGCCCAAAAACGTTACCCTCTCTCTCTCTGTCTATTATCTCATGCTTCTCTCTCCTCTTCCTTCTTCCTAACTAGTTTCTCTCCGTGTTACCTCCACTACTGATCATGGGAGCTAACTTTGATGGATTCTCAATAAGGTAACTACTACTCTTCATCATCATTCATAACAATAACAATATCATTTCATCTTTATTATCTTATTATCTTATGTTCATTTCATAATCAATCTTAAACTTTATAATAACTCATGTTGCTTCTCTCAGAGAATACACCTCTAAGATGAGGTCCATCGATGTTTTCAAATGCTGGCCATTTCCTTCAACCACTAACCGTCAACTCACGCGCGACGAACTTCACTCTTGGCTTCCTCCTATGTCTCCCTGCCCTAAGGGCAGATCCAATCCTCAACAACCTTCTACAACCGATCATAACAGTTATTGTTCCACTGAACAACAAGAATCTGAATCTTCCAAATCCGATAAACTCCCTTCTCCTCCTCCTCCTTCCGATGTGGTTGCTGGTGATGATGAAAAATTGGAAATGATTTGTCCGGTTTGTCGCGAATTCAACGCGGCTACTCTCACGGCGGTGAACGCACACATCGACGGTTGTCTTGCAGAGTCAGTTAGAGAAGAGCGTCGTCATATGAAGATGATGAATTCCAAAGCAACTAAATCGATTAAATCCAAGTCGCCGAAAAAGCGTTCTATCGCTGAGATTTTCAAGGATAAACATAAGGATCAGGTTCAGGAAGAAGAGGTAGAAGAAGATAGAGCGATGAAATTGTGGCCGTTACCTGAGGATGTAGTCGACGATGAAGTTTCGATTACTGTTAGGAAGTTCAGGTGGCTTTCACAACGGCTTGAGGCTTTGAGATCTAAACCTGGAGGTGTTGAATCTGTGAAATCTTCTGTGGATGAGGAGAAATTGGAGATGATTTGTCCGGTTTGTCGAGATTTCAACGCTGCTACTGTGACGGCGGTGAACGCTCACATCGATAGTTGTTTAGCTCAGGCGGTTAGAGATGAACGGCGTCAAACGATAAAAACCAGTTTCAACTTCAAGTCAAAACCTAAAGCGCCTAAGAAACGTTCGATTGCTGAGATTCTTAATGTAGCGCCACCGATCCAAGTGATTAACAGTAAAACTAAAGCGATTGAGGTTGAAGAAGATGAAGATAAATTCTCCGATTATTCCGGCGACGATTCTAGTGCTTCTGATGCTGCTGCTACTTTTGTTTCGATAAGGAAGAGCAAGAAGAGTTTGAATAAAAACAGCAAAAAGAAAAAGACGAAGAATAGTAAGAGTAAGAAGAAGATGATGATGATGAAAAGGAAGTTGGGAAAGGACTTTGATAGTGGTGTGTTGCTGAACAATGAGAAGAAGACTGATGTGAACATGAAAAAGAAGAAGAAAAAGAAGAACATCTTCAACAGTGAGGTCAATGGGAAGAAGGTATGTGATTTATGTCTCATGAAATATAAGTTAATATTTTCCTTATATGCTTTGTTTTTCAATTATCTGAAGCTAATTCATGGTTACCGAGGTTAAAATTAATGGAATTTATACATAAAATATCACTTGATACTGTATATATATAGTGTTTGTTTTGATGTATTTGCTTATGATGTGTGATTAATTTATAGATTAATTAATTTCCTAATTCTATGTTTTGCTTTTTCTGCATAAAATTACTGCTGAAAAAGCTGATTAGTGAGACAGCTGCATATATATATTTGTGGATGAAAGTGAGTGGTTTTTGTTTAATAGTAACACTAATTGAGCTTAATACACGGTAATTAAAAGTTGAGAAAGGGAAGTTAAAAATTAAGATAACAATTTCCTTCTTGTGTGGAAGGAAATTCACTAGGCAGTGTGAAGGAGATGTTGCTCCAGCTGTGTAGGGTGAGACTGTGTGTGTATGATCAGTAGAGATTCAGTAAGAGTACCCTAGCTATGAGGGGCCACTCTTGGATAACGAGGTGAAAGAGCTGAGCCTAATCACAAGGGTTCCTTTTCTCTGCATTATCACTATTAACTAATACCTAATAATTTAGGGACAAATTATCGTATGGGCCATGGGTAGATTGGCATGTTCTCGTCTCCTTTGGTTAGTTTTTCAAACGTAGGAGATGAGGTTTATGAACTTCTGCATATATTTTGGTTAGTGTGGAGTGGAGTGGAAGAGATATCTATAAATGGAGTTCCAGAATTTGATAGATTATTTATTGGTCTGTCAGAAGTGTATATAAGTAAGCTGGAATTTGGACTGTTGAATGTTTGCATATGCATTTCTAGTGTACATATGTACACTATCATACCAAAAAAAAAAAACTCTGACTTGGGATGATATAGATCATTATCGCATGGGAGTATCTGCTGAGTGCTGACTTGTTTTATGCTGTATTCATCGTGGCATATGAATGAAGTAGCGAGTCTTAAGTTGGTAACTGGTAAGTTGTAGCATATTATATGATGGTTTTGGACTCTCTGTTGTGTGATATATGATCATATTATGTGTTGGGTCTGTGGGGAGAATTGCTAGATGAATTGGTCAAGAATTAAAGGGTTTTTATTTTGCCAAAAGAATTAAAGGTTAAGTATATCTATCATAACACAACCTGAAATATTTATGACAAGTCTATAGAACCATTGAAAGAGAAGGCTTAAAATAGTTTCAGTTCATGGTTATGCTTGGTGAAATTTGAAAGTTGTTAAATATATACTGTACTCCCTTTAAAGGGACAGCCATGGTTGATGATATATTCAAGTAATCTTACTGCTAATTAAAATCTTGACTGCTCTTGCTATATATTGAAGCAACAACATTTTCAGACAAGGTCTTGAACACTGATTCTATAATCATAATATTGATTTTTTCCATTGATAAAAAAACATTGGTATTTTTTACCTTACCTATCAATCTTCTTTTATAAAGCTGAAGTACACTGAAATTTGGACATTGAGATTCGACAGAAGGTTCAGCATTTTGAATGGGATATAGTAGTATGAAACATGAAATACAATTTTTACAGAGGTTATTAATATTATTATTTTTCCTTTATAAAAGAAGTTATTATTTGTCAATTTCAGAATTGTGCAATACATGCATAATTGTCAAAATTTATTAAGATAAAACATTTCAAGTATTGATTTAAAATAAAGATTATTTTAACCTCCCTTTATAATTAGAAAACACTTTTGCCCATTTTAAAGGATTCACTAATTTTTCTTGATTTTACTTTCTTAAAAAGAAATACTAAGATATACTGTACTTGACAATGATTATAACAACATGGTGAAAGTATATTCATTGTTTTCTTAAAAACTCTTTTCGTAACAATTGCTATTTTCCATTTTTTTTATTGTATAATGTTTAATAGTAGAGCATATTATAAGAGAAAAGGGGATTATTAATTTATGAAAGAATCACTTATGACTTCTTAAACAAAAATTTATTTAAATCAATTATTGTTAATGAATATTTTTTGGTCAATTTTTTTTTTTCACAATAGGACAAAATTATTCTAAAAAATATGGTAGTCTTTACCAGTTTTGATTATCTTACCATTATAAGTTGTAACAGGAGGAACCAAATGAAGTAGAAAATTCGTTGGTTACTATAACGTAGAAGGTGATGAACTGAAAACATTTTCTCGTACAAGTGTGTATACAGCTTGCAGTGTGTTCGTGCATAATTATTTTATGCTTAAGATTATTTTACTCTCTTGTCTTAAAATCAAAATTTGGTTTCTATTGATATATAAAGTTTTAATGGATTTTATTATGCGCTATACATACATAAGATTTTGAATTTTCTTGACAAAAAAAGATTTTAAATTTTTATAAATAATAGTATTTTTTTTCAATTGAAGATCTCAGTCTGGTTTCTAGTACGTATGCCCCATTTAGTAAATTTGATATATTTTTTTTGGTACATACAGTAGTAAATTGGATAATTATTTATTTTTATTTTAGTCAAAAAAATTATTATTAATTTTTTTTCAAAATGACTTGGACGAAATTGTACTATTTTTTTTTTGACAAAACTTTTCATAAGAGAATATTTAAGTTCATATAACCTTATGAACTAAAAACACATTTTGGTATGTATCAATAAAATACTACTATTAGCTTTTATTGTTAAGTGTGTTTTTCGTCGATGTAAGCATATGATCCAAGCATTTAATATAGATTTTTGTGTTCCCCTCTTATGAATATAAATATTCTACTAAAATGGCCAAATTCAAGAGTTTTGTTTTTGAAGAACGTAATATAGTTCTTTACTTACTCAGCATGTGTTGGTGAGTTCAAGAAGCAAGGTATTGCTGCACGTTTTACAAACTCTCCAATTAGTAACTTCAAGAAACCCACTATGAAAATGTATGGGACGTGAGAAAATCCAATGAAATTTTCATCCAAACACAGGCTTGGTCATTTTTTAAATAATCTTTTTTTGTGGTTTTCTGAAGCATAGAAGAAACTTTATAATTGATCTTAATAGCCTATTTTAATTGGATAATTTTTCACATTTTTTTGTATGAATGATGGAGCATTTAAACACCAATTAAATTTTAATAAAATGTCACTAAAAGTGTTTTCCACATTGTAATGATTGAAATGTAAAACAAATTCCCCAATAAATAATTAAAGATTTTTTTTTTTATGTAGCAGTTTGGATCGTGATTTAATCATTAATTAAGTTGGAAAAACATAAAGTTCTTTTGTATAATTTCCCAGAAAATTTCCACGTGGGATTGATTATCTCTACTAAATCTGTTTTAATTTGATCATAAATCCCGTTGGGAAGTGTTTCTGCCATTTCCATAGGTAGCAACAAGATACATGCATGAATATAATTGTCTTAATATTTTGCGGCGAGCTTTTTTATGTAGGAAAAAAAATAAAAATTATAATGACTAATGTTTTAAGAAAACTGAACACTATATATTGTGTAGAAGAAGTTACATAATAGTCGGGATATATGCGGTCTGGAATTGTTGAAAGAACATAAGATTTGTGGAACCAATTTTCGGCGTCACCATATACCTTTTGCATTAACTTTTGGGATTTCTAGTCCCCTTTTTTTATTGCCATAAAGCTCTCCAGAAAAGAGACTGGTATAAATCTACTGGTATTGTTAAATTTATTAACTTTTTTGGAATATATTTTGTTATATGTATGTTATACATAATGTGATTGGAGATAATACACTGGAATGCCTTTCCTAATAGATTAAACATGAGTATTGTGTATAGCCTAATGCTTATTCAACTTATATATAAAAAGAAGAATTATTTAACTTACTGAGATTATGTTATAAATAGAACATCCATAATTTTGTTAATCTTGTTATCTCAGGAAAGTGCTTACAACCGCGAGGTGCAAACCGCAGCAAATAGTTGCAGAAAACTAAGAGGTACAGTTGGTAATGAAATGGTTGCCCGGCAAGACATTGAACCTTCTGTCCATAGAAAGAAATTGGGTTTAAATGGTTTACCAGTTGAGAAAAAGCCTCAATTTACAAACTGTGACTCAGTTGGAAAGCGGCAAAAAGCAGATTCTCCTGTTCGGGGCATTCTTAAGAACCACTTAAAACATGTTTCTGGGAAGTTATCAGATGGATGTAAAATTCGAGACAGTACTGAAGAAAGTGATGAGAATGATCATGTGCTAATATCCAGCAGACACGTCAAATTCTCTTACAAAGAGAAAAAAGTTGGTCCGAAAAAGACAAATTCATTCCATGAAACCATGTTTAGCATATCTTCAGATGCATTGACTACTTCATTTGTAAAGGAGCAGTCCTCTGGAAGTGATGAAGAAAGTTCAAGTTATGAGGCAGACAGAGATTATGACCACATTGCCCTTAAGATAGACAAGGACAAGAGGGAGGAGGTTTGCCCAATAACCGAAAGCAAACAGTTTTCTAGTACTTTGGTACACGTCACTGGACCAAATTTCTTGAAGCCCTGTATCAATGAAGAGAAATCAAATCAGTTCGAACAGAAGTCTGAAATTTTAACCAAGGTGGCCGTTTATGAAGATAATAGTTCACAGCTTTTTGATGGAGGCAACACAACTGCAGTGCATTTTTCTCCAAATGCGGGCATTTCTAAACCTCTTTCGGAAGTCCAAGAAGGGCAATTGTGTGGTAAAAATGCAGAAGTGCGTGAATCTGGAGTTTTCAGTTTCAGTGGAAAGTTCATTGACTATTCCCAGGATCCTACTTTTCAGGTTGACGTGAACCAAAATGCTAGTACAAACACATTCCTGGAGCCTTCGTCATCTTATTCTGCTCCATATGACAAAGTAAATGAAAAACCAGAATCTCCATCGCCTTCATCATCTTATTATGGAGATAATGATAATAGTGACCAGGCCTTGGGTGATAGACAGTTGTCTAATATATTTTCAGCAGATATGATTGATAAGTCATACCCTTTTTCAAGCTGGGGACAAGGATGCATAAGAAACAGCTGTATGGATCCCAACTTTTTCGGTTTGCCACTCAATTCTCATGGTGAGCTGATCAATTTCAATTCAAGTGGAAATGTAGGGACGAACCAGCTGGAGTCATCAAGTCCATTAGGAGGTTCTGCAAGTGGCTTGCCTAGTAATAATATTCTCTGTCAAAGTAGCCAGGAGAATTTAGCCATTAATGAGAGGCAGTTTGTTCAAAAGACATTACAGAAAGATGGTCCAAGTTCATTACCTCATTATCCGCCCAAGTTAGATGTGACCGAGTTAACCAGTCATAGAGAAGATATCCATCCACCCAATTCTGAAATGTGTTCCAGTCACCTTGTACAGCCACTTCATCCAGAGTTCCTTAAACATAACTCGTGTGTTGAACAGAACCAAAGAGTGCAGAACCACAACAGAAACGGCATGGTTTCTCTGAAAGAAGGTTCAGATCATATCTCAGAAAGTTCCTGCCAACCAACAGTGAGGTTGATGGGTAAAGATGTTCCTATTGCTAGAAACAGCCAAGGTACACAACAATTTATGGGAGATGTTTGGCCCGATGTGGAATCCAGAAGAAGACATGATGCTGAATATACTGCTTTAGAAACTTCTTTACTGGGAAGATGTTCCAAGCAGGATTGGGTATCTGGTTCCCCTTTGCAAATATCAACTGATAGTGTAGTGCAGTTGGAAAAAAGTCAAAGCACCCATGGATTACAAAGCACTCGAGGATTTCCTCAACAATTTATTGATCTGCATAGTGATCATGTTTCTCAAAATGGAAGTTTCGGAGTCTGCAGAAATGCCGGTTCTTATTTTAATCCTATTGCTCAGGAATCTACTTCATATGCAGTATTTAATGGGACACCCAATGATTTTTCAAAGCAGTTTATAGCCGGTTCTAAACCATCAGGACTGAGCTCTCGGCCACATGTATTACCCGCTCCTTGCAATTTTAATCAGCCGTTGGGTTCAAGAAATGGCGAGCTTAATGGCAGGAATATAAATCCTAATGTTACAAAATCAGCTTTTGGATTTCCTTTCTTGCAGCCTGCTGTCGATGAACCGGCCAAGACACATTGGAGTCAAGGGCCTTACAGAAGTTCACCATCTTGGTTGTCTAGCTCAACAGATGACAGGTTAACCGGGACTTATTCTCAGCAACTTTCTGGCGTAGGCAATCAAAGTTTTCCTCAAAATCGATGGGGAAATAATTTCATTACGCCATCTCTTAATCATACAGAAGAAGTTCTGTACCCTTCTAATCCATTGACTTCTCAAGTTCCCATAAAGACTACCCCTCTTTGTCCAGCACCTATTTTTCAACCTCCAAAAGTTTCAGTTACATCCTCTTCCATGAATAGTTGTAGAAACATAAACAAGGTCGTTGACAGAGTAAAGTTGGATGATATGGCTGTCAAAGACCATCATCCATGCACAAATATCAAGAAGAGACCTGCAGCTAATCTTGATGATTTCAGAAAACCTATCAAGGTATCCAATATAGAAGTGAGAGAAAACATGAGTCATATGACAAAGTTGACCCGAGAAAACTCAAATGTAGAATTGCAATGCAACAAAAGAGCAATGGTACATGATCCACAAGTGGAGATTGCTAGAAGTAGGTGTTACCAGAATGTGGCACAAAGTCTAAATCCTACAAGTTATCCTGCCGTTGATTCTTTTAAACCAAATGGCGCGATAAGATCTAGTCCTGTCCGACTTGGTCCTAAAAGAGCTAAGCACATCCTAAAATCCTCTTGAAATATGGTTCAGGATAGAAAAAGAGCGATCCATTTTGCCATACTCTTATTTGTGAGAGTACTGACTGTGATAGGGATGTAGAAATTCAGAGTAAATTGACTAAAGTATACTGATTTTAGGTGTAAGTCAATCATTTTATCATATTGCTTTTTTCCCCCTTTATATTATATATCCATTTGTGAACATAATAAGACTGTCCATATATTAATATTGCCAGGTTGCGGAAACCGTGGAAAATTGATGTAATTCCATCCAATCTTTTCATCATCCAGCTTTGAAGTTTTTTGCTTTTTACAGAATTTAATCACCAAAGGTGATGCATTCAATATCTATTTTCAAGTCAGGTATTCTTGGCACAGCTTATGATTATTTTCTCAATTAAAATTAGGATACAAAGCTCTCAAAAAGAATTTGATCATAAGCTGTTATGAGAACAAAATATGCTATGATAGATACACACTTTTGATGGGAAAAAAAGAAAAAGAAAAATTTGCTTCCCCTCTAATTAATTAAGCTGTGATATTAGTTTGAATTAAGCTTTTTTAATAGTTTCAAATGTATAAAATAAACCGATCTGCTGCTAAAAAAATTTGAAAATAAACCAGATTGGAAACTTTAATTCATTCTTAATTAATCCACGGCATGTACATAAAAAAATCAAAGTGTTGATCATAGAAAATAATATTCTGAAACTCGTTTAAGTTTAATTAACTACAACAATTCTGAAACTCGGTTTCATACATGCTAGGAATATATACATACAGAAAGAAGTACTGGTTACAACATGTTTACATTCTATATTCCCATATGCATGCATTCCAACTTGGTTAAATTGACACTCAATGCTTCTTTGCTTCTTTCTCAGCCTGCAATATAAAGTGTGACAAATTATTATTATAAAATAAATAGTATATATGAGATATATAATAATAATAATTAAGAAATATAGTTGTTTATAACATACTGCTCTAATCACTCTCTCAAATGAATCTGGTCCAAATCTATCGATATAACGTTCAACTGCTTTTCTTGCGTCGAAAGTCATCATATGAAGGATCTTCTTGTATTCCTCAGGATAATTTGATCCTCCATAGTTACCAAATTTCTTGACGTATTTTCTCGCATAATTTTCATATATGTAAGCTGCTCCATTGAACATTGGCAGTACCAACCATACGCAGAACACAAGCTTCATGTATGGCCAAATGGGAAACCTAAATTTTTTATTAAGTCAAAGAAATATCATCAAATTGCTGTGTGTGTCTATATTTAGATGAATGATTTGTCATGAAAATTACTACGTACCAATATAGGATCCTATAAGTTGAAAGCTCGAAGAGTGTTATGAAAGAGTATAAAACCCAATAAGTTAGCCACTGTTGGTCATCTAAGGTTGAAGGACTTTCAATTGCTCTCATTGATGCATATCTATGATATTTAGTATATATATTATTCACACAAAAAACAAACAATTAATAATTAGTCTCATTGTATATGTATTACTTATAATAAAATGATACTACGTGATATATATGACCATTACTTACAAAGGATAAAGAAGCATTATTCCTGGCCTGGTGTACAAAAAAAGAGAGTAGATGTTATTAAGAGGAAAGACATAAAACATCAATTGCATATAAATTTAGAGTACGTGTGTTTCATTTCATATATGTATTTTTAGAAAACCTATTTTCATCAATATATTTTTGTAAAAGGAATTTAATGCATGGGATTTTGAAGGAATATTAAAATTCTCCTTCACGTAGATATATTATAGCACGTGGAAGAATGAAAATAATTTGCACACGATAATTCATGAATATATATATATATATATATATATATATATATATAACTTTTAAGATATTTTTAAAATTTGCAACTAGAGAGATAATTAATTTACCCTATTGTTGTGTCCAAATGCCTTATTATTGCTCCAAGGACACCCATGATGATTTTTCTAGGTGAAGAGATTAATAAATTTTCAGAAAGATTTGGAGCAAATAGATGATAGAATCTGAGTTGTATTGCGGATGCATATATGGTAGATAGACATAGATAAACCTTACTTTATATTAAGGTAAATGAACCAAAAGCAAGGAAAGAATGTTTAATTTGAGGGAAGACCTAAAAGTTTTCTTTTCTCTAAGGTTGATAATAAAGATTCCAAAAGTTAGGAATTTTCACGTGGTTATCAACTTGTGCATATACATAAGAGGTAAAAAATATCATAATATGCCTTGCCTTTTTAATTTGGTTAAGTTTTCGTATAGCATAAATGTTAAGCATGCATGTAACCAACCAGAGTATATGGAACCTACTTATTGTTTAGTACGAAAAAATGTTTGTTACATATTCCATTTCTGAATTATTTCCTCAAAGATTCGATCCTTTTTTTCTTCTCATAAAACTCCCTTTCTATAGATTACCAAACATTATATATATGAACACCACACGAGCAAAGAAATATTGAATGAATATATAACTTTGATTAATTATAAGAAATATTGATCAATTTCAAAACGGGTGTAAAGTAAAAGACATATTTGCCCTCACCTCACACGTACAATATGTATGCAATATGCCCCGCCAGAGTAAGAATATATATGTTGACGTGCATGTTTATGACTCACCACCACATGCCCAAATACTTTGCATGGTCCCAACAGCCTGGCCTTGTTTTTTCAACAAGCACCATTAATATTTACGTTATTATCATCAAAACAAATTTGACCTTACTTCCATACATCACATGCCTCTTTTTTCCCATGCTATTATTAATTCATGTGTGTCACCTAACACTTATAAAGCTTGAATGGACTTCACATTTTTAGTTCACAATAACTAACTAAATATGTTTAGTAAAAAAAACTATATATATTGCCAAGGTAAGAAATAAGAAAAGTATGATTGAAAATATCACTAAATAAATAGGTAATTGTTCTTCCCTTTGTTTAGACGACAGACAAACTAAACTACACTAAATAAGACTCCCTTTCTAAAGATTTGAAATTTGAAATATTATTAAAATTGATGATGACAAATTAGGGTTTTTAATAGTAGTTCCTTTTAATATATATTGTTAGTAGAAGGAGTAGATAAAAAATATAATATTGTGTATATATTGTGTGGAGGGAGAAATTGGAGTGAATAAGAAGATGACAAATGTTTTGTTCACAAATATTTTCGCTGCTTTCCTTGTTCTTGCAGTGATCTCGAGCCATATGATGTTAGGCGAATATATTAGTCAGGATTTATTGACACTAACTAATTGACACCAAATATTACATTTCTTAATAACATTTTAATGGATCCCGACTATATATATAATTAATAATTTTATTTTTAATTTGAAAATTTAAGTGTTATGAATACTAATTCAATGAAAATATAACAAAATTAATATATTATTATTTTAAATTAAAAATATAATTTAAAAATTAGATGATTCACACTTAATTTATATTCTCTCACTCTAATTAGTTAAATATGACTACAAATATGTTTTTTTTGTAACAAATAACACAACAACTATATGCTCATTAATATATCTTGTAAAAAAATAATAACTCTCATTTTTTTTCACGTATTAAATATAACTTTTTAAATCATACATATTTATGTGAAATTGAATATTATATATGATTGAAATACAAATTTAATTATATACTTTAACTCCTATTGAAATTTGTTCAACATGTAAAATGACATATAAAAAACTCTTCTTTTTTACTGATTTGTTCAAGCTACAAAATTAAGAACTAACATATATTTCAATAACAGCTAGCATATATAAATGATGTTTTTGGTACTTATTTGTCAATAATATATATATATATATATAATTTTTTTAGTGTCTATGAACATCTCAAATTTATCTTTTGGTCTCTATAAAAAAGTTCAATAAGTTTCAATCATTCAAATATTTTTCTTTACAACTTTTAGTCTCTGCTAAATTTGTATCAATTGAAGTTTAGATTTTTTTCTACAATACTACTGTAATAGACTATATTGGTCATTAATATAAAATTAATTATATGGGATATAATGAAATTGCAAACAAAACACTTTTTTTTTTTTAATAATACGCATGGATACGATAGATGTTTGACCTTGATTCATACAAAAGAAAATGACAAAAATATTTTAATCCTTGATAATTATAAACAAAAGACACAAGATAAATATTTCTCATTAATACACAAAATATAACACTAAACAAATATATCTTATTTGATGAATGAGAAGAAAAAAAGTAGAACAAACATTTGTTGTTGATACATAAATAAAAAAGTACCAACAATGAATTGGTCTAAGTGGTAAGAGACTTGTCCCCCTTAACCATATGGTCAGGGTTCGATTCCTGGCTCATGCATATGTCGAAAATTCGATTGGGAGATGAGAACCCACATTGTGTGCCCTACAGGTTCCCGGACAAAGATTAATCATTGCTAACGGCGGTAGAAATACCTATATCATGCTAGACACGACAACAATCACAACAGAAGAGACTTTTGTTCTTTTGCTAAGTTATTGGCTCTCATAAAAAATCATGCCATCGATAAATCCTGAGTAAAAGAAAGAGTAAAGTGTCTTGTAGAACGAAATTCTGTGTAATGGACTAAAAAATTCATCTTACTTAATTACTACTTCCTATTTATAATTTTGAAATCGTAATTACGATGGCATCGACAATTGAATTGAACTATGAAAATTCATCTTACACACATTCTGAAATATTTATTCAAAGGCAAAAATAGAAATCTGATGGATAGAAAAGAAACACGGGGGTGGGAAGAGAAAATTTCGGTTGGTTAAAGTCATCAAATTGAACAAGCCACCAGATCCATGAACCCCTCTAGCACGCAAAAAATTTCGAGAAACGTTTTCCGAATTTTTTTTTAGTCTTATGGGCTTAATTCTGGCTCACAAAATAGTTAATTGATCCTGAAAATTCCTCTTTAGGCCCCCACCTTTCTCTATGACCTACCAAAAATCCGTTTTGCCCTTTGAGTATGGTTTTGGTTCTATTTTTCAAACAAATTTTAGTCCGAAAAATAGAATTCGAACCAGTTTGAAAAAATAGAATATGAACCCGACTTATATTAATATTCAAAATCTACATTTTTCTGCAGGTTTTGAATTTAGAATGCGAACTCAGTTCACCGTATAGTCAATGAAAAATAGAATCCGAACTCAGTTTAGTCGCAGCTTAAATGGCGAAATGACAAAATTGAATGTGTGACCCAATTAGCAATCAGGCCTTTACTAAGACCAAGATAAGCCCACCCAAAACTTCCATTGAAACAACTCAACACAACAAACATATTAATTTCTTCGAAACACATGACATCAAATGCTTCCAGTAACCGTAAACATTATTATATTTCCATTGCAGCACAGTTTCGGTGAGTGATTAATCCAATCCAATCTAAATGTTTATCATTTCCCATTGAGATTCTAACACATACAATTAAGCATCAAATTTAGAGTTTCAACACATGATTCCATGTGAGTATGTATGTTTTTGAACATTAGTTGTAGCTAATCTTCCTTTCATTTCAATGATTCATTTGATTATGTGCCATCAACCCTTTATAGTTTATTAATCTTCTTTCAAGAAATTTTGATAAAAATTTCATCTTTTCCCCTCCTGCTATAAACCCTTTATAGTTTACTGATCTTGTTTCAAGAAATTTTGATAAAAATTTGATCTTTTTCCCTCCTGCTATAAACCCTTTTTTCACCATGTTGAATCATGGATTCAAATCAAAGCAAAGGAGCAGTGTTCACAATTGTCGAATCCAAGTACTTGTCATGTCTTTTACATTGATTGTAATGCTTGTGATTCTCTTTTTAGTATCTGATAATGCTCATGATAATGATAATGATGGTGTTAAAGTAAAAGTAGAACCAAGTTTAGGTTATGAATCTCATAAACAAAAGTGGAATAGTTTTGATTCTTTGGTGAAATTGCATCCAACAAGAGAGTTTAGGAATGGAACTGATTTGATATGGCAAGTACCTGAATCACCTAAAGGTGTTCTTTTTCTTGCTCATGGATGTAATGGAAAAGCCATTAACTTTTGGGATAAATCCCTTGAATGTCCTGATTGCGTTGGTTTGCCGGAAGAAAGGTTGCTTGTACTTCATGGTCTTGCTCAAGGTTTTGCTGTTATTACAATTTCAAGTGCACATAGATGTTGGAGTTATGGTAAAGAAGTGTTGGTTGTTAAAGATATTCTAGAATGGTGGATTGGTAAGAGGAAGCTTGAAAAACTTCCTCTTCTGGCTTTAGGTGCTTCATCCGGAGGGTATTTTGTATCGGTGCTTGCCGTTGCTAAGAAGTTTAATAGTATTGTGCTTATGATTGCTGAAGGGATGTTTGAGGAATTCGATATTAAAGAGGACTACCCTCCTACCCTCTTTGTTCACATGCCTAAAGATCTTTATAGACAGCAGAAAATTGATGAATATGTTGAGGTTTTGAAAGATAAAGGTATTGATGTTGGTATTGTTGAATGTATGGAGTTTCCATTGTCGCCGGATACTTTAACCGATAGGATTCCTGGTATTGATCAAACTCTTTCTAGAAATTTATTTGAAATCTTTAAGGAAAAGGGCTTTATTGATCAAGATGGATATATGAAGAAAGACGGTCGGAAAACGAAATGGCAAAATGTTCTTGAGGAGAGGAAAAATCTCTTGATTGATAAGCATTTGGTCCCTCATATACAGGAAGAGTTAAACCTTGCATTTGCTTACCATGAGATGACAAGTGTGCATTCCGACCAAATTTTTAAATGGTTTGAGTCTCATATATGAGCTGATTAGAACTTGCAATGCTCTCTAGTGTTTAAGTTTCTCTCTGATTATAAAAAAATCTATAGCCAATGAGACATGTATTCCATTGAAAGTTGAAATTACATGTATTCAAAGGGAATGAGGACCTGTCCTTTTATCCGGTCTGAAGGGCTATAATTTCTCAACTATGTAATACTGCCAGAAGTTATTATCAATGGAAAAAGGTATGCCTCTGACCTCTTCTCTCAAAACCATTTGTGCTTTAACAAGTGGCCTTATGTATGTTAGCCTAGATTTTGTTAAAATTGAGATGCTTTTCTGCCATTTTTCTTTCTTTTGAGATTTGAAGCAATAATACTAGGACTTAGTTAATCTTTTAATTTTTGGATACACTGGTTGGCTTGTGTTTCAAAATACTCTTTTGTAATATGGCTGTGAAATTATGAGCCTAACTCACTATTGACTATGCTAGGATTGCTTAACTACTTGATTAGTATTCTTATGGGAACCATAAACTTGCAATTCTTGTAATTCCATTTACTTCCACTAACAATGAATGGAAAAAAAATTTAGCTTCTTTCTTTCTATCATTAAACATCCAAACAATGATATGAGAACTGTATTCAAATTAATCCATTCCATTATATACCATTCACTATAAAAACATCCAAACTCAGCCTTTAAGCTTCTATAACATGAGATAATGTGTCAATAACTGCTTCTATGGGTCACCTGCTTTAAAGTTTCCATCCCAAATTGATCCATTACTTATTGAACATAATGAGTTAATTTTTCTGAAATAAAATTCTTTACATATAGTCATTCTGCATGAACTTGGAGTATATGTCTGTGTGTGTGTGTTAAAAGTGGGAGTAACTTTTCCAACCCTGCACACATACTTTTGGACGAAATATTTTGTTGTGAAGTGTAATTTTGGACGACACAAAGTACATGCTTTTTTTAGATGTGTGCATCCAAAGAATGGAGGGTGTGGAAAGTTCCTCCCTTAAAAGTTTAGGAGTAAGTCTTCAAATTTATTGTTCCAATTTTTTTAGGCCCACATATGGATGACTTTATGTTTCACGTTTCTCATCAGAAGCATTTAAAAACATTTTGAAGTTCACAATTATTTGCAAATTTCAATGCTGAGTAAAATTAATGTTTCAAGTCAATTTGAAATAAGTTTTATGAGAAAAGCATTAAAATAGGTGTTTTCTTCTAGTTTTTTTTTTTTAATTTAATCGTTTAATTATCAAGGTTTTTTTCTGCACATTTTATAATTTAAAACCGAAATCTTTACACACTTTTTGTTATATTCAATCCATTCAACTGCACCAGTGAATATATAATGCAGCAATATAACACACTTCTTGTGATCTAAACTAGCAGTAGTAGAGGTCCCTTATTTTCAGTTATTATGTTATATTTGGAAAATTTTCTGAGTTGAAGACATATAACTTGTTTATATCTTGCAATAATAAAGCTCAATGATTCCTAAATTGCATTGCTTGTGAAGTCTACTACCCTCTTTTTATAGGGATACCTACCATTATAACTGTTCTGAACCAAAGGACAGCCTTATACACTTCCTGTTAAGGCACTTAAAATAACATTCATTGTGCATCACATGGCCCTTCAACCCCTTCATATAAGGGCACCCTTGGCAGCATCTTGGATGGTCCATCTGTTGTCTTTCTGTGCACATAAACACCCCAATAAACAATTGCCTTGCATTTTAGAAGGAAACAAACAATACTGAATACCTTTACAATAAATTTAGACTCTGCACATATTTGCATGACTTCCTCCAATCATGCATATATATAACTTGAATGCAGTTCATGTTGCATGAACAATCAACATTTCTAGACTAGGGCTACTTTTCTGGGTTGCTCTTTATAGATAACCAATTTATTTTGAAAGATTATGTAGACTTTCATTCAACAAGAAAGTGATGGCACACCTTTAGTAGTGCTGAAAATTTTGCTATATTTGACTAATCATATCAGTTTCTGTTAGATGAATTATATTTTTGTTCTTGATATTTTTTAACATAAAGAAGGTTTTCTTAATAAGAGTTTAACTTTGTCGTACTTGAATCTTCTGAATGGAGATCTTGAACTATCATAGCAACAAAATATTAACTTTATTCAAAACTTAGAAACCATATATATAGCTAATTAACATGAAGTTGTAAAAAGTTACACTGAATCCATCATAGGGTAAATGAACACATGATAAATACATAATGATAACACTCTTACTCTTAGCAGAAGTCTTAAATATAATATACTAATTAAACTGAACTCAATAAACTGACACATAAACCCATAAACCAAATTAATTAGATCATGCTCTAGGCTTGATTTTCCCCTCGTTCGCCATCCGGAAGAGATGAGCTTGTGTTGCTGCAGCCTTATTTGAGCTGAGTGATGCTACAAATCTTTCTCTGACTTGCTCAGTTGTGTAAGGGAACTTGTTGTTCACCAAGGAGTTAAGGAAGGAAGCTGCACCTTCTCTATATAGAGCTCCAATCCCATCAGTTCTTGTGTTGGAAAGTGCGTCTGGAATGCTGAGGCTTGCGCCTAATCCTGGCATATTAGACATCTTGAATGCATTGCCTAAGGTTCCCCACCAGCCAAGTAATCCCCAGATGATTTGTGGGTGAGTATTCCAGAAGCTGCAGATTTGAGGGAAAAATGTCCAAAATTGTTATTTAATAATTAAAAGCTAGCAGTATTGTATTTGATAGTATACATTAGGTTTAAATAAGTTTTTAGTCCATGCAAATACTGCTTTTGGTAATAATATTTTTTAGTATTGCAAAATATGTCTCCTTTTGCAAAAAAAAAAGGTATCTTTACAAGAATTAAAAACAAAAACATTTGTTTACATGGAGTTAAAGGAAAAAAAAGTTGTATATTCGTATGGATTATAGTGGAAGGAACTTACTTGCATGTACCGGTGAAGGGAGATGGTGCAGGAAGGAAAGGTGTGGGGAAAGTGGGGGTAAACGGGGTGCCAGGATCGACTGGGGGGCTACTGCCTCCATAAGTTGGTGGTGAGTTGTAGTACCCTCCTGATGGTGTTGTCGGGGTTAAGGGTGTTGTCGGGCTTAAAGGGTCTGATGGTGGTGAGTTGTAGTATCCTCCTGATGGTGTTGTTGGGGTTGAGGGTGTTGTTGGTGTTATTGGAGTTAAAGGGTCTGATGGTGGTGATGAGTCTTGTGGTGGTGAGTTGTAGTAACCTCCTGATGGTGTTTTTGGGGTTGAGGGGGTTGTTGGCGTTGTTGGGGTTAAAGGGTCTGATGGTGGTGAGGAGTCTTGCGGTGGTGAGTACCCTCCTGATGGTGTTGTCGGGGTTAAGGGTGTTGCTGGGGATAAAGGGTCTGATGGTGGTGATGAGTCTTGAGGTGGTGAGTACCCTCCTGATGGTGTTGTTGGGGTTGAGGGTGTTGCTGGGGTTAAAGGGTCTGATGGTGGTGTCGAGTCTTGAGGTGGTGAGTACCCTCCTGATGGTGTTGTTGGGGTTGAGGGTGTTGTCGGGGTTAAAGGGTCTGATGGTGGCGATGAGTCTTGTGGCGGTGAGTTGTAGTACCCTCCTGATGGTGTTGTTGGGGTTGACGGTGTTGTTGGGGAAGGGTCTGATGGTGGTGACGAGTCTTGAGGAGGTGAGTACCCTCCTGATGGTGTTGTTGGGGTTGAGGGTGTTGTTGGGGAAGGGTCTGATGGTGGTGATGAGTCTTGCGGTGGTGAGTTGTAGTACCCTCCTGATGGTGTTGTTGGGGTTGAGGGTGTTGTCGGGGTTGAGGGTGTTGCTGGGGTTGTAGGGTCTGATGGTGGTGAGTCTTGTGATGGTGGTGTACAGTCGCTAGATGGGGGTGTTGATGGAGTTGGATTATAACTTCCATCACCCGAGGGTGGTGATGGTGTTGGGTCATAACTTCCTGGAGGACTTCCACCGCTATCTGATGGCGGTGATGATGGGGTTGGATCATAACTTCCACTACTCGGGGGATTTGATGGGGTTGGATTATAACTTCCATGACCTGAGGGTGGTGTCGGGGTAGGATCATAACTTCCACCGCCTGGAGGAGTCGATGGTGTTGGATTGTAACTTCCACCACCATCTGATGGTGGTGAGGGGTTGGGAGTTGACGGGGTTGGAGTGTAACTTCCATCACCACCCGGTGATGGGGTTGGATCACAATTTGGTGGAGTTGATGGGGTCGGATCCGTGGGTGTTGATGGGGTGGGAGTTGATGGAGTCGGAGTGTAACTTCCACTACCCGACGGTGGTGATGGTGTTGGATTGTAACTTCCACTGCCTGAGGGTGGTGAATGTGATGATGGTGTTCCATGACCATGACTACCATGACCATGGTGACCATGATGACCATGAGAGGGTGAGCTGCCACTAGAGGGTGGACCGTGAGAGGGTGAGCTGCCACTATAGGGTGGGGTGCCGCCGCTACCACAACCACCTCCAGAGTGATGAGATGGTGGACTATGTGAGCCTTCAACAATTAAAAAACAATGCATTACACAACATGAGGGAACAAAACAAAGCAAGTATAATAATTATAAGATGTTGATTTTAATCCTTAACTTATGAAAAATAAATGACCTATATTATGTAGCTTTCACAGTTTCACTAAAAGTTCAAAATCATACCATTAATAAATATATCCATAAATAAAAAAGTATAAATATAGATAGCAAAGTTAGAGACTTACATAATTCAGTAGATAAATCTGATGGAGAACTTCCTTGATAGTTTTTATGATCCTTAATAGTGTTAGCTATTACAGGAACAATAACAAGGTTTTGAGAAACCAATGCAACCAGCATTATGAACATGCTAAGAGAAGCATTGTTGGTTCTTTTCTTCTCCATTTTCACTAACTAGCTACAACACTCTTAGAAAGAAAAGAAAGAGAGAAAATATGGTTTTTACAAATGCATTGGAAAGGTGCTTATAAAATGGTTCACTGAGTGAAGTAAATATAAGCAGGTGGAAGAGTGTGTGGGTTAGTTGATATTTTGCAGGGTGCATTTACTCCTTCTATTTACATTTACTTTCTTCAATAATGTTATAAGTTTTCTAAAATTGTTTAAAAAAACAGTAGACATGAAATTTAGTTGATTATGTGTCAGTACACTTTCTCTAAAATCAAACCTTGTTTTTTGTTGAAGTCATATACTAAGCATTATTATTTGAGTACATGTTCCATTTGTTAGATGTAGTATTATGATTATGGTGCTAATTAATTACAGCTATGGTTACTCTTAAATCTTAATTAAGGAGTTTTAATTAATTCTGGAAAATGAGTTATTATACTATAGTATGCATTACTTTCTCCTCCAATAAAATGTTGGATCCCACGTGAAGAAAAATTCAAGGACTTGACTGTGAAATTAATCTACTGTACCCTCAACATTTATGGGAGTGATGGAGACACACTCCATGCAAGATCCCTCCAATTTTATATCTATAATTCAAAAATTCTTGTTAATCAATCAATATGTAGTGTTATATATTAGGCTCAATTGAATAATGAGTTCCATCAAAGAATGAATTATCGGAAAGAATCCGAGTTTAATTTTCGAGTGGAATAATTTTTGGCTAAATTTTACGTACTTTTTGGGTGAACTTCAAATTATATGTGCTCGTTTATCTGAAAATTGGAGAGTTAAAGACGAAATATATACACTTTTTATTAATAAATAGTCATATGAAAGCTTGTATAGTATAATATGAAACCTTCAAGTTTGGTAAAATGCAAGAGTTATTTAAGGATATTCCATGTTATATTAATATGAAAGCTTTGTTTTATTTATCTTATTCTCATTTTGTTGCACTTAAGATTCCATTAGAAAGAATGGAAATATTTATAATGGTCCCAATGTTGGTTGTTAAATGTAGCATTGCTAGTAGTAGACACGCAAATAGTACCGTTATTTATAAGGGTCATGCTAACTAGTAGTAGACACGCAAATAATAGCATTTTCCTATTTATAATGATGTATATGTATGTTTGAATTTTAATAAAGCATAGAAAAGAAAAAGAAGATACTACTCATATAATGGTTAGATATATAATTCTATAGAACTTGGTTGGTTATATGCAGATCTAGTTATGGTACATTTTTGGGCAAAAGATAATGAATTGAAAATGGGGGAAAAAAGGGTACTAAAGTCTCATTGATTAGAGAGATCAGAAATGACCTTTGGATGTGTGAAAACAAAGCCCCACACCTTTGAATGCATGGAGATGTATCGAGAAATTTGGGATTTGGATTAGGTGCAGTCGACTGTACGGTGCAGTTGTTTTATAGCCGTTTAATCGTGATCGGACGGTTTAAATAAATACAGTCAATAAATGCAGTTATTAAATCATAGTGATCGGACGACTATAAATAAACCGACTGCACGACTGCATGAGAAAAATGAATTCACAGAATACGGATCCAGAAATTTGTTAACAGTATATTTTCTCTCTTTTTTTTGTACACAATTTTCTCTCTTCTTAGATATAAATCATATAATTATATAAACATATATTAATTTTTTCATTTATTATTAAAAAAATTTGGCAATTTTATTTTTTTTGTTGATGAAGGAACAAACACATTTCATGATATATGTATAATTAATCTTGATTTTTTATATTCCAAAATAATTAGTGATATTTTGATCTTCAAATAATTAGTGATATTAATTAGGGTTAAATGAGTGTTTATATATTTAGAGGTCAGACATGTGTCTGTCTATCTATTCATGCCTCTATTACTCTTTTGCTTAGTTCTAACCCAATGTCTCCAAAGTTTATATACGGTTAAGATATAGTAGGTCTATTATGAGAATAATAGACATTAAGCAAAAGAGTAAGACATCTTAAATTTTTTTATAATTAGTCTTCTTTTTGTATTGCTTAGAATTTTTTCATTCCATAAAAAAAATATCTTCTAATCATGTATATTTTATCCGAAAATATCTTTCAGTTATGTATTTTGCTTGTTTGAACAACATATATGAAAAAAAAAATTAATCACCTTTTTTTTTACTTAAGAAATAATTGATTCTAAGAATTGAATCCGTTTTCTTTTCTTTTTAAAAGAGTCACGTTGTTGAACAAAAAAAAAAGAGAGAATCATGTCGTCAATTCTTTCAACACTATGTTGATAACTGATTTAGAGGTATTTACTTGTACCAAGTAAACAATATATCTGTTTTTTTTTTGTATAATATTTAATTTTATTTTCTATATATTTTAACTATTTATTATATTCAACTTATTTTTTAATTTAATAAATATTTTTTACAAAACAATAGATGAATAACAACAAATAAAAAATGACTAAAATAGGAGGGAGAAGTAGTATCTTTTAAATTACACGTATATGACCTTGTGGTTTTGTGATTTCCCAACACAACAAGCAACTGCAACGAATTTGTTTCCCTTCACTTTCCTACTCGAGTTTTTTTTTTAGTACAAAACCGTGTTTGTACAAGTGTGGGTGTGTTACTTCAAACTCGTGACACATTTACAGAGAGTAGGTAAGGTTATACAAAAATGTTGGGAGAGTAATGAATATTGATAGCGATTTTTTTTACTCTAAAACTTGCATTTTTGTGATTAATCAACCATTGGTTTGGTCCTAATTACTATTAACATTTAATGTGCATTTTGTATATAGTCTCTCGTCTCACTTTATTGAGTAATAATTTATGACATGGTAGCTCCCTGTTAATGTCCTACAATATGGTATGGATTCAAAATTACATACTAATTAGTAATTATCACTGCATTTATCTTACAATAGATGGTGTAAATAAATTGTTTTAACATAGGTATTACTTGGAACCTGCTCTATAATTGAAGGGGAGTCATTAGCCTTAATTGAAGCTTTGCATGCATTAGAACAACAAGGCATCTTTCATGTTATTGTTGAATCGGACTCTAAAAGCGTTGTAGATGCAATCCAACATGTTCGTGGTTGTAGCTCTGAGTTTAGTTTTCTTATTTCGCAAATTAATAATATATTATCTTGTAATCCAAATTTCGTTGTTAAGTTTGTTAAGCGGCAAACGAATATGGTAGCTCACACTTTTGCTAGGGCGGCCATTTCACAGTCTCGCTGCTGTATCTTTGACATATTACCTCATTGTATTTCGACTTTCCTGATTAATGAAATGATATAAGCTTTTGTTCGTAAAAAAAACATAGGTATTACTTCTTGTTCTGGTGAACAAATAAGGGGGGTGATAAGATATATGAACCGTGTATAAAGAATCAATAATTCATGTCTATTGAAAAAATGTGAACCTTTACAATAGTTAATATGAACAACTTGAGTATACAAGAAAAGAAAATTCGATCCATTTACAATGAAGCATGTTCTCATATTTATAGAGAATTTTTCTATGATCATGGTGATTTTCTTCCTCCACCACTATCTCATCATGGTGGTGATGGGTGGTTACTTATTGTCCATAGTGTCATCATGGTGGTGGTGGGTGGTTACTTCTCTTGTACGATAGATCATGGTGGCGGTTTCATATATGAGCGATTACTCCTTCTGGCAAGGGTGACGCCTTCTTCTTTCATTTTCCGCCGAATCTTTTATTTGAATTACATGGGTTGGAAAGTTGGGTCATCTTGCTATTGGGCCTATACCATTTATTTTTGGGCCTTAGTCCAGTCCACAGCCCCCCAAGCACGAGGCTCAAAGAGGCGAAGTGGTGATGATAATGGTAGGACGTGGGGAAGTAATCGTCCCATTTGATTTTGTTTCTTGAACTTGTTGTAGTTCCCTTTGTAGTTTTCTTTGAATTTGTATCTTGATTTTCTCTCGTCAATGGAATATTCCTTTTTGTAACCGCTTCTTCTTTTTTCTCGCCCTTGGCGACATATGTATAACGGCGTTGCTTAAATAATTTTGTTAGAGAAGATATTTCCCCAATGCTAATTTACCTGCATCTGTTATTTTGATTTGCGATAAAAATTTTGTATAATTAAAAGGAGTACATGGAGTACCTTAGTCACTCTTGAGTATCACGGCGTTTGATCGCCCTTCTGTGGTTGTTTTCTTTGCCATTGCTTTTGATTTCTTTCATATCTGTTTTGTTGTGTACGCCATATGCTTGCATAACTTTGAGTTTGCTATTGATTGTTTGGTCTTTTTCTGATGACCCGAAGGACTGTTGCGCCTTTTACGTGATCGCCAAAGCATTTCAACTTCATTTTCTTTTTCTGACGTTTCCAACTCGTAAGATTTACGGGTGACGCCTTGAACTTTTAACCGCGCTTTAATATTCTTGACGCCCCCAACTCGTAAGATTTACAGGTGACGCCTTGGACTTTCAACCGTGCTTTGATATTCTTGACGCCCCCAACTCGTAAGATTTACGGGTGACGCCTTGGCATTTCAACACTAATTTCTTTTTCTGACGATCACATGGCGCTTTGTCTCTCGGCGTCTTATCTCAAGTGACGCTTTATCAAATGAAGCTTTTGTGGTGAGTCAGCCAATTTGTACCTACAATAGAAATGAAGAGATGCATAATGTAATCTTAACATGTGAAATTAATTGTGTAATATCTTTTTAGTAAACTTTGCCCAAAAATTTAGAACGATATCATTCGGTTATGAGCATTCAAGTGGCGAATGATCCGATATGGTTTCATATATTTCCTTTGTCCGCCTCGTTTTTTTATGATCGCCTCTTGAAAGAGTGTTGCGCTCCAAATATTTTGCACATGTAAGAATGAAACAGATAACATCATAAGAAGACGAAATTACTTAATAATTAAAATAGGACTATAGTACTTGTGACAAATTCAAATTATTATAAGCGAGCATATATAAAACGATTGTGCTTGGAAAATTGCAACTTTTAACCGGGATTAGAAATCGCCTAGCAACAAAATTGAATAACGGCGAGATGATGATGTTGGGCAGTAGATTGGCGACATCAGCTCGGCAAGATGGTGAAATTTGATCCATGTCATGGCGGCATCAGCTCGGCGAGACGGCGAAATTAGATCCATGTCATTGTAAATAAAATCAAACATGAGTGAACCAAATTAAAAATAGAGAACATATGTGAATGAACAAAACTAAAATAGAAATAGATAGCTTAACATCCATAATTGGTTATCAGTTTTATTCAAAGAGATGGCATGGCTTTCACGCAGGTTCACTTATTCAACCTCTTGCTATTACTTGAACTAAGACATTCATGTTAGAATCAAATATGCAAAATATAGAAATACAAAGTGACGGCTAGATTTCAGTAATATCTGAATAACATTGCTTAACAAAATAAGGATTACAAAGAAAATATATAATAATACATAATGGACTAATCTAACTACCATAAAAGTCCAATAACAAAGTCCTAATATATTTAACATTTCCCCTCAAACTCATGATGCATCAACAAGAAACATTATGAGTTTGTCAAACAAAATATGAAAAACATATATCAAATAAAATAAAACTCTAATGCTACCCGTCAAGCTAAAGCTTACTAAGCTTTGAGCTTGTCACAAAATCAGCCCTGAAAATAAACCAATATCAACTTCAGACTTCAAATTTTCAGCTTCAGCTTCAACTTCAAATTTCAGATTGTGAGTATTCCCTCACCGGATTCAGATTTTCAGATTGTGAGTATTCCCTCACCGGATTCAGATTGTGGGTATTCCCTCACCGGATTCAGATGTGAGTATTCCCTCACCGGATTCAGATGTGAGTATTACACTGACCAGATAGATTCAGATTGCGAGCTTTCGCTCACCAGACAAATTCAAACAAAACCGGACATAACAAAACAAACCAAACAAAACAGAACCGAACCAACTGAAACTAAACAAACTAGATCAAACCAAACAGACTGAAACCAAACAAACCGGATCAAACTAGTGGGTATTCCAAACTGACACAAAGTGATTACAAAACTACTCAGAAAAATTATTGAATCGACTAACAGCGAGACAAAAATAACATACTCAAATTTCAACCGAAACCGAGAATATTTACCGAACATACTTTCGTCGCAGGTACCCAAAATCTTCTTCGCTGTTATCGCAGCTCTTCTCAATTGGTTGAACTACGGTGCGCCGCACTATGCTTCCACGTACAAACAGAGCAATTGCACTCTTGCAATTCCTCTTGCTCTGTTTTGCAAAACTTGCAATTCTTACCTTTTTTTTTCTTCAATTAACTATAACTAAAAATCAATCAACAAAACTAAAACAAAATCAAAACAAACTCATTCCCAAATTCTTGAGAACTCGACGGCGGAAGCAACGAATCATTCAAGGCGGATCAAACCATGCTCTGATACCATGTTAGAATCAAATATGCAAAATATAGAAATACAAAGTGACGGCTATGTTTCAGTAATATCTGAATAACATTGCTTAACAAAATAAGGATTACAAAGAAAATATATAATAATACCTAATGGACTAATCTAACTACCATAAAAGTCCAATAACAAAGTCCTAATATATTTAACAATTCAAACTTACACCCTAATTAAACTTGTTTCCTAATTATAACAACAACATTGCCTTACCATCAATTTCAAGTAATATAACTCTTTAAATTGTTGTTATAATTAACAAACATTTTCATGAAATAAAATCAAATTTCGAGACAGTGACCAACATTTATCCCATAATACTTGTACATCAAGGATGGTTTCAAAATCATAATACGTGTATAATTAGTTCAATTGATGAAGTAGAATGTTAAAGGACCCTTTTAAATAAACTAAATAAAAGCATCAGGTACTAATAAATAAATGATCCTAATATACAAGCATCAGGTACTAGTAAAATGACCCTACTAACAATTAAATAGCTTTATGGGTTAGTTACGCTACACGAAGTCTAATATACAGTTAGACTTGGATAAAACTAAATACAAGGTAATATACAATTACATAAACTAAATACAAGCATCAGGTACACCGTACACGCAGCATGAAGCTTGAATAATAGACTAGATATATAAACTAATAAATCAAGTAAGCATATAAATCAAAGGAAGAAGAACCTGATAAGTGTTTTAACTGAAGGATTAAAATATGCTTCTTGTAACCAACGATTCATCGCCACATAATACCCCAAATTAAGAGACATTTTGTTTTGAATAAACTTGCACTTTTTGAATTGAAAAGCAGCACGTATTCGTTACAATTGAATTTAATCGTCAACACAACTGACACTACCATGGCTGCTTGACACCTTCTCCATTGGAATATTTGAGTCGATGAACATGATGAAACTTGAGGCCTGGGAATCATTTTACCGAGGCCCCACGGTGGACGCCAAAATGTTCTGGTGAACAAATAAGGGGGGTGATAAGATATATGAACCGTGTATAAAGAATCAATAATTCATGTCTATTGAAAAAATGTGAACCTTTACAATAGTTAATATGAATAACTTGAGTATACAAGAAAAGAAAATTCGATCCATTTACAATGAAGCATGTTCTCATATTTATAGAGAATTTTTCTATGATCATGGTGGTTTTCTTCCTCCACCACTATCTCATCATGGTGGTGATGGGTGGTTACTTATTGTCCATAGTGTCATCATGGTGGTGGTGGGTGGTTACTTCTCTTGTACGATAGATCATGGTGGCGGTTTCATATATGAGCGGTTACTCCTTCTGGCGAGGGCGACGCCCTCTGAGTGTGACGCCTTCTTCTTTCATTTTCCGCCGAATCTTTTATTTGAATTACATGGGTTGGAAAGTTGGGTCATCTTGCTATTGGGCCTATACCATTTATTTTTGGGCCTTAGTCCAGTCCACTTCTAATTTTCAATATAATAGTAGTTATTTCTTTGGTTCCAAAAGAATTGTCGCAGTTCACGTACCACTTCACACAAATTAAAAAAATAAAAAATAAATGAATGAGAATAGAATGATGATTGGGGAGAATAATCACGCAAAAGGAGTCATTTTAGTGTATTTGAGATCATAATAAATACTCCATCCGTTTCTTTTTAATTGTCTTTTTAGAATGATAATATCAAATTAAGGAAATGTATTTTTGCACGTTCTATTATACCCTTATTTTAATCCACCAATCATATCCATAAAATACAAAAATGACAATTAAATAAAAATGCTAAATAAGATAATAAAAGACAATTACAAAGAAACGGAAGGAGTATAAAATGGAGAATAATTATTTGAAAGTGATACACATAACGTTAATTAGATGATACAATTTGAAAATAAGCAATTAAAAAGTTATATTAAAACTTAAAGTGACTCACTTGTTAGATTTATTGTATATTTGACGTATTTAACATTTATTATAGATCAGACATATTAATTATTCAATAAATCAAAAATGTTAATGGTTGAAATCACTTGATGTCAGAACTGACCATCGAATCAAATTAAACTGGTGGTAAAAGCTAAAAAAAATAATGAAAGTGATATGTACTTCTAATTAATACCACATTCAACACTTCTAATTCAATATTCACAAGTTATAATTTAATTATTATATTTGTTTTATCTATATTTTTTCCTTAATATATATGTGTAAAATAATTAAATAAACCACTCACTGTATTTGTAGAATGAGAGAGTATTATTAGAATCACAAATAGAAAAGAACAATATTTGTGAAAATTCATTTACGATAAAATAGATTAGGTATAAAAACTTCCTTTTACAATTATAGATTTTAAAATAAAGAGATTAATTTTTCAATAAGGTTTTGAATTCAAATCTTTAATCTTAAAATTCTAGCAAACAATAAAATTCACAAATTCAATTTTTATCGTGTGTTATAGTCCTATCTAACTTAAGGGATTAATTTCTATTGTACTATAAAGATGCCTAGTTCACATAAAAAAGTGACAAATATTATTTCAGGCATAGATATTCCAAATCCAGACACTTGGAAATTGTAAATGAGAACGATGGAGTACATGCTAGCAATGCATTAGCATTACTCACACTCATGCCCACATGGAATGTCTTGGTGGTTAGCACTTACCATAATCTAATGGAGAATGGGTGTTGATAGAGTGGAGGAGTACTTGTTCATTTTCTTTTACTATTACTATTTATTTACGAAAATGAAAAGTTGTCAAAATGTCAAGAATGAAATTCTACTCGTGTTATTTACATATTCTCTAATATTATTTATTTAATATTTTTCTTTCTATTGAGTAAAATGGTATGGACTTGCTTAATTTCATTCATTAATGTTATGAATTTAAGTCGTTAGGTTTGATCTAGTGATAATTAAGAGATTTAGATAGTATTATGCTAGAAGTTTTGAATTCAATCTTTAGTTTCATTATAAACAAAAAAAAAGTTATGAATTTGGATCCCTATTATAGTTAATTTTAGTTATGAATATATTCACCTGTCTCTATTTTTTTCTAATTTGTATATTTTTAAAAGAAAATGTTGACATATGCCTCAAATGAACATTTTTTTTTTTGACAAAAAAAACATAGATATTTCATTCAAATAAGCAAAGTACATCGATCGAAATCATTACATATTCAAATTCGCTAAAACTGAAAATGATGAATTTGCAAACAAGCTCACAGTATCCGAGTTAATAGCATAAAACAGTTTTATTTTTAAAGCCAACAATTGTTATGACGAAATTCAAATGTCCGGAATAATTATGCATCCGGATCTGCAACGTTAAAGACGCTTGAGTCATTGAATCCGCACTGAATTTGGATCGAAGCAAATCTGCAAATTTGAACGAAACAAACACTATACCCAGACGAAAAATCAAAACAAACACCGCACTAAGACGAGAAATCAAAACAAACACCGTACCAAGACGGTAAATCAAAATAAAGGAGAAATAACACCAGATAAATAAATCACAAGGACGAAAACTGAAACAAAGCAACATAATATGTGAAAATCACTTATTTAAATAAAAAACGTAATAAAAAATATCAAGATGGAGGGGTGATTTTGGATAAAAATGGATAAAGAAGAAAAGGAAGCAAGGGAATTAGGTTATTTTTTTCTTGAGCGGCCTCAAATGAACATGTTAAGAATACAAATATAGTTATATTATTTTGGAACTTAAATTCTTTAATTTTATTAAATACAAATTTTTTATTTTAGAAAATATGTTAACATGACATTTTTTAAACTAAAATAAATCAAGGGCCAAGTAGTAAAGAAAGAAAAGTCAATCCAATAGCTCATAGCTCATACACGGTGTGATTGCAGCAGCCAGCAGTGACTACACCAAATGTTATTAGTACTCTTTTTTTTTTTTTTAATAATGTAGTACTCCTCATTTTTATGATTGGTTCAGAGTTTCTACTGACCAACTCATTTTGTCATACACTTTTGCAGGGTACCTTACTACTGTTAATTTTAGTGAAATCACATGAAAAACAATCGGATGCAATATATTTTTCTAAAAAAAATATTATATAAATTCTGAGGTATTTGATTCATATATTCACCAAAATAATTTACCAACTTTTATATATATATTAGATCAGAAGAAATATTTTTTACTGTTCTTTTTTACTATTTCATTTTTTCTTTTACAATTAGTAATTTTTATTGTTTTTTTTACAATAATTTTTTATTGTTTAAATATATACATAATTTGAAATATCAACAATTGTTTTAGACACTCGTTCAACGCTTTATTTTATCTTTATCTTTGTTTTCTTGTCATATTATCAATATATCACATGTAAATTTGTATGGAGAAAATGGAATAGTAGTCAACTCGACCCATTATATCTTATTTGAAACGAATACCGAATTTGGATTAACAATGCTCGTTATGTAATTGTTCACCAATTTGTTATGGATTGGACCAATAATCAATAATATCTTTATTTTTTCAAAGAAAAAAAAAACTATTTCTTTCTTTCTCAATGTTAGAGGATTATGTATGAATGTTAAAATAACATTTTGTAATGATTGTATATGAATTATATAACTTATAAGTCAATCTTTTAAAACTAAGGCTTAGATTATTAGTATAGCATCAAAGATAAGAGCAAATATACTAATCTTATAGTTAATTTATTTACACATAATATTTTATACAAAACAACAACTCTATCCATCCACAACTTACTTTGAATTCCGTATACATGATAATAATGAATTTTGTAGTGTAAGATTTAACTTAACTGATAAATCTTTATTTGTATTCGAATCTGAAACTTCACAATTGTGTTGTGTGTGAATCTCAGATAATAATTGTCATTTTGTCTACGGACCTAAAAATTAAAATAATGAACCTTGCATGCTAAACATTCTCTCCAACTAGAAATGAATCCACAAAATACAGCTTGCTATAACATGACAATAGTACCATTCTTTGTAAACAAACAACTTGTTCAAATTGATTAAATTCTAGGCGGTTTCAAAAAACATTATCTCCATCATGTTCACATTAGTGTTCAGCCAACCCTTCTAATTACTTTACAAAGATATTGTAAAGTTTAGATTCAAAGACGGTGTGAGTGATTCTATACCAATATTTACTCATATTGCTGCAATTATGAGCAAAATCATCATGGCTGTATAATGTAACATGTCACACACATTAATTATACTTCACCAGATTCTTAGGGATTTTTTTGTGACTACAAACAGCTTCCAACGTTGACCATTAAGAAATTCAATATTTTTTCTCTCATGAATTTTTATGTACTATATATTTTGATGATTACGTGTCATTCTTTTTAGTATTCTCTTCACAACCTCTTATGATATAGTTTTAATTTTAATGGACACAAATTGTCTTTGATACGGTGTGACGCAATTATTTGTCTCGACCAAATGATCTAATTTAATGACCGAAATTGTTAAAAGTAAATTTAGTAAATAGATATAAAATTTACAAATTTTGATTTCAAATTCACGAATGATCAACATTGACCGACGCGTCAAATCATGTGATATTATGATATAAATCCATTTATATATATTTTTATTGTAAATTTGACAAAACCATAGGCCTTCAAATAAAATAATTTATTAGCTAAAGATTGACTTGAAGAATGATGATTAACATTAGTATTATAATAATATATTTATGGTCAGTTGACATGATTCATTTTCATCCAAAGACCAAAGGGTCCTATAAATATGTGAACCAACATTTAAGAACCTTAAAACAAATCTTATCTTATATACACAATACAAAAAAGTTTCAAAATTTAGAAAACCCTTTATCCTAAAAACTTCACCAATGACTATAAATATTATCTATTTTCTATCATGTGCTCTGTTTCCTCTGTTTGTTCTGTTCTCATTCAATTTCTTGAGGCACAAGCAACAAAGAAACAAACACAAAACAAAGCTTCCACCAGGTGAAATGGGGTTTCCATTCATAGGAGAGACCATGGAATTCTTCAATGCTCAAAGGAGAAACAAATTGTATGAAGAATTTGTTCATCCTCGAATCATGAAACACGGAAAAATCTTCAAAACAAGGATCATAGGTTCACCAACTGTGATTGTAAATGGAGCTGAAGCCAATAAATTTATTCTATCTAATGAATTTAAGTTGGTAAAAAGTTCTTGGCCTTCTTCCTCAGTTCATCTCATGGGAAAAGACTCTATCATGGAGAAAGATGGCGAAAGACACCGTTTTCTTCGCGGTGTTATCGGCACTAGTCTTGGCTATGCTGGACTTGAAACATTAGTTCCAAAATTATGCAACTTTGTTCAATTATATTTATCTAAAAATTGGCGTTATCAAGAAGAGATTAGTCTCTACCGTTCAACGAAAGTTCTTACATTTAGCATAGTTTTCGAGTGTTTGTTAGGTATCAAAGTCGAACCGGGTATGGTAGATACATTTGAGAGAGTTTTGGAAGGAGTTTTCTCTCCAGCAATTAAGTTTCCAGGTTCTAAATTTTGGAGAGCAATGAAAGCAAGAAAGGAGATAGAAAAGATGATAATGAAAGTGGTGAGAAAAAAGAGAAAGGAAATAGAAGAAGGAAGGTTCAAAAGAGAGGAAGATACAATGCTAATGTCTAAATTGGTGTATGGAATGATCCAAGGAGAGATTACTGAAAAAGAGATTATAGATAATGTGGTTTTGCTAGTTTTTGCAGCTCATGATACTACTTCTTTTGCTGTTGCCATGACTTTCAAGATGCTTGCTCAACATCCTGATTGCTATGGCAAAGTTCTACAAGGTAATATCATATTGAATTTAATTGATATGCACCGACAGTGTAAATATGTTTTACACTGTCGATCAATCATTATCGTTGGATCATTAAAAACATTTGACAATAATACAAATAATGATATGTGATTGGTTGACAATGTCAAAAGTTTTACACTGACTGTGTAAAATAATTTTACACTGTCAACCAATCACAACTATATTTTCTGTCACATCACTCCACTTAACTCCACTTTGTTGATATGTCATGGAAGGTTGAACCATTCTTGCGTATTCTCTAAACTCTTGATTTATCTTTCATGCAGTTTAAAATCATCATATTTAAATTGTTCAAATAAGTAAAAGGTGATAATGTGAAAGTGCTTAATTTTATGCAGAACATGTTAATTTAATGAGAAACAAAGGAAGGGGTGAGAGTCTCAATGTAGAAGATATAAAGAAGATGAAGTATACATGGCAAGTTGCTAGAGAAAGCATGAGATTGTTCCCTCCAATATTTGGTTCTTTCAGGAAGGCAATCACTGATATTGAATATGAAGGATTCACTATACCTAAAGGATGGAAGGTGAATTTTTCGTTTCTACATTTCTTGTTACACAAGTTAAATTAAGAGTAATATTATTTGAACATAAATAAAAACTGACATATTATATTATCACCATATAAAAATACACTCCTTTCAATTGTTAATGCGACCAGAATGGAGATAGGAAAAAAAAGATAATAAATGAACGAGTGTTTTTCCGGCATTAAAAAATATAAAATACACTAAGCATGAGTGTGTATAATACAAGAAGAGAGAAAATAATCATGGAGAAACAAAAAATTAATATAAAAATGAAAAGCATATTTATATATACCGTTGATGTCAAGTGTCAACTTTTGTGTGAACAAACCATTTTCATAAAAAAAATCATATTCAAACCTTATATAATATGGTGTATTGTACAAATAATATTTCTCTTACATTAATCCAGATATATATTATATAATTTTCTTCTCATTTTAGAAATTGGGTTTTGTGACAATTTTCAGGTGCTATGGACAACATATGGGACACATTACAATGAAAATTATTTTAAGGATCCTTTAAGTTTCAATCCAAGTAGGTTTGAGGAAGGAATAGCACAATATGCATTTGTTCCCTTTGGAGGAGGGCCAAGAGTGTGTGCAGGGTACCAATTAGCCAAGCTAAATATCCTTATCCTTGTGCATTATGTTGTGACACAATATGATTGGTCCTTACTCCATCATGATGAAACAGTGACAATGGATCCTCTACCATTTCCTTCTCTTGGAATGCCTATTAGAATTTCTCCTAAGCATATATGATAAAATTCCTAAAGACAAAATTGTTTTGCTGCATAAATAATAATTGTACTCTTTGAGCACATTGCCATTTAGACAAATATTTAATCTTGATTATTTGTTTTATATAGCCTATAGCACATGTTACTTTAATATTAAGTTAATTAAAATGTTAAATTAAAATTAAGCACAAGCACATGATGAGCAGCATCAATTAATTTGAGATGACGTTTTTGTTGTAAAATTTTACAATGAAACCATTTTTGTTGGAAAAGAAAATTCTTGCAAAACATAATATTGAAAGGAAAAAAAAAAGAAGAGGATATTATTGCAATAATACCCATTGAAATCACAAAAACAGAAGACAAAAAATGTCAAAAATGTAAAATTCCAATTATTAAGCTATTTGACAAAATGCGTCAAAACAAAAAAACCTATTTGACAAAAAAAGAATCACTGAAATTCTATCCAAAAAAAGAAAAGAATGATTGAAATAAAAAAGATTTAATTGCACTTATAATCCTCCTATTTTATCTAACACAAAAAATTAGTCATCTTATTTTAAAATCAAACTTTGTATTCCTCTATTTTCATATTTGTTACAATTTTGAAAAATAACAAGGTAAAAATAGTTAAAAAGAAAAATCAAAATCATAAAAACTAACATTATATCTCTATTTAAAATCCTAAAACATTATTTGTAGGAGTCACATGCCATATTTGTCAATTTTTTAAGAAGCCTAAATAATTTATATTAATAAACAAATATATCAAAAAAAAAATATATATTAATAAACAAGAAATCCCAATTAAACACAAGATGATGTGTCTAACAGGTTGGAATTGAAGCACAGTCATGGGGCCACTACACGCCCATCCAGAAATACAATAACAACACAAAATTAACGGAATATGATTTCATACGTATTTTTTTTAAAGGAAAATGTTAACTAGTGCTCCAAGGGCACTAGTTAAGGATGTTTTAAATAGTAATAATACATCAAAGTGCGTGCAATCAATGTTTGAAAAGTTAAAGAATTGTTGATTTTAATATAAAAATTACTACTTTTGTATTTTTAACAAGTGCCCCGGAGACACTAGTTAGCATGACTCTTTTTTAAATTATGCCTTTATAATTTGTGAACTACTATTTTTTAATATATAGTTCTTTGATTGATTAAAAAATATATTTGATAAATCAAAGTTATTTTTTAGGAGAAAATTTCTCTTAACAAATACTTTTCATATGTACAATTGTAGAAATCAAACTCGTCTATCTAACAGTTAAGAATACTTATCTCACAATATTTTAGTAAATAAGCTGCATATAACTTATCACAAATTACTTTGATAAATTGTTCCAAATCCTTATGAAAGTACTTATTTATATTCTCCTATAATAAGTCAAATAATTAAATTCTAAATGGTAATAAATGTGTTAGTCCTGTCATTTTCGTTCCTCTGCAGTACGTGTTGTACACATGACATGGGGTCCGAGGAGGAAGAAAGAAAAGAATTGAGTTGGCTATATACAGTGCACACATCACAAATTTTTTTCACTATATAATATTAATTAAATATATGCAGTACTTGAAGAAATTGGCAGTGTATTAAATCTTGTGTCTTGCATTAAAAAAAATTGTGTCGGTTGCAGAGGAAGTTAAGATGGTCTGATGTGCCAGCAACTGGCAGCTAAGCAGCTTAACTGCACAATAACTACTTTTGTTTTGTATAAAAGAACTAAGGGAAACTACTTGGATCTGATTTCGGATGCAGTCAGCCGTATTCGAAGTAGGGTGAAGAGGACGACCGTCTTATCTTCTTAAAATTAAGTTTAAAATTTAGATTTCTAAAATAAATTCTTAATTAAGTAACTATTGTATTCTTTCTTCATTCCAATATATAAGAGTTATTTTATTAATGCACAAGAATTAAGAAAAAAAAATACTAATTGTTAGTTGGTTCAGTAGTGATTGGCGCTGAATTTGGTAGGGAGGACCACGGTTCGATCTCCCGCAACTGCGATCGGAAGGAGGCTGAAACCACTTGATGTCAGAACTGACCCTCGAACCAGATTCAACTGGTGGTGAAAACCAAAAAAAGAATTAAGAAAAATAGTTTTTGCATTAAGTCTGTCGACAATATATATACTTTCTCTTTCTAAAATTATCCTTCAATTATTAAAAAAGAGAAATATTGATCTTTTACATTTCTTCTTTTAATTAGGATATTTTCGTGAAAATTTAATTTTAATCTATTTTATTCTTTAAAAAAGATCTTATAAAATAGGACAACAAAATTTATCAAAAAAATCTTATATATTATTTAGAACAGATATAGTATAAAATAACCAAGAGTAACTACTTGGATTTGATTTCATATGAAGTCAGCCAGTGAAGAGAGAATTTTTTAAAAAAACAAATCTGAAATTAGGCCTCCAAGTTAATTTTTTAAGGGGGTCTATTGAGCACAACAACAAAAAATATACCAATTTTTTAAAACTTTTGTCCGTCTCTTCTTATTTTATTTCGGCATTCGTATTATTGTATCAAGTATCGAATAAAATATTGGTACAATAATACTTGATATGATTGATAATTGATGAGTTGATTCAATAATATATGAGTATTTATCAATGATCAAATTCTCTCTTATATGTATGTATTCCTCACTCGCATCAAGTATCAAATTTTCTGGCAAACTACATTCTACTTCTCCCTCATAGTTCCAGTCTTCACTTCTCTTTTTTTTTTCGCAATCTCGGTCATATCAACACATACACATCGTCTTCCTCTGTTTTCAATCTCCAAGTCTGCAACTAATCAGTCAGCGTGTCTCGATCGTCGGCATTGTTTAATCGATAGATCCAGTGAGAAGTTGACATTGAATTTTTTTTTTTGACATTTTTTTGAAATATTCTAATTCTAGTTCTTCACTAATCAACACAACACATGTAAATGATTCTTTTTCATATCAAACAAAAATAATCTAACAAAAATTAAATTTTAAAAAATCACAATACACTTCGTGAGACATAAGATACAATATCCATAAAAACAGGAAAAGACAACCGACTGTACATATTGCTCATGGTTCTTACTTTGGTCACAAGATAATCACCATTACTTTACATAACTAAAAACTAATAGAAATAAAACGTCATACTAATTACCACATAAAAAATTACACTAATATACATGGAAAACTTCTCTTTGTTCTATCCTTAATGCAGAATATGGTATAGTATGCAAAATTTGTTCAACATGTAAAATAACGTAAAAAACTCATCCTTTTTAAATGATTTGCACAAGTAACAAAATTAAAGAACTAACATATATATATATATATATATATATATATATATATATATATATATACTACATATCATATGAGAATGGTATTATTATGTGAGAATGATGAGAATAATTTTGAGCCATTAAATTAAGATGTGTGGCTGAGATTAAATTTGTATTAAGTGAGTCATGCCACATTTAGGGGGGTGTATTCAATTAGAATTTCAATGGATTTTAAAAGATTTTTTTATGATGACAAAATCATGTGGTATTAAATTAGGATTTTAAAAGACTTTAAAAAAGTCTAGTGGTATTCAATCAAGACTCTTTACAACTTATAAAAAGTCTTGTGGTATTCAAAAGTATTCTAATTTTGATGGATTGTTTAAAAAATAGGATTTTAATGGATTTTGATGGACTTTTTTAGTGAATTTTGAGCTAAAAAAAGTTTTTCCCCATATCATGAGATATCCATGGATTCTCATTTTTTTTCACCTTCCCTCTTGTTTCTATTTCATGTTTCCTAATTATCTCATGTTTTTTATAATTGCTTATTTTCTATCTACTCTTTCACGTTTCATCTTCATGCCTTGCCCGGTTGTTTCTTCTTCTCTTCTTTTTTAACTCAACAATCTCACATACTTTTCCAAACTCTCAAAAACTTTTTACTTTCATCATCACTATACCAGTTTCTTCTTCTTCTTCTTCTTCTTCTTCTTCTTCTATCAAATATGTTTTTTTACAATAAAACAAATTAACAAATTATACATCTTTTTTTACAAACTTTTGATTCATTACAACTTTTATACAATTTTGTTTCTTCAATTTTGTTTTATTTATTTTTACGGAAAACGATCTTTTTTTTTCTTCTTCACATTCATCTGCTTCATATACGTAAAAACATAAAAAGGGAACCTAGAGTTTTTTTTTTTTTAATATTTGGATTCTCAAATTATTGATTCTTTTAAAATTTTCTTAATATACAAAAGTTTCCTAATATATAAAGTATTATGAAATCTTGATTGTAAAAAGTCTTTTGCAAAAAATCTCTCGAAATTCATTCAAATCATTTGTTAAAAATCTTGATTGTAAAAAAATCTTGTAAAAAAGTCTCAGGAAATCAATATAGTCCAACAAAATCTCATAAAATCATTAAAAAATGTTTTGCCAAAATTGTCTCATGAAATCTCAATCCAATACACCCTAATCAAAAGGACCAACTCTCTTTTTTCTGCCGCAGCTAAATCTGATGGGGTTATTAAATTTCTTCTTAAAAATCCACAATTTTTTAAACACTTTTTTGTAGTTTCCCTCAATTTTATTTTTATTTTCCACAATTTTTTTAAACACTTTTTTTTGTTGTTTCCCACAATTTATAAACACTTTTTTTTTTTGTTTTTACTTCAAAATATTAATGTTTACCTAAATTGGCCTCATTATACACACAAATCAATTTAAACCTTTAGAACTACCAGAGTGGCACCATAATTGGCATAAACAATATTTCAAAATATCTTCAATTAATATAGGGTTGTTACCTTATTTTTACCTTATTATGACTTTCTCTCGTTATATTAAAAAGTTATTAGTGGATAAAGAACTAGCATATATAAATTATGTTTTTGGTACATATTTGTCAATAATTGTAAAATACATGCTTTTTTTACTAATTACAACTGTCATTCTGTTATCAAAACTGATATATAGCATCAAACCGCATGAATTTGATGGGGTTATTTTCTTCTTACGAATCCATTTTGACATATCGCCACTTCTCCTTTGCAAGTCAAGTTCGCTGAAGTATATAAACGACCTTGCAACTACGATTGTGTTTATCAAAATCCAGATGCTTCCCACAATTTTCCATCTGAAGTTTTGAATGAATAGTCACTGTAACCAACGGTTGTAACCGAACTAACGGAAAGGTAAAAACTATCAACCAAATCTAGCTTCTCGGTTAACTGCGTTATCATTATTCCAATGACAATAATTAATCCGATGATTACAACAATGCAAACACAAATTTTTGTTCTCTTGTTAATTTCCTTGTTCTCATAGAGCATCAACAATTGTGACTGATGTACTTGTACTGTTCTTCAAATCTCCATTGATCATGTAAAATCCAACTCCAAATGCCAGATACAAGAGGTAAATGAAAGGTAAAAGGTAAATATTTAACAAGGTATCACTACATTGGAAACACAATTTTTTCAAACGCTTTTTATTTGGTTATAGCAAAATGAAGTATTTTTATAGGTTTAAAGTGAACCTTTTAACAATAAAACCCTATAAACTAATTTATTAATAATATGTTGAAATTAATGAAAATAAATGGTTCTTGTAATAGTTATCATACTTGTCATCGTCCATGTTAAAATCTTCAAATAAATCAACTGTAAAACAATATTATAAATGTTTAATGACTTACTAAACACCGATTAAAAAATCGTAACTAAAACAGTAAGCATGTAATTTTATTTATAAATCATACATATCAAATTGTGATAATAGCTAGAGCAGTAAAAATGGGAAAGAAGTTAGAAAGAAGAGAAACAAATGATTTTAACTTGAGCACAAAAAGAATGAGACTCATTTTTTATTTTTAAAAAATATTGTAGACAATAATATTTAATATTTGGATAAATATGAAAGATGAAAATAGTTGGAAGTTCCATTTTTGCCCAACATATCCACTTCCCAAATGGCAGCAAAGATTTTTGTCTCCAACAACTGTGTCACTACTACAATAGTACGTACATAGTAGCAATATCACCCTTTTGTTTAACACACCAAGTATAGCAGCAATAACACCCTTTTGTCCTAACAAACAATGCACTCTCTGAGAAACAAGTGATGATTTTAGTTTGAGCACAAAAAAGAATGAGAGTGTGTTTTAAATTTTTCAAAATAAATTATAAAAAAGACACAAGACATGAAAGTAATGGGTAGATGAATATAGTGGTTGCTTCCCCAAAGGTAGCAAGGTTTTTTGTCTCATATAGGAGTACATTACTACAACATCAGGGCATGGATAACAGCAAAAGAAGCAGCGACGCACACACACTAAAATGAGCACACACACTTACGTTTTAGTCTCAACACACAAAAGCAAGCACACACACTAAACTATTTAGTAATAATTTAAATATTGTAATATCTCTATCAAGTATCAACTATATGCATAACTATTTTATCCCCTTCAACAAAAGGAAGCACACACACTAACCACCTTCAACAATAACATGAGCAACACCATTTTGCTAGTAGCAATGCAGACCAACTTTCAGCAATAGAACAAACATGTCAACAAGAAAAAGCACACCAACACAAAAGGTAGTGTCTTTTTTTTTCTTTCTTTGTGATGATTTTTTAATGTGATTTATGATGAACTTTATACCATGGCAATGGAGATTTTAGCAGTATGTGACTTTTAGAATGATCTTGTATGTTTTGGTGCATTTCTTTTGGAGTCGGTTCTGTTTTGCTGGGGGTGGTGTGTTTGGTCCCTGTTTTTGTTTTTGTTCCTATGGTGTTTGTGTATCTTTGTACATACCTTTGCTGTTAATGGCTTATTGAGAAGAGAAATAAGTGTTTAATGACTTTTTTTTGTCAATGAAGTAAAGAAAATGGTTAATGTTAATGATATATGTTACAAAAGTTGTTAACACAATTTTTTTTTTTACAAATGTGGTTAACACTATTTAACACATTTTTGTGGTGAAGAAAGTAGTGAAATTGGTAATTAATGACCCAACTTAATTTTTATGTTACAAAGATTGTTTTCTATTTTAAAAATATTTAATAAAAAGTAGAGTTTAAAATAAATTATCTTTATCTTTGTACATACCTTTGTTGTTAATGGCTTATTGAGAAGAGAAACAAGTGTTTAATTACTTATATTTTTCTTTTGTCAATAAAGTAAAGAAAATGGTTAATGATATATGTTACAAAAGTTGTTAACACATTTTTTTTTTTACAAATGTGGTTAACACTGCTTAACACATTTTTGTGGTGAAGAAAGTAGTAAAATTGGTAATTAATGACCCAACTAAATTTTTATGTTACAAAAATTGTTTCTATTTTAAAAATATTTAATAAAAAGTAAAGTTTAAAATAAACTATGCTCTCTCTTTTTCTTGTGAGAAGAATATACACAGTGCTACAGTATCCTGCTCAAATGAGTTAGATACTTTTTAGTGAAACAAAAAGAAAATCCTCTACTTCTTACAGCAAGTCACCTTTATAGAATCATTGCTATTAAAATTTTCAATCAAAAGAGTCCTTATAATAAATTTGTACAAACACTTCACTTTATTAGTTTAACTATTTAGAAAAATCACACCAAAGACAAATTCAAAGGTAGTATTTTTTTTTTCTTTGTGATGATTTTTTAATGGCAATGATGTTGTATGTTAGCAGTTTGTAATTTTTGTAGAACATGATAAGGGTGTATTATCCTTTTATTTGTTAGTGTCTCTTGTTTTATCCTATATTGATGTTTCAAATCAAATGTGTTTGCTTTCTCTGCAAAATAGAAATTTAGCATCAAAACTAAACTCAACATTCAGCGATAGAATGTTTGTCAACAAGAAAAATCGCACCAACACAAAAGCAAAAACCAAATGTAGTGCTTTTTTTTTTGTGATGATTTTTTAATGACAATGATATTGTATGTTAGTAATATGTGATTTTTGTAGCTGACATTGATTTCATTCAAAATAAAATTTCATCCAATATTTAAGGAACACAATATGTGATTTTTTTTTCTCTAAATAAAAGTTATTGTTTTTTTGTGCAAGGTTTTATTGTTCTGCGAAGAATGTGATTTTTCTCTTGAAATGTCATTTATTGTCTATTTTTGTAAATTTAGTAAAATAAAGATACCAAAAGTACAATTAAACCAAAAGAAATCACATGTTTTCATTCTTCAATTCTCTACTAGACAAACTTTTGATATTTTTTAAACATAATATTGATTTATATATATGTTTAATATATATGTTTAAACATAATATTGAAACAATGTTCCAAAATATCTACAGTGATTATAGGGTTGATACCTTATTTTTACCTTATTATGGCTTTCTCTCGTTATATATTAAGAAGTTATTAGTGAATAAAGAACTAGCATATATAAATGATGTTTTTGATACTTATTTGTCAATAATTATAAAATACATGTTTTTTTTACTAATTACTACGGTTATTCTGTTATCAAAATTGATATATAGCATCAAACCACATGAATCTAGTTAGATAATGTTAATTAACATAAACATATCTGATCACTCCATCCTTACCAAGTCCTGCCGCCACTAAATCTGATGGGGTTATTTTCTTCTTACGAATCCATTTTGACATATCGTCACTTCTCCTTTGCAAGTCAAGTTCGCTGAAGTATATAAACGACCTTGCAACTACGATTGTGTTTATCAAAATCTAGATGCTTCCCACAATTTTCCATCTGAAGTTATGAATGAATAGTCACTGTAACCAACGGTTGTAACCGAACTAACGAAAAGGTAAAAACTATCAACCAAATATAGCTTCTCGGTTAACTGCGCTATCATTAATCCAATGAAAATTAATCCGATGATTACAACAATGCAAACACAAATTTTTGTTCTCTTGTTAATTTCCGTGTTTTCGTTAAGCATCAACAATTGTGACGGGTGTACTTGTACTTTTCTTCAAATCTCTATTGATCATGTAAAATCCAACTCCAAATGCCAGATACAAGAGATAAATGAAAGGTAAAAGGTACATATATACCCATGTATCACTACATTGGAAACACAATTTTTTTTCCCACAATTTTTTCAAACGCTTTTTATTTGTTTCCCACAATTTTTTTAAACGTTTTTTTTGTTTCCCACAATTTTTTTATATTTTGTTTCCCAGTTTTTATTTTATTTTGTTTTCCACAATTTTTACTTCAAACTATTAATGTTTACCTAAACACTTCAAATACTAAGTAATTCAACCTAAAACAAAATATTAAACATCCTTTGAAAGATTTCAATGTATTTCAAAATATATTAAAGTATTCAATCAATATACTAACATGCTCAATAACCATCCACAGAAGGTCTGTCGATGTACCCTCGTTTTCTTGTAGTGTATGATCTTCAGCTGACTCGTTAGACTCTACTCCCGAGTTAACTTGATGATCAGATGATCCAAAATCTACTCCCGAGTTAACTTGATGATCATGTGGCCTTTCAGAATCACATGTCGAGCTACGAGGAGGATGATGAGATGGTTCTTAGGAAATTACTGTCAATTCCAAGTTTTTGGTTTCATTCAGTAGTGGTGTTTATTCCATATTGATGGTATCTTGAGAACCTGATGGAACATCAAGATGATGAGATTGTTCTTGCGGAATTACTATCGAGTTATCAAGAAGATGATCATATGACCTTTCGCCATCAGATTTTAGAAATGATGTTTTTTCACCATTATGTGAGTAGAAGATTGATTTAAAGTTAATGGACCCGTCAAGTTAGAAATGCATACTCAAGTCAAAACCATATATAGAGCTACAAAATAATTTGATTTTATGGTAGACAAGTCTTAAAGAGAATTGAGAAAGAAGCATAAACCAAAGCTCCATTAGCTGAATTGAATGAGAAAGTTTGTTACAAAATGTTATATATATAAACAACAAAACGTAACTAACTCTACAAACTGTTTTCTAACAAACTAATAGGAGCTAAGCTAATCTACATGTGGTACACAATAACAATTATACATCTGCAAACATAGATAACTTGCAGAATGAGTTATGAGTGTGAATGAACTACAAGTAGAATTCGTCAATACTCAATTAAGAAACAAAAAATAGAATGAATGAGTATAATTCAATTTGAAAGTTGGATATGGCATGAGTACTTGGGATGAAAGGGTAAAGAAAATTATGTATATGAATGGTGTGGTGATGCTATAATGAATAAAACGGTGCATCAATTTCATAGTTTATATGTACGTTGAGAGTCTTATAAGTGGTGTAATGATTGTTTTTTGTCAATGTTGCTATAATGAATATAAGTCATTAAACACTTGTTTCAAATAGTTTAAAACAAATAGGGAATTTCAAAAAATGAGTCTTACAAGTGTTTATTCATTATAGCATTATTGACAATAAAATATAAGTTATTAAACACTTGTTTCAAATAGTTTTAAAATAATGACAGTACGTAATATGAAATAAGCGGTAACAATTTACATTTTCATAGTTAATGTACTAGTGAAATTGATTAAGGGCAAAAATCAATTTTTTGTGTTGCAAAAATTAATCTCTAATAAGTGACATAAATCTCAATTTTAATGTCATTTAATATGACAATTGTTTTTTATGTTTTATACTATTGTAGTAATATTTTATACTACAATATGCATAACTTGGTTATCAGCTACTAGTTTATTGAAGTTAATTAATATTATATAATATTAATGTTTTTCAATGTTAGATGAATATAATAAAAGTAAATGACATATTAAATTATATAAAAAAGTGGTAGTATTATTTTATTAGATGACATATTATAGTTGATGAAACATAAAAATATTTATAATATACAATCAGACATATTTAGTTTTTGTCTACAATGGAAACATTAACATAATTAGGAGGTTTGTTTAAAACAAACATTAAAGTATATATGGTTTCAAGTCATTATCCTTGAAATAGTTCCTCCATCCTTTGCCAATGCTGATTTTGGTGGGTGTCGTTTTTGAAAAGTGCAATTTACAGGAATAACGTTGATTTTTTGCATCGTCAACAATGATTATTTCATTTTGGTTTTGATCAATAAAAAGGGTACGCATACATCTCAGGAATATCCTACAAAAGATTGATTGAAATTTTATTAAAAATAAAAAATAAACTTATTATGAATAATCAATAACAATAAGTAAAGTTAGAGAAATTAAATGGAAAGTACCAATTTTTTGTAATTTGATAGGAATATGATATTTCCAAAAAGGAACAGCATCATCACCATCTAAATAATGATTTGCTAAAAATTCAGCATAATCAGCGTCAATTTCATCATAACTGAATTATAAATTTAAGATTTATGGAAAAGATTAAAACTAATAGACTATATACGAGAAGTAATAGGTTCTAAAATTATGAATTAAAAAAAAGAATGAAGATAGAATCTGCCACTTTATGCCATGAGAGAAGCAAATAAACTAAAAGTAACAATATAATTGTAATATGGAGTTTGAAATGAAATCTGTACCAATTAAGCTTTGATATGTAACTTATATAGTAGTTTTAATGTAAAAAGAAATATATCTCTCAACTGTTTTTTTTTTTTTTTTTGGAATCTATATGGGGAGGGATCAAATTACACCAGTGTAACTTCAAAAAAGTTACACTCATTAATATCCTTTGATTTTATTTTGATCTAGTGGCTATTATCACTTATAATCTCACATAACTCCATTAATAAATTTAAGAATCTCTTTTTAATTTTCATATCTTTTTTTTGTTGCTATATTAATATCTCTTGATTTTATTGTTGTTAATTTGTACAATTTATTATTATTATTATTATTATTATTATTATTATTATTATTATTATTATTATTATTATTTTTAAAAACAATTTGTACAACGTTATAACAAGAACATATGTCTAATGTAGTGTATACTATATTGCTCTTTTAGAATATTTATATTATTTTATGATTTTTCTTAGTACTAAGACTTCAGCATTCTCGAACAAAAATAAAATAAAACAGAAGCATTAAAATTTTTCTAATAAAACAACGTAAAGGCAACCGAACTAACAGAAACAAAAAACATTTTAAAATTGTCTTAACCAATTTTAAATATATTGTAATGATGTACCAAAAAAAAAATATATTGTTATGCTTTTGCTCTCATATTATGATTTTATAATGCTGATTAAAAAAATGTCAAGTGCTTACAATTTATTAATGCAAAAAAGGAAGGTAAGCAAATAAAAAAGGAAAATCTTGAATTAATTATTGGAGTCATATGAGTCTATAAGTGATTCTTTAATAGCCACTAGATCAAAATAAAATCAAAGGATATTAATGAGTGTAACTTTTTTGAAGTTACACTGGTGTAATTTGATCCCCCTATATATATATATAGGGGAGGGATCAAATTACACCGGTGTAACACTTGAGTAATGTTACACCGCTCAATAACGCTTTAACGAATTCAAATTTTACAAAATCCACCGTTGGATTGGAAGATTATATCATATAGATCATTTATGTTGAGTTTTACAAAAATCTAAAATCGTTTGATATGTTATTGAAACACATAAAGATTAACGGTTTATGCGTTTTTATTGAATACCGTTAATCTTTATGTGTTTCAAAAGCATGTCAAACGATTTTAGATTTTTATAAAACTCAACATAAATGATCTATATGATATAATCTTCCAATCCAACGGTGGATTTTATAAAATTTGAATTCGTTAAAGCGTTATTGAGCGGTGTAACATTACTCAAGTGTTACACCGGTGTAATTTGATCCCTCCCCATATATATATATATATATATATATATATATATATATGAGTTTGTTAATTTAGACCCACTTAAAAACATGTGGGTCTAAATTAGCAATGTGCACTTTTTCACTTTGGACAAAAAAACCTTGACATTTAGTTATTTTACACTAGGAAGTTGAGGGTTAGTTAGGTAAATTTTATTAAAAAGTGTGCACTCACTTTGCTAATTTAGACCCACTTAATTATAAATATATACAACTTAGAAAACACATGAAAACCTAAGAAATGGAAAAAAGGACAACTTAGAAAAACATATACGTTTCAATTTATTTATTTTTTATAAACAAAAAACTATTTTCTAATTTTATATAAGACTATACTAATTGCGATTATAAACCTGGACTATTTTAAGGAAACATAAACTTTTTTTTTCTTTCTAAAACTATATACAATTTTCAAGATTTTACATTAAAGCTCCTTTGAAACGAATGAACTTGATATCTAAGAGTATTTAGATGAGATGGTAAAGGATCTCTTCCAAAATAATTAGAGGTCTTGATCCTGAGAATGCAACAGTGTTAAATTCTCTTTAGAGAGAACTTTGCCACCATTTGCAATCCAACCCAACTCGAAAAATTAGTTTTTATAGTTGCGCACATAGAATATTCAGTTCATACCCAACACAATTTAATGAACTTGATCATATTAAGTCAAAAATAAAATAATGCATTATGCATACATTTTTTTTTATCAAGATTTATTATAGTAGTTTATCACTCACACTGTTTTCAATATGGACCACTAATTGTAAATCAAACAATACATATTAATACTATGATAAAATCTCTTAAATGATCTCGGCCGTACATGATAGATCAAATGGTCCTGATACAATACTGTGTGAAAATTGTGTTAAAATGCAGAGCAGCCAGCAAGGAATCTGTTTGGCAGTTTTTTATGTCCACACTTTCTGTAGATATCTATCTGTAAAGCATCACTTGAGTTCCCTCCACAAGTGTTTCAAATTTAAATCACTTTGTTAATTTTTTATACTTTAAGTACCATATAAACAGGAACATTGAATTATAAAGAGAAACCAACCACAAAACAAAACATAACATAACATAACAATTCTCCTTAATTTTGTATCCACCATTCTCTTCAACAACAATAAAAAATCACCAACCAGTCATCAACCATGCCTATAGCTTCAAGAAGAAAAAGAACAAAACAAGCCAAGAAAAAAACCAAACCTTTGACTCTGCCCAACCAACATTCAACAGCTTCTGTTCAATTCCAAACAAAAGGTGATCATCACTCTCTCTGGCATCTACCTGTCTCACCCTCTTTTTTTGTTGTTTTTGTGTTTTGTTTATTACATCCTTTGTTGGGTATCCTATGGTTTTCTTAAACAATTATTACTTTCCCTTCATACCCTCATTTTCTCTTTTCTTAGTGTTTCTTTCAATAACAAATTGGTAAGCAAAAAATAGATCTTTAACACAAGTGGTATATAATATCTATGTCCTTATGTTGTAGTTGAAGAGTTTTTTTTTTTATCTGCAGGTTTATTTGTATCTGAAATTCAAAGCAAAATGGAAGGTAATTTTAATGGAATATTGAAGGAGACACAAAAGGTGGAAGAAGAATCGTTGAATGAAGATAAAGATTTAGCTGTTGAAGTATCTGCTGATGATGATTTTGATGGAAAATATAAGTCTCAAAGTGATACCAAAGATGATGTTGATATTGATATTGATGAACAGGTTGAATCAGACAAGGTGGTGAAAGAGACAGAAAATGTTTCTGAAACTGTTGCAGAATCTCTTGAATCTAGTGATGCTATAGAAGCTAATCAAGTTGAGAATTCATTGGATTCAGAAACTGTAGAATTGGAATTGAAGGAAGATCATGAAGTGGAGCAAACTGAATTAGCTACTTCAAAGGATAATAATGAAGGATTAAAGGAAGATAATGATGAAGTGGTTGAAACAGTTAAGGACATGACAGTTGCTGAAGAGGAGAATGTTTTGCCTTCAACTGATGTGGTTTCAATTTCAAGAGAAGTTGTTTTGGAGACAAATGATCCAAAATCTGATTATGAGGTTGAAAAGGTTGTTCCTCCAAAAGGAGTTGAGGAATCATTGGTGACATCTACATATGAGAAAGTTAAGGAACAACTAAATGTTCAAGAGTCATCATCTTATGAAAGTGCTAAGGAATCTCTTCAACAATCTTCAAATGCTGTTGATTCTGAAAGCAATAGTGTCACTGAGCAAGACAAGATTGAAGAATCTAGGGGAATTGAAAATCAAGGGGTATGTATGTCTTTATCATAATTTTCTATGAACATTTTAGTTATTACTACTACCTAGTAGTAGTTGTCAAAGTTTTAAGATTTATGTATAATGATTCTTCTCTTTGTTTGTGATAGAGCATTTTTGCTGTGACTCAAAGGCAACAAACCTCTTGGAAGAGTTGTTGTGGACTCTTTGAAATTCTTGGTCATGGTGATAGATAATTTAAGGTAAGAGTCAACTCTAGTTAAATATTTTATTTTCACAAATACACTAACTAATGACCTACAAATCATTTTCATAGTCTTAGGTACTATGTTGTAGTATGTCTTAACCTATTCACAATAAGCTGTCTGTCTAATCTAATTTATCTTCAAAAATGGCACTAAACAAAGTTAACATAAGCTCTTGAGTGGTAACCTTGCTTTGGGCCTATTTTCTAACTTATGAATTGTTGTTCAAAATTGTAGTTGGGAGCTTCAAAGGAGGTTGGCTCTTGAGCAAAGGTATACTGAGCCATTGCAAGTCACATGCTGTGATGGCACCCTTTTAAAGCAGGCAATCTGTTTTTATATGTATACATTGATTTTGAGGCTCATATTGTGTGAGGCATGTTGTTTTGCGTTTTCCTGTTGGCTTTCCTGCTTGGTTTGGTTTCAGAGTGGTGATAATTTGTCCCTTGTCAAATTTCAGTTGTCAATTGTCATGTTGTAAACTTTCATAAACTACGAGTTATAGTCTGAAATTATTTCACAGTTGCCCATCATATACATATTGTAGAGATAGAAATGCTTTCAGTAATTACGACAGTTCAACTTCAACTGGGATTTCATTCGCATGGTTTGGTTTATAACTATACATGTTATGCCATGATTGCCACCAATCCAAATTGGAATTGCATTCACATAGTTATGAAATCTCAACTGTCCGATAAAAAGACCAAGCGGTTCAAATTAACTTCAAAAAACAAATCAAAAAGCCGCATTCATTTAATTGAGTTTTGGCTCAACAATGTCAACTGGTGGCCTAGTAACAGCATATATCTTTTCCACTATAGAAGTATAAGAAAACCCCTAGGAAAAAATGCATTCTAAACATATCAACTGGTGGCATAGTAATAGCAGCATAAAAAAATAGTTCACAAAGCTTTTGACAGGGGAACTTAGCAGTGATCTACAAATTAACTAAAAAAATAGACTACTTTTGTAAAAATGAAAAAACTAGTCAAGCATACGAAATAACTAAAAATTGGCAGGAAAAAGTTGCAAATCTACAAAATATCATGGGTTGGACCAACCCAACATATTTAAAGAAAATCGGTTTACAACACTGGACCTAACCCGATCAAACCCATTGCCGGTCGATTTAGATCAGGCCAGATTGTATAAAACAAGTTCAAAACCACTAGCACTCACAACAATTCCTCAAGAGCAACTACCAGTAAGCAACCTTAAACCACATGCAAATTCTTGGAAATACAACCATGTGCATAAAACTCATGAGAAACTGTAAGATTACATTGTCTTCCTAAATTGTTACTATTTTAATACATGTTGAATTTTCTATTAATTGAGACTATGTGAGTGACCCTACTAGAATTGAAATAAAGAGCCAAAACAGAAAAACATCAGTCTCTAAGCATATTCCTACCAGTTGCATCAAACACATCAACCAGCACCAAACAAATGAATGAATTAACAAATAGTAATATAAACGACGATAAATAACAGATATCATATTCTATTAACCATCATATACAATCACAAGCCAGGTTCTATTATGCATTCTACATTCAAACAAACACATGGAGTGAAATTCAACATGGAATGACTAATTGCAGAGAAATTGAACAGCCAATAGTGCTATTCTAATCCTCCAAGCAAATAGGGATTAAACTAAACTAAACTAAGATATCATATCATCAATCTCAATTTTACATTCTATATCTAATATTTATTAAAACCAAACTTCCAAATCAACTATTATAACAAACTTGTAAAGCTGTAATCAGTACAACAAAAACCTAATGACTGAAGTTAATCAGAGCATTGCTCTAAAACACACAATGGTAGCAACCAACAACAAACCAGTATGCCAAATTCGACATATATCAAAATTAACAGGCTTTAACAACAAAAGCCAAAGAAGCATTATTTATGACGAACAAAATTGAAGCATATTTCTGAGTAAAAAGACTCGGTAAATCTAACCTCTACAACCTCCCATTCAAATCCCCCCATCACAGTAAAATCAACTTCGTTTCGCACAGTACACGTAGATCAAAGCTGCCACAGCTACAGTAGATCCTGCTCCCGCTGCTACAATCGGCCACTGCAACTTACACTCATTCCCTTCTTCACGCTGTATCCCATTCTTGTTTATATCTCTATCGACTATCTCAACAGCTTTTTCATTCAGTGATCTGATCATCTTCTCAGCTTCTCCTGCTTCATTGCGCAATTGAATAATATTCGATTCAAAAACCTTTGCTTTCTCCTCAGATTCTCTAAGCGCCTTCTCCAAACTCAGTTTCTCTTTAACCCAATCACCTAACTCTTTATTCTTCTCACCAGCAACCTTCTCCAATTCCTTAACCTTGTTTCTAAAACCCTCAATTTCCAAATCTTTCTCACCAATCTTATCCCTCAATTCCTCTTCAACCCTAATCCTCTTATTCCTCTCATCAATTTCCTTCATCTCAAGAACACCAATCCTCTTCTCTAAATCCTTTAACCTCGCCTCATTCTCGGCTTTCTCCTTCTTCAAAGATTCAACTTCATTCACCAATTTTTCAACCCTAGACTCCTTCTCTTTCAAAGCTTCCTTCAATCCATCAGATTCTTTCTTCAATTCTTCCGAAGCACTCATATCCGATATCATATCATGTTGCATCCTCGAAATTTGCGTCTCAAGATCCGCCGCCCTAGCAGCAATAACCTCCGCAGCCTTCACCGCATCTTGCGACCTTTCCACTTCCGTCAGCAACTCTTCAATCTTCTCCCTCTTTTCCTCACTCATGCTCCTCACTTCCTCGAGTTCCTCAGTCAGTTTCTTGATCTCCTCTTTCTTAGCATTGTTCTCGCTCACCAATTCGTCTCTTTCCTGCTCCAACGCTGAGATCTTCGTCACGGATTGTTCCTCGTTCTGATCGTCGACGCCGCCGTTGGAAACGCCGTCGTCCGCCATGGTTAATTCTGCGAAAGAAACAAGAATCACAAAAACAACGAAAAATATTAATCAAGAAATTAACAAATCGAAATCGGAAAATAGTAAGTAAAGAGTGAAATTAAGAGTAGTATAAACCGTGAAGAGTGTGATGCGTTAGAGTGAAGCGAGTAAATGGAAGATGAATTTTCTTGGGAAAATTGGTGGATTTTCCGGGAAAGTGATAGAGAAACGATGGCCTTAGTTTTATGAAAGGTGTAGAAATGATTAGGGTTTTGGTGTGTGCGCGTGAAAATGTATTTAACTTTTTTTTTCTTTTCTTTTTAATAGAGATAGAGATGAAAAAAATTACCGTTTTTTTATTTATGCTTTTTCAGAAAAAGGTGAAAGAAAGAGAACGAATCAACGAACGGTTCAGATTCGAAATGCTCTTATACGCGAATAGTGATGTCGTTTTCCCTCGGGTACTAGGTATTAAACCCGTGCGTTGCACGGGCTTGATTAAATTTTTTATTTTATAATTTGTTTATTGAAAAAAAGAATATGATATTCAATTGTTAAAAATTTAATATGTTTATTGATAGATAATAATTTTTTTTTCTTAAATTTTGAAGTATAGTTTAAAGTTGTGTTTGATCCTACTTTTTTAAGATGTAAAAGTTGTTTGGTATTTATAATTTTTTTTCAACTTAGTTTTGATATTTTAATAAAAATTTATCATAAATAATAGATTTATAAAAATTTTAATTTTTTAAATAATAATTTAATTTGGGAGATGTATTATATTATTTTTTGGTTTTAGAAAAAGACTTATAAAATATTTTAAAACCTGTTATTTCACAAAGTAAATATATAATACAGAGAGATATAAAAAAAATGCTTTTGACATAGATAATGTGTCGTTCACTTACATATAAAAATAAAAATAGTGGAATTTAAATAGAGATTATTAAATAACACACTTTAAAAAAAATTAAAATCAAACTACTCCTATTTTGATATGTAACATTCAAACACGATTTTAAGGAAAACAAATTAGTAATTATTCATCTTAGGGTGCGTTTGTTTTAACCTTTTTAAAAATAGATTTTTATAGTGTATAATTTTTGTGTTAAAAGTTTTTTAACAAAGAATATTTTTATAAAAATTTCAAATCGAAAATCGGTTTAAATAGTTTATCTTAAAATACCATTTTAAGTATTTCATCGTTTTGTTAGAAATTTTTTTGGATCATAAAAATCTCTAAAAAAAAAGCCATTTCAAATAGCTTTTCAGAAAGTCATTTTTTAGAGATAATTTTTTTAAAAAAATTGTGTTTTTTATTAAGTTAAAATCTCTAACATGAACATTTAAGTTATTGAATGTCAAAATCACTCTTTTAATTAATAAAAAGAAGAGTTTGAAATAATATTTACTAATTTTAATCAAGTTATCATAAAATATTTTTTTAAAAATACAAAGAATTTTTTTTTTTTGAATGTAAAACAAACGCACCCTTAATTCCTTTTTTAAATTAAAGTTTAATTTGATAACTTATATTTCCATTATTTAATCTTCATTATACATTAAGGATGCACATTATTTTGAGCATGTTTAGTGCTAAATTGAAAACAAATTTTTTATTACAGTAAAATCTTGTATAGCATGTGAAATCTATTTGAAGCGCAACAAAAACTTTCATAGGAACCGATTTGCTATACTATTATTTTTAGGAAAATAATAGACTCCACCGTCATGTCATAAACAATACATCGAAAAATTATGCTATTATTATTATTATGAAAAGCACTTTCATACCACTGAAAATTATTAAAAATATGTCACCACTTTCTTGCATGCCACTGAATATGTAATTAATATGTCACTATTTTCTTGTTGTAGCAATTAAAAATATATGGCTAATAATATTCGCCCAATGTATACAATAGATCAATAACTTGAGTTCTGATCAATCATGTCATAGTAATTAGTAACCAATGAAGAGTCAAGACATAAGGCATGCAAAAATGAAAGGAAAAAACTATACCATATAGGATTGAAAGAGTATTACTCAAGAGTTGTTTGAAGAAAGTGAGAAAGATCCAAAATCAAAATGTATATTATCGATATGTAGTAGCTATAAATAAAATCCAAATGTTTGAACGCACGGGTTGTTTTCTAGAATGCATGCACTTATATAATTTTTGGTATAATATTTTTTCATTGGTTAAAAATTTTAAATATCTTTTATAGGGACTATGAAATAGAATAATTTTGCCATTATAAAAATTCTATTAAAAACAAAATAGAAAACTTTTACGGATAAAAAAATATGATTTTGTTTTATAGGGACAAAAACCAAACCTCACTGATTTTATAAGAATGAGAAACATATTTAACCCAAATTTTTCTATTGTTTTTTTTCTATTGTGTTAAATATATTTTTCTATTGTTTAATCTTCAAAATATATATTTTTCGTTGTTAACACAATAAACCTTTTTAGATTTTTTTACTGTTTACATGATAAATTCTTTAGTTTCAAAGCAAATTATTATCACAAATGTATATAATTTCGATTATGTTCTTCATTTCTTCTCTATATATTTTAGAGGCACTATTCCCTATATCTCTATAATTTATTTTTTTATGGAAAAATAGCACACACCGATCTTTACATTTATAAACTCAAATAATATTTTATGTAAAATATAATCTTTTAAGTTCTTTTTATTTATTTTTTCTTATTTTAACATCAAATATTATAAAAGAGGGGTTAAACCAAACTTTCGAAAGAGAGATTATCATAATCTAAAATAACAAAAGACCAAATCTATTGCTAGTTAGATCTTCACTCTTTCCTATGGCTGTAGGAGTAGAACTCCACTAATAAGTGAAATCATTCAAAGACAAAGGTCAATATTATCCACGCAATGGCTGTCTACCCCGATGACATTTCTTTAAAAATAATTTTCCAAATTCAATTTAGAATATTTGAACGAAAATAGATTGATATTTTACTTCTTAATGTTCTATATTATATATTATTATCATTATATATGTAAGTATTATATTTGTAGACTTTTAAATATAAGAATAAATCCATTTTAATATATTGCAGTTTTCATTTTTTTTTAATACTATAATCGAGAGTCTTGCACTCAAAATGATATCACACATTTTTTAGTATAAGTAGCCAAGAAATTATAATTATAATTATAATTCATGTCACATATTTTCACATATTTTTTTAGTGCTAATTGAAGTAATAAAGTGAATGAAAATTATATTTTTATAGAAATAATATTACAACTAATTGGGAGTTACAAATATTAATAGGACTTTTACATGTAAGAACATCATTAATTAGAACATAGATAGATAGATTGATCGATAAATGTATATATAGAAGATAAAAAAAACATATTTTTATCATCATGATATTACGACCCAAAAATAGCATTAGTCAAAATGAAATTACAACATATATTTTTGGTGCCAATTTTCTCATTCATCATATATAATATATGTATATTGCGAAATGACGATTAAATAGTATAATAGATAAGTCTTGATAGTTTTCATTACTAATCTTCAATAGATATATTGCAAAAATGTTCACAAATTAAAATAGTCAAATGAGACCAAAAACATCAACCTCTTATAATAAAGATAAATAATACATATAATCTCCACCACTTCTCCACCATTTGTAACAAATGAGAAACATTCAAAAAAAACTTGTACCACCGTAATATTTGGAAAATGAATCAAAGGTCCCATAGTACTATTACTATTACTTTTGATAGAAAAATCACACAAATTGTTGGTTTATATATAGAGAGTGAGTAGAAAGAAAAATTGTTCAACAAAAAATGGAAATTTGGAGTAGGTGTTTAGAATAAGAAATTGAGAAGATATGAAATTGAAGGGAACTCCATAAGGTATTTATAATTGATGCAAAAGAAACAAAGAGGCAAAATATTGTAAAGAAGTATACAAAAAACCATCATCAAAAGGGGTGATCTTTCACATTTCATAACATTTTTTTTATAAGTTATTCAATTAATTAGCAAGCAAGATATTGTAAAGAAGTATACAAAAAGCCATCATTAAAAGAGCGATTTTTCACCTTTCGTAACATTTTTTCTATAAGTTATTCAACTAATTAGTAGGTGAAGAATATAATTAGTTAGTAGGTGAAGGAAACAAAAAGAATGCACATAATAATAATATATATAAAACAAATTGAATTTTGTAAAGATGACACATAAGCAATAGAGTCTTGTAAAGATGCACAATTTGGTGATATGCAAACACAAAAAATAAAGGTCATCAAATCATTTTACTTCAAAATGCTATGCATCAAAACTAAAAACAAATCTGCAAAAATAGATTCTAAGTAGATTATATCTCTTCAATCTCTCAAGAACCAAACATAAATAAATTTAAAAAAAAAAGAGAAACAGTATATTATCTCCTCTGTTACTTTCCAAAAAATTTGATTAACAAATATACAAAGGCACAATAGTCATCATCAATTCATTTTATTTAAAAATGCTATGTATCAAAACTAAAAGCAAATTTGCAAAAATAGAAAGAAATGAGTTTCAATTAAAAAATAGTATATGATCACCTTAGAATTTTTTTATTCAAGGAGTTGCCACATGCAATTTGGTGATCTGCAAACACAAAAAAAAAGGTATCAAATCATTTTATTTTAAAATGCTATGTATCAAAACTAAAAAGCAAATTTGCAAAATTAATCTGAAATGAGTTCCAATTGCAAAAATAGTATATGATCTTTGAAACCTTATATGAGCCAATTAGAGGAGTCATTGACACTCTAACTCTTCATATGGAAGCTGCTACTAAACTTTCATAAGCAAATTTGGAAAGAAAAAAAATAGAAAGAAATGAGTTTCAATTGCAAAAATAGTATATGATCACCGTAGAATATTTTTATTCAAGGAGTTGGCACAATTTGGTGATCTGCAAACACAAAAAAAAGAAGTCATCAAATCATCATTTTATTTTAAAATGCTATGTATTAAAACTAAGCAAATTTGCAAAAATAGAAAGAAATGAGTTTCAATTGCAAAAATAGCATATGATCTTTCAAGTTACAGAGTTATTATATATGAGCCAATTATTGACACTCTAACTCTTCATATGAAAGCTGTTACTAAACTTTAAAATATTAGAATTGAAAGATAACTCTTCATATCATATAGGTATAGATAGGTTAGTGTAGATAAACATTCATTAAAATATTTAATTAATGCAATAAAATAAATTTGAAGAAGAATTTTAAAGGCCAAGAAAGAAAGAAAACGTGAAGAATTTTTTTATTTAAGGAGTTATATAGTTTAATCAATAATAAGTAATTTAATTGAGGTTATTAGAAAGAGAGTACACATAAGCATGTAATGAGATATGAATATGACACATAAGTATCAACTTAAGCTTAGAAAAAAGAAAAATGGGAGGAGCTCTCTTAGGTTGACACATAAGCAAAAAATAGTTTGCTTTACATAGAGTATATAGATGACTCATATGCCGTACCGTTTTATAAACCGTTTAGAGCAAAAAAAAAATTTATTTATTTTTAATGATAATATTAATAACCGTTTAGAAAATTCTTAAAATGGAACGAATATTTTTTTCTTTAAAAAACGAAAAGAAGGAATATTTTACACATGAATGAATTTGTATACTAATTTATAATATTTCAATTACTAAGGCTATGTTTGGATTGGTGGTATATGGTGGAATGGAATGGTATGAAATAAGGTTTCATTGTTTGGGTATTTAAAAAATGAGTGGAATGAAGTGGAATATGATGGTATCAATTCCATCTCATTCCATCACATCTATTCATTTTTCTTCCCCTCCAATTTGGGGTGTATAGGATGAAATCCATCCTTTTAAATATTTAATTACCAAACCGTCCTTATTTTAATTTTACATGAAAACACACTTATTATCACTGTTTTGTGAAATCCCAGCTTTATGACTCGTTTTTTTTTTCTTCTTCTTTTCATCTTCTTCTTGAAGGATCATTTGTGTGATATATTCACCAGCTTTCATCTCTTTCTCTTTTCGTAGCATCAGTGCAACACATTATTATTTACTTTTTTTTTTACTTATTGGAATGTGGTTATTTTAATTGTTGGTGATGCAACTAATAAAAAGTTTATAAGCTATAGGCATTCTCGATTATTTTTCTTGATACAAACAGGTTCACTATTTTGAATGTTGGAATGTGTAGTTATTGTAATTTCATGTTAATAATTAAATAAATTAAAAAGTGGAAGCAGAATAACATATTTATATAAGTTATAAAACTTTAAAAAGATAGGTTGTGCTATGTATAATTTATCTTGGTGTTTTTTTATTTACTTTTTTAAAGAAATAAGATTTTAGTAATAATTTTCTCAAAAAAGATTTTAGTAATAATATTTTGTAAAAAAGACAAAATAGTAATAATATATTTTTAAATAAGGGTAAAAATAGAATGAAAAAATTATAACTTGTTCCGCTCCATCCATATTCCAAATAATATTTCATACAATATCCAAACAATGGAACGGAGTCATTGTTCCATTCCACTCCATTTTATTTCATTCCGCTTCGTTCCATTATGTTCCATCAATCCAAACATAGCCTAATGTATTTACCACATAATAGTATTATAAGTTTGTTTATCCAACTTATTTTGGACTAGGATTCTATCCTGTGATTTTTCCATCAAGTAATGATAAATCTCAATAGTTTAATTATTTTTTCAATAACTTTGACCTGATTCAATTGACTTATGAGTAATTGAATTTTTTTTTTATTGTAGAGTATTTTTCCCAATTTTTATTTGAAGTTATTATTATTATTAAAAGGATTTTGTTATAACTTACATTTAAATTTTGTAAAACTATATAATTATGTATGTAATCTCCATTTTGCTCTTACTTTATTATGTAATTTTCATTTAATTTTGGTAAGGCTTACTCCAGCCCCTTCATAATTTGTGGTTATTTATTTAACAACTAATAAGAACAAGTGACAATTCACTTGAGTTGGTCTGGTAGTATCAGCTTGAAATCTAAGAGTATGCTCATCCTTAAAGTCTTAGGTTCGATTCTCTTTGGTGTCGATTTGAATGAACTAATTTAGGGTGAGTTTGTTTTGGACTTTTTTGAAAAAAGATTTTGTAGTGTTACATAATTTTGTGTAAAAAAAATTTACAAAGAAACTTTTTATAAAAGCTTCAAATGAAAATTTGGTTTGAATAGTTATTCTTAAAATGTGATTTTAGGCATTTCATCATTTTATTGAATTTTTTTTTATCAAAATTTCGAAAAAATCATTTAATTTGAAGCTATTTCAAATAGATTTTCATAAAAATCATTTTTGAAATACAACTTTTTCAAAAAATTGTGATTTTGACTATGTTTTGTTCTTCAATAATGTATGTTTATGTTATATGATGTCAAAATTAGTGTTTCAATTTAGAAAAATGAATATAAAAAAACTTATAATATTTTGAAAAACGGTTTTACAAAATCCATTTTCAAAAATACAAAGAAAAAATCTATTTTTTTAAAGCTAAAACAAACGCACCCTTAGTTTCTTCAAAGAAAAACAAACTATTATTTTACATACATATGATTAGTTCTTATTGGTGGGAAAAACCTTAAATTTTGGTATTAAAAAATAATTTAAAATTCGATAAGAGCAATTTTTACAAAACATTTAACAATACTCCCTCCGTTTCTTTTTAATTGTCTTTTTAGAATGATAACACCAAATTAAGGAAGTGTATTTTTGCACGTTATCTTCCTATTATACCCTCGTTTTAATCCCAATAAATTCCTATTTTTTTGTCCACACTTTCTCTTTCCAATAAATTTAATATATTATATACAAAAAAAAAACAAAATGTAATATGTTATGTACCAACAAAAAAAAATTAAAAAAAAGATTTAGTTTTCCAAATATATAGCATTAATTGGTTTTATGGAAAATATAAGAGCAATTAACAAAGGGTATAATTGACAAATCATACCCATAAAATATAAAAAGGACAATTAAATAGAAACGCTAAATAAGATAATAAAAGACAATTAAAAAGAAACGGAGGGAGTATTTGATTTTGTACGATTTTCAATTTTTTAAGTTCCCACATGTCATTTACATTATTAGAAGAATCCTATTTATAAACAAATATAACATATCAATGCTAATGGACCTCCTTCTAAGTAGTTTATCTAAATTCTTCAAGTGCTTTTCATATGATCCGAATTGGACCTCAATTATCTTGATTGATCTTAATAAGTGGTAGATATACCAGCAATCACTTTAACACTTAAGTGAATAAATGAATGAGGAGAGCAAGAGATAGAGGAACAATGCATACTTTTTTAGAAGGGCATCTCTATGTATGATTGACGAGATGTGACTTTTTCTGATGAAAATTTCTCTTCCGACTCCCTATGGTTCTTTTATACCCCCCTAACCGCGACAGACTGAAGCTATAACCTGCGTCATGGTTCGCAGAAACCACGACAATTATTGCCAAAAGTATACCGTTTTGTGGGCCAAAATTGGATTTAAAGGGGGTATAAAAGAAACACGGGGTCGGAAGAGAAATTTTCTTTTCTGATAGGGATTCCACAATCTTAAATGGACCCAAAAGTTGGGCTCTCATTTGGGTTAGTCAGATTTTGACCCATGACTTAGTCCAAATTTCCAAAAGACTATTAATTCTCCAAAAAAAAAAAGTTGATGATACAAGAGTCCTTTTACACATGAAACTTAAAGAAAATATAGGCTTGTTTAATTTTTACGACTAATTTTTTTTTTATTATACATGGATGAAAAACAAATGAACAATAAGTTGCACAGCTAATTCTTTCTAGTTCTGAAAAATAAAATAGAACCGTTAATGGCTCATTCTGAATCGAACATGTATAATTTTGTGGACCGTTTACGTGGTTTTGAACTAAAACTACCTTTACAAAAGCTTGAATTGTATTTCTTTTTAACTTAACTAGTTCTTTGTGAATCAAATTGCACCAAATTACTATCATTATGTGATAATTAATTAGGATTGTTGAAAATAAATAAACAATAGAATCAAATCAAATATTAGAAATGCTTAAAAAATTTAAAAGACCAAACCGTCAAATCAAACCGCACAAAAAAGAATCAAACTATGAGGAATAACTCACGAACTGAATTGAACCGAACTAGTTCAATCCATAAACTATTAGTCACAATTCATTTATATTTTTATCAGTTTAGGTTTTGGATAATTTTCAAGAGTCCTAGTAATGCTTAGTGAGTATTACTACTTACTATTAAGTGAATTTATGAGTTGTGACTAGTAATGAGGCTGCATCAAACTATATGATGAGATATGATTCTCCAAAATTAATGGAAACTGTGAAAACCACTTACTGGCACTGTTCCAGCTAGCTAGAAAAAAAAGTTTGCAAGCTGTTATGGATATGTTATTCCGCAAAGTGTGCTGAAATTAGATTGCCAGGGTGTTGTATTGGCTATGCTATGCTATGCTATATCCAATTCTCCATAATAACAGTATTGTGACTGTTGTACTAATACATTGTTCAGACCTACCTAGCTGTGTTCTATCATTCTATTCTATCTTACTATCTTATAGTACTATATTTAATTTCATTCATTAAGAATTCAGAATTCAGAATCAGAAGGATGTTATGTTATGTTATTATGTTATGCTCTAAATTAATTACTTTCATCTCTTTACTATTAATTTTATTTATTAGTATTAGTTCTTTTTTGTACTTCCTATTTTGCTTTTTTTACAATTTTAGTTAATTCTCCTCGGATAACAAATAAGGTATAGCTTGTTTATAGCTTAATAGGTTCTCTTTGCTATTCATATCCTTAATGTGTGACTGTGTCAGCAGAGAATTTATGCACTGTGTTTTAATGCTCTCTTGTCAAATTTGTGACACTCTTCTCATTTACTATCAATTTTGAATTACACACACAGTTCACTCAAAATCATTTTGATGAGGGATTTGAATTTGGTGCTGCAATTTCAAGTTTGTGGTTACCGATGTAAACAGTCTAATCTTAAATCAATGATTTTGATTGTTTATAATTAATTTACTAATTGTGCACTTTGAGATGTCTGATTTCTAATTAACGAATAAAATGTAAAATTGTGTTATCACGTCACGTGTGTTTTTTACCACAAGCTATTTGGGTCCGTCCCAATGAATATTTTGAGAAAAAACTTTACCACTATATATAGTTCTATACGGTTAAAGATATTTCTCTATATGAATATACCAAAAAGAGAAACACACAAACAACATAAGATATTCCATAGTTGCGCATAAAGATTCTATTCATACCAAAATAGAAATAGAAATTTGAATTCTCTACGTTTGATTTTTCCTACATTTTGTGTCGTAAGATGCTAGGTCAAGTCTCATATGAGCACAACCCTCGTATAGGAAGATGCCGGGTAAAGTCCCATAATGAGCGCAACCCTCATATAGGCAAAAGTTTGTCAAGAGAGAAAATGTTGAATCTCTGTATATTGTAAAAACAAAATTACCTTAAATTTTATCTAAATAAATGTAGTAAATGTAGAAATTTCTAACTTTCGAAAATCCAAATTAGAGAAATACTGAAATTGTAACATACTATTACTAGCCACCGATCATCCATAGGTTAGTAAAAAGATCTTGTCATCTTTCCGGTGTATCATAAGTCTGACAAATTAATTATGATACCAAACATGTACTAAATTATCTAGATAAAAATCTAAAATGCCAAGAAATCATGTAAACTTTATAACTCTTCAAGATGATTGCCCTCTCATCTATGTTTTTTTTCCTATAGTATAGAGCATCCCAAGTCCAAGTTATAGTGATAGTAGTGGCTAACAGCCAAAAAGTCAAACAACCCTATTCCAAAATCACCACCAAAACAAAGTTTTCACCAACATAAAAAATAAAGAGAAAGTGACCAATGACAACATGTGTGAGTAATGTATATGCCATGTTACTTTTGAAAATGTGTCTGATCTCAATCCAGATTTTTGGATCCAATTGGCTGGCCCACCACACCAAAGATGAAAAAACTCCACCAAAGCCCACATACATCAGCAACAACAGAGGACACACATAATAACACCATATGAACTTTCATCCATTTTAACTTCACTCCAAATATCACAAAATTGATTCTTATAAAAATTTCCTAAATTTCCTAACTACAATTGTATGTTGCAATACCATATTACCAACTCAAACCTCTTTCTGCCTAGACAAACAAGATAAACTATCAAGAAACATAAATATAAATTCACAAAAACAAATTAATTAAAATTAAAAACTTGAAAAAAAAAAATTAACCGGAATTTACTTACCTACTAACCGAACTACAAATTATCAGAGTCTCTATCTTCGATAACAAGAGAGTTAAAGACCCAAAAGGAAAAAAAATCAAAACTTGAAGAAAAAAATCATAAAATAAAATAAATAAAAAATCTAAGAAATGGGAAATATTTTCCTTGATCCCAATTAACTAAAAGTACAACAACAAAAAAAACCCAAATAAAAAAAAATAAAAAATTCTAAATAAACTAATGGGTTTGTAGAAAAATAAAATTAAAAACCCAAAAGAACCTCTTTCTAACCTAAGGAATTTAATTCCATTACGATGGATTGATGATGAAGATTTTGATTTTGAAATTAAATGAATCATATCAACCTCCAAGTTTAGTCTTATCTTTCTCCAACTTTTCAAAGAAACCAGTAAGAGCTTTCAAAGCTTTGACTTGATATTGTAAAGCAATAATATAGCCAGCAGTTTCATCAAAAAGTTTGTCCACACCAAAAGACTCACCATTTGGTACAATCTTTTGCAATGCATGAATCTTTCTCTCTATCTCTTCTCTATCATCACCACCACCTTCTTCATTTTCTTCATCTTCTTCTTTCTCCTCAGCATCTTCCTTTATCAACATCATCTCCTTACTACCACTGTCTCTGCACCGTCTTCCGCTTCGCCGAAAGACATGCAGAGACTTTTGAGTGGTAGTAGCAGCAGTAGTAGTATTAGTAGTGTTCATATTTTGGATGAGAAATGCTGGTATGGTTCTGTTTCTCTCTGTTTCCATGTTTTCTTCTTCCATGGATTGATGTGTATATAATATATAATATAGTATATAGTATATATAATGTAACAAAAAAGAAAGAAAGAGAGAGATAATAATATTGAGAGTGTTATGTTACTTAATTATGAATGAATGAATATAGGGAGTTATATGATATGAATGAGGGAGAGAGGGAAGATGTTAAATTATTGTTGAGGTCTAGAAATGTCAATGCCAACGAAGCTGGTCCCACTGGTTTTGGACACATAATATATACAACAATACAAAGAAGAAACCCCAAGGCTTTTTTGGATTAATTGGAGTTATGTGTGTGTGATATCATATATTTATGGGCTATTATTTTTAAGAATTTTTTTTTCTGCTGTTGTGAACCGTTCAATCTGAATCAACGGATAAGATTATTTAATTGTAGTTTTAATCTGAACCGTTCGATCTTAATTCTAATAGCTATAATCAATAACGTTGCGAAATTATGGGAAACTGTTATCGCGGGCAATCTTGTTCTTACTTTCATGCTCCACAACAAGAGTGTCTTCACTTTTTTTCAACTTTTTTGCTTTGTAAAAATTTTGTTATTTGTAAAAATGATAATAATAATAATAATAATCAAAATGCAATTGAAGCACATGCTTAGAAAACTAGCAATACTAGGTTTTTGTTTTGTTGACAACAGCTATTTTAGATGCTGTTATATGTATGCTGTCAAAAAAGATGTTACTATAGGTTAACAGTTTCACAATGCATTTATAAATTATGGATCGGTTTGGTTCGGTTTGGATTGGTTTTGAAAAATCAATCCAAAATCCGATCCAGCGGTTTTCACAAAAAGACATCCAAAGACATCCAAAAATATTCGGTTTTTTGCGGTTTTCGGTTTTTTTGGATCGGTTTGCGGTTTTATTTTGGATTGGTTTGGATTTGAGCACCCCTAAATGGTGGACTTCTTCATTTTATATATTACAAATAGATTTTGAAGGTTGAGTGGGAAAATTCAAAGTTTACAATGGTATATAAGAAGTTCATCTGTTATTGGGACCCTTAAATCATGTACTAGTAGATATTCAATCTTAAATGTAAATAAATGCTAAAAAGTCTCACATTTATGAAATGGATTGACAATATACTTTAAATCAATGGACGAAACGCAAAAAACATTTATGAAATCAATAATATTCATCATTTCATCTACTTAATAAACTATAAAATCGATATTTTATTTATTATATATTTCATTAATCTGTTTGTTGATTACATTTTATTTCCAAAATTACGATACCCAGATAAATTTCAATTTTTTTTTGGTTTTTTTACCACCAGTTTAATCTGTTTCGGGGGTCAATTTTGGTATCAAGTGGTTTCAGCCCCCTCCCGATCGCAGTTGGGGGATCGAACCGCGGTCCTTCCTATCAAGTTCAGCATCAATCACCACTGAACCAACTAACGATTGGTATAAATTTCAACTTTCTATATGATATTTCTATATGATATTTATGGTCATTTAAACACATGCACTAAAACTCAATAAATATTCAGTCATTAGATTGTAAGGATCCTTAGCTAGTAAGAATAAGATTGAATCAAATGTAGAATCAAAGATATGGAGAGGTAATAAAAGTGAAAGTATATAATAAAGTTTATAAAATCTAATCTAACTGAAAAATGTAACCCCGTTAGTACTAAGTTGTGAGCTGTGGAGAGTTGAGATGTGAGGGCATAAAAAATGGTCCCACAAAACACAAAACACAAAACACAAAACACAAAACAAAAGGGAGAAAGCACATGTGCTCACATGAATTCCTTGAACCTAACACCCACCCATGTGCTCCTCCACTCTCTTCATCTCTTTCATATCTATAAATAAAAAAATTTAATTAAATTATATAATGTGCTAGCTTAGCTATATGATTTTTGTCATGAATGAAATTGTTTTAAAAGAAGCTTAGTTAGCTACATGATATGATATGCATCACCATCCTTCGCATGAGTGCCACGTGTTGACTTTCTAGTGACCCCACCTTGAGCCCCACAAAACCCTCCCTAACCCTTTTAGGCCAAATTAATCATGTAACAATGCAACAATCATATCTAACCCTACCCATATCAAATTAACAACTTGGGAGATTAAGGAAATCAAATACCCTTTACATAAGTAATTTAGGTCAAGTTGGTTTTATAAATAAGGAAGGTGAGGTCTCATTTATAACTGTCATATACAAATTCATGTTACTCACATACTTAAAAGTGAAAACCAAAGCATCATGGGTCATGACTTATGACTATGGTAAATTGGTAATGTACATTATTTGTTAGAGGATTCTTTATATAGAATCAATAATTTGAATTGCATGAAAAATTCGATTTAATTGAGAGACATCACAATTATACGTTATTGCCTACATTTTGCAAACTCGTAATCATGGTTATACTATACGTATGTGCTAGTAAATTCAAAACACTACTATTGCTAATGAGTGCAAGATCAAGACTAAAATAATGGTTAGAATTTAAAATTTGTGCAATATTGTAAATAAAGTCCACTTATGTAACAACATAACCCAATTAGTATAATGTTATGGTACCAAAATTAAAAGTTCCATATTATTTGAAAAAAATTAGGTTGTCGAAATTATAAATTTAACGTCTTAAAATTTGAGATTAAAACGTAGTATGACTCGTTTATATGAAATGGTTGTTCTTAACTAAATGTAGATGATTTTTTAGATTTTCTTTATAAGTTTTACATCAATTGTCAAATAATATAGGTATATATATATATATATATATATATATATATATATATATATATATATATATATATATATATATATATATATATTTGTAAGTGAAGATAATTCTTACTTATCCATCAGGTTTTTTAGGGTCAAGTTAGATCTTATATCCAATTATAAAATGATATTAAAACTTCTTCTACAATCTACATTGCAAGATTACGGCTATCAAATTTTTTATCAGGTCATCCACCATTTTTCTGTATACCAAACCTAATGTAGTTGTTAACTTTGCTTGATGATATAAATATACACTCCCTCCGATCTTATCTATAAGCAAATATCACTTTTTGGATACATTGAATAACTAATATATCTAGTCTAAAAAGTGGACTAGATATATTAGTTATTCAATATATCTAAAAAGTAAGATTTGTATATATATTTATAAATGAAAATACCTTTCTTATTGAACTTAATTTTGTAAGGATGAGATCTAATATCAAAATCTAAGATACTCAAGTCAGTAAGTCACTTCACTCCACTACTAGTAGTAGTTACTTAGTAACTAACTTGGTTCCTAGAGATTGGAGTGAGTGAGCAGCCTAGCCTAGGTGGTAGTGATGGTGGCCCTGAGTGAGTGTGGTGGATAATCAGATCGGGAGGTGGTGTTGTTTCCAAGAAGGAAACCAATCGGCGGATTGGGTCATTGGGATTGTATTTCACAGATTTTGTTGTGTTGGGCATATGGGACTCCATGTGCTCAGTCCCACTCCTATCCCTTTCTTTTTGTCACATTCACACACCACATTACATTACACTCCCCCTAACTTTTTATTTATTACTATTTTTTAATCTAACATTAACTAGTGTTTTCGCATCATAAGTTAAAGATATTTAAAAATATTTTGATAAGGTAAAATTAGACACACTTATATCTTAACCAAAAGTTTAACTATGATTTGTGATTTAGATATGCAATAATATTAAAATTCTTAAAGAGAAATTCTTGTCTATTTAAATTTCACAAAACTCGAATTATTTATCTTTACAATTGTATGTAGAGGATATCGGATTTACTCAAAAAACTCAAAAATAATATAATCATCTTTAGAATTTATGTAATCAATACATTTTAAAATTTAAAAATATTATTTTTAAAATAATTTTTTTACTTATTTTTATCTCTTAATTAGTATCACAAGAGCACTAATAAACCTGATATTTATTTATTTAATTAAACCATTCATTTTACTTCCCAATATTACTCGTTTATTTTATATTTTTACGTAGTAACTAATTGGGATCCGTACCACCATTTCTTGTACGAAATTGAATCAAATTCTTATACTATTATATATGGGATTTTTAATTATATACTCCTATAATTGAAGAAATAGCTTATATACTAATATTATATTATAATATATCTAATCTAATTTCAAATGTGTGGACATCCATTCTACCTGAGTGTGTAGTGCATCTTCACATTTTAGACCAAACCTTGTTCTAATCTTCATCTTTTGATCTTTTCTATTGTTTGGACATATCAATATATCATACAAAAAATATTTTCCATTTCTCACATGGTAGGCCTCTCTAGTAATGCATAATGACATTTTCTATTTTTTTTCTCCCCACCACATAAAAAACAAAATTAATACTTCTAATTATGATTTATTAATATTGAATAACTTGCTTAATCACAAAGTAATTGATGACAACTCAACATTAATTAGAGAAAATTAATTATGTAACTAGTCATGATCTCATGTCACACTATAAATATATGTTCAAATATAAGAAAAGGAGATATTTGTAATTGTCTGAAACAATATATAAAATTCTGCATATGATTTATATAAAATAAATTGAAAAACCAAAGCATGCAACTAGCAGGTGAAGAATATTCATATATACTTGTCCGTGTAGATGAAGGAAAGAGTATTTTCTAACCTGTTTAACTTAATGTTCAGCACATGAACTGACCAAAAGTTTTTAATCTGTGAGCCCCGCTGTCTGCAGTTTGCAGCTATGGTGCTTGCATATGCACTAAATGCCAAAAAATATCAACAAAAAATTAACCTTATTCAAATGCATTATACTATTACTATAATATCAATCTCAAATATATGTTACAACATTAACAAAGTTGTTAATTAGACTGAATTTGTTTATAAACTTTAGTTAAGGTTAAATCAATCAGAAATATATGAATCGGTCTTTATATATTTTTCTTGTTGAAAGTTTATTTTTTCTTAGAATCGGAGAGTTAACACAAAATAAAATCGTATTTAATTTCAACATTAGTATATGCTTACTTTATTTATATATCTATTACATTAATGCAATGCATGTTAGAGCTAGCCAAACATCACGTGGCTTTTGAAGCTATATACATTTTTTTTTTTATATTATGTGAGTTGCAATACTAGGCCGGCTTGGGTATACAAAACATGATTTCCTACCTCATATAATGTGGTAGGAGTAGTGTCTCTTTGCATTATAGTTTCTATAGTGATGATGAATTTAGTGCCATTAATATGAGAATCTATTTTAAAAGCTAAAGTACTTAATTGTAACCCTTGTGACATTTTGAAAGCCACCCTCTACATAGAAGTTAATCATATATCTAGTACTATGTGACTTGTGACATCAATCCTCCACATGGTAAAGCCAATATAATGTGGTTCAAAGTTGGATTATGAATATTTCTCGATTTAAATTGTTCGATCAAAATTTGATAACTCGTGCTTTGATTTTTGATTTGAACTTTAACTTGAACTTAGAAAGTTAGAATATTAAAAATATGAATTGTCCGATTTTTAATCAATTGTTCAAATTGTGCGCCTACATAAGATACCTGATTTCTTGACATCAGAGAATTCAGATGAGACTCCACTAAATTAAGTGATGTCATATTTGATCAAGTGCTACCACTATTATTTGAAGTTAGACTCCACTAAAATAATAGAGCAAAACATCTATTTCTTCAAATATTTATTTTTAGTAGAAGGAAATCATATAAGGATACTCAGTATAGATATTGGTTGAAATGAAAATAATCACACTAAACAAATTTTACCTACAATAACAGAATACTAATCCTGTTAATTCTCCCTCTGTGATACTTTATAGCATTATTAGTCAACACCAAAAACCTATTTAAAGGACAAAATATTATTGTTATGTGGGTGAATAAAAAAAATTGTAGAACATATTGAAGAAACTTGTGAGGAGTATATTTTCTTTGAATGGACATTCTCAAAACAGGATAAGAAAACCATGATTAGTAAAACAAAAACTCTTTTATACATAAAACATAAAAAATATGTATGAATCTGATTTTGCAAAATCGGATGAATATAGGAGTTTTTAAAATATCTAGGTATCACCCTATATATAAGCATATAAAATGACTCTTCTGTTTCTTCTAAATCTAATAATGGTTTTAAACTCTTTTGGAGTAGATAGCTGGACTTAATCAGCTACAAAGTTCAAATTATTTGGGAAAAAACATAAATTGAAAAGATTAAATATTACAATCCACCATAAACAATAAACTAATTTACAGTTCTTATGTGACAAAAAGTGAATAATCATATCAATGTCAAAGCCAAAGAGATGGAATCTGGGTTGTGTGCAGTCACAGACGCAGCCAACCACATTTGGAATGTCTAATCAGATTTCAAACTCACATTGTAGATTTGAAAAATATAAAGTCATGACATTGAAATATGGACCGCCCTATCTTGATTAGATGGTTTAGATGTGGCTGACTGCGTAACCGCACGCAATCCAAATCCATAGAGAAGAGGTAAAAGAAGACTATGGATTGAATATAGAACTACAGTTTATTGATAGCTGTAACCAAAACTTTACAGTATATGACAAGAAAAAGCTGGCTCTTTAAGGGGAAGCACTAATCCATGTCATTTTTACACAGATCACCACCAGAGAGTAACACCTTGTCCACTACAAACAGCCTTTGTTTTTTTCCCTCCAGAGGAATTTCTCCATCTGGCCAAACTATTCACAAAAGAACCATTTAGAACATCCTTGTCATCAACAGGTCCATCCTTTCAATATGAGCATCAAGTTTGTGTCAATGTCGATGGCTATTCAATCATCTTGTTCTGTCTTTGTTCGGTCTTTCCTCGTTTCGGATGGTATCAATACTTATGGTTAAACTTGATGCTACTTCGGCCTTGATTCAACACCGTTGGGTATGTTTTGCCTATAAAGATACATTACATCCTTGTCAGCTTCTGTCGTTGACCAAGGTAAAAGTTGGATTCTCGCAGTCACAGATTTCAACTATTGGATGAAGATCGGACGGCTCCTATTCTGAGATGAATTTAAGGATGTTTTGTTGAAGTCAGAATACGAGTCTTCTGATCTCCTTACTACAGGAAATTCGGATCAACCGAGCTAGATATTGAAACATAACATACAACTACCGTAAACTTTATGTTTTTTACAAATAGATACCTTCAACTTTCACTTCATCTCAATTAGTAATACCAAAACTCTTACTATTGTTACAATTGATAATTTGTGTAGTGTGATAAAGAAAACAATCTCAGTATTCCACCAGTTTCACTTTGTTGTCTTTGTTCGCATTCACTATCACCGATCATATACATATAAACTTCTCCACATACAATTCTTGAGCTGAAGTGAAAGTTAAGCGTGTCTATTTACCAAAAATCATAAAATTTAAGGTAGTTGTATACACTTTTTCCCTAGGTATTTGACAATAATATGCACAGGGGATAGATTAAGAAGGAAGAAAATAACCTCTTATTGATGTTCTGGAATCATATGAATCATTGACAATACTCCCATGCTCATATTTAACAACTGGCCTAACAACTTTACCAGGTGTTTCTGAAAAGAGAGGTGTTTAGAGTACTGATTATTGATAATGCACAAATAATGAACAAACTATGATGAAGATGTCGATCACATATTCACATACCCAGTGGAATTATTTGCAGTCCTCGAATGCTGCTGGATTCCATATATTTAGTATTATATTCCTCAGTTGTTTGCCGGTTTTTGCTGGAAGCAATATTCGACTGCTCTTTTTGGGGTATCATATTTGAATGTACGATTGTTGATCTGTCAATATAATTCAAAAAAGAAAAAAGAATCAGTACAATACTAAAATATAATCTAATTATGATCCTTGTGAATTGAAACAGCTGTAACACACTTGAAAGCAAATGCAGCCATATTTTAGTTGATTTCATCTCAGGCCATGTCTAAACATTGAGAGAGAAGCTAAACAAAATGGTTGAGAAATAACTTAAACTAATTTACCAATTATGAAGGTATATACCAGCTTTTTAAACATCGATATACTCTTGTCAAAAAAAAAAACATCGATATACTCATGCATGTTATATGTAGATTCATACACACTTCATTTGGCATTTTACATTTTTTTTTGTAAATTAATAACAGCATTGCCGATAAAAACAAACGTTCAAAAGATTAAATCAGAACTAATTTGCATCACAGTAGTCAGATGCATGTACCAGTTCGTTGCTGCATATGCATAATCTTAATGCATCTCAAATGAATATATTCAACATATGTCATTGTTGAAAGTCCCATATTGGATGAGATATGACTTGAAAATGAGTTTATAAGTGGGAGATGTCCCTCACCTTATAAGCTAGTTTTGTAAGGGTTAAGTTAGGCTCAATCCAAATTCTAAAACATGATATCACAGCCTATCCAAGATTTGTTGAGCTATCTGCTATCAGGTCACTCTACAGATGTCAAATCCTGGACGTGATGAGGGTGTGTTGATTGAGAGTCCCTTATAAACTGGTTTTGTAAAGGTTGAGTTAGGCACAACCCAAATTCTAAGAATTAATATCATTCCTATGTAAAATATAATGATAATACAACTAAAGTACCTTGTACCCTTTAGTCAATCACAATTGATTACAACTAATGACAAGTGAAATCCAATTATTTGACACTTCATTAATAAATTACCTGGGAAGCGATGCATGTTTTCTTTCAAGTGGCACAACGGGATCACTTTTACCACCAGTTTCCTCAAGATGAGTGAATTGCTTGTCAAATTGATCAACAGCACTAAAAAGAATATGACCAACAAAAAGTACGGAGAGAGTAAGACTGCGTAAACATATGAAAAAAATATTTAGGGAAAAAAGACAAGTAGTTGAAAATAAGCCGGAAAAAACCTTGGATAAAGAAAATTAGTTCTCTCAGTTCCATTTAGTTGAGGATGGTACTCTAGAATCTCATGGAAAATCAAGTCTCGGATTTCTCCCTTTGTTACTCTTCTCTTTTCAAATTCAAACTCCATTTGTGTAATGGGCTCGCAGGATGGTTCTCTTTCAATTTTTGCAAGTCCCTTGAAGTAAGGATCAGCTAAAGCCTGGCAACACCAAATCATTTCAAATTATTGAACAAGATGTTAACATATTCGTATATCAAAATACTTGCTCTAGGATTTATTACACCTTCTATTGTCCAAAGGAAAAAAAAACATAAGCTATTAAGCTCAAGAAGCAGTTACAGTGTTGTCAATGGCAAATTGCAAAATATTGCGATTTGTTCAAATTCAACTAGGCCACAGTGCTATAGCACTGCGATAGCCGCAATTTAACAGCACTTTGTACTAAACTGCTTATGGCAGAACAATAGCAAAGTTCCACTATTTTATAGCTGTTATTTGATAACACTGAGCAGTTAATTATATGACTAAAACAATTGTTAATACTACACTTAAGGAAAGAGCACAAATAACAAACCTCTTCAGCAGTAGGCCGGTCTTTTGGATCAAAGGCGAGCAACCTTTCCAGTAGTCGTAGTGATAAAGGATCTGCATTAGGAAATTTTTGTGCAAATGGTATAGGTTGCTTTTTCCTCATACTAGTTAGGTATCTCCTTGCTTTATCATTGCGTACCTGCATACAATTCGAAGATTGTCACCTAACAAAGCATAAGCAATACAGATAACATTCTCTCTATAAAAGAAAAAGAAATTACCCGAGATATAGTATCCATTGAGGGGGTCCCAAGCAGATCTGTGATCAGATCCAACTGATGTACAACACTTTTTCCGGGGAAAAGTGGTTTTCCTATCAATACTTCAGCAAAGATGCATCCTATACTCCAAATATCAATTGCCGGCGTATACTACAGTCAACAACTTAGTGTTAGCTCATCAGCACAGAAATAAGTATAACTAGTGGAATTTTAGTCAGCAATCCAGGTCATCGTTTAGCTATTGCCAGCGTATTATGGATTGATATGCAATTCTACACATGAAGCTAATAATCATGTATTAGACGCCAGTTTGAATTGACTTATTTGAGCTTATCTACAGGCATAATAAGCATAGCTTATAGAATCAACATGGCATGTTCATAGGTTGTTTTCAGCTTATTTTCATAAGTTGTCTAGGATAAAATTTTGAAAATTGTCTATGACTCTATTTTAATCATTTATTACAGGAAAATAACTTACACATAAACACTTATATGATAAGTGTCTATGATATAAGCGCTTAATTAAGTTGTTTATCCAAACGGTGTATGTGTGTGGTATGCATATTTAAGTTCCCACCCGCTTATGTAATTTCTGAAAGAATCTTGAAGAAGCCATACCTTTGAGTAAAATGATCCACAGAGCTCGGGTGCTCTATACCACCTTGTAGCAACATAGTCCTGTAGAAGAATAATTGATAAGCAAGAAAACATCAGAACCTACTTTACCTAAGCTTTTGCCAGAGTCACACACACAGCTGGGAAAAAAGATAGGATGATAATATTTGAATGGAATACCGTCCAAAATACAGTTGTTGGAGTGTCACTGAAAGCAACTCTAGCTAACCCAAAATCACAGATTTTAAGTTTACAGTTTGCATTGGCCAGTATATTCTTTGGCTTCAAGTCTCGATGATAGACATTTGCTGTAATAAGTATTAGATGAACCATATTGACATCAATGCTAGAAAACTCATGTTGGTAAACATAATAGAATACAAAAGGAAAACTGAACCAGAAAATGTTTTTGCAAAACCCAAAAAAGTACTACGGAAATTTACAAAGATCCGAGAACAAAAAAGGGAATGAATGCAATAGTTAAGGTAGATAAAATACAAAATCCTAACATTTTCATGAAGAGAAATGCTGACGAACGATGCAGTTTCAAATTCAATTATGATTTATGAAAGCAATAAACATAGCATACAACCACATTAGCAACACGGTGCGGATTCAGATGAAGCTATAAGATCGTTTGGTGGTTTTGAGCAATTAACATAGGAATTTGAGAGATAAGGTGATTTCTGTTTGAATCCCCCCATAACATTACTAACAACTATTTAATATTTTCCATTAAATAATTGTGACTGCGTGGCGATTAGATATTGAAAAATACCGGTGTGAATATACTTCAATGCTCGAAGTAACTGATAAAGAAAAAACTGATAGTGCTCTTTTGTTAAGTCGGCATTGGCTTTAATGACTTGATGCAGATCAGATTCCAAAAGCTCAAAAACAACATAAATATCTTTGAACTCTCTGCTTGAAGGAGGCAACATAATGTGCTTAATTTCAACAATATCGGGATGTCGAAGAAGTCTGAGCAACTTTATCTCACGAAGAATACGTGCAGCGTCGGATATGTGCTCAAAGATACCGTGAACCTTTTTAATTGCAACTTTTTCACCAGTATGAGTATCAACAGCTGAACAAACAACACCATAACTACCTTTCCCAATTACTTCTTGAATTTTATACCGGTTGGCATCGCCATAATCCGAGAAAAAGTCCATGTCCAGTGATTTCTGTACGAAAGAAATTAAAACGATTTTCATAAAGCAAAACCAGGCAAGCCTACATTCGATTGTCTTAAAATGTACATAAATCAAGCTAAACCACAAGAGAATCATAGACTCAAAGAAAAAGGATGGATTAAATTTGCAGGAACCAAACCATGTCGTGTCGGCATAGATTGTACTAAAACAAGCAAAATATTAAACATAAGAGGCATTGTCACCAAAACATATAAAATCTTCATTTCAAGACCAAAAAAACTTTTTACCTTCTCCAATTTACAGTTTCTTCTCATTCCCATGAACACCTCACAAATATGTTTTTGAAATAGTCAACCATGTAGGATGCATCTAACTAATGCTTGTAAAGTACATCTCAGAAAACGTAACTAAGAAAAGAAAGAGAAAAAAAGTACTACTTAAAGGGTAGATTAAGATGAAGATAAACTACCCTAACAAAAAAAAAATGCCACCTAACAAGTCAAAGGAGGAAGCGTGCAAAATTCATCAAATGATAGTATCTATGACCCCAAAAAATTTGCTGAAAAAAATAAGATCTTGTCAACTATGCTGTTATCATCCTTCATAAGTACAAAAACGTGTGACAAACAATTATATCACGTGACAAAACAAAAAACCAACTCATTTCATAGAATTGAATGAATGAAAACACTATGAAGCAACCACCAACAAAAAACAAAAATAACATTTTTCCTATCACAAAAGAATTCAGTTAATTTTACCTTTTTCACAAAAGGGTACCTTGTTAACTTCATAAATTCATAATTCACTCACATAAAAAGGAAAAAACAAATTGAAAAATCATTTTTTTATATAAACAAAGAATGAAGGACTTTTGTCAAACAATTAGAGTGCTTTAAATAGGGTTTGGAAATTAAATTCAGAACAAAAAAGTCTACCTTTCCTTTATGCATTTCTTAGGCAACACCTACAACAATAAAATCTTCACACAAAAAAAGTCTTATCAATTTCACAACAAACTCAACCAATCAAAAGCTACCAAATTAACCCTTTAAGGAACAAATGATCCAAAAGAAACCCCACAAGCACTCTTCTTAGAATTCCAACACCAACCGCAACAAACTGCAGAAATAGTCACAACCCACAATTTTGAATGGATAAAGCTCCAATCTTGTGATAAAAGCTCACTCATACTCTTTCCCAAGTGTACCAACCAAGCTTGTGCCAAAAAGCACGTTTGTTTATGTTACAGATTATGAGGCAAAAGTGTACTGATACTGAATTATGAAAAAATTTGAGAGCTTTTTTAGGAATCAGAATGATTGTTTGATAGATACTTGTATATGGGATTCTTTTTCTTTTGTTTTCTTTTGCTGAAGTTGATATAAGATTCTTAATACTATAGTATATACTACTACTAGTCCATAGTAGTAATGTGTTATTTTATTTTGTGAAAGGGTAGGGGTATTTTTGTCAATTCATTTGACCACAATTTTTACATTGTTTTAAATTGAAAACTATGAAAAACTATGTGATTTTCTATGCACAATATTTCAATATTTCTACGTAACGGAGACATATATTCGATCTTTTGGAACTATGATCGGATAGATTGAAACTACTTTATGTCAGAACTGATCTTAAATGAGATTAAATTGATAATGAAAAAAAAAATGGAGATATATATTATTTGTATTGGATACTATACTTTGCAGATATTTAGGGATGTGAATCCTATAAATAATTACTTTTTAAATTTTAAGATATTTTATGAGATATTTATAAGATACTTGCATATATATTCGTGTATGTATCTTAAAAAACATGCAGCATATAAAAAATGTGAAATAATTAAGTTATGAGAATCAAGTGGAGAGGTACATAATCTGATCTCATTCAAGATGGAGGGAGACTTCATGATTTAACTTAGTGAGATTTTTTGTGTTTTATGGATGATAGTAACAAGGGAGAAAAGAATTAATTGATCAGCAATAAATAAAACTTATTTTGAGTTTCTAGATTAGATATATCATTTTTTTAATATATTAAAAAAATCAAATTTACTTAATTATAATAGTGACTAAATAAAATATTTGAACTCTTACAATTTATACAAAATTTTACACTTTGTATTTTTTGTTTAACCAACTGTGGATTTACAATAATCAATTATTAGAAATTATTATTAATATAAATTACAGTATTAATTATGGTCAATTTTTTTTTGACTAATTGTAGATAAATTATTTAATTGGACTTTTTGTTTTAAATGGATTGTGATGAATTGAGTCATTTAATTAAGTCCAATGAAATTAAAGAGCGTTGTCCTCTATCAGTTTAGCTATATAATTGTCATCACATAATATAAGGTGAAAACCTCCAAAGCGCTATACAGTGATAAAAGTAGTTCAGTATCTCATGCTCGATGCTTTCTCTAGTTGTCTCTAAAACTCAAAAGTTATGTTTTTCATAATCTATTTATTATTATTGTAGAAATGTCGTAACTTGTATCTATCATCCATGGCTTATTTATGTTGAAATTCCAACAATTTTATCTCAAATACTCCCAATGTACATGTTATAAAAGCAAAAGACACTTTTTAGGTTCATTTTAATTATACAATAAATTTAAAAGATATCTTTTGCTTATAATATATATAACGGTGAGAGTATTATTTTTTGTAAAGTGTGAATATATATTAATGAAGAATGATTAATGCCTATTTCTTTCAAGTATTTTATTATGAAAAATTTGTTCACTATCTTAGCCGTATCGGACTCTAAATCTCAAAATATTTGTATGTGTGTGTGTGCATACTCTAAATTTTGAGAATAAAAATAATTTTGCTATAAATGTACCCAATTATTCATTTCTTATCTTATTAACTTATACTAAAGATTTTGTTTTGTGCCAAAAAAAAATTGCTAACATGTCCTCTATACTTTAGAGCCTATGTTAAAAAATTTTAAAGTGAAAATTTTGCATAAGGAACAATATTTTAACTTTTAAAAGTACAAATTTATTATTTTTAATACAATATTTTTTTATTAAATTTCTTAACACGTAACACAATTATTATTCTCCTTAAACTTTAATTAGCTTGCATATAAAAAAGAAATGCCATGGAAACAAGCAGTAACATGTGCATGCTTGCACAATAACGCACAAGCAAAGCGTGTTTCATGTCGCTATTGTAGGACCGCTCTTGGGTTCATTAAGACAATTATTATAGGAAGTATAACAAATTTTGAGTTTAGTTTTTCCAAATAAAAATGGATATTTTTGTCTTCAATTTATTTTTAAAAATGGATATTTTTGTCTTCAATTTATTTATTTTAGTTGAGGATCGGACCTAGGAACCAAGTGATGTCTCACCACCACTAAAACTAGTAGTTTTATTGTTACTCCCTCAATTTTTTTTAAGTGTCCAAAAACGTCGAATTTAGTGTTTCTATTTAACTGTCCATTTGGTATTTTAAGGGTACGATTTTTCAATTATATCATTTGTCAATTACTCATATATTTTTCAATAAAACTAATTAATGCTATATATTTGGAAAACTAAATCTTGTTTTTTTTTTCCATAACATATTTTTTTTGTATGCATAATATATTAAATTTATTAGAAAGAGAAAGTGTGTGCAAAAAAATATGATTTTATTGGTGAATTAAAATTAGGGTATAATAGGAAGATAATGTGCAAAAATACACTTTTTTAATTTGGTGTTACTAATCAAAACGGACACTTAAAAAAAGAAAGTATTTTTTTATTAAGGTTTAATAGACATAATTTTGACATATTTGATATTTCTTGAATATAATATGGACATATAAATGTTTGAAATAATAAATATTTATAAGATGGACACATCTTAGTTATAAAAGAGTCGTGATATTGATATTTATTTATTTAATATAAAAGGAAAAACGAAATAAAAATTTAGAATATGAAAAGAAATGAAAGAAGCCTAACGCCACAAAATCAACAACATTTTTTTAAAGAGTAATAAGTTAATAACCTAAGATACAAATGATGTGAATTTAACAGAATATATAACTATATATGGGTTAAACGCAATTGCCAATTGGTTAGAATGAACTAAACTATGCATGTCATGTGTTTTTTTGTTGCATGAAAGGTCGTCTATAATCTCTAATGTAGAAAATCCATCTCAATCAGCAATTAATTTCTCTAGTCGTATATATGTATTTATTTCTACTTCTTTGTCAATTTCATTGCTTTGAAATAAACAATAAACAATTTTTTTTAGGTAGTCTAGTAGTTAGATTCGCACATTTAAATAAGAAGAAATATATAAAATTTAGAATTAGAATTCTAAGTCTCCGACCACTCCAATAATATCTCTAATAGAGACATTTGATCCTACACTATGAGACTGAAATAAATATTTCAATTGACGTAATATAACAAACAATTACAAATTAAATTGATGGCACATATAAATTTAATGTACGTACCAAGATGGGAATAGTTGACAATGTGATTCTCCTTATTATAGTTAGTTAGCAAAATATTTTTTTTAGTCTTTAAAAATATATATAGTAGATTTTAAGAAGCCAAAACAAAATATATTCAAAAGGTAGTTGATATAGCTAACTAAGTGTAAATGGTAGTTGATAGTATTATGAGTTCATCATTTCTATTAGATGGGAGCCTCCTCTTATAGATATATTCTTAAGTTTAAAGTATATGGAAATGGTTTCTAAGCTTGCGGCGGATTGCTTAGAGACTCTTGAGGTTGTCTTATTCATGGTTTTTATTACAATCTAGGCCGCAATAATTCTTAAGATGTTGAGATGTGGGATTTAGTTCATGCTATGTGCATTGCTCGAAATCTTTATCTTCGTCGTGTCATTTTTAAAACAGACTCTATCCTTATTGCATATGATGTTCTCAATTGTTCTACCATCATTTATTATCCCAAACTTCTTCTAGAAAAGAGTTTTTAATTTACTAAATCTTCCATATTAGTTTGTCACTATTTCAAGATTGTTTCAGAGAGGCCAACTCATATGCAAATTTACTTAACAAAAAAGAATTTGAATAAATTATCAATTACAACATATAGATTAATCACCTGGAATTAAAACATGTAATTTATCCAGTATGCACTACATGCACACCATTAACCTCTTTACACACATGAGAAGCAACTTCTCATCTCCTTGCTGCACCAATGATGAGGAGGGAATGAATTTCTAGTTTCTAGATTATGTATAGGCTTAAACGTCATTTTCGTTCATGTAAGTTCAGAATTTTTTGGTTTTAGTCCTTGTATCTTTTTTTGTTGCAAATTGGTCTCTGCATGTGCAAATCATTTTGATTTTAGTCCCTAAAGCTAAAATCCGGAGGAAAATCTGTAGAAAAATTCGTTGGTTTCCTACGGATTTTAGTTTTAATGGACTAAAACCAAACGATTTAAACATACAGGGACTAATTTGCAACAAAAAAAGATACAGGGACTAAAACAAAAAAAAAACGCAAACTTACAGAGACGAAAATGATGTTTAAGCCTTATATATATGATGATAAGTAATTATTTTTTGACATCGAATTAAGTTTGGTGTACTTTGGAGTACATATTCTTAATGGGCCGCTTTGGGCCATGCTTATGTTTCATTTCTAGGCTACAGAGCTGAGGGCAGGAAACTAACAGATTTACTTTTATCATCCTACTATTTTACTCACATACTCTCTACAAAATTATTAAAATATTTTTATCCGCTATTTAAGTAGCGGATTTTACGTTTAAAGTTTTAAAAAATTTATGGTAAGAGAATTTTTTTTCCAAAACTCTCATTTCAATAACATTTGCGATTTAAAAAGTAAATGCCGGGAGCTAAATAACAAAAGTGTGTGGCTTGGTGATTTTTCCAAATTTGTTGAAAATTGTAGTACTTGTACTGTGGAGCTTTGAGGATGGTTGAGGTGTGCACGAGAAGATTTGATTTATGTTTTGGTGAACTTCATATTCATTCTTAGGTAGTTACTAAAATGCTAAGAGATAAGAACAAAGTCACATTATCGTGTCAAAATTTATTTTGTTTACTTTCATCATCAATTTAATCTGGTTTGAGATCAGTTTTGACATCAAGTAGTTTCAGTCTTATCTCAATCGCAGTTGCGAGAGATCGAACCATGATCATTCCTATTAAATTCAGTGTCAATCACCACTAAATCAACTAACGAATGAAAATCATGATTCAATACTCATATCATGAAACTAATAAATGTTTGGATATGTTAACAAATTTTGAATGTGATTTGGGTATCACTTTAATTTTTTGAGCATTGTCCGACACATATTAGTACTTCATTAGAAGGTGATATGTTTTGGGTCTCTACAGCTTGTTTAATCTCTTTGTAGTTTAATTTTTTGTTCCTTTAAACTGTCAATAATAATAATAATGTGTATCATAATTTTGAAAATTGTAATTGATTAAGGTAAAATTAAATGGACAATTGGTAATGGAATCATGAGAAAAAATATCAATCTTAAAAATTGTATAGATGACATATACTAGAAAGTTAAACAGCCATGAGATAAATTGAACGTATCAATTTTGGTATCAAGTACGTAGTTCCAACTTCTTTCTGATTGCAGTTACAGGGAATCGAAACGTACCAAATTCAACGTCAATTATCACTAAATCATCTATTTTAATTGATAAAAAACAAACTCTATATTAGTTTACCAATACTCATTGATCTTGTATTAGCTTGTATACCAACCACTTGCTCATAAGATTAATGGATCTTGAACTACCGGCCAACCCAAAGTCCCGAGCAATTACATATGATCTACCGTTATTTGACTATTAAATTTTTAATCTAACGAAAATTGAATATTATTTATCTACTCATGCGTGAGAAACGTAAGAGAGGAAAACAAAATCGCAGATTCATGAATCTTCTTAAAAAGTGTCCATGCAAACATTGTGCTTTTGAACAGCCATATCAAATGATATTAATTTTTTTTTATATTGAAGTTTTCATAATATCTATTTCCTAGGTCTGAGCATTGGTCGATTTCGGGCCAAAAATTACAAAATCGATAAAAACTGCAACTATTTAATTTGGACCGAATTTCAACTGACACTACTACACATATGATTTTTAGTAACACCACTTTGCAACATTTGTAAAAAATGTTAGTAATATAGATGATTTTGTAACATTTTTTAAAAATTGTTACATTCCACATGACCAATTCTAAAAAGTGTTGAAGGGTTAGCTTGAAATAATTCTCTCCCGCGTGTTAGAACTAAGAAGGTAACACGCGTCTGAGTCCTTTCTCTCCCAAATCTCATTTTCTCTGCACTTTCTCATCTCAATAGCAATCACACTTTCTCTCCGAAATCTCATCTCACACGATCCTAAAATTGAGTTTCTCACTCGCAATTGATTCACTCTCAATCGCAAACGACATAGGGTTCTTAATCTCATCTCGTACAATCTCAATTGTAACTCTGAAATTGAATTTCACACGATCTGATCTGAAGCATAGTCGCAAATTAAAATTAAGTCTAATTGTTTTTGTTCTTATCATTGAGATGAATTTATCACATATATTGTTTTTGTTCTTATCATTGAGATGAATTTATCATTGTTCATTTATTAGCTAGTTTACACATTGCTCATGCAGATATTTCAAATCTATTTTGATTTGTGCTCTATATGTTTTTTCAATATTATTATAATTATTGAGAAATTGTTGTCAAGATAGCATGGAATGATTATGAATGTTGTAGGGAATGATTCTGTAAGACTCTGTAGCTAGTGTCAATTATGATATTCATTTCACTGTTAGTAATGTATTTGTTCTTCAATTTTGAAAGGAGTTTCTAACTAGTCAGATGGGTTTAAGAGAGATTTATCAAAAATGTAATGTACTCAATCTCAAAAGTTAGCTTAAGAATTGCAAGGGTTAATTTGGCTATATCTCTAACAATAATATAACAATTAGACTTAATTTTAATTTGGCTAAATTCTAGTTGGTTAAATCTCATTAAGTCTAGATTCAGGCCAACTATGTCTATATGTGATGATATGTAGTTTGAACATGTACTCATTAAGTCTGATATGTGATGATTCATGTTTGATTGGACTATATGTATGTATGTATGATTGGACTATATGTATGTATGTAGCTTCAGTTATATGTACGTGCAATAGAAATTGATATGTCTATATGTGATGATATGTAGTTTGAACCTACATAGTAGTTTCAATATTTTTCCAATTCTAAGACTCATTTGATGCATCAGTTTATAGAGCAAGATAAGTTTATAAAGTAAGATCTGATGCATCAGTTTATAGGTTAAGATAAGTTTGTAAAGTAAGAGGTTGTTGAAAGTTTGGTATTGCAAACACAGGTGCTAAACTCTTGTTTTAAATATATTGGTCATGCATATATTGTCTAACTTAAGAATTGCAAGGGTTAATTTTGGCTATATCTCTAGTCTATGTGGGATCTCAATATTCAGAACATGTTCTTCTGTTTTAAGTTGCAATTTGATATTCTATTAGGTGAATTTTGATATTCTGTTTTAAATATATTGTATATGGATCATAGTGAATGATCTTTGATGTATACTATAGCTAAATGCATGGAGGCAAGAGAAAACGTTCTTTGCAAAGTCTTAAGCATGATGGTCTTCTTGGTAGCAGCAGCAAAACCAAAGGTATAATTGATGCACCTACGGAGTGCTCAAACGAGGACAAGACAAAATAGGAAAGCAAGAGAAGTGGTACATGTTATTTTCGTAAAAATAGTCATGTATGATTCATGATTCATGTAATTAAGCATCATGTAACTCTGATTGGGCAAGATTTGTTGTATCAATATCTGACAGGTTCCAAAAGTAAGAAGACAAGGGGTCCGACAACATTTGTCTATTTATCTATTATACAAATTAGTAACATTTGTCTATTCATCTATTATACTACAAATTAGTAACATTTTTAAATGTTACAAACAAACCGGTAACATTTTTTACAATATACATATACAATTAGTAACATTTTTGCATGTTATAAGAAACATAAAATGGTAACATTTCTTTAATGTTACTAAAGATAAATTCTAATGTTACAAAATATATATAAATCGGTAACATTTATCGAGTGTTACTAATAGTACTTTTAATGTTACTAAAGATAAATTCTAGTGTTACAAATAATATAATCAGTAACATTTATCGAGTGTTACTAATAGTACTTTTAAATGTTACTAAAGTCTTTTAGTAACATAGGCTTTACGTAACACTTGATAAAATGTTACTAAATTGAATTAGTAACATTTTTCTTGATTTAGTAACATTTTTCAAATGATACTAAATCTCAAACATGATGTAGTGTGAATACATCTCTTGTTTGTTCGGGTGGCGGGTAGAACGGTTCGGTTATTACGGGTTTGATTGAAGTTTTGTTTACATCTAAAACTCCATTATCCAAAAATTTATATTTTTCCAAAAGTTCAATATATTGTGCACAATGTAAAAAATTATAGAAGAACTAATTGAAAAACAAAGAGGGTGAGATGTGTCACTTTGTTTCAAATTTATAAATCTAATGACAATAATAAATCTAATAGAAGAGAACTATAAATATATATTTCGCACCTCATTCGTCAACCTATTATAAGCTTATAAAATATAACATTTCGCTAATATATCAAAGATAAATAAAAACAATAAAGCGAATAGTATATGAGATTGGGAGAGAAAGAGAGACCGAAGTAAAAAATTAATTTACATCTTAATGGTTGTTCGGTCGGTTTCGGTTGTGAAGAGATGAACTTTAGAGACCCTCACCCGCCCATACGAAACTATTCATACCTGACTTTTCCGCAATTGGTGACCCGAGACTCGACCTGTACCCGATCGAATGCTTCAATATGTTATTGATTATATCGATTTCGAGTTGGATCGCGGATCCGTGCTCAGCCCTACTATTTCCTACTAGATGGTTCTCAATTAATATAAATTAATCCATTAAATCTTTTTATACATACTCCAAATTTATTAATATTACTAATTGGACTGGACTAAGGCCCAAAAATAAATATCATAGGTCCAATAGCAAGATGGCCCAACTTTCCAACCCATGTAATTCAAATAAAAGATTTGGCGGGAAACGAAAGAAGAAGGCGTCACACCCTGAGGGCGTCGCCCTTGCCAGAAGGAGCAACCGCTCATATATAGAACCGCCCACATGATCTGTTGTAGGGGAGAAGTAACCACCCATTATCACCACAATGACATGGTGGAGGGGGAGTTAACTACCCACTCCCACCATAATCAGGAGTTACACATGGTGGTAGTTAGAAATGAAAAGTCTATAAATAGGGATTCATATTTCATTGTAAAAAGGATCACATTTTTCTTGTATACAAAAATTACTCATATGATCTATTGAATCAACACAATTATCACCCCCCTTAAATGTTCACCAGAACATTTTGGCGTCCACCGTGGGGCTCCGGTAAAACGATTTCCGGGCCTCAAGTTTCATTCAACGATAGAAATTCAATTTCATATTATTTTGGTCGATGCATACTCGTTCGTTCATACATGTATAGTATGGATTTTTCAAACAGATTTCTTCAAGCGGATCATCCAAGAAGCAAAGGACTTCTTCAAAGTGTCCTTCAATGTTACTTGATGATTATTTTAAAAGGCATGGGCAACAACTTGAAGTTGAGGGTGACGCCCATCTTGAGGGTGATGTTAACTATGAAAATGATGATGGTGGGAAAACTAATGACAATCCCACGGAAGAGATGATGAAGTCCATAGATGATGTTTACATTAATTCACAATTCAAACGGCCCATGCGACCTTCTAGTGGAGAGCCGTTAGTAGACGTTCTAGAAAGTATAAGGTGGATGTTTTCCAAAGATTATTTGTCAAAGCACAACCAAAGGAAACAACGTCCCACCTTAGGCCTCATATCATAAATTTATAACATCTCGTCGTAGATCATTTTTGTTGTTAAGGGACTCTCAATCCAGGTTTTAATGTTTCTTTTTTTTTATTCTGCTTTTTAATCATATAACTAGTGATTCAAATGAAATCTAATTATATATTTATTTTGTGTGTAAAATAATAGAATCAATTATCTTCTGCAAATTTTGGTCGGTTTGAAGTGACGAGAATTGGAAGGAAAGTTTTTTGAAAATTGTTCTTGGTTGTTTTTTATACGGTTAAGATAATTAATTAGAGTGAGACTGTGTTAATTTGAAGAGGTTACTTTCTTTTGCATGGTATGGTTACTGATTTATTCATAAGAGAATTTGAGGAAAAAATTTATTTGTGTTGTGGTCAATAAAATAACTTCAAGGAAACTGTGTTTCAAGGATACTGTGATAACTTGTTTACATAAACATTTATTAACAATTTATACAATTGAAAAATGAAAACATGTATGTGTTGTTTCCCTTTGAACGCCGCCATGTGTTCAATTTGTGTGATGGTATGATATTTAATAGTTTCTACTGTTTAGATAATTTTGAGTAGAATATGTCTTTAATTAATTGGTTTCATGAAAGAATTTAAGTTTGGCATTTAAAATATGTTATTATAATAATTTATCTCATTAAGATTTCTTCAAACAAAGGGTAATTAATGACAGAATAGAAGTCCAATTTGTATTTTGAGTTCAACGTCAAGGTCTGACATGTATGTTGCCTATAACATACCCACGAACGTGCTGGTATGGTTCTACTTTTTGTAATTGATCTTACGAGTAAAAATCAGTAATATAATTTAGTTTTGAAAAATGCTAATTGGTGTGAAACTAAATTTCGTAAAAAACTCGCGAATGCCTTGTTAGAGTCTATTTTATGCATTGGTGCTTCCACTTTATATCATCCTCAGATCCATTAACAAACTTTGAATGACTTTAGCTACAAAGATAATCCAAAAATACAGGAATAGCATAACATTATAATCCTCTTCAGCCTTTAGCATAAATACACAGAATTAGATAAGTATGTTACCTATTAGTCTATTATAATCCTCTTTCCCATGGAGTCATGGTTTGATAGTACTGCATTTCACAATTTATGTCTCGTTTGTACATCATTATTATCAATAGAAACAAGAATCAAATATATGAAGTGAAAGTTTAATATGTTTCTTCACATGGAATGCATGCATCAACTTTACGGTTGATGATTAAAATTATTATTATAAGGTATAAGGTAATTTCTTGTACATTATTATATTTATGAATTATGATATATCTTTAGCTTCATTCTTTGTACCATTGTTTGTATTTTTTACATGTGCAAAATACTTGGAGCACAACACTCTTTTAAAAAGGAGATCACAAAAAAAAAACAAGACCGACAAGTGTTCGGAACATAGGCGATAAAGCTTCATTTGATAAAGCGACACTTGAGATAAGATGCCAAAAGAAAAAGCGCCATGTGATTGACAAAAAAAAAAAAAAAGGTTGAAACACCATGGCGTTACCCGTGAATCTTACGAGTTGAGAACGTCAGAAATAGAAACGGCGATATCCATAAATCTTACGAGTAGGATACGACGGAAACGAGTTGAAACACCATGGCGTTACCCGTGAATCTTACGAGTTGGGAACGTCAAAAATAGAAACGGCGATATCCATAAAATCTTACGAGTAGGATACGACGGAAATCAGGTTGAAATTCCTAGGCGTTACCCTTTAAACTTTTTAGTGGGGGGCGTCCAGAATAATAAAATCAGGTTGAAATTCCTAGGCGTTACCCTTTAAACTTTTTAGTGGGGGGCGTCCAGAATAATAAAATCAGGTTGAAATTCCTAGGCGTTACCCTTTAAACTTTTTAGTGGGGGGCGTCTAGAACATCAAAGCATGGTTGAAAGTCCAAAACGTTACCCAGAAAAATTACATGTTGGGAACGAAGAAAATACAGAATAAGAACGCATCAAAACGTCAAGGCGTAACTTATCAAAAGGGAGACGCCCAAAAGAAACGCGACAAAACACAAATAAAGGTAATTCGATATATTACTTTTTGTATTTACTAATGCATCTTAAAGACAGGTAGGGGTATAACCCAAGAGATCATAAAGGAGGCTCGCAAAATAACAAATATTCAAAGGCGACAATGCAAAAACAATTCCATCCAAAATCTGATTTCACTCATTGAAGTTAAGATACAAAATGCAAAGAAAAAAGAAAGTGGTCCAACGGTGTTAAGTCGCATGTGGTAACTCTGAAAAAGAAAAGAAAACGCCACCACGTCGCCACACTATTTTCTCTAGGGCGAGTCTGCCCACCATCTTCTCTATAGTACCAGTATTTTAGCATAATCCAGGTGATATCATTCTAGCTCGCCTTGATAAAATTTATCAATTTATCTATTTCTTTCTATAATCGAAGTATATTAAAGTCACCATGGATGAATCCGTGTTATTGCATATGAATCTGGTCACTCTTCCGTTGTTTATGTTTTACCTTGATTCTCACTACTATATGAATTGAATAGTCCTTCAAGATTGTCAAAAACATCGAAGGGAAACAAAAATTAATATGCAGCAAAAAGACAGAAGTGCAAGCCAACAAAAGAAGGGGCGATGCAGAGCAACGCCACATCGCCAATGATCGCCGAAGAGATAACGCCAAAAGAGGCAAGCACGCCCAAGGCGAGGCGAAATGAGATTTCTAAGCAAGGAGCAAAAGAATCTGTGACTCAACTACAAAGAAAAGCAAAGTTAACGCAAAGATGAATGGAAATCAACGCTGCAAATATGATTATTTATAGAAGTTATTATGTAATAAAGACGAAGTAGGGGACGATTATTTCCTCACGTCCTACCATTATCACCACTTCGCCTCTTCGAGCCTCGTGCTTGGGGGGCTGTGGACTGGACTAAGGCCCAAAAATAAATATCATAGGCCCAATAGCAAGATGACCCAACTTTCCAACCCATGTAATTCAAATAAAAGATTTGGCGGGAAACGAAAGAAGAAGGCGCCACACCCTGAGGGCGTCGCCCTTGCCAGAAGGAGCAACCGCTCATATATAGAACCACCCCCATGATCTGTTGTAGGGGAGAAGTAACCACCCATTATCACCACAATGACATGGTGGAGGGGGAGTTAACTACCCACTCCCACCATAATCCGGAGTTACACATGGTGGTAGTTAGAAATGAAAAGTCTATAAATAGGGATTCATATTTCATTGTAAAAAGGATCACATTTTTCTTGTATACAAAAATTACCCATATGATCTATTGAATCAACACAATTATCACCCCCCTTAAATGTTCACCAGAACACTAATTTATAATAATATTTATTTAAGGCTCCAAATTTTTAAGAGACTCTATACCCATGTGACACATGGATAGATAGGAGCACCCACTATACGGTACCTTTTGTTTTCGGAGCAGTTTGATTTTAATTGCTTAATGTGTGAGGAGGTAACTTGTCGTGTTGAGATTCTTTAATGTTTAATTCTCATTGAATAAAACCCCTCTAATAGCCGTACTGCAATTATTGAAATTTGAAACCTAGTAGTATAATGTAGCAATTTTTTTTTTCACCACCAGTTTAATCTGGTTTGAGGGTCAGTTCTGATATCAAGTGGTTTCAGCTCTCTCCCGATCACAGTTGCGGGAGATCGAACTGCGGTTCTTCCTACTAAGTAATGCAACAATTATTCTGAATCTAAAGACATTCACAATTGTTACACATTTAATTAGTAACTTTTTGTTTTTGAGCTAGATTTACTATAACTTTTAAATTATTCAAATTTAAAATAAATATATATCTATTTCAATTTAGTAGCTACTACGTGACATTCACAATTGTTACACATTTAATTAGTAACCTTTTGTTTTTGAAGCTAGATTTACTGTAACTTTTAAATTATTCAAATTTAAAATAAATATATATCTATTTCAATTTAGTATATAGCTACTACGTATGATCTTAAAAAAAACATGGTCGGCGATAAATATGATAAAAACTTCTGTATAATTTATTATTTAACTCACTTTTATATAAATGCATTAAAATTCAATTTTATTCAAATGGGAAATGTGATTTTTTTTTTTTGCTGGTAACAGTGAAAGGTGAAGTTAATGCCAATTGGGTGGTTAACCAAATGCTACAGTAATTCCTTTAATGAGTCAAAATATTACTATTTGTACACTTCTCTTTTCACCTATATTAATACACACATTCCTAACCTTGTTCTTTGAATTCCATAATTTACTTTTTGCATCCTAAAAAATAATCAATTTTTTTTCTTCTTCTATCATGAAGATTTTCTAAGGCTTGTAGATTCAGTTTTGTACCAGCATAGTACTAGCTCATTCTTATTATAGAGTTGCAAGAAAAATGAAAAGTTATGGTTTTAATTTAGCTTACCTTTCATCTAAACCACCTCATCAATCTTATCCTTTTTCTAGTATAACAAAATGTGATTTACAAAATAGAATGTCACAAACACTTGTTTGTGACATTCATAGAGTCATCTTGAAATCTCATTCTTTTTTTCCATTTTTCATGCTTGTTGCTTTTGAAGGTGGTAGCATTTTTAGAGCATTTTTCTTGCTTATATCTTGTCCTTTACTTATGATATGTGATTATGAGTTAAAGCTAAAGATCATGACTTTTATTACTTTTTGTGGTTTAAAAATAAAGGACATGGAAAATGTTTCAAGGGCTGTTTTACCAAAGTTTTATTTAGAGAATCTTAATGTTAAGGTTTATGAGGTTTTGGCTTCAACAGGGTCAAAGGTTGTTATTACAAGTGTCCCTAGAGTTATGGTTGAAGGATTCTTGAAGGAATATTTGTGTGTCGGTGATGTTATTGGGACAGAGTTGCACACTGTTGGTTGCTACTTCACTGGTTTTGTCACTATTTCTGGCTTAGTGGTTAAACATAGAGCACTTAAGGATTATTTTGGCGATACAAAACCTGATATTGGTATTGGAACTTCAAGTTTATATGATCATCTTTTCATTTCATCTTGCAAGGTAAGTTTTAATTTAGATTATAAAATAACATAAAGAATTATTAATGAAAAAAATTTGTTTTCTTAGTCCAATTTTTTAATAAAGTTCTTAATGAAAAAGACCAGAAAGAATATTAATTTTTGCAATAAATATTTTCTATTTTGGTGATTTTTAATATGATCCTTAATGAAAAATATAAATAATACTATATACAAGCCATATCGGTGTAGTATGTAATTTTTTGTTCTTATTTAATTGTTTAATGAAATTAAAAAATTATAGTTTGTCATTTTTAAATGAATAAATAACTTTTTTTTTAAATAAGCACATAAAATATTTGATCTTTGATCTTTCATGATTTTTGACATATATAATAAATTATAATTTTTTTTTGAATTCACATATGTGTCTAAAAATTATTTTTTAATTATTACTCTTTCCAATTTTATATATAAGAATAGTCTAAATACATTAATTTTACGATGAATTTAAAGAGAAGTTTGTTTCTTATACATATGATGAAAAGGAGTATAATATAGAGACGTATGAAATTACCATATGCATTTAGTAGTGATTAATAAATTTGAGTACATAAAGTGAAAGTTTTTACAAATCAACTCTGAAACCCTGATACTTAAAAAATGGTGATCTATCGTGCCCGATACGTATTTGATATCGATACTCTTTTGATATGTCCCGATATTCGTATCGGTAAAGTATCGGTTAAATGATTATTTTTAAATAAAAAAATAATACCTGATACTCTTTCGATAAGTCTCGATACTCGTATCGAAAAAATATCGGTTAAATCATTATTTTTAAATAAAAAAGTAATATCAGATACATGTCTGATATGTCGTGATACCCGATGCTTGTGTCTTTAATACTTCTTGTGGTTTTCCTTTGTCAATATAATTTTTTACTTTTCAAAAGAAAAACTATGCTGTTCTACTAGTATAACAGGTTGTTAGATATTTGAGCTTATTCCAAAATTCTGATATAAGACTAAATATTTTCTGCTTTTAATTATTAATATTATTGATTTTAATAATGTTTATATATTGTGTATTTATATATTTAATTTTAAATTAAATTTTTAAATAACATATTACGGCAGTATCGAATTGAGAATTTTAAAAAATTTCACATATCGACATATCAGTATAATATCAATATCGTGTTCCGTAAAGCAAATCAATGAATTTGACATAATAGGAGCAGTGTTTTAGCCTTTGTAGGTTACATACATTATACATTATTAAACCAAGGGGGAAAAAGACTGGGCAATGGTAAAAAGTTGTGCCGCGTCACAAAAGGTGACATATCACTGGCTCTAGACCTCTATGTAAGACCAATATTAATAAGGTTTGTTGGTATAAATTTCAAATTTACAGGGATACATGTAGAGCTTTTAAGGTAGAACTGCTAAGTTGGCTAAAACATAGCCTGAGTTTATTTAGAATGTTTTACTTTTAGCGCAGTTTAAAAAATATTTGTATAGAAATGAGCTAGTAGTAGTTTGGATTAATATATACTCTGTCTCAAAATAAATGATTTGTTTGACCACTAACATATTTGCCGATGCACAACTTTAATCGTTAATATCTCTAATTATCTATTATTAAAAATGATAAAATTGGTATATTTTGAAAGTACTCGTCGAAACAAATCAAACAATATCTCATATGCTAATATTTGCATGTATATATTAGTAGAAAAATAAGGTCAAAGCAGGTCAAATGAATAGTATACTGGGTCAAAAAAATGTCATTTAAAATGGGACGGAGGGAGTACTATCTTCCTTTTTAAATATAGATTTTATTAACTAGATCAAGGGTATTAAAAAAATTAATATTATTCATAGTAATAAATTTATTGATAGTGAGTAATGTTTTTACAATTTTATCATATGAAAAAGATATTTTATTTATGTTTTATCACAGTAATTGTTATAAGATGTAGAAAAAGAGATAAAATAATTAGTTGTATTTTTAATAAAATAATAATTAATATGGTTGAAAATTCAAAAAGATTTTAGGAGATAAAAAAATTCTCTAAAAAAGTCTTATAATTAAGAACACATATAATAAAAATTCATGGTAGGTTTAGATAATAAGAATAAGATGATTAAATTGCTCAAAAAAATATTCAAGGTTTAAGTTGTACTTGTACACATCACTAATGATTTATTTTTTTCATATATGCATTTTTTTTTACACATCATATATGCATTTTTATATTTTGTTTGCCATAATTATTTATTATGTATTATTGCGAAACAATACATAAACTTAAGTTTTTGGGATAATCAGTTATTTGACATTAAACTGTTATGATAGAGTCATTTCAATAATTTTATATTATTTCTAACATTATATATTTAAAAATAGATTTTTAACTTGATGTTTTTATTTTCTATTTTTTATACTAACTTTTTAATAGTTTTCTATTATTTTATACAGCCACCATTCGTTAATATAAGAAAATGTTTATTTTTTAAATACATACAATTTTAAATATATCTAAATAGTAAACATTTTCTTATATTTAGTATCAGTATCAGAAGTAGTATATGAAAAATAAAGAATCAGCTGCTTAGGAACGGGTAGCATTTTTCTAATTCCAGCTCTATATGATATGACAGGAAATTTATGTGGTGAACAATGAAGAAAACAAGAACAGTACTCAAAAATCAATCATGCCAAAGGACAAATATCCAAAGCCAATAATTTTCCATGATGGAAGATTAGCATTCTTGCCAACACCTTCAGCAACACTTTACATGTTCATGTGGTTACCATTTGGAATTTTTTTAGCAATTTATAGAATGCTTATTGGTAGGTTCTTGCCAATCAAATTATCACTTCCATTAGGATGTTGGAGTGGATTAGATCTAAACATCAAAGGCACTGACCCTAAAAAAACAGAACAAAACAGAGGTGTTCTGTTTGTATGCACACATAGGACACTATTAGATCCTGTTTTCCTAAGCGCGTTATTATTAAGACCTTTAACAACGGTAACATATAGTTTAAGCAAAGTTTCGGAGTTCATAGCACCGATGAAGACAGTGAGATTAACACGGAAAAGAGAACAAGACGGCGAAACAATGTATAAATTACTATGTGAAGGTGATATAGTTGTTTGTCCTGAAGGAACAACATGTAGAGAACCATATTTGTTAAGGTTTAGTTCATTGTTTGCTGAGTTAACTGATGATATAGTGCCTGTGGCAGTGTATAGTCATGGCAGCATGTTTTATGGTACCACAGCAAGTGGATTAAAGTGTTTGGATCCTATATTTTTCTTGATGAATCCTAAGCCAAGTTATCATATTCAAATTCTTGGGAAGGTACCTAAAGAACTTACATGTGGTGGTGGAAAGTCAAGTGTTGAAGTGGCTAATTATATTCAGAAACAGTTGGGTGATGCTTTGGGATTTCAGTGTACAAATTTAACTAGGAGGGATAAGTATATGATGCTTGCAGGGAATGAAGGGCTTGTTCAACAAAATAATTGCAAAAAATGCTCTTGATGATCATATACAAAAAATGAGTCCCTGTTTTTTTATACTATTTTATTTTTCTTTTGGTTTCCAAATTAACTTGTGGTGTTGTTTGTTAAAATTGATTATGACATTTATGAATTGTTATTTTAAGGAAATTAAAATGATTTGCATATTCATATACACTGTACTTCTAGTCCTAACATGAATGTTTCTTGTTTTAAAAGTTAAACTGAACCAAATAGTTTACCCAATGAAACTGTGAATTGACATTGGCCGTGTGGTTGGTTTGTGTGACTAGTTCAATCGCAGTTTAAAGATGTTGAATTTGAAGTAAAGATAATGTGGAAGTAATCATAAGAGGGAGTTTGAATTGTGATCTTTTTAAAAATTGTTTCTTGAACACAAAGATTTTGAATCATTCTGATATGTCAGATGATATGATTATGATGTATATATGAATGACGATACATGTGTATACAACTTTAGAATCAATCTGATATGTTGAGTTATATGATTCTAATATATGTGTGATTATGCACATTAGTGAATACAACTTTAGAATTATTCTGATGTGCTAATATAATTCCGATGTATGCGTGACTATGCACTGAAGTGTGTATGACTTCATAATCAATATGACTTATATGATTATGATGCATGTAAACCTATCTATAATAAAGAGAAGAGATAAAATATTTAGAAACACCAGATTTATATTGGTTTGCTCAAAGTGGACTACTATAGTCCTCACAACTATGTTCGTTCACTATGTGTCTGGGATAGCCTCTCAAATTCCGCACCTGACCTACACAAACATTACAAGGATGAGCTTGAGATAACCACTGAAATTCTGCATCATACCTTTTTCTGGCCTAGAAAGACATTATAACATTGTGCTTAGGATAACCTCTCAAATTCTGCACAATACATTTTTTGGATAAATTTGGTCAAGTATATAAGTTTGGTGCGGACGAACTGACGGTAAACAATGGCGGTGCAAGCGGCGAGTGATGGATAATCTGAAACTCTACAAGATTCACCGCCTTCAAGGGAAGCATCGCCAACATAGATAAAAAGTTCACAAGTCTCTAAAGCTTCAGAGAAAGCGAAAGATCAACGACGAAGTTATAGAAACTATTGTTATCGACAATGCAAAAACTACGGCACTGAGGTAGCTAAAAGCGGAGCTGAGAAATAAGGTGAAACTCGCAGAGAGTTCAGAATCAGTTACGTTAACTGATTTGCTTCTGGTTATGTTCCTATTAGGAAGAAGACAATGAAACAATGTGATTCACAATTAGATGTTATAAGAATGGTTTTGGAGTGCGAAGTTGAGAAGAGAAATGAGAACAGCAATGAAAATATGGGACCGTTTGAAATAACTTATTTTTGAGCTTGTGCAAAATAGCTTATGCAATTATATTAATTTTTTACGTATTATTATAAGTTTGTTAAGGTAGTTTATGAAAAAATAACTTATAAAAATACAATTTTTGTTAGTAAAAAATTATAAATTAACATAACATTTTATTTATTTGCATAAGTTGTTTTGTATAAACTCGGTAATAAGTTATTTCACACGGTCCCTAAGAAGAATAAGAAAAAGAAGACAAAAGAGGTTAAAGTAGAAGTTGAATACATTGAAGGATATTTTGGCTAATATAGGTTGTGTATCCTCTGCAACAAGTACAGTGTATACTCAGCCTCCTCCGAAAATGCTTCAAGTTCTTGCTGGTGATTTTAGGGGTGTTTCTCTCCCCCATTTAGTGGATATGTAATTTCTTTTTGGGCTTAGGCCCCTTTTTTATTTAAAAAAAAAACTATAATTAAAAAAATCTGGAATCAAGTAGAATTTCTTTAACGAAAATGTTGTGTATCTATTTGATAGGAAAAATTACACGTTTGATCTTTTATTTTAATTTTTTGTAATATTATTTTGATCTTTTATCTTTTATTTGTAACATTTTGGTCTTTTATCTTATATATTTGTAACACTTTGATCTTTTATAACATTCACATATAAACTTTTTTTTAAAAAATTTTTTTAATTAAAAAATGCTGAATTTTATTTGTTAAGATACATTTTTATTAAAATTAAATAAAACTCATAATTTTGATGAATATGTTCATCATCTTCATCAATTCTTTCATATCTTTATGTTCTTTAAAGGACCAAAGTGTTACAAATAAAAGATAACGAATCATAGTGTTACAGAAAGATAAGATAAATGACCAAAATATTACAAAAAATAAGATAAATGGCCAAATATATAATTTTACCTATTTAATATAGAATTGATTCCTAACCAAATTAAATTAATGCTAAAAAAAATGTTGCGTATCTTAAAATATTAGTTTCGCAAAAACTACCAAAATACCTCAACACTCCCAAATTTCCGCTATTCAATGAAATTTTGACCGACCTTTAAAAAAGAAACACATATGTTGTAGTTTTTTGGGACATTTACATGTGACCTAAGTTTTTTGTCTAGTAAATTTTAATCGAACAAAAAATGTATTTTTATTTACTCATGCAAGAGAAACGTAAGAGAGGAAAACAGAACCATAGATTTGTGAATGTTCATGTCCATGCAAACATTGTGCCTTTGAATAGCAATATCAAATGATTAAGAGTTCACCAAATCACTAAATGAAGATGACATGAATTGTTCTACTATCCGTCACACAAAAAAACAGAACATAGAAAGAATAAAAAAAGCTTCTAATTTAAATTAGGGAAATGCTAACAAGTGTTTTTCGGGTACTCTTTAAATATCTTAAATAATAATTTTTTGTAAAAAAATTTATGGAAATATGTGGAATCAACACATCAAAAATTGAAATGTTTCACTTTTTATATAAATAATTTCTTTAAATAGAAGGCTTAAAGAGTAGTCAGGGATGCTCGATAATGAAACCCTTAGATTATTAAAAGTTTTAAATAAAGTGAATTGTGATAGATTCATAAATAGTACATACCAATTTTTTTATATTAAATATTATTTATAGACCTATTAAAATTGTACACATCAATAATATACCGAGATATATTCAAATAAAATATATACTAAAATTTTTACATGAACAAATAGCTGCATAACATTGCCAATTGATTCCTCGGATTAACCACTTAGATGGAATATGTAATAGTACTACAAAAGCCATTTCATTAAATTTTGGTCAAGTTTTCTCTGCCTTAAACCTACCTTGACTTAAAATGGCATAAACCATTAATAGTAGTTGTACATATGCTTCTCATTTCTCAAACACAATTTTGGCAATACTTTTTTTGAAGCAGTTTTGGAAATATTAATGTCATAAATTGATATGGTTTCATCTACTTTAAATAGAAGTGACATAAATATGACTATCTTCTTCCAAAAAAAAAGACTATCTTGTTTTGTTTAATTTTTTAATCAAATATGAGTTTCTTCCGGCTCTCATGAGCGTAATTTAATTGATAGAGATATTACGAATTCGAATTCAGATCATGATGTTCAATCTAACAATATCGGCATTTTTTGCTAATTGCGCTATGACCTATATGACAAATTCTAATTCTAATACACTAACTTATTTCATTTTAAATGATTAAATTCTAACCATTAAACTATTTGACAAAAATAAAAATTCTTATCATGTGTATTGTGCAGCAGAATAAAGAATAAGGTCAACATGTGTTTATCCCTGTAATGTGGATGAATTTTGGTTTGCCCTCTGTAATATTTTTTTTTTAATTATCACACGTAATGTAAAGATTCTGTCGTTTACCTGGAATATGTTAATTTAAAAATCCGTCATTTATCATGTACGTCATCATTTATGTGGAATCTTAAATCAACATACTACAATTTACATAAAAGGATAAATGACAAAATTTTCATATTACAAGAGATAATTAGAAAAAAAATTACAGGAAATAAATCAAAATTCATCCATATTGCATGAGAATAAACACTTTCTATTAAATATGGTACTGTATAAAAGAATGGTATAAACATGACAAGTGTGATTAAATACCTCACACATTTAATTAAGCAATTAAAATCATAACTATTAACCGATCCACTTCAATCAAGATGATCAATAACAGCCTTGGGAATGTGTGAACAAAAGTCAAACTATGACAGTCTACAATGTAGTACTAGTAGTATAAAAGTAGCTACAGTACTCGTGTCAAGAACAAAACATAGTTTCCAGGAAGGAGCATTTTGACCAAAGAAGATTATAGAAATGGTTAACTCTAAAGTCAAATTATCCAATGATGTGGGTGATCTAACTTTCTATTGGCTCATATGGACACAGAAGAACGGCAAAAGAAAAATGGAATGAGAATTTGTTTGATGAAACAATCCTTTCAAAAACAATATATACACAGACATACTAAGCAAAAGTTATTCTCAGCACACAACTACAGAGATTAATCTTTTCAGTTGAATGAAAATAACTATAAACGATAAAATTCTTCCTAAATTTTTTTTAAATTGAAATATTCTCAGGGTTAAATTCAAACTCAAAACTTAAGATAAAATTGAAAAAAAAAATCTATACCATCACATTTGAAATTTGACATTTGAATAGATTCTCTATTGTAAGATATAGATTCTCTGTTGTTGTAGCATATTACACAATAACATGCTGTTTTAAATATCGGTCATTAATTTTCAAGATATACAAAATTAATTATAAGCAATCTGAGACACTAATCAAAGATCAGATGGTCAAAATAAATAATTATGTGACACAATTATACAAAGTCATTTAAGAATCTGAGACGCTGATCAAAAATCGGATGGTCAAAATGAATAATTGTGTGATATAGTTATACAATGTCATTTAAAATTGATAGTACAGTGTGTGTGCTTGGTCTAACTTTGATCAAAAAATATTAGTACCAAAATTCTCAAAGGCGGTCACCAACATTTTAACCTACCAACTCTATTAAACATTATTACTATCTGGCAACATGTTGTAAGCACTAGCATGGAAATAAAATTTTATCAAAATGTAAAAGGAATTCAAAATGAAAATGTGAAAGGTGAAGTTAATGCCAACTGTGTGGTTAACCAAATGCTACAATCACTCCTTTAATGACTCTATAAATATTACTATCTGTACACTTTGCTCTTCACCACATATACACACATTTCCAATTCCTATCCTTAATCCTTAAATTCCATTTACTTTTTGCTTTCTCAAAAATCATCAACAAAGTCAAAAAATAAAATATTATTTTTTATTTTTTGAAATAGCATGATGTTTCCAATGGTTCTTCTAAGGCTTGTAGATTTGGTTTTGTACCAGTTACTTGCTAATTCATATTATAGAGCTGCAAGAAAAATGAAAAGTTATGGTTTTAATTTAGCTTACCTTTCATCTAAACCACCTCATCAACCTTGTTCATTTCCTAGTATAACAAAATGTGATTTACAAGGTAGAATGTCACAAACACTTGTTTGTGATATTCATAGAGTCATCTTGAAATCTCATTCTTTTTTTCCATTTTTCATGCTTGTTGCTTTTGAAGGTGGCAGCATTTTTAGAGCATTTTTCTTGCTTATATCTTGTCCTTTACTTATGATATGTGATTATGAGTTAAAGTTAAAGATTATGACTTTTATTACTTTTTGTGGTTTAAAAATAAAGGACATGGAAAATGTTTCAAGGGCTGTTTTACCAAAGTTTTATTTAGAGAATCTTAATGTTAAAGTTTATGAGGTTTTAGCTTCAACAGGGTCAAAGGTTGTTATTACAAGTGTTCCTAGAGTTATGGTTGAAGGATTCTTGAAGGAATATTTAAGTGTCGGTGATGTTATAGGGACAGAGTTGCATACTGTTGGTAGCTACTTCACTGGTTTTCTTACTAGCTCTGGCTTAGTTATGAAACATAGAGCACTTAAGGGTTATTTTGGTGATAGAAAACCTGATATTGGTATTGGTACTTCAAGTTTACATGATCATCTTTTCATTTCATCTTGCAAGGTAAGTTTGAATTTAGTTTCAATCGCTTGAAGGTTTAATACTATGTCTTAAAGTCCACCAGAGACCATTTTCTCTGAGAACCGGAGGGTTATAATAAAAAATAAAAATTTCATATATACTAATAACTTATGTGTCTGTGTTCTTGACCTAAGCGGTACTACTATATAATTAAAGTCGGAAAACCATTTAAACAAAAAAATTAAATTAAAGTATGGCAAAGTCAACTATATAATTTTGTGTGTATTTTCTAATATTTAACATATTATCAATTTCTGACTACTGGGGTTTAACGCAAGTAGTTGGTGCGTAGAATGTGTGAGTGTTGTAAATTAGAATATTGAGATCGATGTCTAGAATAAAAAAAACATTATTATATCCTTATTCGGAATGTTATTATTAAAATTGTACAATGTTTTTGTTGTACTAAATTATTAAAACAAAAACATTTTACAAATTTAATTGTACTTGGATCATAATTAATTTTGTGTACATGTTTTAATTATGTTGATGTGTTATGTCTAATTCCAGCTCAACACGATTATGACAGGAAATTTATGTGGTGAACAATGAAGAAAACAAGAACAGTACTCAAAAATCAATCATGCCAAAGGACAAATATCCAAAGCCAATAATTTTCCATGATGGAAGATTAGCATTCTTGCCAACACCTTCAGCAACACTTTACATGTTCATGTGGTTACCATTTGGAATTTTTTTAGCAATTTATAGAATCCTTCTTGGTATTTTTCTTCCTTACAAATTAGCACTTGAATTAGGAGTTTTGAGTGGAATAGATCTAAACATCAAAGGCACTATCCCTAAAAAAACAGAGCAAAACAGAGGTGTTCTGTTTGTATGCACACATAGGACACTATTAGATCCTGTTTTCTTAAGCACAACATTATCAAAACCTTTAACCGCGGTAACATATAGTTTAAGTAAAGTTTCGGAGTTTATAGCGCCGATTAAGACAGTAAGATTAACACGAAACAGAAAACAAGACGGCGAAACAATGCAAAAGTTACTAAGAGAAGGTGATTTAGTTGTATGTCCTGAAGGAACAACTTGTAGGGAACCATATTTGTTAAGGTTTAGTTCATTGTTTGCTGAGTTAGCTGATGAGATAGTGCCTGTGGCAATGAATACTCATGTCAGCATGTTTTATGGTACCACTGCAAGTGGATTAAAGTGTTTGGATCCTATATTTTTCTTGATGAATCCTAAGCCAAGTTATCATATTCAAATTCTTGGGAAGGTACCTAAAGAACTTACATGTGGTGGTGGAAAGTCAAGTGTTGAAGTGGCTAATTATATTCAGAAACAGTTAGGTGATGCTTTGGGATTTCAGTGTACAAATTTAACTAGGAGAGATAAGTACATGATGCTTGCAGGGAATGAAGGAATTGTTCAACAAGTTAATTGCAAAAAATGTTCTTGATGATGAAATATATATACTTTATTTTATTTTGGTTTCAAAATTAATCTGTGGTCTTGTTTGTTAATGTTAATTATGACATTATATGAATTGTGATATTAAGGAAATGAAAGTGATTTGCATATTCATGTACAATGTACTTCTAGTGCTCACATGAAAGTTTCTTTGTTTTTAAAACTAAAATAGTTTAACCGGTTGAACCATGAATTGACATTGCTCGTGGTTCGATTGTGTAACTAGTTCAATTGCTATCTAATAGCGGAGCTAGAAATATTATAATATCCGGGAAAAATTTCACATGTAACATAATATAAATATTTGGACAAAAGGTCATAGTTATGAACTAATTTTTTAATTTTTTCCTTGAACTAATAAAAAAAATCAATTTTACCCTAAACCAGCCCTTAATATTATCAATTTTTTTTTCCCAAAATCAGACAACTACCCAAACTTGTTGCGCCTTGGCTCTGCCCATGCTGCGATTTAAAGATGTTGAATCAAGTAAAAAATCATATTGGTTCAATATTTGGTTTGGTTTTAAAAAATCTTAAAAATAAAAAATATGCCCTCACAAATAGGGGTGTACATAGGTTGGAATATCCACATTACAATATTCCAATAAAAGAAACTAAAGTTTTGTCTGATTCTTAAATATACACTTAAAAAGTTATGAAGGTTTTATTCATTAAAAAGTATATCCACTTTTTAGGAAACTTTCATTTTTTATGTGTAAACATTTTAAAATTTAACTTTTTTGTATGCATTTATTTATTAAAAGGTGGTAGTTGTACACATATTCATACATTTTCTCAAGTCTTTTTTTCCTAGTAAGAGTCATAGTATTTCATCTAAGTGATAAATGAAAATGAATAATCTACTCCACATAATGTTATATTTGTGTGTGTGTGATGTTGATAGGTAGGTAGACACATTAATCTTATTGATTCAAGGAAATAATGAGTTCATGGTATGCAAAAACCTTGACTGCTTCGATATGAGGGAGTCCTACTATTTAGTTAGGAAGGTATATTATAACTTCCATATAATTAACATTAACTTTTTGAAAACAAATAAAGTGTTGTAGCATATAATTTCCATATAATAGTAACTTTCATATAATTTCCTTCATGACTCATCAGAAACGATAAAGTGTTGTAGCACTTTTTTGTGCTATTGCGTATTAATTTTATAATATGTGAGATTTTAATTTTGGTAAATATTTAAATGATATATTGGCTTCACAACTCAAAAAAATTAGATAACCGCGAATTATTTTTAAAAGTATATGTGAAATATGCAATGTGTGTACTTATAAAAAGTAATGGAAAGAATATTATTAACAAAAATAAGTTAAAGCTTAAGTCTTTTCTTTCATGCATTATAAAAAATAAAAAGAGAAATAGTAAGAAGAGTGAACATCTCGAATCCATCCTTGTCTCATTTATGATGCAAGTTTTCTGTTAGTCGCTGGTTGATGGAACAACTAATGAAACGTATCCTTTTAACGGTTTGTTTGTTGTGCTACTGCCTACTTGTTGTAGTTGAGGAAATTAAATAATAATATTGAATTTATGTGTTTTTCACGTTTTTTACTGCTTTATCCCGTAATGAAATTTTTGTCTCTAAATAATATGATAAATTTTTGTTTCAAGGACAAATTGTCTAAAATATATAAATAATCTTTTATTGATTAAATATCATACAGGACAAAATGATTGTTGAATACCTTAATTTTTTTTCATTTGCTAATATTATGTTTTATCTAATATTTATCTTTTGCATAAAAAACAATCAACAATCTATTATAATGATTTTGTACACTTTTTTTTCTTTCAAAATTTTCTATACTATTTTGGTTTTAATTATAAAAATACATTTTGTCTAATAACAAGTGAAATAAGTATTTTAACATACATAAGTGTAACGAATATTACATTACATTTCATTTGATTTAATGATGAGATTTATTAATTCAATTATGAAAATAAATTTATGTAAGATAAAAAATTTATCTCACTCTTTTTATATCAAGTAGCTTGATAGCTAAAAATTTCATCCTTAAAGTGAATAAGTGGGATAACCGGAGTTCAAATTTCGGTCTCCTGCATACATGGGCGGTTCTTCTCATCGGCAACTCAGGAAGGAAATAAATAAGCATGGATTCACTTATTCCAGAATAAAAGTGCATCTTTATGGCAGTTGTTCAGGCTCTCGTCAAGATTTTGGTATTTTTAGGAGTTTGTTTATAGTAAAATTAAAATTTTTAAAGGTTAATTTAGAGTAAAACTGAGAATTTTTGTTCAACGCTTAAATAAATTAAAATTTTTAGAGGTTAATTTAGGATAAAATTAAAAAAAAATTGTTAGATTAAAATTTTGCCCAAACTTAAAAAAATTTCATACTCCACCACTTTACATATATAATGTAATATACCTGCTAATTAAGCTAAGTTCTTAAAAAAAAAAAACAACTTATCTCACTTATGCATCGTAAACTTTGCTATTAATTAAAACTAGATTTTTTGGAACAGCAAAATTTCATTAAAAATTGATCATAGCACAAGAAGTGCAAGACCACAAACCAAAAGGATTACAATACCAGTTCATGAGCTAATTAAAACTAGATAAATATGAAAAATTTATATGATAAGATTGAATATATTTTTTTGACGGGATGATTAGATTGAATATGATTCACTTACTATATTTATTCCTATGTGAAATTGAACTGTTGCTCATCAGTCATCACTTGACTTGTACGGACAGTGGTTGAATATGTTGACGGTTTTTTGACCAAATTAAATTTTAGATGCCATGCCATACATTTCTTTCGTGTACCATTGACATGAAGTTACGTATTGTTTGGTAGATTAATAAATTTACTTGCCTATGTGTCATTTTTTGGTGTGGAAATACAGCTTGGTCTATACTAGTAGTCAAGGTTTTAAAAAATGGTCGCGGTCACATCTCGGTTACGTAAAGATTTTCGCGATATGAATTAATCACAATTTATTCTTTAATATAAAAAACGGTGATAACGATAATGATATCAGCAACTGCCAAAACCATTTTGTCACAACCTTTTTCACGGTCGCGGACCTTTATTTAAAACCCTTCCGATCTATTTTGGTGATCATGTGTTTACAGAGTTAGGTACTCCCTTTCTTTCGGTCACTATAATACTGTACCAGGAATATAATTATGCATTAAAAATTAACAATCAAACAATATTTACATGTTAACTCTGCTGAGTAATTGTTTAAGAACTAATATATAGTTTAACACAAGATGATGAAATATAATTGAAATATTTGTATCAATATATTTTTTTTTGTTAATATACTATAGGTATAAAATTTCCACCATCCGTTTAGCAGTGACAATCTTATGTTGGACAGAAGGTCTCTCTTTTCAATTAGATTTTTATATACACATCAAAATCAGTGATCAAATACATGACCATTTGTTTAACCAGCTCAATAAACTACTTATTGGAAGATCAATTTTATCTTTCCTAAACGGAGAATCCAATTAAAGTCAAAATAAAACCCTGAATGAACTGATCCAACACATAAATGAACACCATAACCGTTTGTGAGATTTTAGTGACTTAAGGGTGAACCTAGGATTTGGTGGCCTAACTATTAAGTAGTCTAAAAAATTTTGAATTTTCAAAAAACTTTGATTTTTTTTTTATTTAATATCCAAATACTCATATAAAGTTCATACTCCATAGAAATGAACTTGCTAATAATTATGTTCACATCAAAAGTCCAACAAATAGACGTAGCAACATGTATAAGAGCAGAAATAAGAGTCGAATCTTCCAATAGCATCCGGTAACTTTATAGCCCGAAAAATTTGTATGCATATCCATTTGATACGAGGGTTACATATGCAGAGAGAGTCTGATAATTTGTACTTACATATAATTGTATCAACTTATCATTTATCAACCATATCAAATACTCACTATACTAAAATTCTTATTTGATATAATAATGCGTACACCGAGAGAACAAAAAGTGAAGGATAAAAAAAAAAAAATTGTTGGGCTTAATAGATTTGAAAAAAATAATTTTGAGGCCCAAATTTAAATTTATTTTTAAAAATTTAAGATGGTTGATCTCTTAATCCTGCCTCAGATACGACTCTGATGAATTCGTTTGGTTGAGAGGAAAGAAGGAGGGGGGAAAGAAAATTGCGCTTCCAAATGAATGAATTTGGACTAAAAGAAAATTGCGCTTCCCAATGAATGAATTTGGACTAATGTTAGTCCAAATTCATTCATTGGGAAGCGCAATTTTCTTTTCTCCCTCCTTCTTTCTCTTCAACCAAACGCACCCTAAACTAATTTGAAACGACTTTGAGAAGAGTAAAGTTCCATAAGGTTAAGGAAACTTTTGTCTTTTATGGCTTTATGGCTTAATTAATTAGCATGTGGAAGTAGGACTTATTTGTCTCTATAGTTTTAAGACAATTTGAATCTCAGCCATATAAAATTATTCTATCTATTCATAGTAAAGTATAAAATAATTTCAGAATTTGAAAAAGAAGTAAAAGATCAGTTATTTCTATTTATTTCTATACATAAACTGCTGTGAAAATCTGTAAGACTGTAACTAAGGATAGAAGAATATGTATATATGTATAGTGACTGAATAAATACGTGACAAGTTCTGAGTGCTGAAGTTGGCAATTGTTAATGTTGGCTTCACTCACCAAGATAAGCTCTTTATATATATGACCCACTAATAGGACCCAAAAAAAGTACATATGACCCAATAATAATAAATAGGACCATGTCTTGGCATGTCACCCAGGTTTTTCTTTAAACACTTGGTTTTTCCCCAGCTCATCTTGGCCAATACATTCATTTCAATCTTCATATTTGATCGTACTAGTATTTAGATTTATGAAAATTGTCTTTGTCGTTATTATCTTGTAAGAGTGAACTCCATTTTATTGCACCAAACTTATTCTAAAAAAGAATGCAATATGTTTCAAAAAATAAAATAAAATTTTAAAGTTTAGGTTGAAATTTGTGTTTAGATTTGAAAAGTAACACCTTAGATAAAAGGTACAATTATGATAAAATTTATTTTTACCACCATACCAGTTACTCGCGCACATCTTTCTCGTTTTATCCTTTCATCGCTTAAGTAGCTAATATTATAAAAACGAGAAATTTTGAAAATGCCGTCCGCTACTTAAGTAGCATATGTTATAATGGTAGAGTGATATAGACTGTATCCACTACTTAAAGTTATAGGGCGCACGAAATTATAGGGCGCGCGAAAAAATAAATGGTAAAATAAGATTTCAATTATGATTGTAGTTGAAATAATGAGGCCCAGTTGAGTGTCCCATGCTAGGCCCATTCTACTTTGAAAAGAAAAGACTACAATACAGCTCCAAGCGAAAGTGAGTTTACATAGACGAACCCCCGACAATTGAACTCATATTTAATGAATACTTGAAAGAAAAAAAAATAGCCATAATGGATAGAATAAATTCCGCATTTTGAATATAGACATGAGTATGAATAATTATCCACAAAAATAAGCAGGAACGGATATTTTAGTACTCATTGTATCCATACTGAGATTATATATATATATGGGTCAGGATCAAATGACACCAAAGTGTCAAACTTAGTAACATGACACCTCTGATAATTTTTTATCGGATAATCGTATTACAAAATCAACCGTTGGATTCAAAGCTATTATTATATAGATCATGTCTATAAAATTTAACATCAATCGGAAACCATTTGATGGGTTAAAGAGAAGGATAAAAATTAACGGTTTTGACGAAGTTTTGTAAGACGTTGGTTTTTATGCATCTCATTGACATATCAAATGATTTCCGATTGTTGTTAAATTTTATAGACATGATCTATATAATAATAGCTTTGAATCCAACGGTTGATTTTGTAATACGATTATCCGGTAAAGAATTATCGGAGGTGTCATGTTACTAAGTTTGACACCTTGGTGTCATTTGATCCTGACCCTATATATATATATATATATATATATATATATATATATATTGTTATAAAATATGTATAAAAAATATTTTATAAAATACGACACTATATTAAACTATTATACATTTTTAAGAAAACTATTTAATTATAATATAATGTGTGAATATGTAAATAAAGATATAAACTTTAGCATGAGAATAAGGTCAACATTAAAATCTTTAAAAAATATTATATTAATATGACATGATATCTTATAACTAATCATTTATTTTTAATAAAAATACAGATAATAAGTACGGATATGAATACTTAAGTACCTACAAGGTATGAACACGAGTACAAGAGGTTATCTACGTGGATATAGGTATGGATATATGTTTTTTTTTTCTTTTCAAACTGCCAATATTAGAATGAATATTATACTATATCCTATTTATACCCTATCAATTATCGTCATATTTTTTTTAAATAAAATATAAATTTGTATAAATGATGTTTTTATTAGTGAACCCAAATTTTTTTGAGATGAATGTTTTTAGTAGAAACTGAATGAAGGTGTTTGTTTTTTTGTTTTTGATATAAGAATGAAGGTGTGCGTTAAATGGGAAATGTAGTTCCAATTCAACTACGCAAGATATAAAGTGGCCAATTTAGAGATTAAAAACGACAAATTAGTCATTAAAATGACTAGTGATTTAACAATATTTTGCAAATTGATTACTAATTCATTCATTGTTTGAAAAATTGAAATAATTCGTTTTTTCAATCACTAAATCGTTTACTAAACATTGAAATTATATACGTTTAGGGTTTGATTTAGAGGTAGTGGTAGCCGGTGGGGTTTAACATATAATGTCACTAAGCATAATTGTGTTGAAAATTATAGGGTTTAATTTAGAGGTTAGCTAGTGTTGAAAATTTGGGAGGCCTCGCATTAAGCAGACAATATGTCTAAGCATAATTGTCTCCTAGCCAAAGAACACATAATTAATGTCTCTAACCATAGTTGTCTCTTAGCCAAAAACATATAATTGTCTCTTTTAGTCCTCAACATCATATGTGACCAATATAATCATGTCATGTAGCTAAATAAGTTTATATTAGTGATTTAAATTCGCAAAGAGTAATTAAAGAATAAAAAAAATTACATCAAAAATTATATTTGTTACATTTTTAACTGGTGCCTACGGAGGCATCAGTTAGTATTTGCCAATTAAAAAAACACTATAATTGTATAATAATGAATAAGTCATATTCAAACCTAAACAAAATTACATATATCTTTACCCAAATTAAAAACTTAATTAGGTTTTTTTTGTTCAAAACAAATTAAGTTTTATTTTTTGTTTTGGAAAAACTAAGTTAATTAGTTGAATAATACTAATTTTACTAAGAACACAAAATCCTTAACAGTTTAGCTTAAAAGGGCTACATTATGCACTATCAAACACACTATTAAAATTTTACTTAATTGCGGTTTAATCTCCTATTTTTACGTAGTATTTTATCGAGTTGACCTTTCTATTTTAAAATTTAACAATTTTGGTTCATTCATCAAATACTTGGTCTATAATATGATGATACGACATGTTTAAAATGAAGTTTTTAAAAAATTGTTTTATAAATTAATCAATTTTGGTTATCCCTATCAATTTTGATTATATACTACAACATTTAAAATATAGTATTACATCACCAAATTTTTTATTTAAAAATATGATAGATGATACAAAATTATCACATTTAAAAATAAAGGACCAAATCTACAAAATGACAAAAGTATGAAACCAAACCGCAATTAAGTCTTAGAGTTTCTCTACATCCTATTTGTACTTTTTATCTATATGCTTCTCACTCTCCCAAAATATCCATTAAATCAGTAAAATGTAGCTCTCATATCCATATTTTTCAAAATTGATGATTATGGAAAAATAATTTTCCAGAAATGATATTATCCATAGAATAATACAAAAATGTGCAAAGGTAGTAAATGTGTGAGGGGCAGCAGAAGGAGAGGGATTGGTGGGCACTGGAACTGAACCAAAGACATTTGCTCCAATTGAGTTTGTCGTGTTCAAGATTGATGAACTTGTACTGCAATTGCAATTTTAATTAAATTAATTAAAAGGCAGTAATTAAAATTTACTATTATAATTAATTGATATGGGTCTTGAAGATATGAAGATATTCACCTTGTGGGTGGATATTGACATGTTCCTGTACCTACAAATTAATACAAGTAAATAAATAAGATCATCAAAGTTTTCAACAACCAAAAGTAGAATGAATTTTTAAAGTCCATTATTTACCAAAACTTAGTCAATAGCTGCAAAATTGTTGATATATAATGGTATGAGTTCAAATTTAGAATTATCTAGATTTATTTACATTTAAAATGCGTGAATCTAACTACTAAGTTAGTTGATAAAAAAAGAAAAGAATGTATTTTTCTATAAAAAATAGTCAATTTAATAGTTCCATCCATGTATAAAACCATATTAATAAAATAAAATAGTGATTAAAAAAACTATATACTATTTACACCTAACTTAAATATGTATGTTGAAAACATAAAATATATTTAGTAAAGAAAAAACATTAACATATTAACCAAGGATTGAGAGTAAGACTAAGTTAAACAATAGGGATGGGAGCCTAATGAAAGAAAAAGAAAGTGACATTTTGAATAGGTGATTAATCTCATAATGGATTTTAAGGATCAAAATTGTGGAGATGCTTTGTACGCTTGTAGTGAAGCTTAGAATTTAAAAGGCTTGATTAGTTGATTTACCAAAAAAATAAAAAATTCAGAAAGTTATTAAAAAACTAACACATGCAAATAAATAGATCATTTAAAATAAATAAGAAAAATGCTAAATAGTGCCCCTGGGGCACTAGTTAAAGATTCCAAATAAAGTAAAAGTGTATTGAAACTTGTGCAATCAACTTCTTAAAAGTGAGTAAAGTGTTATTTTTAATACAAAAATTTCTTTTTTTAATTCCTTAACTAGTACCCCGGGAGCACCGGTTAACATGACCTAATAAATAAATCAAGATAATTAAAGTTAAAGGACTAGTTTATCAATAAAACTTTTAAGTAATACTAGTTTATCATTCTAAAGATGATTTTGATATCAAAACTTTTTACTTAAAAAGAGAAAACTTTGATGTGTGTCCCACATCAATTTTCATTTCCTTCCTATCTATTTTAACTTTATCCTCCACAATAAAACAAAAGAAAATGATTGGACTTTGCCCTCTTTTTGCACTAAGAAAGAAAAAAAAGAAATAATAATATATTCATCTAACATTTTCATTCCCATGCATTTTTGTGCAACAAAAATAGGGAAACAGATTTCTTGAAGTTTTATTTCTCATAGTTTGACACTGTTTTAGATCACAGTCGTCCGATATGAAATGTACGATCCAAATTGCTTTAAATGATTTTATAACTTTATTGATGTGAACTGTCCGATTTATAATCAATGGTTAATATTTAAAATCGTGTGAAAATAGTGTGGAAAACTACACCATCAATTCCAGATCCCAAAAATAGGTGTTAACTCCATTTTAAATCCAAGTGACATTATTTAAATACTCCCTCCTTTGGAAAAAAAATTTGTTCATTTTTATAAGAAACAATCATTAAATTCATGTTTTATTGATTAAACAATTACATTTCTACCCTTTATCTATTCCAATGTTATGCATTAATTACAATAACATATTCCCTATGCATTAATTACACCAAGGATAGTTTTGGAATAGATTATGAAATTTTAGAATTTTTAATAAAAAAAATAAGATTTCTTGGTTTGTGTGTTTTTTCAAATTGTTCCTTATAAAAAGGAACGGAGGGAGTATTACATTATTTCCTCTCTGCCCATCACCTATATTCATATTAGTTATTTATGCATGATTTATTTATGAGAGAAAAATTGATGATCAGCAATACTTCCAAACATTTGTGACAAAGAAAGGAGACTTTTTAGACACTGCTTGAAACATAGGAGAAAAACAAAAGAAAAAGTTTGACTTTTGGTATTAGGTAGCAACTTTAGTAGCTTCATACAAAGATGCAATAAAAAGTTTATTTTCTATTTAGTCTAGTATTAAATATGTAAACCAAAAATCACATGTCAAGGTTTATGTTTTTTTTTTTTTGTTTACATCACATGTCAAGTTATTACCAACCAAAGGTTGTGCATCAATTTGATACACATTAAAGTTCTACTTTTCATGCCTAATTTATTTAGAGTCTTGCTAAATAGTGCCCCGGGGCATTAGTTAACCTAGTTAAGGATACTAAGGCTCTGTTTGGTAACTAAAATAAGTTAGCTTATAGCTTATAGCTTATAAGCTAAAAGCTCTGTTTGGTAATGGTTTTTTTCTTATGAGCTTATAGCTTATAAGCTAGCTTATAGCTTATTTTTCAGATGCTATTTCAATTAGCTTATGAGCTTATAGCTTATAACTTATTGTGTTTTCTTCCACTTTTACCCTTATTATTTTAACTAAAACCCAATTTTACCCTTTATAATTTATTTTAATTTCAAATAAAATAATTATATAATTGGAATACAAAACATCGTTGTTATAATTTATTTTATTTTATTATTAAGTTTTATTTTAAATATCTTAAATGTTAATTTGATATAAATTTTATTATTTATTGAGAATTTCTTTTTATTGTATATATGCAATATATGCAATTTCATATTGCTAAAGCGTGACGTCAATTTTTAAGTATCACAAGTTGGCTAATATACATATACATGTACACTTTGATGTGAAATATATATTACAATAAAATAAAAATAAAAAAATAAATTTAAAATGAAATATATTATATAAAAATAAATGTAATAATAATATATATAATTGATATTACATAAATGAATTTAAATTAGAGAAATCTTAAATATAAATTTTATTATTAATTCCAAATGTCATTTTATGTCATTTTACATTTACCAGCTACTTGAACCGCTAATTTTACCAAACACTTCAATTAGCTTATCAGCTATAAGCTATCTGTGAGGAATTGCCTTGAAAACTCAGAAGCAGGAACAGGTACAATCATCTGCGCGGGGCGCAGGATGGCTGCGCTGGGCGCAGCACTTTGAAGAATGGAATTTGTCATTCTGCCACCTGCGCGGGGCTCAGGCCGCTGGGCAAATCCGGTTTTGTGCAGATTTTGTGGAAAAATTTGTTTCGGAAAGTATCTGTTTTGGATTCTGTTTTATTTTATAAGATAGATTTGTTTTTGGCTTTTAGGCATGTATTTTTCTATAAATAGAGGTTGTTTATTCATAGAAAAAATGTGAGAGCAAGAGAGCAAAGAGAGACAAGATGTAGGGAATTAGGGTTTGCCACCACACAAGGCTAGGGTCTTAGGATCCTAGGGATTTGGGCAAATCATTCTTGGGATCATCTTGTGGGATCACCTTGGGTAGACTAGGTAAAATTGAGTCTCTTGGCCACGGGAAGAGATTCGGGATTTTGGGTAGAATTAGGATTAATTCTTGTAACCCTTATGGGAATCTCTTGTAAAGTGACTTCTTTGATCTAGTGGAACGGAGAGTTGCTCTCTCCCCCAGACGTAGGTTCATTAACACCGAACTGGGTAAACAATATTATTGTGTTCTTCTCTTTTGTTCTTGAATTATTTACTTTCATCATCTCTATCAACTTTAATTTGGTTACTTGGTTAATTTGCTCCACACATCAAATTTCATTGGTGTGATTTTATCGTCGGATTCACAACAATTGGCGCCCACCGTGGGGCAAGGATCAAATCGATAATCAGGTACCATGGGTTCTAAGTTTGATATTGAGAAGTTCACCGGGAGTAACGACTACAGGTTGTGGAAGGTGAAGATGAGGGCGGTGTTAATTCAAAACGTGTTGAGGCGTTGAAGGGAGACGCACGGCCTGGAGAGGCGGTGGAATAATACTCGGGTGACTGTTGAAACAACAACTTTGTTATAAGAATTCGAAGATGCTAGTGAAAGTTGGGAAGCGGTGGAGTATTAAGTCATGGACTTTGGAGGCTCCTATCACATGTGTTTAAAGAAGGAATACCGTGAAAAATCCGAGAGCTAGTTGAAGGTGGAGTTTTTCATCTTGAAGACGGGAAAGCTTGAAAGGTTTGAGGTATGGTTTTGGTTTGTCTTACGATGTTTGACAAATCATGTGTTTTCTTTTACATGATGTGAGGTATGTTCCTAAACTTTGATGCATGGATAGTTGGTCTACTAGTTAGCATTTGCCATTTTTTTATACTAGATGGATTACTCGGTCATTAGTCAGGATACCGAGTTTTCAAAACAAAAAAATCAATCCAAACAAATCCTATGTCAAACTTAAACTTATAATCTATATCATTCTAAATCTAATTATCATGTTACATGTCCATACTTTTGAATTAAATATAAGGTTGCAATAAGCATTAATGAAAAAGTTGCAATGAAAATTATAATAAGAAAAGCCTTACTTGGATTAGTGCTAGTGATGACAGCAGTTCCACCAAAATTGCAACTATTTGGAACAGGATTCTTATGATAATACTTATTGAAAGCATAAGAAGCATGATCATGTATAAAATTTGGAATGTAACAGCTTCCATCAGGTTGAATTGCTGAACAATCAATGCCACCATATCCACAAGCATAATCCAATGCAACTTGTAAACCAATTTGTGAAGCACTTGGACTTGCAACACACCAACTTGAACCAGAAGATATTGGAGAAGTATTCAATGTGTTTGGATTTGTATATGGAAGTGTTGAAGTTGGAGATACTGTATCTGGATTTGAATTAGGATTGTAAAATGGTTCAGGTGTTGAAATTGTTGGTATGATAGTAATTGGAGTTGTAATATCCTTCTGGATAGTTTTAGATTCTTGTTTCACTTCATATCTTAGTAGTACATTAACATGTCTTGGTGCTTCCTTTTCTGTCCTACTTGAACCTGAATTTGAAATCATAGTTTAATTACTTTGTCTATTCTATTTCTAAAATATGTGAACAAATTAAGATACTAGATATTGATTTAAGCCTTTTCTTTTTTAGTGGTACAAATTATACAATTAACGACGATTTTGAATGTCATTAACCAACCACGATTGTCAAGTGTATATGTGGACACAAATCGTAGTTAATGAATTATCATATATATATTTGAACACCTAAAAATTATGTAAATTTGAACATAATTTTGATGGTTAATGTATACATGTATATGATACGACCCAATTCGAGTAAGGTCACATTCCAAAATTTAGAGAGAGAAGCTAGAACTAAAAGAAAGAAAATTGGTTATATTTTTTCATTCATTCTAATGATAAGACACTACAATACTTATATAAGTTGCCGTATAACTTTTTTTTTAACGGTAAATATATTATTATCATATCTCTGCTCAAAATAAATAGAAAATTGGCGTATAACTAACTTATAGACGAATATGCTTAAAAGATTTTCTTCTAGAATAAATTAGAGGAACCTAATTAAGCACACATTGGTAATCATCTCCTGAGAATTGTTGTCAAAGATGTCAAAGTAGTACTGTCAAAAAATGGTTTAACTATTCACTAGAAAAGTTGGAGAACTTTGCATTTAAATTTCAACTAATTATTAGATTAGGCCTTTAATTAGACCTATCTAATCTCTATTGTACTATTAAATGTGAACAGTTTTCTATAGAGCATCTTTTAGATTGGAAACTAGAGACATCAGACATGTAGGGTATCCTCTTTACTGAAACCCTATATAAGAGTCAAAGGCAGTTGGTCCCTTTTATGTTTTCAAGAAACTGCATGTGGAAGTACTACTGAAGAAAAGGTTGGATGCAACTGCTCAATGTGAAACTCTATACAAACATGATAATGAAAATGACTTGTTCAAATCTTTTTTCTCTATAATTGTTTGGAAGATCTAACTAAAATAGTTATGTTACTTTGTACCAAAAAAATACTAGTTATTAGTATGTGACTGAAAAATAGTAGATGAGACAACAATTTGTGCAAGTAGATTTATTTGTTTAATTTTCCATAAAAAGAATAAATTCTTAATTAATGAACTAAATTCCAAGAGAAATATACCAAAAAGTGGATTGCATCCAATTAGTCCTATATATGAAGAATCACAGTGATATATTATAATTTTTCAAAAGCTACATAGCGCAGCTTCTGTGAAATTAGGGTGGATCACCGTGACTTAAGTGTCTCTATCGTAATATCAAACATAGGCTAAATGAATAATGCAATTGGATCCTATAAGGAAATATTGTGGTTAGAAAGATAAACTTTTACCACTAAACTATCACCTCAAGTGTAATATACAAAGAAGCAATTGAAACACAAAATGTGAGAGTTAAGAAATAATATATTATACAAGAAGCAACTTTGTAACTCATATCAGAACAGAAGTGAAGGAGATAGATCAAGAAAAGAGTGAAGACAGAAAAAGCATAGAAGAAATGAAGAAAGAAAATCACCTGAACATAGGATTTGATTAAGGAGGAGAAAAATTGCATAGTAACATACACTCCTTTGCATCTTTAATCTTAATGTTTGTTCTATTTCTTTTGTGACACTTTCTCCTTCTCTTTTCTTACTTTTTGTTGAATGTTTGGTAAGATAATAATGATTCAAGTTCAACTAAAAGTATATATATTGGTAGTGGTAGAGTGTGTGTGGGCCTTATAGACAAAGATGAGGTGGTAGTGCAGAAGAAAGTTGGAGGGTGAAGGAGCAAAAAGGAAGAGAAAAGTGGGGAAGAAGGTTGAGAAGAAAGTAAAGAAAGAATAGTGATGATTGTAATGATGGTGCTGCTGATGCATACATTTTTCCTTTCTCTTTTTCTAGTCTTCCCTTTTTATTACTCTTTTAGTTTTATGTGACTTCTTCTCTTCTTTTTCTTTTCTTGTTCTTGTTTACTTTTATCGAGGTAGTGTTATTTTATACGCAAATGTTAGTTGCTAGTACTAGTATATCCGTTAATAATTGGGATTTAGGGTCTGTTTGGCAAGGTCAGAAAACTGACTTATAGCTTATGTCTTATAGCTTATAAGCTAAAAGACTTGTTTGGTAACAGTTTTTATTTACTGACTTATAGCTTATTTTACTGACTTATAGCTTATTTTTCATAAGCTATTTCAAGTAGCTTATGAGCTTATAGCTTATAGCTTATCATTTTTTCTTCCATTTTTACCCTTGTTGTCTTAACTAAAATCCACTTTTACCCTTTATAATTTATTTTAATTTAAAAGAAAATAATTATGGGCTTAGAATAATACAAACTATCTCCATCTATATTTCTTTTATAAAAAAAGCGATGTTTGATATATATGTAGGATATATTCGGTATTAATGTAATATATAATACGTTTCTGTTTAAAAAAAAAAAAGTAATACACAGTACGTATGATTTCGTTATCCATATCATTTTCTCTTCCAATTTTACCCTTATCATATTACTTAAACTCCATTTTTACCCTTTTTATATAAAATAAAATAAATAATATATTCAAGTTCTAATTTATATTTTGTTAGACGCCACAGTATTGTATATTCCAATTCCAATCCAATTTGTACTATTGGATCATATTTATTTTTCAATGACATGATCAATTTTTGGAAAATGCAATTGTCATTGCATTTCAAAAATAATATTTACTTATAAATATAAAAAGTATACATTTATATATAATATTAGGTTATATATAATGAAAATAAATAACTTGCATAAAAATAATGAAGATAAATATTGATTTAATTTGATTTGAAATAAAATAAAAATACTATATAAATGTTTAAAAATTAATTATAAATAATTAAGGTATTTTTTATAATATATTAAAGTATCTTAACTATTAAATTAATATCAATTTTAATATGAATTAAGAATACCCTTTTATGTAATTTTACATTTATCAGCTAGTTAACCGCTAATTTTACCAAACACTTCAATTAGCTTATCAGCTATAAGCTATCAGTCATCAGCTATAAGCTATAAGTCATCAGCCATCAGCCATAAGCTAGCTTATCAGTCATCAGCCATTTTTACCAAACAGAGCCTTAGTAGTTACTAATATTTGAACTTTGGATCTCTTTCCGTCCAAAACTCCTTCAAATATCATAGTGAACGACTTGATTTATGTTTTGACGACGCTTAGAAGGATCCAAATTTCAATATATAATTTGTCGCAATATATTACTCTCATATTTAGTAGTCCCATATAATTAACCAACAAAATTATGTGTGTCGAGAGTCGATATGATAGATAATATGGTTAAATAAGTGTTTAAAGTTTGACTGATCCTTACGTTATAAATTGATCTTATGAATATAGATTATGATTTCAAAATTAGTGTCGAAATAAGTTCTATCCAAATTCTAAGAATAATGACATGGTTTAAAATAGTATTGTTAATGTTTTCAGTTTCAAGTTGTTTTTTGGTAATTAAGAAGAAAAAATTCAACTAATTAATTTAATAAATTTTTATAGTAGATTATGAAATTGAAAACAACTTATAAACTATGTAAAGACAGTTTATTGGCATTAGTTTTTCCAAATTCACTAATCTTATTTAAAAGGAAAATGCTTATGAGTACGACACAGAAATTCGTTGAATCCGACGAATAATTATTAGCCGTTCATTTTCTGCTCGCCTATTATTCATGCTGATACACTGTAGATTTGTAGTAGTTGTGGTATATGGTACGGTACATAATAAAAGTAATCATAATAAAAGTAATTCTTCTTTGTATTGAGTAAAAAAATATAATATATAGAATTTTATTTTGGGTGTGTTTGGTAAGTCTAATAAGCCAATTTATAGTTTATGAAAATAGCTTATAAGTTTGTTTGAAAAAATAGATGTGTTTGGTAAATTACTTTTTTCTCATTAGCTTATAGTTATTTTTTTAGATGTTATTTTAAGTAGCGTTTGAGCTTATAACTTATAGCGTTTTTTACAGTTTTTTCCATTTTTAACTTTTAATATAATTGTATTATTTTTTAAAAATATAAAAATTATCCACTAAAGAGAAAAACTACCCGCTAAACATACGTGTCCTTTTATATTTATCAACCACTTTAAAATATAATTTTATCAAACACTTTAATTTCAAACGGTTAGCTTTTCAGCTATTAGTTATAAACTAGATTTTCAGCTATAATTTTACCAAACAGACCCTTAGTCTCTATATTATATTTTTAGTCTTTATAAAATTTTCATTTTAGTGAATTTTTAAGTTTTTTAGTTTGTTAGTGAGAAGTTTAGGTTATATGCATGTCTTAAATTCAAATCTAGTTGACTACATTGTAGATTACAAGTTTCGTCTTTAAATATAAGGTGTTTTTGAGACTTTTTTTGTTCCTTTTTATAAGACTTCTTTCAAATTTTTATGGTTATTAATTATTTCTGTACTAATATACCTTAATTATAGTGCATCTTTTTCTACATATTATGGAATGGAATAAATACTGTAAAGAAAATATTAACACATTCTCAATGCCAGGACAGTGCACGTGCCTCTACGCACGAGCCGAATTAGTCACCCATCTTTGGTGTGTCGAAAACCAGTGTGAAAAAAAAAACCTTTAAAAATAATATCAATTGTCAACAAATTAAATACCACAATTAACTTTCTTAATCTCCGTAATTTTAACAAAAGAATCTTATATTTAGAGACGGATCTTGTAAAAATATTGACATATGTAATGCTTTTATTGTATTTTAGTTATCCTTAAATTTGTTTAAAAAAAATACCAATGTAAATGTGAAGTGGAAAGCCTTAATGTAGCACTAAAAGTGAGGCCCGTGCAAATCCAACGACAATTAATTGTCGTACCGTATAGCACTGCGGTATTTAAAATATGTTTTTTTTTTTTTTGGAAAAGAAGAGGGCCGAAGCCCAAAAATATGTTTTTTACATTAACACATAACATTCTAATTCTCCGAAAAAATGAGTTTTGATGATTTGAAATTTAACAAAAAAAGCAAATAAAATTTACCAAAAACCATTCCGTCTAAAAATTAAACTCAAATTCATTCAAATAGTTGGTCACGAAGATAACACATTAACTTAAGCTAAATTTCTCATTTATCATGGGACTCCCATGGCAGATAGTTTTAATCAAGGCGTGATACATGGGTTGTTACTTGACTGTGACTTGTGTGGGAAAAGTGCCATTTTACATTTACTTACTTCTACAGTACTGTTATTTGATTGGGTTGTACTATCAAAATTTTCACTTTAACTGATTCAATGTCTGAACGGTGCACATGATGTTGTATACTACCAGCTCATGTCTAGCTTATGTCACTGTTTGTTCATCACTAAATAAGTCAAACTTTCTTCAATTAATTAAACTACTAATTGTATGCAACAAAATCATTCAATTCGATCGATCGTTAGGTTCAGTGGTGATTGGCGCTGAACTTAGTAAGGAGAACAACTTTTTTTTATATAAAATTAAATAGAAAGGATTACTTGTTAATAATGTATGATACTCAAAGTGACCATTGAAGCAAATTATGTATCAGTTGCATAATTATTACATTATATTATAGGAACCACTTTTTAATGATGTATGATACTCAAAGTGGTATCACTATTGGAGATGCTTTTATAATCATTGATATCATAAAATAAAAAAATAAAAAAATTTGTGTTTTTTTAATAGTAAATTAATATAACCATTTTTTTATTAATCCTCTAGTTCTTAAAGTAAGAGAACTCCGATAATGCAGAGTGAGGTTGCGAGGCTAGAAAAATCTGACCAAGAATTATTCTTATTAAAAATTAAACTCAGATTCTCCTGAACAATCCATCTTAAAAAAAAACTAATTAAGTCCAATATAACAGTTAATATAACCAATTTTGTAAACAAATCATTCCAATACATTCTGTTATGTTAATTTTTACCTTAAAATGACAAGAGTCACCAATTTTCACCTTAAAAAAATATCATGAATCAACACTAGAAATTGTGATGAATTTTAAGTATATAACCCACACCTCAAACAAACAAACAAACAAAAAAGCTATGATGACCAAGACAATTTCCATTATGTAGAGTCCACACATCATAATGAAATTAGCCAGTGACTCTTTCAGTTACAGATTCCTCATTATCTGTTTCCCAACACCAACTACCACAAACAATGTTAACTCATTGTTCATCACTTTCTCAATCATCACCACCACCACCACTGCCACCTTCCATATCCAAATTCATCTCCACCCACCCATGTCTTACCATGCTCCAAAATCACTGCACAACCATCAAACACTTCCACCAAATTTACCCTCACATTATCAAAACTGGCCTTATTCATCACCCAATTGCTGCCACACGTGTCCTCACTTTCTGTGCCTCACCATTTGGCAACATTAACTATGCACACAAAGTGTTCACTAGAATGCCTAACCCAAATCTTTATTCTTGGAACACAATTATAAGAGCTTTTTCTAGAACCTCAACACCACAATTTGCTATATCACTTTTTGTTGACATGTTGTATTCTGAAATTCAACCTCAATATTTGACTTATCCTTCTGTTTTCAAAGCCTATGCTCAATTGGGTGATGCCCATCATGGTGCTCAGCTTCATGGTATGGTTTTGAAATTGGGTCTTCAAAAGGATCAATTTATTCATAATACTATTATATACATGTATGCTAATAGTGGGCTAATGAGTGAAGCTAGAAGAGTTTTTGATGAAAAAATTGAACTTGATGATGTTGTAGCTTATAATTCAATGATTATGGGTTTTGCTAAGTGTGGTGAGATTGATGAATCTAGGAAGCTTTTTGATAATATGCCTACAAGAAGAACTTCAGTTACTTGGAATTCTATGATTAGTGGATATGTTAGGAATGAGAAACTAATGGAGGCATTAGAGCTGTTTCACAAGATGCAAGAAGAAGGCGTTGAACCAAGTGAGTTTACAATGGTGAGCTTGTTAAATGCTTGTGCTCATTTAGGAGCACTTCAACATGGGAAATGGGTTCATGATTATATAAAAAGGAATGATTTTGAGTTGAATGTTATTGTTGTTACAGCAATAATTGACATGTATTGCAAGTGTGGGGACGTTGAAAATGCTATTGAGGTGTTTGTGACATACCCTAGAAGAGGATTATCATGTTGGAATTCAATTATAATTGGGTTAGCCATGAATGGTCATGAAAGTGAAGCAATTGAGTTATTCTCTAAGCTTGAATCTTCAAAATCTTTAAAGCCGGATTCTGTGAGTTTCATCGGTGTTTTAACTGCATGTAAACATTTAGGAGCAGTTGATAAAGCAAGGGACTATTTTTCCGTTATGATGAATAAGTATAAGATTGAACCATCAATAAAACATTACACATGCATGGTTGATGTGCTAGGTCAAGTTGGACTCCTAGAAGAGGCTGAAGAACTCATAGAGGGTATGCCTTTAAAGCCAGATGCCATTATATGGGGATCTTTGCTTTCATCTTGTAGGAAGCATGGGAATGTACAGATTGCGAAACGGGCTGCACAAAGAGTTTATGAGTTAAATCCTAGTGATGCAAGTGGTTATGTACTTATGTCTAATGTCCATGCTGCATCCAACAAATTTGATGAGGCAATGGAGCAAAGGCTTTTGATGAAGGAAAACTCAACAGAGAAAGAACCTGGTTGCAGTTCAATCGAATTATACGGAGAGGTTCACGAGTTTCTAGCTGGGGGAAGGCTGCACCCTATGACTCAAGAGATTTACCATTTATTGAATGACTCCAGTTTTGCACTTCAAGATTGATCATATGTGAAACTATGAACTTGTGAAGTTTTAACATCAATATGTATATAGAAGTAATAGCTTTAATATAGAGAAGATTTACAATAGATTAGAATCACACAATCTAAATATCCAATTTGCTTACTTATAAATGATGTTTTATATATTACTCGGTGCTCTATCATATAGATGCTTACCGATAGGCCTAGTGAAGGAATCTCAGATTCTGTGTTGCATGCATGTTTTACTTGGTCGTTATAACACTAAATGCATCAGAATAAACATTAAGATTTTTAAAATCACAGCACTTATTAATTTGTTAAATCAATTGATTGATAATAGTAATACAACAGAATAAACATTTGATCTGGTTTAGCAATGTCAGCCTTTTTATACTCTTGCTTGTACAAGAATCTGGTGACATTATAGCTACTATCCTATAGTGTATTATGTGAATGTGAGACAACTACTAACAAGTAGTATACTAAGTTTCAGGTTTTTGACAAGTTTCTCCCCGGTGCCCAAGAGTATATCTCGGGAGGCATTGCACCATTCATGAGGAGGTTCTGTGGCATTGCATATAAGTCAGAGATATCAAGATGATGTTGCGCGCGTCCATTTTGGTAATGCTGATTCTGCATAGCAGCGGCAAGTTCATCGTCTTCGAGTGGCAGACGATCGAAAGTAGCGTGCATGAATGATGCAGCCATGATCACAACAGGTCCTGAAGCAATCAAAGCGCCAACCACAGCACCTCCAACAACTTGTCCTTGAGCACCTGCTAAATAAATTGTTAGACCAGTGATTCCTGGTGGTGCTGGTGGGGGAAGAATCGACCCCAACAACGAGAGAATCTCAAATCGACCATGAAGGGTAACAATTGCACCAGATGAAGCCGGTTGTCGCAGCGTTACATTTGTTACACAACCAGTGCCATTAAGTATACAAAGACCACGTTGCTTTCTCCTTGCAAAGTTCAACAAACTCTCGTTCACATCACAGCCAGAGCTCACTTCCATAGCATGAGCTTTAAGTGCATTAGCACTATCTCTAGTGACAATGATTGGCGGCTTAGGCTTGTTTTTCGATCCGGCCGGTCGACCGCGTGGCCGCTTTAAAGTCTCTCCCTCAGCTGCAGAAGAAACTGGTGAAACTGATTTCGGAACTTTAGGAGATATTAGAGTAACATCAATACCAGACATATTATTATTCTGATTACCATTGTCTTGTTCTTGTTTGTGTTCCATTTCACCAAACATAAGATAGTTTTGGTGATAAAGGAGGAGTAACAAAGAGTAAATCGCTCTTTCCTGTTACAATATTGAAGGTTTAAGTAGTTGCATTATGAGAATAAATATTATAGGAGCCGAAAAGAATGATCACAATTTTAGGATGGAATTAAGTTATACCAACCACTGTTTTTTGCATTAATCTTCCTAACTCTTACTAACTTTGTCTCATATCAATTACCTTCCCCAGCAAATATCACATGGTGTATATAATTATTACTATTTTCATTCCATTGTTACCTACCTACCTACACTATCTTCCTCATATTATACAGATACTTGTTCCAACTTCATAGTTCCATTTCTATGTTAACACAATGTAGTAAGTTATATAAAATGTTGGGACAGTCCTAAGGAATGTATAGACGAGACAGAGGATAGAGTTAAGGGATATTTGGATTCAAATGATCAATTGTTATACATGATTTGCATCCTACATTGGAATTCAACATGAGATGGTTATGTTGATGTATAGTTGGGTCGCATGAAATTGAAAATAATAAGTAATTCCTCCGTTTCTTTTTAATTGTCTTTTTAGAATGATAACACCAAATTAAGGAAGTGTATTTTTGCACGTTATCTTCTTATTATACCCTCGTTTTAATCCCCAATAAATTCCTATTTTTTTGCCCACACTTTCTCTTTCCAATAAATTCAATATATTATATGCAAAAAAACAAAATTTAATATGTTATGTACCAACAAAAAAAAATTTAAAAAAAAGATTTAGTTTTTCAAATATATAGCATTAATTGATTTTATGGAAAAAGATAAGAGCAATTAACAAAGAATATAATTGACAAATCATACTCATAAAATACAAAAAGGACAATTAAATAGAAACGCTTAATATGATAATAAAAAAACAATTAAAAAGAAACGGAAGGAGTATGATCTAATAAAATATCTCAGTGAATAAAACATTTATGCCCACATACCCATATAAAAAAAAATCTTATTATTCAAAGTTGAGTTTAATAAAAATTATTTTTACAATAAATCAAACTTGAGTTCTCCAAAAAAATTCAGTTTAAAATTTTTTTATTAACTATTTGATCTGAAAGTCTAGATTAAATATAAAATAATTTACTTACATTATTTAATTATTTTTTCTACTAATTTTTATATATACTAGCCGCCCGTTTGTGTAATCAATATTCTTTTTTTTCTTCGTGTGTGATCGATATTCTGTATTGTGCAAATATAAATAATTACTTAATCTCCTTTTTATTAGACTTTGTTAACCGATAACTACGTAACCTCCTTTTTTTGTTATGGTTAGTTATTAAGAAGAAAAAATATATTTTATTTTTACTATAAAAAACTGAAAACCTACTTTTATGTAGAAGTTATGCTTAGTTATTAAAAAAAAAAGAAATTATTTACTAAAAAAACTGAAAATCTATTTTTATGTGAAAGTTATTTTTTAAGGGTAAAATTGGAATAACAAAAAAGCCATCCCAAAAAATATAATTTTATTTTATTTTATTTTGACAAAAATATATATAATTTTATTTTCTGCCCCTGAATATTTTTCTAAGATTGTGTACTGTCCTATATTAGTACTTCTAAGATTTTGTGTTTATGCGGCAATTAAGTTTGGCATAAGGCATAACGTAGATAGAGAAAGTTTAACTTAGGCACAATCTCAACACCTCATTGTTAGGCACACTCACAATAATGGGTAAAAATTAAAGAAAAATTGAATAAAGTGATAGTGATTGATGTGACCATTTTATTTTTCTTTTAATTTTTTTAATTTATGTGTGTGTGCCTTAATTTGTGCCTAAATATTATGTGCCTATCTAAGACTTTCTCACGTAGATAAAAAGACGAATCACGTGCGCGGCACCGTATAGTTCCTTTTCGGTTCTCTTCGTCTTTTTCGCTCCATCTCTTACAAACAAACTGCAACATTCGTTTCTCATTTGATTTTCATGTCAATTGCATCTTTCTCCGTTCCAAATTCAAAGGTAAACTTCAACATTATGATTCATTGTTTCATTTTCGTTTTTTTTTTTTTTTTTTGAAGAAATCAATTTTGTTCAAATTTATCATTTGTAGAAACTCGTTAATCATCAATGTAAATGCAATAACAATGTAAATGCAATAACCATTAATTTGAACACATGATCAATCATAATTCGTCTTGATTAGGTTTGTTCTGTTGTATTGTGTTGTGTGAAATGAAATACTTAGTATACATTTTTTCGTTTCTTGTTATGTTTTAGTGATTTTATGGAGTTTGTTTTATTAATAGGAAGCACGGACACTCCTCATATTAGGAAGATCAGGCGCCCCTGTGTCGGACACGTCTCGGTGTTGGACACTGACACTTTTGATTACACTAAATTATGTTATTTTTTCAAATTATTATTGGTGTCGACGTGTCATGTCTTTGTCGTGTTCGGTACCTGTGTCTGTGTCCGTGCTTCATATTATTATTATTAGTATTATTTTAATAAGTATCTGAGTTAGTATCTGTCTCATTTTTGTAGAGTGATATCAGACATATTTTTTTTTTTCAACGATTTGTGACGTCGCCGCTTCAATGGTAGTTGAGGCTTTGGTTCCTCTGCTTGAGTGTGATAGGGAAGGTGTGAATGAAGATTATTTGCCTTCATTTGGCAATGAAACCAAGGAGAAGGTGTATCATCATAAAGTTCATTGCTCCGCCAAGGATAACTTGCAGACTAGGGAACTTTGGACTGATGGACTTATTTGTGCTTTTGAGTTCATCCGAAGCTCTCGGAAGACTCATCATCCCGTAGAAGCAGTTAAAGAAGTGGCCAAGAAGAAGGATTTTCAAGGCAATGAAATTAATCCATTGAAAAAAAGTCCTAGTAGAGATGGCTTTCATGAATCACCTTTGCCGGTCGACGAATCTGGAGGGTTGGATCTTCATGATTTCAATAATAATAACTGTTCTGGCAAAGAGGGTCTTCCAAGAACTTACTGGAAACCAATTGGCTGGACTAGAGTTTCTCAACTTGTTCAGGCTGTGCATAGTGATACTAGCTGGGCATCTCAACCGCATGATTTCACAGATGATGAAAGTGATATTCCTGTTGCAGATGTAGCAACTCCTTACTGGGAAAGGCCAGTGGGTCCAACATGGTGGTGTCATTTAGATGCTGCTGATCCATATGTTACTACATGGCTTGCTAGTTCTCAATGGTTACATCCTGCTATTAGCATTGCTTTGCACGATGAAAGCAGGTTAATAAGTGATCGAATGAAACACCTTCTGTATGAGGTAAGTAAACTAGTTATATATATGAGAGTACAATTCTGCTAATTGCTTCTTTCATTAAAATCAATGATTCAGTGTATAGTTGCATTGGTGTTCAAATTTAAAAAAACAAGTTTTTGATTGATAGGTTCCTGTTCGAGTCGCGGGTGGATTACTATTTGAACTTCTAGGGCAGTCTGCAGGTGATCCATTTGTTGAGGAAGATGACATTCCCATTGTATTACGAGCATGGCAGGCACAGAACTTTATGGTGACAGTTTTGCATGTTAAAGGCTCTGCATCAAACATCAATGTGTTAGGTATTTTAGAAGTTCAGGTTAGTTAGCCCCACCAAGTTAATAATACAACTATTTTTCCGAAAGCGTGATTTTATTTTATTTATCCTTAGTTACCTTCAACTGTGTTTTGCAGGAACTTCTGGCTGGTGGAGGAGCCAACATTCCACGTAGCATTCATGAAGTTGTAGCACACCTAGCTTGTCGCCTTGCACGATGGGATGATAGGTTAATATTCTTTACATCTGGTTACCAACTAAGAAAATCTTTGTTGTTTTTTTGCAATTTGTATGATTATTCATTTTCCTTAAATCAATTCACTTCAAACTTAATTTTAACCAAATCAATTTTATTCAAAATCATGTTTTTTCAAACACTCACCCAAACATACACTATCAATACTGCAAGCCTTCATATTTATGACTTCAAAAATACTGTGTCTACTCTTTATTTTTTTTACTGCAACAACATCACAAGTCTTTTACCATTAGGTGAAGTCGGTTATGCGAATAAAAAAAACGCCATGATGTCCTATCTTGAATCATGTCTAATGACAAACAGATTCTTTTCACCTCTATCTGAGAAAAAATAACAAAGAGAGAAACAGTTACTTTAAATTGAATGACATATCATATTCGTCTGTGAAAGGCTTGTAAAAAAAGTGTAACTTGGTTTAAAAGATCCATGACGTAACATGAAAAGAACAAAAAGAAATTAAGCATAGGTATTTAGAATACCTCCCCCTCTTTTATTCTTCCTTACTACTGTCAAAAGTGTTCATCACAAAGCTATATTTTAGTTCTGGGAACTCCAGAAAGTTAGAATTTTTCACATCGTTGCTGCGATTCTGGGTATCAGACTGAGTAATGGGCCTACTGGCTTTAGCTACATTAGTAATTTATGGACTTATTTAGCTTACTTCAATTGAAGTATTTAGACTGGATTTGGTCGTAATTTCATTCTATCGTTTACTTTTTTCTCTTTATTTATACTTAAATAATATTTTGTCGAACTTATTGATATCCTATTCTTAAAAAATCTGATGCTGCTATTTAAATGGCTATATTAGTCTAATTTTCTTGATGTGATAGAAATTTACAATCGTTTTAAATAATTTATTATTTAACATTCTACTGTGATCTTAAAATCATACTTCGTTTGGATAACTTTTTAATATGCAGTCATTTTTTATTTGTTACTAATGTATATGATATCACAGGTTGTTTCGAAAACACATCTTCGGGGCTGCTGATGAAGTTGAATTGATGTTTATGAACAGGTGATTGCATGTGCTTTGGACCATTTAACATAAGAACTTGAGTGTGACATAGGTGGTCATTTTATCCATTTTGTTTATAACATGGATATACAATGGTCTTTTCCTTCTTGTTAGGAGGAACCATGAGGATTTGCATCTGTTAACTATAATATTGAACCAGGAAATTAGAAGATTATCAACCCAGGTAATTTTGCAGACCACAAAATGATTAATACGTACTTCTTGAGAATCTTCCATAAATTATAGTATAGTTTTACAAATTGTATTGGGGTTGATAATGTTGGAAAAAAGCTTTATTTGGTCTCTTGTATGTTTATTTATTTTTGTATTATCCAATTATATGCTTGTGACTTGTGAGTGCTTGGCTCATTTTATTGCATTGAGATTTAAGAAATTATTGTACTACCTCTTCGTGCATCTTTTCGATCTAATTTATTTAGCTCCCTTTTCTGACAAAAGACGAAAATTTCTTTCTTCCATCATAAAACTGTTAGTAGATTAAAGTGCCAGAAAAAGCATGAAGGAAAAGAAAATGATTGTTGTGAATAATTTAACCAAAATAAAATTCAAAACTAATTGGAAACCATTGAGCAATATCATGAATTTAATTGGTAACCAACATATGTATCTTGTTAAACAAATCAGAAGGCTGTACAGAGTAGAACTTTACATATCACACAAATTAATTGATTGCAATGATGTAGTAATTAGTAATTGTTAGTTATAATACTGATTTTGTAGATTCTTTTTGGTGCATAGTAATTATGTAAATTGTTTAGATTGAAATTTTTCACTTGATCCTTTATCTTGTGTATGACCTTGTAGGTTATAAGAGTGAAATGGTCACTCCATGCACGAGAAGAAATTGTGTTTGAACTTCTTCAACAATTGAGAGGAAATGTAACAAGATCGTTGCTGGCAGGAGTAATGAAAAGTACAAGGCAAATGATTGATGAGCAAGAAGCAGTTCGAGATCGTCTGTTCACAATCCAAGATGTAATGCAAAGCGCAGTCCGTGCATGGTTGCAGGTTTTGTAATCTCTACCTACCATAGTAATTTAAACTCTTTAATAGTTAGCTACAAATGTTTTAATGAGTTCATTTATTTGATACTATGGAAATTTCATACAATTACCAGTGTAAGTGTGCAAAAGGCTTATTTGGCACTCGCACTAGGAAAAGATGTTATTGTTGATGCACTAAGATTGACCTATGCATCTTTGGAGGGACTAAACTAAGGATTTGATCTTTTTATAACTATCTAAAATAGTACTTGTTTTACTGTTATATTGATTTAGCTGTGGCATTCAAAATTCAAACTAAAGTCACCGTCTAACCTTATCCTAATATGTTCAAGGTTAAAGTTTAGATCCTTGGGACACCAAGCTCAAGCTTTGATAAAATACTGCCAACCTTAGAGGAGAGGGACAAGATTCAAACCAGAGAAGTATTATTTTGATTAGCAACAGTATTTTAGTGGTGGACAGGATCAAGAACATGGAAAGGAGCCAAAAGATTTAACTCTAATTGTGACATAATATATTAATAACTTGTGTATCTTATATTTATTGATCATAATAGCAAATGATGTACTTCGCCTCACACTCTTGCTACCTATTTTAGGACAAAAGCCTCACAGTTACACATAACTTGGGAGTGTTTGGAGGTTGCGGCCTTGTCCTTTCCATCATTACCGGACTATTTGGCATAAATGTGGATGGAATACCTGGATCTGAAGCAACTCCTTTTGCGTTTACTCTTTTCTCTGTACTCTTAGTTGTGTTGGGAGCAGTCTTAATTGGAATTGGATTGCTTTATCTTGGGCTGAAAAAACCCATCGTTGAAGAAAATGTTGCAGTGAGAAAACAAGAGCTTCGAGAGTTGGTTAGGATGTTCCAACACGAAGCAGAAACTCATGCGCAAGTACGGAAAACCTTGCCTCACAAGGATGTTACTCAAACAGTTAGGCCACCTAATGGTTCAAATCGTCTCTTCAAGTTATCAAATTTGTTCAGTACATAGATGTTTGTAGTTTAGTTGTATGGTTCTTTGTTTTTTATAATATCAGGTGTATGGTTCAGCCTCTAGATGTTAAGACTTACACGTATGATGTATCGCTTCATCCTTTGCGGCTATTAGGTAATGTCGATACAGTTGAAATGTAAAAATTGATTATTCTGAGGTTGGTTTGAGAAATGGTTCATCTCATGAAATGTTTGTCTGAGAAATAAATTTTCATATTGGTAAAATGAAAATGATTATTAATAAATCTACAATGCCCTTTTTTTCTTTTCTGATGTCAATGAAGGGACTATTTTGGGCAACTGAAAAAGAAATGACAACATGGTAGACATAGAATATGTAGAGTTTTAGTAACCTTTATTGATATTTTTTAAAAGAGGGATAGATGTTAAAAAATTCAGATGATATTAATGAGAATTCTTATTGTTTCCATTTGAAGTCTTAATTAACCATCAATTGCATTACAATATCACCATATAACATATTGATGCAACTGGCATTATGGCTAACATTTCAGATCTTACACATTCATGAGGTTAGGTCACGATGACAATTGGATCAAGTTTGAACAATTTATATTTTAAACGAACCTGGATCACCTCCATTTCCTTATACTCCAGTTTTTCCTGTTTAATTTATAGATGTTTGACACGTGGTGCTTTAATACTTTAACGGTCAAGATTAAAACAAAATGAATTTTTTTAATGAAAAGAACAATTAAACCGATGCGAGTGAACTCAGACCCAAATTTTTTCTTCCGTTGCCGCCGTTCCATTCTTTCACTATCTGCGATTTGCTTCCCCATTAAACCACCATTTCCTTCTTTGTTCTTCGTGTTGTTGTTTTGTATCTTTTTTATTTTCCCCTTTTTAAGTTTTGGGATTCAACATATGAAGTTAAGATTACTACCACCAACACTGGTTGTGGAACACTTCCTTTGCTCCGCCGCATAGCCATGAGAGGACGAAACAGAAAAATGATGTGGCGGTGGAATAAGAAGGGTGCTGCTGCTGGATTTGGAAGATGAGAACATAACAGCGATGGTAGGTGATGAGGGCTGAGAGGAAAGAGAAATAGTATGGTTTCTTTTTTTTTAATTATTGATAGTTATTCTAATCTTAGCCATTAAAATGTTTAATTGCCACATGTCTAAATCTGTTTGTAGGAACTGGATAAATGGAGGATAAGAGAAATGGAGGGGATCTAGACTCATTTTAAACTCGTTTAAAACATCAAAATTTCTCTTTACTTGGTATTGTCAGATCTTGATCTAAATGACACGAATTGTGTGAATTTGTAATAGAAAAATGCTAGTTGGTACGGGGAACCACAAAAACGAAATAAGCGAAGTTGTAAATTAAAACTTTAACAACCATACCCCCATGATTTCCTTAAAAATAGGAATTAATTAATTTAACCCACCAATTACAACAACAGCAGTACATATCAACATTTCTTGCCTCCATCCTTCGTACCATTTAGCATTGCTGTTTGTAATAATAGTAAGTCCAAATCCGCAATATAGCGGTTTTAGAAGTCACTTGCAATAACATTTTAAAGAAAGGTTTGGTAATGACAATTGTAATTTTTTCATTTTTGTCAAGTAGGTTATTTGCTAAAGTTTCATTTTTAAGGTGAATAAGTGGGAGTACAAGAGTTTGAATTCCGATCCCAACATATTACATACTATTATAAATGTGAATTAAGATATTGCATATATGAGAAGAAAGTGTATATACTATTATATATGTGAATTGAGATGATTACAATGAATAACATAAAGGAAAGACATTAATATATATATATATATATATATATTAATATGGGGGTTTGTTAATTTAGACCTACTTAAAAACATGTGAGTCTAAATTAGCAATGTGCACCTTTTCACATTGGACAAAAAAATCTTGACATTTATTTATTTAATTTACACCAGGAAGTTGAATGTTAGTTAGGTAAATTTTATTAAATAGTGTGCACACATTTTGCTAATTTAGACCCCACTTAATTATAAACAACCTAGGAAATAAAAAAAAAAGACAACTTAAAAAACATATATACAATCCAAAGTTATAAACCTGGATATTCAAGTGAACTTTTTTTTTTTTAAATAATCAAAATCATCATAATCGATTTTAACTTACACTTTTTTTTCTTCCATCTATTACCATTATATGATTTATCTTATAAATTGTGTTAGATGCTCCAAATTATTTTTGTTTCACGTGAGCCAATTCAATAAATGTGGAAGACCCCTATAAAAGGAAATCACTCACTTGTATAGGATAAAAGCAAAACATTAAAATAATAAACAAGTTCAATACTCTGTTGTCAAATTAAATGAGAATAAAAGCTTAAGTATATGTAATAAAGAAAAAATCCGTCGGTGATACAAAGTGTTCAGATTGTATAAAAAAACAAAAAAGAAACAAGTGATGAGAAACTATTTAGATTGGTAAAAAATAGTTTGATAATTTTAAGGTGAGATAAAACAGTTTTGCTGTTTTTTTTATAAAACTACAAAATTACCCTTTATATTAAACTTACTTAAAATAGTGAAAGGGCACTGTTATCCAAAGCGAAAATGTGCACATTGCTAATTTAGACCCACATATTTTTAAGTGGCTTTAAATTAACAAACCTCGTATATATATATATATATATATATATATATATATATATATATATATATAATGAAAATATGTAAAGTATCTTTTTAAATTTATTTTAAAATTGTATAATTTGAATATTTGGAATTGAATTTAATAATGGAAAGTTATAGTGAAAATTTATTTTGTTTAATGTGAAGAATGAAAGGTGTCCCAAAGATGTTCTACTTTTAATTTTTCTATATCTATTCCTTAAAAACAACTTGAGGAACCTTAAAAACACTATCTATTCCTTAATATTTACAAAAAAACTGACCTAAAAAAATTAAAGCATTTCATTAATAAGAATATGTTGGATATGCTGTAAAAAAATATGTTCAATATAATCGGTTAAAAATATGGTTGATTTAATAAGACTATGAATAATCTCATTTGTTTGTCTCCAAATAAACTCAATATTAGAGTTTGTAAAAAAAATAGAAAAAATAGTTTGACAACTTCTAATAATTGTTGGAACAAAACTGATTTGTTAAATCTTTTTATTAGTTTTGATGTTAATAAAGTATTAAGAATACAATTGGCTATACTAATATATGTCCAAGTGTGTATGACAAATAAAATTTTAGCAACCTCTGGACGTACTATATATAAATTAAACATTGTGTAATCCAAGAGAAGCTGGGAGCTTATAAGTGTGTCCTGAATACTTCACCAGAATACAAAGTTATTTATTAAATTAAGTTAATTGATTTTGTTAAATATTTGTTAAATATTTTTATTAATTATATTTAAAATAATAATAGAATATAATGTCTTTATATTAAGTAAATTGTTATATTTTTAGTGGCTTAAGGTGATTTTCTTAATTGCATTTGAAGGTTCAAGAAACACAAGACTTGAAAATTTAGGAAATATTCACCGACTTTTGTTTATGACTAAACTAGTTAATGATTCACTTGAAAATTTAGGTTTTGAGACGAATATTATTACTTGTACTTTTCCTACTTATGTGGGTTTAATACCTCTTGTACTAATTCTATTTTTCAAATATAATACATATTTTGGCTGTTAAATTTTTTTTTGAAAATTTAGGTTTGCATTTCTAGTGGAGATTCCTCTATTGTTAGCTAGGGAGTATTTGTTAAAATTAATATGGTTAACTAATATTGTACCAATTCTACCGTTTATCCATGCATGTGCAATTTATTAGAATCAATCACATAATTAGTTACATTGTTATAACATTTTCTTGATCTCGGATGACAGTACATGGAAGAGGATAATTGTGTGGCATTTTACATTTGACTTAGAGAATAGAAAGACTACCTCAAGAACTAGAATTGTCATTGCTTTAATTGTTTTCATTTGCTTCCTTACCTTTGGAACAATTTTAGGACATTTTGTAGAGAATCTAAGTTGGATAGATAGTGTTTATATGTCTGTTACTTCTGTAACGACGGTTGGATACGGAGATGTGTCGTTTAACACTGCACATGGAAGATTTTGGGCCATTCTGTGGATTTTGGGAAGCACGTTCACGGTTACACGTATATTTGTGTACTTCCACGACTACCACTCGCAGAAGAGGAGCTTTGAGATTCTTGAGAATGGAATCACTTCATCCGAGATCAAGAACGATCAAAGTTTATCCATCAGTAAGTATGAATATGTCATGTACATGCTGAAGAAAATGGGGAGAGTTAGTGAGACTGAAATTCAGAAAATTAGCAACAAATTCGATGCAATGCCCCTTGGTGATGATGATGATGGCAATGCATGACATCCCTCTAAATATGTCTAATTTTTTTTATGTTGTTCTTTATTTGTTGGTTGCACTCTTATTGATTGTTGTTTCATGTTGTTTTTTGTTAAGATTAGATGAAAACTGATGACAATTTCTTCCTTCCTCTGTTTTTAAAAAAATTATCTTGCATAATTTTATAATATTTATTTTCATTAAAGTCTTAAACTTTTGAATAAATTTTTATAGGCATATTTAAAATATCATATAAAGTTTATTTACCAAAATTTATAATTTTTTAACATGATATAAATTAAATATAATTTTTTTAAACAATAAAAGTTCAAGATAAAAATAACGAAAATTGAATCGTGCACACTATTGCTCAACAGGAGCAATAGTGTGCACGATTCTATTTTTTTCCTTTTAAACAAAACAAAAATAATAACTAACATCGTTTAAATAGTGGGAGGTGTGTGACATTTAGTTAAATTTAAAGGGAGATGGGTGTAATTTTCCCAATAAATTATAATTAACATGTTCTAATTATATTCAAAAAAGAGAAGCAGAGAGGAAAAACAACTATGGCGAGCGAAATCGCCAAATCGGTAATGCTTCGGGTGTTTTCATTTTTGTCTTGCCATTGGAACATTGTTAGCACACTTTGCAGAGCATCTGAGTTGGGCAGATAGTTTTTATTTTTTCCGTTAGTTCTGTAACAACTGTTGGATATGGCGATTTTTCATTCAACACTTCATTTGGAAGATGATTTGCAATTATGTGGGTTTTTGATCAAGAAAGATAGGCTGTATCATGATTCCCTTACTGCTAGGACAGTCCAGGCTGCATGTACTAGGTTCAATGACCTTGTTGGCAGGGGTAGGACCGTTGCTCTGCGGAGCAATGCTGAAGTTGATGATCTGCTGTTGGCTGCTCCTGCAGCTGATGGACATGCTCCTGCTGCAGATGGAGATGCTGATACCTTTGCTTTAGGTCAGTTGTGTGAGAAATTTATCGATCTCGCCTCCACCAGATTGGCAAGGAACTCTGCCCGCCGTTAGATACTACTTGTATGAAGATTTGGGCCCTGACCAAAGAAGTACACAAGAGAACTTTATTTTTCTATTAGTTGTAATGTGAACTTTTGTTTGTAATTGCTATCATATGCAATCTATAACTTGTGTTAGGTTCACTTTTCATGTTCACGCTTCTTGGTTGATTGAAGAGGAATTTAGCCTTTTTGTTAAGATAGGTGAAGGAACTCTTTTCATCTATAACTTGTGTTATGTTCACTTATAATGTTCATGCTAAAAAAAAAAAAAACACATTGGCCGTAATAAAGTCATTTGTATACTTCCATGATTACAACAGGAGCTACAAGATTCTTGAGAACAGATTCACCTTATCCAATTTCAAGACTGGATATCTTGATAAAGGTGTATCCATCAGGTATGCCTTAATATTGTTTTCATGATTTAAATTTAAACGTCATTTATATATATATAAGTTTACTGTTTGTGCCCAGAATTGGAACAAGTATATTTCTAATTTCTATCATTTACAAATTTTGTCAATATATATCTTATATTAGCATATGTATTATGATTTATTAAAATATTCAGCCATTGGATTAGCTTATTTTTGAGTTTATGTAAAACAGTTTATGCGATAAATAAGTTTATATGTATTATTATAATTTTTTTAAGATAGTTTATGAATAAATAGTTTATAAAAATATAATTTGCATTAGTGATAACTTATAAATCAACATAAAACCTTATTTATTTACATAAGTTGTTTTGCATAAGCTAAAAAATAAACTAATCTAAACAGGTCCTAAATATGTTTTTGTTTTTATAAAATGGAAACCTTCTAAATTTAATCTTTACTTAATTTTTATTATACTTTTAGTTTTTTAAAAAATTATCTTGCATATAGTTTTAGTCTCTACTAAAACTAATTTTTTTTAATTTATTATCATTAAAGTCTTAAATTTTTGACTAAATTTTTATAAGCATATTTAAAATATCATATAAAGTTTATTTACCAAAATTTATAATTTTTTAACATGATATAAAATTAAATATAATTTTTTTAAACAATAAAAGTTCAAGATAAAAATAACGAAAATCTTGACCTAGAAATCGAATTGAGTTTTTTTTTTTTAACTTTTTATGAAATTCTAAATATATTTGCAAAAAATTATTCAAAAGTACACGTTGAATTAACAGTAGAGACTGAAACTAAGCGCATGATAATTTTTCAAGGACTAAAAATTTAATAAAAACTAAACTTAAAAATTAATCATTTTGTAAGACCAAAAACATATTTAAGCATTTATTAAAGGCACAAGTTATGGTGCATAAGTCATAGCGCACCCCCCAGATTGCTTAGCGCACCACCAAATTTCTAAGGGGTGCGCTAAAAATCTGGGGGGTGCGCTGAGCAATCTAGTGGGTGCATTAAGCAATTTTCATTATATATGCATGGTGCATAAGGAAAAAGCTTATGCACCATAACGACTCTCATACTTAAATACCTCTGATTTGATCATCATAATTAGATCACTTGGCGGTAATGCAATTAGCAATAGTTATGCATGAAGTATCTTTTGTGTCCTAGTGCAAACAACTAACCACCTTTCCTCTTGTTTGACTTGTAGTTGAATCAACCTCTGATATTATAGCTTGCTACCATTTATCTCCAACTCACATCTAAGTTCCAACCAATGCACAATGCAGGAGGCTCCTCTCACCCTTTCTCCAGCAATGGAGAAACATATTCACCAAGTAGACCATTACTCATCAAGGAACAATCATTCCATGATCTTGCTCCTTCACCATCACTGCCTCAATCTACTTCTCATCGTATCATCAATGAAGCGAAAAACCCTTCTTTTATCAACCTCATAGCCAACTTGAGCATCACGAATACAAAGATTACTCATCGCTCCTGCTCTGCTCCGTCAGTATTATTCACCGACATGAGAGTTGATTTTCATGAGCCATCTGATCATATACCTGCATATAGGCCCTCAACTTTAATAGTTAGACTATCTTTCATTATTCTTTTCTTCTATGTGGCTATTGGTGTTACAGTTTACATGATAAGTGAGAATTTCAAGGGCACTACCACATTCAGACCTGTAGATGCTGTGTATTTCACAGTGGTAACTTTATGCACTATTGGATATGGAGATATTGTTCCTGATACCATATTTGCAAAAATGTTTACATGTGGTTTCATTTTGGTGGGTTTTGGATTTATTGGTTTTATGCTTAATGAATTAGTTGTATACATTTGTGATACACATGAGGCATTCTTATTGAGCATGATGGATGAGGATAGATACAAGAAAATTATAAGGACTTGTATGTTTGATGAAGAGAAAGGAAGAATGAGGATAAGAACCAAAGTTTGTGGTGCTTTGGTTGTTGTCATTGTCTGCATTGCTATTGGAACGGTCACAACACACTTTGTCGAGGATCTTAATTGGGCCGACAGTTTTTATCTCTCTGTTGTTTCTGTTACAACAGTTGGTTATGGAGACTATGATTTCAAAACTTTAACTGGAAGATGTTTTGCGATTCCGTGGCTTTTGGTAAGCACATTCGCAGTTACAAGGTCATTTCTATACCTAACTGATTACAGCTTGCAAAAGAGAAGCCGCGAGATGACAAAATGGATTCTTCAGAAGAAAATTACCTTATCAGATTTAGCGGCTGCAGATCTTGATCATGATGGATCAATCAGGTATGCCTCGATGTTGGTAACATTATATATGAATTGCATCAATATCTTGTAATTAGAACTCAAAGACCAATGCATGAACGGATAGAGTATTTACCAAAGTTCGTAGTATAGCCTAAAGCTTGTTTCAATCGCTTAAAAACAAGAAATAATAGGTTGAATTAGGTCTGATGACATATTAGCAAAGGGGAATCTCAGAGTAAATCTGATTCCTTTACCATTTTCTATCTGACTTTGTTCTGCAATAACAATCAAAGTATGATGGAAACAGAAATTAAAGGAATGTTATCACAGACAAACAATAATTGAATTTGAAACACAGACATGTGCATAGATTCTTGCCTTTTGTCTTAATGCTCTAAATTTGTATCTTTTTGAAAATCCTTTTGCACTTCTCTCATGGCCATATTATTTGACATTGCTTAAAAATGATCTTGAAACTGTGTATTCATCATTCACATATTAGCCTTAATTAATAAACCATTGCAGAAAGAAGACACAGTTTCTCTTCAGCACAAGTACGTCGATCATGGTCACCTTTTAAGACAGAAAACACATTCTTTGCAGATGATATTTGTTCATATTTTCAAATTTGATCACATGTATCAACTTCATTTTTGTTAACTTTTTAACTTTGTGCAGTAAGTCTGACTTTGTCATATACAAGCTTAAGCAAATGGGGAAGATTACTGAGATCGACATTCTGCAAATTAGCAAGCAATTTGATTCATTGGACCATGGCATGTATGGCAAGATCACTCTAGCTGACCTCATGGAAACTGTCTAATTCAACTATCTCTTCTAAAAGTATAGACCAGTGAAAGATAACGCTATTATTCCGGACCACGGCCAGAAACTGAAACCTGTGATCATATTATCCAGTCATAAAGTTAACTGTAATTTTGTAGTGTTGATTCTTTTGGTTTTGCTGATGTGATGTCATTACCTAATATGTAAATGTAATAAGTAAACACAAAATTTTGATTCTTGTTGTACTTTTCTGAATAAATTTTAATAAAAAGATTCTTGCATATAATAAGTTATCTCAAAGACTAACAAGAGAGGGGAAAATTCATATCCACATGAATGACTCTCCTTGTGATGGCCGCGATGCCATATCTTGGAAGTTACGGGTCTGTCAAAAGGTGAATTTGTCAAGTAACATAACCCATAATCGAGGTTCTTACAAACGCTACATCTAATATTTTGGGTGCTACTTTTTCGCCGCCCTCACTACTAAAAGAACCCCATATTTCTGGAAATGCACATGTGAGCAGCACAAATTATTCAGAAGCTCGCATCCAGACGCAAAAAATTTGAATAGTGTTTCCGGATACATATTTCCAAACTGATGTTTGGGGGTGGGGAAAGTAACCTCTAATATTTTCATATAGTTTTGATACTTACAACTTATTAGGTAGCTGAATTTATACAATTCAATCATTTTTATTCATAAGAAACCCGAGTTAACATACCTTGTTCCACACTCACTAACACATTTAAACAAATAAAATAATTGATGCACTCGACATCTCAGATTCAAGAAAACTACTGAAAGTGCTGTCAGAATCAGTACAATAGTGCACAATATTGTATATATTTATGTTGTCCAGCTACAATATAAATACAAGAGATGAAATTTATGGTATTGCAAGAAGCAAATATGTGAATCTTGGAAGTCATACTTACGAACTCGAATAAAGTATACTAAGCTATCCTTAGGCAATTTATCCTAATAAGCTGCTCCTGTATGACCAAACAAATGAATGGTGATCGCACGTTTGAATCACTAGGCCATTAGGAGTGAATCAATACATCTACACTTATTTGCATTGTACTCGACTAACTGCAAGCATCTCAAATGTATCTTTCCTATTCCCACATAAATTGTGGGCTACAAGAAAATTGTGGTAGATTATTTTATGGCTCAAGTTAGTTCACCTGGCAGAAGAAGCTTTAGTTGAGCAAAGCAAAATTGATCATATCCTCACTTTTGCTTCCTTGGCACTTCTGATCCTGTGATTCAGGAAATTTTAGAAAAGCCATGCATTAATTTTCCACCCTCTTTATATGAAAACTCTTAACAATAATCTAAATTAAAACCACTAGGTAACAAACACCTAATCAAAATTAATTTCATATCTAAATCTTCATACAAGACTGTCTGAATTATTCTTTGATAGAACTGAAATGGTGTACGTGTACCTCTGTCTAATGTCATGGATGCTCTCAAGGAGTTCCATTGTTTGTTGCCACCTTGAATTCTTTGGTCTCTCTTCACTATCCAATACTAAAACTGAGACATTCAAAACAGCAACTAGTTCCGTTTCAATCTCACGGAGCTTTTGATCTATATGTTCAATGAATTCCTCATAAGAGGATATTTGTGACAAGCTGCTCTGTATGTTATTTTCATTCCCAGTGTCAGTGCTAAGGGATCCTAGAAGCTTCTCTATCTCCTTATCATCCGGCAGATTCTCTTGACTTTCCGAAGAAATTTGCACATCTTGACTATCACTGAATTTTATCTGATTAGAGTCAGAATCATCTTCGGGGGAATCTTTAAGAACTTCCTCCTTTGGAGCAATGATTCGAACTGGACTTGAAGCATCTTCTGTTGTGTCTTCAATGTTCGTCGTGACATTTCCAACTAGCTGACTTTCTTTCAAAGATATTGCCTGAAAACAAAATAGGTTTCTTTCTTAATCTTAATAAAGTAACATAGTTGTTCTTCCTCAACATATTGGTATTTATTATTATGATGACGATGAAAAATATAACAACAAACATGATACTCTTAATAGTATTCATTGATGAATTCAAATTACCTCACTTAGCTTTGTGGAAAGCTCGTCGAGCAATTCAATGCGGCTTTTAGACTTCTCCAAAGCCTCCAACACCTTTTTCCTCTGTAAAAGCATATCCCTTGCATAATTTTCATCCCCCTTCTGCATGCTTATAGCTGCTTGTTTTTTAAGCTTCTCTGCTGACTCTGATAATCTTAGGAGCCTCATTCTAGCACTATTTGCTGTATTTAACCACCAACACACATAAGTTTTTATATATCTTTTAAGTAATCATTTATTTTAATTTTAGACATGCTCACACGCTAGCAAAGGTCAGCAACAACAACAAATCATTTCTTCACTAAGTAGGTTTCTATCAAAGGTCAAATAGATGAAAATAATCTTTGTCATCCTATTGAATCTTTTGAGTATCGCACAATTAGAATACAAACTTTAAAAAAATGGAAAACAGGAAAATTATTATTAGTCAAAGTGGCACTAACTGTCATTTTACAATGGTCTCGGATGAGATTTGAATTTTGTGTTACAAGGTCAAACTCTTACCACTGAACTAACAGAAACACAAAACAATGCAGCTCTTACAAACCATACAATATTTTCTTTTCATTATTTCTTGAGCTTATTTCTCCTTAAGAATCTTTATAAATTAAAATACACATGAAAAGTGACAAATAATTTTAAGACTATAAATAATAAGAGCAAATTTATCCATATAGGCCGTGTTTGGATAAATAACTAATTTGCCGCTTAAGCTATAAGTTGTGTTCATAAGCTATCTTAGAGAGCTTGTGGAAATAAGCTGAAAACAGCATACGAACATGCCATAAGCTCTTTCCATAAATTCCAGTCTCACAAGTGTTTATGCTAGCAGATAAGTTCAAATAATCTAACCATATTGGCAAAGAGACTCATAATCTAACCATATTGGCAAAGAGTTTCTATCTAAGTGATAAAAATCTATTCTTTAAGGACCCTATAAGCTAAAATTCAAATTTTGGATAAGAACTGAAATGAAATAAAAATAAAATATTTCTACATAATTCATTGATGGGGGTGACCATAAAAGGTGTTTTGAGAGAAAGAAACAAATTTACAAAGAAATTAAGTATGAATGAAGAATGAGGAGAAAGAAAGATACCCTTGGTTCTGGTGGTGTCTGCTTCGGCATGGAGATGATCAAGTTGAGAACGTAGTTGCTCTGTATTGATGGTTGTTGAAGAAGAGCAGTAGCATATGAGTCTTCTTCTTGGTGTTGTTGTCATCATCATCATCAGTGAAGGAACAGCCATGGATGTGGCTGTCATTCTAACACAGTTCAGTGTCATCACTCAGTCCCTCAATTTCACTGCTTATGATATGAATATGCATTTCTGTCGGACTCTGGTGTCGGATATATGTACAGCACTAAATCCAAATCCTTATTCTTATCGTGTCTCAAAAACCTATTATAAAATAATTTTAAATTTCCTTAAAACTCAAAATTTAGTTATGTTATATTTCTTTCGTCTCAAACTATAAATAAAAGTGAGTCAAAAAAATTTGACGTATTTGGTTCAAAATTTGGACCAAATACATTCATTTATGTTAACCAACTTTTACTTTTATTTTTGGACGGAATGAATATATATTTTTAATTCAACTATCCATTTAAAAAAAGACTTTGTACCGAATGTTATTAGTTATATAGAAAAAGGCTTAAATAAAAAAAAAGGCTTTGTATCAACTATCAAACGTTATTACTTAAAGTATAATTCTCTCTAGGGCTCCATGAATCTTTTTCACTCTCCAAAAATCCGATTTTGTCCTTGATAAAAAATTCGATTTGTAGAAATCGAAATTTTTTTAGATCAAATTTAGGGAAAATTCGGTTTCTAGAAATCAAAGTTGTTTTTTAAGGGAAAAAAAATTCGGTTTCTAGAAACCGAAATTTTTATTGAAGGGCAAAATAAGAAATCAAAGGGTGAAAAGGAAACCTGGAGACCTAAAGAGAATTCTCCTTACTTAAATATTAGTAGTATATTAGAGTTGTCAAATTAGATTAGCCGGAATAACCTGGATTTTTTCCGAGCTTGGGCCTTAAAATTTCAGCAGGGATTTTTTTTCGAGCTTTTTAGCTCGTCTCAATAAAGCCCGCAAAAAAATATGTTGGCTCGAATGGGCCATGGGCCACCCGCGACCTGAATAAAATACAATTTAAAAAATATATATTTTTATATGGGTTTGAAGGTATGACTTATTAAATTTCTATCGTTTTTCAAATATTTAATTAACCAAGAAATTTTTATTTTTATTTTTAAGAACCAATTTTTTTATTTTATTTTGTAGAACTAGATGATGACAATAAATATTGATAAAGATGATGGAAATTTGCAAAGATTGACCGAGACACCAAGTCATTGAGATGACTTTTTAAAAATTAGATTTGTTTCGCCACTTCCATAATTACTGGCATGTCACCATGAAAATATATTTTCACCTTTTTTTTTTTGCTTCATACTCATTGTTGCTAAGATTCTCGAAGAACTAATCCATGCATTTAAAAGAGAAAAAATTAGTAATATAATTAAATGCTACTAACATGATCCATATTTGAGTTCGATATATGCAATCCCTCATAGTATGGAATATGGATGACTGTTTCATTTTCATTTCCACATATGTGACAAATGGACGAAATCCCCACTCTCCATATACTCCCGCAATAGTTGATCAGATGGCGATCATAGCTGCCAACCACATAAAAGTTTGAATTTTGTGCGGTTCTTTCCAATTCCAACCATGGTCCAGTTATCGTCTATATAATGAACATTCTCCCGTTGCAAATCATAAGTGCTCTAAATAGTAAAATGTCGAGCGTTTGTGTTTTTTTCATTCAATAGAATCCGACCCATGTCTCTAGGTGCACGAAGGACAACCAAGTGGTTCACGATGTTGAGTGGCAAATTATCATTGTGAAAATTAAGATCCCGATTTCCTTTATCTGTTAAGACACCTTTTACAACAAGAGGCGAATCAATCGGTTAATTGGTAGCCCTTGTCATGAGAGAAGATCCAACAGACTCGTACAAATATAGTGCGAGATATCCCAATCAATTGAATTAAGTTAAGCTCACGAATATTCATTTAACTTGTATTCTTTTAAAATTCTCTCACACATGTGACATTTTTCATTATTTTTTTTTGTGACACTTTAGTTTTTTTTATTTTATAACATTCACGTATAAATCATTTTTTTAATTTAAAAATGCTGAATTTTATTTGTTAAGATATCATTTTATTAAAATTAAATAAAACTCATAATTTTGATAGATATGTTCATCATCTTCATTAATTCTTTCATGTTCTTTAAATGACCAAAGTATTACAAATAAAAGATAAAGAACTAAAATAGTACAGAAAAATAAGAAAAAAAATCAAAATGTTACGAATGAAAAATAAAGAACTAAAATATAAAAGAAAATAAGATAAATTATCAAACTTGTAATTCTGCCTTAAAAAAAAAAAAAGACAGACACAAAAAACAAATATTCATCTTCTCTCCCATCGCGCGCATCTCTTCACCGGTTCACCGTATTCTCCATCTCAGCTGCGAGCTTCTCCCTCTCTGCGCCAAAACCCTAAACACAATCGTCCCCTCTCTTCGACCAAATCAGTTCTGCTACTACGTTTAACCCATTCACCCGATTCAAGGTTAGTTCACTGTTCCCTTTGATTCTGTTCTTCTCCTTATTCTTCAAAAGATTCTGATCCTAATTCCAATTTCCCTTTTTTGTGTGGTTATTTGAAACGCATGATTTAGGGTATAAATTAGGGCTTCTATGATTTCCTTTTGTTTCACCTCCAAATTATGTTCTGATTTTTTACGTTTCATGTGTTTTACTTATGAGCATTCATCATCATTGTGCACAAGCTATTTGATAAAATGCTTGAATTGTTGCATTTAGAAGAAAAATGGTGTACTTGTTTCCAGTGGTTTTTTAAAACCATGGATATGGCTTATGTTTTTGCTGGGTTTTGATGTGGCTAATAAATTTATGGAAACTTTGAGTTTCTAATGAGTTATGTTCAATATCAAAATTTAATATGGTAACCAAAGACTTCCAATTTATTCCAAACCAGTATCTGTAACCAAAGAACACTAACCAGAGCTGTATGCAGCGATTTGACATCGTGGGATCTTGGCCCTAGCGGATTTTAGGTAGAAGATTAGCGACGTCTTCATCCACCTACGGGGCCTTCCAAAATAAAGTTTCTTTGCCGTCTCCCACCACCTCCTTAAGTGTTAACCAACTCACTCCTCTCCTCGGTAATTTCACAATTGTGTGTAGGTCCCTCCACCATACCGAACTACTCTTATCCACCTCATCCAAATTTGAGCCATATCTCGGAATTTTACAAATCAATTTTGTAATGATGAGTTAAGTTGAATATAAAAACTTAACAGAACCTTATAATTTTGGCATATATCAAAATCACAACCAAGCTCACATTCAATTCAAACAATGCACTTAAACTTTTTCATATAAAACATATGTTCTTTTTTTTTGTCCATTTCAACTCTAGAAAGTTATTTGATGTTTTTATTGTTTATTCTGTCATCAAGTTATGCTCTTGACTTCAAAGCATCACGTACATCTTTTATACAATTCTAGTTCCAGAATCTTTTCAATTTATACAGATATATATTCTTGAGTTTTGTCAATTTTGTTTTTGACATTTCTAATTTAGAAATATGCTTGTGTCTGGATGTAATTCTAGTGATTTCAAGTCTCATTCTTGGTGAAATGAATCTAAATTAGTATATAATGGTATATTCTGTTTTGGTACATGAATTTCATACATTAGATCTGTACATATGATTAAATATTTTTTGCAAACCTGTATTCTCCTCTGATGTAATCACTGAGTCGCTTAAATTCTCCTCTTTATGTCATAGGGGTGCTTTATATTGTGGCTGTTTGTTTTTTGGTAGTCTGTGATTGTATTTTTCGTAATTCTGTATATGCTTTTTAAAATTGTGATTCTTTCATATTTCACTAGCTTCTGTTAATGTGGATAGTTTTGGATTTGATTTTGTGAATTACTCTATTATCATTGAATTGATGTTATTAGTATTAATTTGGATGTGATTTTGATTTGATGAATAATTTTGAATGTTGATGATGGGAACATGAACAGTGCTCTGAATAGTGACTGAGTGATTGGAAGATGAACCAGAATCAGCAGCCGCAAACAAGTTCAAGTGAAGGAAGATCGGCAGATGATGATTCTGCACTTTCTGATTTCTTATCTTCCTTAACCGATTATACTCCCACCGTTCGTTCCTTTACACTATTTTCTTTCTTCAATTCAATTTGATTTGCATATTCATCCATATAATAATGAATATATCAATATTAATTAATTACTTTACTGTGATTTAGATACCTGATGAGTTGGTAGAGCATTACTTGGCAAAGAGTGGCTTTCAATGTCCGGATGTTCGATTGTGGGTACCTCTTCTCTTTTGTATTTGCCATTTTTATCTCCATTGTTCTATATTAAGTGTCAATTTAGGTTATTTCACATAGACTAAGAAAAAATTTGAATGAATGAAAGGATGTAACCGTTTTACAATATTATCCTTAGTAGTATTAAGTGTTACCTAAAAGAAAAAACCTATTAAGTGTTAACTAATAACTATTAATGTAAATGCATAATGGGGGTATAATGAACTTGAGATTGTTGTACGTAGTATTAATTTAGGAGTAGAGTTGAAATAAAAATAATTGATGCTACTTTCAAAATATAATAAAATGACTCTTATTTTGGGACATTTCGCTTTTGTTAATGTGATAGTACTTAATAGTACTAATTAATATGGGAATGAGGGAGTAGTAACAAAGGCTTTGTTTGCGAGTTTGTTTTTATAGGGTTTTGGAGGGCTAAGCCTATATTTTGAACTATAGTTAATCTTTTAAAATAATTGTAAGAACACGATAAATGATCATATAGTACTTCAATCTCATTTAGATCATTTTAAAATATATTTTGTAGTGTTCTTATTTTAAAAAAGAAAAGTAAGCTCTCCCCTCCCCTCCAAAAATCAACTCGCAAACAAAGCCTAAATGTTCTTGAGTTTTGTGCTTTATCATGTGATGATGTCAATCCTCTTTATATTACTATTAATAGCTGTTTTTCCAAAATTTGAGGTGATGTGAAATTTGTGCTAGCAAACTCATTTTTTATCGTGCTTTCGGGTTATTCTGTTTGAGTGTGAGGGGCTGAGGGCAAACACTCTAGTCCTTTGAACTAAAGTATGCCTTGGAGTAGGACCCTATCCAATCTAAGTTACCTCTCTTTTCTGAGGTCTCTACCATCATTTTCAGAGTTCTTTATGTTGCATAAAAATATTGGATATTTGTTATTTGAAACAAATATAGAAACAATATTTTTTTCCCTTTTGGTTGACTGGTGTTGACTGATTAATTTTTACTCAAATTGATTCTTAGCTATTGTATTTCTTGTTCATATACCAATATTTCTTCCCGCTTAGTAGGATGAGCCTTGGTGGTTGTTGTTGTTGTTGTTGTTGTATGTTATTTTCATAAGACCTTATATCGTGTCTTTGTTTATGTTAATCGTTCTTACACTATATCTATATGGAATCTATCTGATCCTGTTGTTGTTTGTCAGTATATGTGAAATGAGGGTTGTCAGTTTTAAACCCGTCTAATTTATGTTAAAGAACAATGATGTATGCAAACTATGATGCTTCAATTTTTCTAGCCTTTGTTTTCTTTTTCTCTCCACTATTATGATTAGTTTGAGTTTGTATTCATAGGGATTCAGTATTTCTTCCCTTTTGATTGACTAGTGTTCATATACCAATATTTCAGGACTAGATTAGTAGCTGTTGCCACTCAGAAATTTGTTGCAGAAGTTGCAGGCGATGCTCTCCAGTATATTCTTCTTGCCCCTTGTCTTGGTCAAATCTTAATCTTCTTGTTTTATTTAATTTAGTTTACCTTGAATAACTGCATTGAACCAATTATTTATGTGCATGGTAAATCTGGGGAATAATCTTCCATAGAAATCTATTTCTAGTTTCCCAAAAGAAGTATTTGACTTTTGGCAAAAATTGTGTTGATGCATGTGGGTGAAATCGACGAGTGCTTGATGGAATTTTTTTTTTCTTTGACAAATGTGTGTCTAAAGCACTTTATAGGATAACACAACAAAATCCAATCTAGTTTTGAATAATTGCACTTAATTTTGTGCTTCAATTCCTTTCTTTTGTAAAGGTCCATTAATCAATGTACACACAACACTATAATTTTTGCGTTTCTATCCCTTTATGTTGCAAGTGCATTACTATCTCTTTGATCTTAGTCATAAGCACATTATTAATTGTCATTTAGTTACTCCTTTCTTTTACATGTGTATATTCTGGTATATTGATTTCATTAGAGGTTAACTGTAGGCACTGCAAAGCAAGGCAAGCATCAATTCCGAAAGACAAAAGAGACAGGCAACAGAAGGTTGAGTCTTTTGACAGATTTTAATCTGGTTTTGTCTATACACATTCGTTGTGTGAGTAGTACTGACACTTCAATATGACAGGATAGGCGCCTAGTTTTGACAATGGAAGATCTATCGAAGGCACTGCGCGAGGTACGAAAAATTGTTTACATTTAAAAGGGTTGGAATAAACTCCTTTTTATGAGTGTCATGTCATAAGACTTGCAATCTCACACACACACACACACAAACACAGACACAGACACACACGCAGACATAGACACAGACACAAACACACACACAAAAAAGACATACAATTTTGTGTCTTTAGTTATTTGACATATCGAAAATTTATCGTATCCGGAAGACAATTGTGTCTTTAGTTGGTAAGACGTATTGAAAATGTAGCGGTGAAAATATTTCTACAAAGAATAAAAAAATTATTGGATACTTTGAGTTACGTTTCAAGAAGTATCAAACACATATCAGTATCAGATGTGTGTCAGATACTGATACTTCTCCATCTTTGAAGATACTCCCTCTGTCCCAAAATAAATGACCTGTTTGACCACTGACACGTTTGCCAATGCACAACTTTAATCGTTAATATCTCTAATTATATATTATTAAAAATTATAAAAATGGTATATTTTGAAAGTACTCGTCGAGACAAATCAAACAACATCTCATATGCTAATATTTGCATGTATATATTAGTAGAAAAATAAGATCAAAGCAGGTCAAATGAATAGTATACTAAGTCAAAAACAGGTCATTTAAAATGGGACGGAGGGAGTATTTAGGTTTCATAGGTGAGTGGTGTATCACGGTTTTTGTATTATTGTCAGTAATCTTCTTCTAGGATCATTCTTGTGTTAGAACTGGTATCTATGTTGGAATAATATAGGATAATAAAACAGAATTTGTGGAATAACTATAAGTACTCTATAGAATTGTCTCAAAACATAGGCTATATATCACTGCAATCACAAAACAGAACATAAAGGAAAGTATATAGATACAAGGATAGTGTAGTTTTACAAGGTGATGCCCTTCCAAGAAATTCAAGAATCTTGATTTCTTCCTTCCAATAATTAGAGAGCTTGGTCTCTCCCTCTCAATAACCACTTGATAACTTCCCTTTCTAAACATAAACAAACACAACATAACTGACAATTAATAATAAAACATAACTGCTATAGTTATTTCTTATCCTCTCTTCTTGTATTGTTGTCTAATACGATGTCTAACATGTTATTACATCAGAATTAAGCTAGATCAACTAATAAGATACTGTTAATTTTTCATTGATTGTTTTGATATTTAATACTATTTCTTCACATTTAATTGACTTGTTATGTTTTATGAACAGTATGGTGTGAATTTAAGGCACCAAGAATATTTTGCCGACAACCCTTCTACTGGAATGGACCCTGCCACTCGAGATGAATGAGTATTTCCTTGTTTAAATTTCTGTTGATAAAAAATTTCTGTTGAAACTTCTACATTCTCATGTGTAGTAAGATAAGCTTCTTTTATTTTTATTTCCATTTATCAATTTGGAACTTAGTATTATTTACATGTTGCTAGTTCTCAGCTATTTTATTTTTATTTTCATATATCAACGTGGAATGATTTTAATGATGTGCCAACTATAGTAGTGTCTTCTAGAAGCTGCCTAAGCACTGTATTTTTACTTGTCTTTGTCAAAAAGAAAAAAACATATAATGCACTTGGCTCTGAAATTTCACTTAATATTGGATCATAAAGTGTATCACACTCCTTGAGTTGAAAAAGACAACCTTGAGATGTTACTCCAATTGTGTGCTTAATGCTTATATAAAATATCAGCATTGCAAAAAAAAAAAAAAACCTCACCACTCCCTCTTTATTCTTCCTTGAAATTCAACCACACCACCCCCATGGCTTCTTCATCATTGATTATGACTTGGTAACCACCATCAACTCCAATTTTATCTTCCTCACTGTTAAATCCTCATTTGCGGTTTCTTCCTTTCTTTATTTCACTCTTCAAAATCGTTCCTTTCATCTTCATTTGTTCAAGATTTTAACAAAGTGCTTCCAAAATGCGATCTGCCCAAATGCGAGTTTCACAAATGCAAAAGACAGCTTACCACAAACGCAAAAGTGCAGTGCAAACAAAATAGATCACATAACATGGCTTCCAGATGTAATCAAACTTGATGGGAGATTTAGGATGCAATTCTGAAATAGAAGTTAAAATATGTTTTGAAATGTTGTATACTATTTTTTTGTTTGCAATAGCCTCCCTCTACTTAGGTAATCAATTGCAATGTACTAAGGTATCTCTCAAAACCGATATATCAAACTTTGATTTGTCACGTCTTTTTAAGCATAAATCAAGTGGAGGGAGGCTATTGCAAACCAAAAAAAATTATAGTGCAAATAAAATATAAATACATGTGAATACCAGAATCCAAATACAAGCAAAAATTTTAGGAAAATAGAATAATGGGATCAGATGAAAACTTAGCCTGACACTGATAAATGGGTTTCTGTTAAGGACTGCATTCAAAGAACATGGCCGATTCCTTGCATTTTATGATGTCATTAATACAAAGTTATATGACGCTGTATAATTAATTTAAATGACTTATCATAAAAAATTACTTTAAGTATTTTATCATTTTGTTAGAACAAATCTATTTAAATTGTAACAAAATTGGTTTTGCCATTCAAAAAGACTTAGCGGCGCAGCTTATTGTTCGTTTGTTTTTATCATGTAGTATAATAGCTAGAAACTCCACCCATAAGATGGATAAGTGGGATGACCGGAGTCTGAACCCGACCCCCTGCATATATAATGCATTATCCTACCAACTGAGTCAAACTCATAGTATTGTTCGTTTGTCTTTTATTCACATATAATTATTCTATATTTTACGTAAAAGCAATAATAAAATTTAAAAAATCTCTAAAATAAATATATAAACTTACTAAATATCATAGAAATCCTAAGGAATTATTTTTAAAAGATATTTTTAAAAATATGTTATTTTTATCAAGTTAAAGTTTCCGACATGAATATCAAAATTACTCTATCTAACTTGCGTTTGATCTGCTAAAAAACAGGGGACTGGACATGACAACTTCTGTTGTACTGTGTTTGATTTGAAAACTGTCACTGGTACTGGACAAACTGGGGGTCAAGGGACTGGACAAAATCAAATATTCTTGTCCCCCAATGAACCATGGGACAATTTTTTGTCCTCAGCACAATTTTTCTAAATCACCAAAATAACATTTTTTGCATCAAATATTATACAAGACAAAATTTGTTTAATATCGTAAATGTTTGTCCTATGTTGTTCTGCCTTGTACTGTCCTGTACTGTTCTGTCCAGTACTTTCATTTTGCACATCAAATATCAAAATTACTCTATAAATTTATATATATAACAAATGACTTTTACTATTTTTTATATTAAATTCTCATAAAAATCTTTCTTAAAAATACAAATCAAAAATCATTTTTTTAAAACTAAAATTACTTTCTTCTCCTTCCCTCAGCTCCATTCCCGCCTAATAGACTCTCTCTCAGAATCACGTTTGTCATAATCACTTCTTGCTTCCTAAGCTGAGCTATTCCCGCTGATTCAAACTCTGCAGAGAAGGTACTACTGTGCTTATTGCTTTCTCCATCCTTTGATTCGCAAAGAAACTGATTACCACTTTCCCCTTTTTTCACTTGCGAGAGAAAAAACCAAGCTTGATTAGGTTTTTCCAAAAAAACAAAAGCTGTATTGTTTTCAGTTTTCAAAGATTTGTACTTTGTAGTAAATAAAATTGCTTACTGGGTCATGGCTTTTTTTAGTTAAAAGGGAAACCAGAAAATAAAAAACAAATCTTTTCTTCAAATAAAAAAGACATGCATTATTTTCTTGTTGGTTTTGCATTTTGGGAATGTGTGTTTGTTTTCAAACTGTAATTGCTCACTGTGTCATTTAAAAATGAAAATTATCACAGGTTGGATGACAGGAGATAGCGAAAATGAAAGTAGAATTTCTGGGACGGGTCCGTGCTATAAGAAAAGAAAGACAACAAATTCAGGTATTGAATGTGATGTTCTATCCATTTTTTTAACAATGTTAACCTATTTGATGATAGTCCATTTTGAATCTTTGATATAAATAGTGTTATTGTTGTCGAGACGAGTAATGTTTTATTACTTAGCCTCTATAATATGTAACTCAAAGGCTTACAATAAGTGAATATGGTAAACATGGATGAATGATTTAGAATATGATGATTATATTGGCTTATTTTGGTGGTTCATGAACTTCGAAATCATGTTCACGAACTCATGATGAGAGCTACTCGTATCATGTTCATGTTCATGAACCTTGAAATCTATTCTCCTAAATTGCGTGATTAAGCTTTAGTATCATACACATTGTCTTGCTGCACTGTAGGACGAATCTTATTTGTTTTACATCTACAAGTTTTCAGTTAATTCAAGGTATGATACTTAATTGTTCTCTTCTTTTATATTGATGAACATCAGTTGTTGCTCAACCTGAAACTGCCAACACTGTGGATAGTCAGCCTGTCAAGTATCATTCACCATTTCAGTTCACATGGAGAATTGACAGATTTTCTGAGAGAAAGATAAATATCTTTTCAGATGTATTTGGAGTTGGGGGTTTTAAATGGTATTGTGCTTGCACATTCTCTGAATCAATTCATGCTGCCCATCTTTCTATTTCAGTAGACATTATATACAATATAATATTTTGGTTTTGTTTGACTTTGACCCATACAGAGGATTCTATCTAGTGGAGGAAGTGATTTTGTTGTAGTTACTATGGACTCGTTTGTTATAGATTAAAATGGAAGTGATTTTGATATAGATAATTTAGAGATTATTCTTTAGAGATATTTAAGAAAGGTATAAACTATGGCTGAAAAAGCATTCAAGTTGAAAAACTGCACATGCTAAAATAGTTTTTCATTAATATGGTTGAAAAGCGGTAGACACCGTAGACTATGTTTTTCTTTCTCTTCTATTAAAATGATTTTCTTCACAAGGTAATTAAAGTAGCTATTTCATTTTTTCAACAATTTGATTTTTGACAAATGGCTTATACACAAACCTAATTGTTTTAATATTATTAGAAGTTTTCATTTCAGGATTTCTCATTTATACAGGGAAGGTAACAATTGTGCTGATAAGTTAGCCAACATGGGTTTTCATTGTAATGGGGTGATTTGGTGGGATTCTTTGCCAAATTGCATTGGGGATGACTTTTTCCATAATAGATTCGGTCTCCCTAATTATAGATTATGTTGATCTTCTTTGACGGGTTCGGTTTGCTCCGCCACCATCACTTTTGTTTTCTTTATTTCTTATCAATGTTATCTTTGGGGTGCTGATCGCTTCTGCACTTCCAATTCTGCTTAAACAAAAAACTAAAACATCAAAAATGATTTTTAATAAATATTGAACAAACGGGTCCTATATTAGTTTCTACATGTATTTTATCTTCAGTTATCCCTTCTGATGTTTTTTTTTTACTCTGAGCAGGCGTGTACTTATTTACCCAAAAGGGAACTGTACGAAGGACTATTTGTCCATGTATTTGGTTCTTACAGATTCAGCTTATTTGCCCAACGGTTGGAGTAGTTATGCACAGTTTAGCTTGACAATAGTTAATCAAATCAATAATAAGTACTCTGTGAGAAAAGGTAGCCTATTCAGTTTGTTTCGTACAGTTGCTACAAAATGAACTACCATGCATGCATGTTAAAAAGAGCAATGCTGGAATTAAAAGCAAAGAATGTTGTAAGATGTTTGTTGCATTTAATGAAAGAATTTTATGGTTGAAAATCCTAAGTTGCTCAATCATTTTCTCTGAGAAACCTGCATGATTGTGGCAGAATGTTTTCTGATTAACCATTAACATTTTTACCTCATCGGTAAAAGATTATGTTCTTGTTGATATAAACTTTAGAACCTTGCTAAACTGGTTTCTTTCCGTATGCCTCCCCCACCTTCTCATTCAAATTTTCCATTATTTAACTTTTCTGCTAAACTTGAAACTATCACTTGTTCATATATTCTTTCCCTCATAAGATATATTTTTGGATCAAAATCTAGAAAAAAATCATATTGCTTGTTTTCAATGGACTTTTGTTAGTATCAACTTGTTGAATAAAAGAAGAGCCAACTACCTAGTGGAAATAGATCCTCTACCTTTAGTGAGGGAAGCTCACCATGACTCTCTTATGAGAAAAAAAGATAGATAAATGTAAGATAAGGAGTGATAGAGTAACCACTTTTATGTAGTCATCATGACTTTCACTTCTCTCTTTTGAACTCTTTCCATGTTCCCAAAATGAATGAGGAAAACCAATGTGAAAATGCACATATTTTTTGTCATAGCTTTGTTATTTTTGTAATTGTAACTTTGTTTGCACTATGTAGACACAGAACACCAATTCAATAAACTACAAAGTTATTGGGGTTTCACAAACTTCATACCTGTTGATGAATTGTTTGATCCTTCAAGAGGGTATCTTGTTAATAATACTCTTGAAGTGGAAGTAACATGCAATGTGAAGGAGAAAGATGCTGCTGAGCATTTAAGGGTAAGTAGATATTCTTACGTATTTTAGGGCCCAAAATAAACCAACCCAGGTAGCAACCTATTTCTTTTGCAGTAAGTTTAACTTTGAAACAAATTCAGAGGTTTAATTTATTTTATGTTAAATATAAGAAATATGTCATATTTGGCTATTGCAATCAACCCGGTGACTGTTCCTGACCGAAACTGTATCATATTACCCCCGAATTTGAACTTTGCCTAAACCAATAATTTTTTTTATTTATTCCTCATTAGAAGTCCCTTTTGAGTATTTCAAGCCAAAATCAAATCAAGCTCCATTTACCTCTAACTTTTAATTTCTGTTGTACTTTTTCTGTTGGTTTATTCTGAAAAATCTGCACAAGATTTATACAACGGGTTTATGCAGGAGAGGTTGAGGAGAGAACAGGAAGAAAAAAAGCACAAAATTGAAAAAAATGCAGAGGCTTACCTCTACACTATTGTAAAGGTGTTCTTAGCTTTCTTCCCTAGATATTCATATTGTTTGTTTCTTTAGATTCATGCTGTTAATTGCACAATCAGATTGTATTTATATTTATACTGATAACGTGTAATACTTCTTAGGTAGTACGAGATGAAGACCTTGCAGAACAGATTGGAAAGGATATATATTTTGATCTTGTGGACCCTGACAAAGTGAGAAGTTTCCATGTTAAATGGCTGACGAGATTTAACGATTTCAAGGTATGATCATAAGGTACAGTATTACAATGGAATATATAAGAAAGAAACCGAATCTTGTTAATTGAGGATTGAAGTACAAGCAGTAATGTGATTGTATAGATTAAGCCTTATAAATAGTTGTTGAGATATTGATATTTATTATATTAAGATTTTTAGTATTCTTTAGGATCATGAAAAGATAACATTCCTATTTAGATTACATCTCACATCTCACATGTATATAAATGTTTGTTCAACTCTTTTCATTGTTAATGAGAAATATTCATATTCAAGTTGGTATCTGGAGCAAGGTTCTCTTCGAGTTTTGCCACTGTCAAGGCTAACCCTAGTTTGGTTGTTGTCGGGTCTCAAAACAGTTGTCGGAACAGTTGTCAGAGCCACTGTCACCTCCTCCTATACAGACATGTGCACCACCACTAGAGAGGTTTTAATGTTGTTCTCTCTAATAAAGTGGCGATCACCTTCTCCGTGTTTTAGCCCTCATGAAAAATGGGATTTCAAGAAAGATACAATGCGTCGATTATCACATAATTTCCATAGGTGTTAGTTCACAAAATTTAAACTCTTGTAACTAACAAGTTCTTCAACCATAAGAGTTAACATGTAATGTGTTGTGGGCCATAGCACAATATTCTACCTTTGTACTTGACCTTGCAACAACATGCTTTTTACTTTTCCATGAAATTAAGTTTCCTCGGATCAAAATGCAATAACTGACCTTCTATCATTCACATCACCTGCCTAATCTGCATACAAATATCCAACAATAGTCATATGACCTTCTATCCGAACTACAACATTCCAATGACTATCAGAAGGTGAATTTACAAATTGATTCACAACACTAACAACAAACGAAATATCTGGTCTTGTCATAGTGAGGCAATTCAGTTTCTCAACTAACCTTTTGTATCTGCCGGAGTCAGATCATTACTGATTATGTAGAAGCTTCACATTGGGATCCTTAGGACGATCAACTAGTTTACAATCAAGCATCCCTGTCCCTGCCAAGATATTGGGAACATATTTTCTCTGAGAGATAGCAATGCCTGCCTATGACTGAGCTGCTTCAATCCAAAGAAAATAATGCAATCGGCCTAAATCTTTGTTATGAGTAAATTATTTGTAACCATATGATAGGTAACCCATAGTAAATTATTGGTTAATTAGGTAGTTAGATTTGAGTAAAATAAAAGAAGTTGGATATCATAGATACAACCAGTAAAGCATGTTGCCTCTATAAAGAGAAATTGGGTTCAGATGGAGAGTTAGGCAATTACCTTTTGAATAATTGCATCAACATTTGGTACCATTGTCTCAAATGTTTATGCCCAGATACAAGATTCATTGAAGTTGTGAAAGTTTCATTTCTGAAGTGCCAATAAGCAAATCATTATTTTCGAGGCAACTTCATAAAGAACATTTTTTTAAAAACCACACAAAAATATTAAAAGCATGAGCTTTAGTTGGAAGAAGAAATTTTTTCATATGGTCCTTGTGGTTTTTATACTTTTGATTTTGTAAATTAAAATAGTATAATTGATTGAGGCGGTGATGACTATTCAACAGGTGTTATTTTTGTAAGTTTGATTTTTCTGTTTGTGATATGTAGAAAGAGCTTGCTAAAGTGTTTGGCATACCATCTCGGTACTACCAGCACTTGTGGGTTTGGGAGTGGAATTCAAACCATACATATCGTCCTAGATTCACAGTGAAACCCTCTGATGATGCAGGACATGTAAGTTCATGAGATTGCTTGAAGCTTTTTAATATTATTTTGCTCCCCCTTCAAGCTTCTTACTTTATGACTTTTTCAGTTCTTATTGTTGGCTTTTATGCAAATTTTGGATTTGTTAAAAAAACTTACAACTTCATTTCCCCCTCATATATGTTTCATGTTGAACCTGTTCATAACATTTTATTTCAACCTGCTAATATAATGTTTGCCATGGCTGATTGCATTAGATTTCATTTTCTGGGCCAGGCCAACAGTTAATTGTATCAGCAACTTTGTTTATCTTTTTTTTTTTTCATCTTTGATTACCGTCTTTTTATTTCTTTAATTTTATGATATATATGGACCCTTACCATATTTAGAAATTCTTAAATAAAATGTTATATCGCTTTCCCTTTTTTATATTATAAAAGCCACTATTTTATTTTTTTACTAAAAATGGTAATCTTTGCAACACATGGAAGTGGTTTTAGTATGACTATTTTGGGTCCCATAGTTTTTTTGGGTGATGCTCACGAAGGTACTTTGAGATTCATTGTCTGTGTAGCACACCAAGTTCTCTATGATCTGAAGTGTTCAATAGTTTTATCATTCTGATTCAAATTGCAGATTGCAGCAATGATGGCAAACACAAACAGACAAATTGGTGGCCGCGGAAACCTATTATTGTTTTTGGAAGTGAGGAGTGGGCGGGTAACGTTTATATTATAAAGTTGTATGGTATTTTGATCGCATGAAACATCATTCAAGCATAGTTATGTTGACAAACTACATTATTATTTAGGATTTACGCCCCATTCCACTACTCAAGACTACACAATGTGATATGTTATTACTTTTTTTCAAGTTATATGATCCTGAAAAAGAGGAGCTACGGTACTGAATCATTTCTTGTTTGATGTTAACATGTTGGGGTAAAAAGTTGACCATAGTTGACATCATATGTATTTCCCTTTGATGGCAGTTATGTTGGAAGTCTCACTGTGAACCCTACTGATAAGCCATCAGAAATCTTAACATGGTTAAATAAATTGGCTGGTTATGATCCTGATGAAGAGATTGAATTTTATGAGGTTGGTTTGTGTTGCCTGGTTTATTATTAATTTGATTTAGTTCATATACATTGTTTGTATAAAGATTTTTTCCGCTGTCAATCAATCATAACGGTTAGATTATTAAAAAGATTGACTTTTATCATAACTACTTCTAATTCACACACAAATGATTGTGATTTGCCGACAATGTAAAACATTTTTCTCGGACAGTGTATAAAAATTAAACTCTTCATTATTTATATATTATACAACTTTATACAAATTAAAATTGCAGTTAAGCAGGCATGGTTTCAGTTATTTAGTAACCAAGTTTGCCCGTGATTAATGGCAAATAAAGTGCATCATGTTCTATGAAAATTTATCATTCTTGCATGACTTACCAGAAGGGAAAGGGCCTTTTCTTTTGGCATCTTTGGTTTCTGAACTTCTAATCTATATGTGTGGCTTCAATCATGTAGTGTTAGTGAGCTAATTGTGCCTATTGTTGTGCAGGAAATTATGTTTGAACCAAAAGTTATGTGTGAGCCTGTTGACAAGAAATTAACATTTTCAGAAAGCAAGGTATAGTAGATATCCAGTTGATGCACACTGAGTTATTGTATCATTGGTTTTTTTATGGATTTTTTGTTTCCAAGAATGCAGATAGGACAGGGTAGTAGTGGTATTATATGGTTTCAGAAAGTTTCTGCAATGGATAATGTGAAACATATCCGCTATCCTGATGTGCCTTCATACTTAGAATATGTGCACAGTTGCCGGGTATTTTCTTTTTGAGGTTTAATTAAATGTAATTTACTTCGTTTGATGTGATACAAAAATGAAAGCTCCCTATTATTCTTATCCTTTTCCTAGAATTAACTTGAATTGAACTTTGTTTCCTTGTTCAGGTTCCTTTTTCTCCCTCAGAGAGAGAATCATTGGATGAGCAAAACAAAAACATTATAACCGAAGAAATTAATGTTGTCAAAAACATTGAAGCTCAACAGTCAACAGGGGACAAAGAGACCACGTATGATGAAGGTACCAGTCAATCCAACACTTCAAAATTAGTTGGCATCGACTTGGAAGAAATTGATGCTATGATAGATGAAGATGTCATTGCTGCAATCGATAAAGTTTTATCAGGAGGGATTACTCTTTCCTTAAAATCTCAGCATTCTGTTCAAAGACAAGAAGTCACGGAACTGGATCCCAAACTCCCAGAGCAACTTCTTCAGGAATTGAGGGATATTGCCTTTAAAGAGGACTTGATTGAAAAATTTAAAGAAGGTCTCACTCCTAAAGTTAACTTCAACGCAGTCAAGGAAAAAATTGACGCTAATGCCTGTGTGTTTTCCTCTCACCAATTAGAACAAGTCGGTGTTGTTGTTAACCTTCTCAACAACATTGTGAGGATGTTTGAGAAACTCGAAAATTTGAAGAAAGAGCTAGACTCGGCTAAGAAGAGCACTGATCAAGATAATGAAGCATTGAAGGAGACAAGACGGAAAATATTGACCTCAAAGACTTCCTTCACAAACCACCAAACACAACTCAACTCTATCGATGCTCAAATTGCTGATCTTAAGGCCAAGCTCGAAAAACTACAAAGAGACAGGGCCAAAATTGCCGAGATTCAAGATCAAGAGAAAGATAAGATCACATCTTTGAACAAAGAAGTTAAATCAATTTTCCATCGCCTTGCTGATGAACAAATTAAATTGAAAAGTGTTGAAGATCAAATTCCGGAGGCTCAAACTGAATTGGAATGTCACGAAAGGCTCTATCGAATCTTCAAGGCAACCCCTCCATTTTGATTTATGTCTATGTTCTACCTTTTTTGGCCAGAACCATTTTGCCTACTTGCTTTATATTTGAATATTATTATGAATACTTGGCACAAATTTATTTTTAGTATTGTCCTTTTACTCCTATGTGGTAGGTGTTGTTCTTATAAAACACATGTATTTCAAATGTTCTTTATTTGAACTTTTGAAGACTAGCTTCTTCTTTTTTTCCTTTCAAAGTTGCAGCTGTTTGACGTTTTATCGTCATTGCATCTCAAATAAATACTCAAACTAGGGTTTTAAAATCATAATGACCTTTAAGAAATTGTTCTTATAATCACTAAAATAGGGTTAGAGGTATATTATGTATATCACTTTTCGATGTTGGTGCTGCTGCTTGATGAATACTTTCTTGCTTCCATGATGATGTTTGTGAGTATGTTAAAACATTTTTATTCCTATATTGATTGCTAAATTGAACAAAATAATCTGAACATGCGCGTGTACATATATTTTACGGCGGAATACTGAAATAAATTAGGATTTCTTCATAAAAGGAAGAGTAAAGAAGGAAAGTTGTAAACAATAAGAATATAGTAAGTAGAGACATTGCTGTTCAAAACACTATCCACATGACAGAAGTACTACAACTAAAAACTCAAACCAAAACACCAAACCAAAATGTTACAATAAAAGACACTTAAAAAATGAAATCAAATAAAAAGACAGTTAAGATAATTTTGTCAAGTTAAAATAATTCATTACGGTTAAAATACTCTTTCAGAATAACAGAATCACTTATGTCATTATCACATCTTGTTCTCTCAACCACGATCAGGATGTTTCATATCGATGAGTTGCTGCAAACGAAAGAAAGAAGATAAGAAACATGTGTCGACTCACTTCAACAACAGCACGCCACTCTTCTGAGGGATTCTTCATCACTTCCTTCTCAATTTTTTGATCTTGCTGGACTACTTCACTATAATATTGATATGTTTTGATCTCCATAAATTTGAGAGCGATCTTCTATTTTGATTTTGTAGTGTTTGTTATGAATTCGAATAAATTCACACCAATACTAACAACGAATAAAGAACAAGAACAAGAATAAGATAATGATGGTTTATCTTCTTTTGTCTAAAGATGACTTGGGAGAAAGTAGCTCTTCTTCAATCCTAATTCTATCTTTTTTTTCTTAATCTCTAATGCGACCAACAAGTTCAATGATTTAGAATATCTAAAGTGGATTCAATTAACCTATACTTATAGATTATATAAATTTTTGTTTTGAAACATATAGTTTAAAAACAAATGGAATCTCGTTTTATTTTGAAACATATCTCATCTTCAATCTTAAATCTTAATTATGTTTTTTTTTTCGAATCTCTAATGTGATCAAGAAATCCAATGATGTAGAATATTTAAAGTGGATTCAATCAACCTATAGTTATAGAAAATATAAACTTTTGTTTAAAAACATATCTAGTTGAAAAACAAAGGAGCTACATTTTATTTTAAAATATATTCCATTTAAAAACAAATACAATCTCACTTTAATTTTTGCTACAATCTTGTTTTGTTTTGTTTTAAATAACTATAAAGTTTTATTAAATGGATTTAATGATAATTTTATTTCGAGTAAAATATATATTTTATTCAATTTAATATTGTAGTATCTATATCTATATATTCAATTTAAGTGGCCTGGTAGATAGTAAATAACAGGACCTGCCAAATCCATACTCGGCGTCGTTTCAATCTCTATAATCGCATCCTCAAGTAGTGCTATATGGCACGAGAAGCCTACGCACGACACATGCACGAGCGAGCATTTGCCTCTACTTTTTTATATTACTGATTTATTTTAGTTTCCTTTAGACAAGGATATATCTTACTAGGCTTTTTTAGTAAAAATTGATTTATGTGAATTGGATTAGGATTTTGAAAGACTTTTGAGGAAAAAATCTTAAAGATTTTAGAAGATTTTGTGGGATTATATTGATTTTGTGAAATTTTAAAAGATTTTTTACCATCAAGATTCTCAACACAGGGTTTTAATGGATTTTTAACACAGATTTTTAAAATTTCACATTACTTTACGGAGTTTTAACATTTCTTCATACATTTGATCCTATAGTCCTCCATTTTCATACTAGTTTATGAATTTTTAACATTTTCTCCGCATGTTTGAACCTATATATATTAGTCCTTCATTATGTTTGAATAATGAGTTCATAATCATTGTCTTTGTAATTTGATAACATTGGATGAAGAGTTGTAAGTTGTAACTAAATCGAAATTAAAAATAAAAAAACTATTAATAATAATAACACAAGAAAATATTATTACTAACTATAATAATAAAAATTAAAAAAGCTATTAATATAATCATTGTAAAAAAAAAAAAGAATTGTTTTGCCATGTCATTAGTTTTTTAATATTTTAAATTATTAGTTAATAAAATAAAACCACCCACGTTTTCATCTCTATGTCAAGCTTCTGTAGTTGGGTTTGGATAATTCTTCCATGAAACAGTGTCAATCATAATTCTTGTTTCTTTTCACCACATCTCTCAACCATGGTTTTGATATTTAATTTTAATTCCATAGTAAACACTATTAAAATGATAAAATAGCTTTTTTTTTTTACAAAAAAATTAGATTGTTTCATACAATATTTTAAGATGAGAAAAAGAATATGCACTGACAGTGTAAAATAAGTTTACAATGTCAATTAATCACAATCATATTTTTCGTCACATCATCTCACATAACCTCATTTCCTTGATATAACCTAGAAGTTTGACATAACCTAGAAGTTTGTACCATTTTTATTGATTGTCGGTGTAAAATTAATTACACTGCTTATCTTTAAAACAGGTTTGGATTTTGTCCAAAAAAAAAAACAGGTTTGGATTTCTAGCCGTTACAACATCCTGCTGTAATAGATTAGGAACGTCCGATCAATAATCGATGACTGAAATTACTTTATACTTAATTTTATTATATCTAATTTAAATCGTCCAATTTATAATCAACGGTTGAGATCTATTACTGCGACAAACTGTGTCCTTCTGCTAGTGTAGGAAATCCAGATCTCTTTTATTTTATAATCTCTTTTTGTCACCAATTAACTCATCTCAACATCTGTTTATTGCTTCCCAAGCGATTGATTCAAACACATCAGAGAAGGTACTTCTTCTACTGCTGCTTATTGCTTTTGTATCTTTGTTCAGATTATATAATCAAATTGCTATGAAAACAACTTCATGCATTGTTTAGTTTCCACTCTCAGATATTACGTAACTGATAAACTTATATATCTATTACCAGTTCCCTTTTTTCCTTTGCAAGCTTAAAAAACAAGTCTTCATTAGGTTTTTCAAAAAAACAATTTTTTTTTTTAAGTTTTCAAAGATTTGTAATTTTGTAGTAACAAACAAAGCAGAGAAAATTCCTTTCTTGATCTTTGTAAGTAGTAAGTAAATAAAGTGGCATGATGTCTCTGATATTTTAACTCAGTTGGTAGGAACATTGCATGCAGGAATTAGGGTTTGAATCCTGTTAGGCTAATGACACAATTTTTTCTAGTTAAAAAGTGAAAGCAGAAAATAAAAAATAGCTTTTTATTTTTTCTCAAACCAAACATACAAACCTTAATTTCTTGTTGGTTTTGCATTTTGAGAATGATGATTTTGTTTTCAAACTGTAATTGCTTACTGGGTTTTTAAAAATGGAAAATTTCACAGGCTAGATGGCGCGAGGCAGTGAAAATGGAACAGTTCCGTTCTATCTGAAAAGAAAGACAACAAATTCAGCTCGATTTCACGAGCTTAAGAAGAGGTTGAAGAGAGAAGATGAAGATGAAAATCAAAAAATTAAAGAAAAGGCAGAGGCTCGTCTATACACTATTATAAAGGTGTAAGCTTGCATCCCAAGAAATTATTAATGTTTATGTCTTTAGGAACATGCCGTTAATTGCTCAATCAGATTGTATTTATATTGATATTGATGCTTAAATCATATACTATTTCTTAGGTGGTACGAGATGAAGACCTTGAAGAACAGATTGGAAAGGATATATTTTTTGATCTCGTAAACCCTGACATAGTGAGGAGTTTCCGTGTTAAAAAGCAGACATCATTTAATGTATTCAAGGTATGATCATAAATTATACTAATAAATCATAATCAAGAAAAACGAGAATCATATCTGTTTTAAGGAAAATGCTTTATGGTACGACTAATATTCAACGAATCACTCACGAATGGACGTGGCGTAGTATTAATCAAAATATTGGCCCCACTGCTTACTCTTTACCAAATTCCAATTTTCATTGTTTGCAACCGCTTCACCACCATTGAGATATTATCACCACCGTCGTCAGAAAAGTGGACCGATCTCCAACATCCTGTGTCCGACCCACTTTCTTCAACATATACATGTCTCTCTTCGTCCCCAATTTGCTACGATTCAGGACAGTTGATATAGCTTTGTAATTGACTGGTTTGCAGTGGGTTTGGAGAGGTTCTGTCATGGCGGCGGAAGTCATAATCGTCTCCAGCTTGTGGAAAAGCCAGTAATATTTGTAGGGATTTTCATACATAAAACACAATTTAGTGTCTTCTTGATCAACATTTATTCAACTTTGAGTGCTCAAATTTGCGTTCATTTGAATATATCAATTATTGAAAACTCAAAACCATCACCGACGTTGTTGAGCAGGAGGGGAGATGACTTCTGTTCGTTTATTTTTTTACTACTTTATATTGAGGTCATCAAGTATGGTAGATGCATCCTCATAGAAAACATTAAAGGCTTGATGCTTTAGTTGGAGGGAGAAAATATTAATCATATGAATATTTGTAGTTTTTATGCTTTTGATTTTGTAATTTATAATAATATAATTTATGAAGTTTGTGAATAATTATTCAACAGATGTGTTATTTTTGTTGTTTGATTGCTAATATTTGATGTGTAGGAAGAGGTTGCTAAAGTGTTTGGCATACCAGTTCAGTTCCAGCGCTTTTGGCTATGGTTAAAGCGTCAAAACCATACATTTCGTCCTTGGAGACCATTGACACAAATTGAGGAAGCAGGACCTGTAAATTCTTCCGATCTCGTTAAGCTTTTGGATATTATATTGCTCATATACCTACCTCCTCAGACTTCTTATTTTATGACATTTTCATTTGTGATTGATGGCTTTGTTTAAAAAACTTAAGAGTTTCTTTTCCCTCTCATCTATGTTTTATGTTGAATCTGGTCATGACATTTAATATCAACCTGCTACAATAATGTTTGCCATGAGTGATTGCAACATATGCAAGTGGTTTGTCGTATGGATTGTTTTGAATCTAATAGTTTTTTTTCCCTTTAGTAATCCTTTTGAGGGAGCTTAGCTTTTTAGAGATTCACTATCTGCATTCTGCGCTGTGAGCACACCAAATGTGTCTATGATCTAAAGTTGTTAATTTTTTTTCATTCTGACTCAAATTGCAGGTTGGACAATTCAAAAGGGTAAAAAATGTTAAAGAAACAGAATTAAGATTGTTTTTGGAAGTTGAGCGTGATCCGGTGGTAACATTTATATAATGAAGTTTTATACTATTTTGATGGCATGAAACAAATTATTCAAGTATAATTCTGCTAACAAACTACATTATTATCTAGGCTTTATACCCGATTGCACCACTCGAGAAGAATGAGGATGATATATTACTTTTTTTCAAGTTATATGATCCTGAAGAAGAGGAGCTACGGTATTGAATATTTTCTTTTGTTATTTTACCATTTGATGGGGGGTAAAAGGTCTACCTTAGTTTACATTACAACAAATGTATTTCCCTTTGATGCAGATATGTCGGAAGTCTCTTAGTGAACCCTACTGATATGCCATCAGAAATCTTAACAACGTTAAATGAATTCGCTGGCTTTGATCCTGATGAAGAGATTCAAATTTATGAGGTTGGTTTGTGTTTCCTGATTTATTTTTATCTACTGTGCAACTTCATAAAACTTAAACTTGGAAGTTTATTCTTGCATGCTCATAAGCCATATACTTTGTTATTAAGCTTAGGTTAAGCAGCAATGGTTTCAGTTGTTTAGTAACTAATCTAAATCTTGCTGCCGATGAATGGCATCTTCAGTTTTTGCATCTTCTGATTTCTACTGATGAATTTAATTATGTAGTGTTAGTGATAGTGAGTGAATTGTGCCAATTGTTGTGCAGGAAATTAAGTTTAACCCAAATGTCGTGTGTGTTCCTGTTGACAAGGAAGTAACATTTCAAGAAAGTGAGGTATAGTACATAACAAGTTGAAGCACACTAAGTTACTGCATCATTGGTTTTCTTATCGATTTGTTTTTTTTTTTCCATGAATGCAGTTAGAAAATGGTGATATTATATGCTTTCAGAAAGCTTCTGCTATTGCTACTGAGAAACATATTCGCTATCCTGATGTGCCTTCGTACTTAGAATATGTGCACAATTGCTATCCTGATGCGGCTTCAACCTTAGAATATGTGAACAATCGCAGGGTATTTTTCTTTTTGAGGTTTAGTTAAAGGAAATCTGTTTGGTCTAATGTGATTCAAAAACAAATGCTACCCATTTATTCGTATCCTTTTTCTAGGCTTATCATGAATTGAGCGTTGTTTCCTTGTTCAGGTTTTTCTGGGTCCCTCAGACACAGAATCTGAAGATGAAGAAGCACTGGAAGAGGAAAATGAAAACATAATGGCCGAAGAAACGAATGTTGACAAAAACACCGAAGCTCAACAGTCAAAAGTGGATATAGATACCAACAAAGCCAACACTTCAAAATTTGTCAGCAACGACTTTGAAGAAATTGATGCACTGATAGATGAGGATGTCATTGCTGCAATCGACAGAGTTTTATCAGAAGGGATTACTCTTTCCTTAAAATCTCAGCATTCTGTACAAGGACGAGAAGTCCCAAAACTGGATCCCAACCTTCCTGAGCAACTTCTTCAGGAATTGAGAGATATCGCCTTCAAGGAAGACTTGGTTAAAAAGCTTAGAGAAGGTCTCAATCCTAAAGTTAACTTCAACGCAGTCAAGGAAAAAATTTATGCTAATGCTGATGCGTTTTCATCTCACCAATTAGAACGAGTTGGTACTGTTGTTGACCTTCTCAACAACATTGTGATGACATATGAGAAACTCGAAAATTTGGAAAAAGAACGAGACTCGGCCAAGAAGAGAACTGACCAAGATATTGAAGCATTGAAGGAGACAAGACAGAAAATACTAACCTCAAAGATTTCCTTCACAACCTACCAAATACAACTCAACTCTCTTGATGCTCAGATTGCTGATTTTACAGCCAAGCTTGAAAAACTAAAAGGCGACAGGACCAAAATTGCTGAGATTCAAGACCAAGAGAAACATAAGATCTCATCATTGAACAAAGATGTTAAATTAATTTACCGTCGCCTCGTTGATGATCAAATTAAATTGAGAAGTGTTGAAGATCAAATTCTGGAGGCTCAAACTGAATTGGAAAGTCATGAGAAGCTCTATCGAATCTTCAAGGCAACCCCGCCATTTTGATTTATGTCTTTGTTTTGCCTTTTTGGCCACAACATTTGACTTCAATGCCAATTATTCTAGTAGCTTTCTATTTTAATATTATGAATACCTGGCACAAATTTATTTTAACATTTGCTATTGCAATTTGAAGACTCATTTTACCATATTTTTGAGATATATGATTAACCATATTTTTGAGACTCAGTTTACCATATTTCTCGGTTTTCTTATTATAGTAGCCTTTCTTTTTGACGAATTATATATTTTCTAAAACCTGTTTTAAGAGAGTATGGAATGTGGAAAGCATGTGAAATTATTTTTCTGCATGTTGGTGCTGTCTCCCAGGGGCGCCCAGCGCCGACTCAATTTCGGAAGTTAGTTATTATAACTGGTAGACCAGACCAGCACCTGGTGCTGCCTGGGATGATTCTTGAGCCATTTTATTTGTATGTTTACAACTGTTTCATGTTTTATGTCATTGAATCTCAAATAATCAAATTAGGATTTTTAAAAGTATAATGATCTTTAAAACTCGTTATTATCACTAAAATAAGGTTGGAGGTGCATCACTTGCTTTCATGACGATGTTACTATGTCAAACATTTTTTATCGTCTATATAAGTCTGTATATGTAAAACAATCTGGTTCAATTCTGGTACATTTTGTGATTTCGGATCAACTAAAAAGTTCTCTGAGAAGACATTCAACATCTTCATGAACTGATATTTGCAAGAACGTGTAGAGCGAATAAGTTGTACATTCATTGGCTGGCAGAAAATCAAGAACCTTGCAAGCCACGCCAACCTTCTTGCAATCCGTGTGGATTTTGAATGTTCGGAATTTCAGTCTGAACTAGTGCACCGTACAGCTTCATATATGATTTTAGCCGATCTGATAAGCTAACAATACATTAACGAGCCATTCTGATAATCCACATTACTTTTTGAAAATTATACAAATTTGTGTTCTTTATATCATATTACATACACAAAATTTAACTCTATAAGAAAAGCAAAAATATGAGCAATATAATTACTTTACCTAACAAACCACCCTCCTTCACAAGGATAAAGCGTGGTTGGACGAAGAAAATTTGACAGTGATCACACTTCATCATCATCTCACTCAACTTACTTTGTGTTATCAAATTTTATATAAAAAAAAATTGACAAAAATTTTATGAATAAATATGGTTTCTTACCCTTATTCATAGATATATATACAATAATTTGTTGAAAGCCAAAAAAAATTTAAGCCTAAAAAAGATTTAGAATATCTTTTGCAACCATGTATATATCTATTTTCATTATATTTAAATATTTTTTCATGCTTTGTATTTAATTACTCCTTATCACATGGAATAAAGATTTATAATATATATCTACAAAAAAAAAAAAGATTCATTATGAGAACCTATCTTTTTTTCTTGACAATATCTTTTTTTTAGTCCGTTAGATATTATACATTAATTATTACTAGATTTTTTCATTAATGTAACTCCCGAAAATTTAGCAAAGGGTTTTTTTCTTTTCTTGATGCCAAAGTTATCAAATAAATACATTACCTCAACTATATAAGGAAAAGACTATGTGTGTTATTTCATTCACTCACACAATAACAACTATTATCTCAATTTCTCTACTCATTTAGTTTCTTGTTCTTTCTTCTTTGTGCAAGCATGCGTCCACCAATGAAGAAAATTGATTACAAAGTTGGAGATAAAGTAGAAGTATGCAGCAAAGAAGAAGGATTCATGGGTTCATACTATGAAGCCACAATTGTTTCATGTCTTGATAACGGAAAATACGTGATTCGTTACAAGAATCTTCTTAAAGATGATGAGTCTGGACTTCTCACCGAAACACTTCTTCCAAAAGATCTTCGTCCATCACCGCCACGTGTTCGTAATCCTTCTAAGTTCCAACTCAACCAAAAAGTGGATGTTTTTGATAACGATGGTTGGTGGGTAGGGAAAATCATAAGCGAGAAGATCCTCATGGAAAAGAGTTATTACTATACTGTGTATTTCAAATATACCGATCAAACTGTTTACTACACTTGTGATCAAATTAGGGTTCATCATGAGTTAATGTTTAGTGGAGAGTGGATGATGGAAGCTTAAGTCATATGACTCATATCATCATCATGGTAATCCTAACAACTTCTCACCGAAACACTGCTCATTTTAACAAGTCTGGTTAACAGTGCTTGTAAATCCTAACATTGTCTTCATGGTAATCAATTGTGAACTAAAATAAGAGAGGCAGCTCATTGAAGTTACCTTGTTGCGAACCAACCCGCTAATTTTAATGATGTCGCGTTGCACTTCATCGTCAAACTTTTTCATCAATGTTTAGTCTTGAAGCCAACGATTTAGGGATTAACAACTTCATATACGTTTAGTCCTTGTGTCAAGAGATTAGAGTAATTTGCTACTTCAAATGTTCCTTCCTAATTTGAAGACTATTTTTACCAAATTATTGAGATATATGATTAATCATATTCAAATTAAGTCACTGACTTGAAAAGTTTTCTTGGTTTTCTTATTATAGTATCCTTTGTTTTTGACAAATGATATATGCTATATTTGGTTCTTACAACCCTATTGATTCTTAAATAATAGATTTTTTTTGAAGTCACATTTGAAATTCCTTCAGAGAAGTAAGGTTTATTGTATTACAAGGGGAACTGTACAAAGTTTCATATTTTGCATAATACATTTCAAATCCCAACAAATCCAGTATCACATAAATCTCCGCTTTTTCAGGGTTTGATTTATCACTAGCAATAAATACATGAAGTTCTTGTCCAACTTCAATCCAGCTACATCCAGTAATCCTTTTTAGTGCCTTTTCTTTCATGAAGCCCCTTATGTTTGATACTTTATCCCATTTTCCTAAAGTTGCATACACATTTGACAGAACTACATAATTACCTGTATTATTTGGCTCCAATTTCAGTAACCATTTTGCTATATAATCTGCAAGGTTCAGTCTCATGGTTCTGTCCACAAGCAGCAAGGAGTAATCTAATATGTGTGCATCTGGAGGACTTGGCATTGTAAAGATTATCTTAAGAGCTTCATCTAACTGGCCATCGTTAGCGAGGAGTTTAACTAAGCAACCATAGTGTTCCTCAGTTGGCTTCATTTGGAGTTCACACACCATATATTTGAAAAGCTCTAGGCCCTCCTTCAGCAATCTCTCATGGCTGCATGCCGACAAGACACTAGTAAAAGTGATGTGATCTGGCATTATACCTTCTTTTGCCATTTCTTTAAAGAGTGTAAGGGCTTCTGAAGATTTACCATGTGAGGCATAAGCAGATATCATTGCATTGTACACAGGCAATTCCTTTGTTGAACATATAATGAAAACACACTTTGCATGATCTAAATTTCCACATTTAGCATACATGTCAATAATAGATGTTGTGATTTGAAAAGAAAAAGACATAAAAGTCCTCATAACATACCCATGAATTTCCTTTCCATAGTTCAATAATGCCATATCTGTGCATGCTGAAAGCGCAGAAGTTATGCTCAGGCTATTAGGTTTTATCCCTGCATCTTGCATTTGCCGGAAAACCATATTAGCTTCATAGCCAAGACCATTTTGAGCCAAGCCAGATATCATAGTGGTCCATGTGATCAAATTAGGCGTTACACACTTACACCTGTTGATTGCATTTCGGAAAACATTTCTTGAGCCTCAACAACCTGACCATTTCTAAAGAAACCAAAAATCAAAGAGTTCCACGAAACAACATTCGGAGGAACTCTCTCCAGTTGCATTTGAAAGAACAATTTCAATGCTTCACCACTCAGTCCGTTCTCTGCAGAAGCTACCAACATCGTATTCCACAACACAATATCTTTCTTCTTCGCTGAACTAAAAACTCCTCTTACACAATCCATTCTCCCACATTTCGCATACATATCTACAACGCCGCTCAACTCAACCACGTCAGAGTCAAACTCATTCCTAATGCAAAACCCATGCAACTTGTTACCTAGTTCTACATCTCTTGTATCCGCAGCAACAACCAATAAAGAAGACAACGTCACACAATCAAACCTCGAGTTTTTCTCCCTCATCCAACTACACATCTCAAGTGCCTTCTCAAACATTCCAAACTGCATATAACTAGATATCATCAAATTCCAAGTCACCTCATCTTTCAAAAGCATAATATTTCTATAAAAACTAACCCAACCTCCTCAATCAAACCAACCTTAGAATAAAAAGTCATAATAGAGCTACTTAAAATGTTACCTAACTCAAATCCCATTTTAACAACAAGAGCATGCCTCTGTTTACCTTCCTTGGTTGCCTCCAAAGTAACCTCAGTCGGTTCAACATCCTGAAATCTCATCTTTTTAAACAGCCCAACAGCCTCCATGTTCATTCCGCTTTGTGCATAAGCCGCAATCATCGAGTTCCAAGCAGTAACATTCTTTTCAAGCATATCATCAAACACCTTCTCCGCATTCTCGAAAACTCCACATTTCCCATACATATCAAATCAAAATAGCCTAAAAATAAGAAGAATTTGACTAAAAAAATAATAAGCGAATTGTTATAATCAATGTTCACGTCGCACATATGAGAGTCTCTCGTAGGAAAGGCAACATATTTTTCTTGTCTCACCAACACATTTATGAAATTAGATTTCATATTGAATGAATTAATATCATTCAATTCCATATTAATTATTTCTTTTCTTTTTTCTCAAACAGTTCGCGTGATTAACAATTCCACTATTAAAATAAATAAGTGAAGTGTTTTAAATTCGAACTCCAATTTCTCATAAATAATGTATAAGGGTAAATAGGTTTTTACTCCCTATAAAGTAGGCGAGTTTTGTTTTACTTCTTTCAAATTCTTTTTAAGGATTCCGCACTTGCAATCTAAATTTTTTTGCATTTACCCCCTGATTGCACAACTTAAAATCTGGTGAGACAGAATGATGAAGTGGCACGTACACTTGGATTTTTTTAAAAAAATTATTTATTTTTTATTGCCAGAAAAAGATTCAAAAATATACTTTTTAAAATATTTAAAAAAATACTAAGAAATTTATATATTTTTCTAAAAAATAAATTTAATAATTTTTTTATAAGAAAATGTAAAAACATAATTATAAACTTTTTTAATTTTAATTTATTTTTTATTGCCACGTAAATTTAAAAAATTTATGAAAAAAAATAAAAATCTCATTTAACCATTAATTTTTTTGAAAATAAAATATAAAACATTTTATTGTTACTTTTTTATTATAATAAAATTTATACAATTTTGTTTTTAAAATAAAATATATTTTATTTTTTAAAAAATTTAGCTGGCGTGGCAATAATTTTTTTTAAAAATTCAATTGTGTGTGCCACGTCATCACCCTGTCATAGTCAGATGACAAGTTGTGCAAGCAGGAGGGAAATGCAAAATAATTCAGATTGCAAAGGAGGAATCCTTCAAAAAAATAAATTGCAGGGGTAAAACAAAATACGCCAACTTTACAGGGGATAAATGTCTATTTACCCATAATTCAATGTCATACTGCTCTTGACATTTTTCTATCATTTTATTCTCAAGAATATAAAAATATAACTTAAAATAAATGACTTTAAATCTATTTTTTATTCTCAAGAATATAAAAGTATCTAGTACTCCCTCTATCTTTAATTATAAGCAAAAGTTCACTTTTTAGATTCATTGATAAAGTAATGTATTTGTCTTATATTATAATGAATCTGAAAAGTTGATTTTTGTTTATAATTAAAGATGGAGGGAGTATTTTGTTAGTAATTTTATGGAATAAATAGTAAAAAAATAAAAATAAAAAAATCCAAGAATAATAGACAGTCGTGAACTTAATTGGAATTTCCATACATTTCATAGCTAGATACTTTCAGGGAACGTATTTCTCATTGATCATTATTGCCTTCAAACACACATGTTCATACAACTTTTTCAAGAAGAACACTTATTGCTTCAGACAAAGGTTAGGTATTTGAGCTTACTCTTTCCTTTCATGTCACTTTTTTTTTTCTTTTTTTCTTTTTCATGTCATCATTTAAAAATGAAAATTTTCACAGGCTAGATGGGTGGAGATCGGGAAAATGAAAGTACAACTTCTCTTACAAGTCATGAGAAAATAAAGACAACAAATACAGGTATTGAATGTCATCTTCTACCCTTTTTAATAACTATGCAATTTGGATTATTTGCTGCTTATAGGCACAGCAACTGGTAAATTGCTTATCATGTTAAGCGCTTATTTAGAAGCTTACATAAGCTGTTTCTATAGCAAAAGATACATAAAGTTAAAGTGTTTTGTACATGCTATAAGCTATCTTGGAGAACATATATATGAAAATAAGCTCAAAAAAGCTTATGAAAAATGTCATAATCTGTTTTTATAAGCTCTTACAAATAGTATCACAATTTATGTCAGTGGATAAGCTCAAAGAAGCCCATAGTCAATTTTCAATATTTGGTATAAATAGTGTCAATGTTATTGAATACAGTAAATATGGATGGATGATTGAGAATACGATTATATAGCTTTATTTTGGCATACGAATAAGGTTCACGAACTCATGACAATGACAGATACTCCAACATGGTTCATGGACTTTGAAATGTATCCTCCTAAACTGCATGACTAAGCATTATAGTATCATACACAATTGTTTCACGGCACTGTTGAATGACTCTTAATTGTTTTACTTCTACAAGTTTTAAGCTAATTCAAGGCATGATACTTAATGTCTATTTTCATTTAAATTGATGAACATTAGTTGTTGCTCAAGCTGAAAACGCCAACACTGTGGATAGTCAGATTGTCGAGGCTCGTTCCCCATTTCGATTCACATGGAAAGTTGACAGATTTTCTCAGATGAGTACAAAATACCTCTATTCTGATGTAGTTGAAGTTGGGGGGTTATAAATGGTATTGTGCTTACACATTCTCCAAATCAATTGTTCATCTTTCTATTTCAGTAGATATGATATATATGGTGTAATATTTTGGTTTCGTTTGACCAATATACCCAGCTCTATTGATTTTGTTGTAGTTGTTATTATTAGCTACAGTGTGCATTTTATCTTCAGTGATCCCTTCTGATGTTTTTCTTCCCACTCTGACCAGGCGTGCGCTTATTTTCCCAAAAGGGAACAATGTGGACTATTTGTCCATGTATTTGGATGTTGCGGATTCAGCTAGTTTGCCCTACGGTTGGTGTACATATGCACAGTTTGGCATGACATTAGTTAACCAAATCCTGAGCATGTTCTCACTGAGAAAAGGTAGCCTATTTAGTTTGTTCCTTACAGTTGTTACAAAATGAATTACCATGCATGTATGTTGAAAGAGCAATGCTGGAAATAAAAGCAAAGAGTGTTATAACTTGTAAGATGTTTCTTGCATTTGCTGAACTTAATTTATATTTGAAAAAATATCTTAGTTGCACTGCCATTTTCTCCGAGAAGCCTGAATGATTTTTGATTGACCATTAATTATTTTTTTGCCACATAGGAAAAAGCTTTTGTTGATATAAATTTCAGAACCTTGCTAAACTAATAACTTTCCATATGCCATTGCCTTCTCAATTCTCAATCAAGTTCTATGTCATTTTACTTTTTCTACTAAAGTTGAAACTACCACCTGTACCTAACTACATATATTCTTTAAGAACTTGTTATTGCTCACTTCTCTTTTTTGAAATCTTTCCATGTTCTCGAGGACACCCCTTAAGCAAGATGAAATAAGAAAAGATTGTTGAAATGAACATAAATTTTGGGCATAGCTGTGTTATTTTTGTAACTTTGTTTGCACTATTTAGACTCGCAGCACCTATTCAATGGACAGCAAAGTGATTGGGGTTTCACGTCCTTCATACCTCTTAGTGAATTGAATGATCCTTCAAGAGGGTATCTTGTGAATGATACTCTTGTAGTTGAAGTTGAAGTTTTAGTAAGATCCAATCCGGATGAGAATGGCACTGCTGAGCATTCAAGGGTAAGTAGATGTTCTTATGTACTTTAGGTTCGAATATAAATCAAGCCAGGTAGTAACCTATTGTAAGTTTAACTTTCAAACAAACTCAAAGGGCTAATTTATTTTATGATAGAGATAAGAAAGTACGTCTTATTCGGCTATTGCAATCAACTCAATGACTATTCTTGACTGAAAATACGTTTGTCATTCTTTTTTGTTTTCCCACCAAATTTGAGCTCTTCCTAAACCAATAATGTTTTATTTGATTCTCATGAGAAGTTCCTTACGAGCATTTCAAGCCAAAATCAAACCAAGCTCTGTTTGCTACTCACTTGCAATTTCTATTGTACAATTTCTGTTGGTTTATTCTGGAAAATCGCACTGAATTTATACAACGGGTTTATGCAGGGGAGGTTGAAGAAAGAAGAGGCTGACCTCAACACTATAATAAAGGTGTTGTAAGCTTGCTTTCGCAGAAATTAGTAATGTTTGGGTTTAGAAACATGCTGTTAATTGCTCAAACGGATTGTATTTATATTTATTTATTCTGATAACATGTAATGGTTCTTAGGTGGTACGGGATGAAGACCTTGCAGAACAGATTGGAAAGGATATATATTTTGATCTTGTGGACCCTGACAAAGTGAAGAGTTTCTGTGTTGGAAAGCATACATCATTTAAAGTTTTCAAGGTATCATCATCAGTTACACTATTACAGTGGAAAATAAGAGAAAAACTAAATCTTGTTAATTGAGGATTGAATACAAGCTCAAATGTGATTATGTAGACTTGGCCTAATAAATCATAATCAAGAAAAAATGGGAATCAGATCTGTCCTATTAATACATACAGATATGTCTAAATATGTACTAAGAATACTCTATCCTAAATTAATGCCAATTGCATATTTAGTGGATGCCAATCATTCCTAGCTTGCGAGATCTTGGAACCACTTTATGGGAAGTTACTTGGTGAATACATTTGCCAATTGAAGTTCAGAAGGGATGCTGGCTGCAGTTACAAGGCCACTATCTAATTTCATCCCAAAACATTGTAGTATCTTGTGGTAAACTATCTATACACAATTGACCCTGAGGTAAACTTATCAGTTATCACAACCCAATTTACCTGTCTCTCTAAGAAGGTGAAGTACATTTTTGGGAGATCAAGATACCGTGTTTGGAGTAGGTAACCTCTATCCAAGAAATTACTTCAGCTTTCCAAATCCTTCATTTCAAATTAAAGTGCTAGTTTCACCCTCAGCACATGTTTTTTAGCCTCACCATTAGTCCGTTACACGTAATCTAGAAAAAGAGTGAGTTTTCCATCCTGAAAAGGGTTTAAATCCTAACAAACTCTCATTTATTCTATATCCTAACAACTTTCCATCCTGACAATACTATTGGCTTAGACAATATCTAAGCTAAGCTATATCTCTTATATTCTCTCTCTCTCTCTCTCTATATCTCTCTCTCTCTCTCTCTCTCACTTTACCACCTCAGCATGATATTGGGCAGCTGATGTGCTAAACACTCTCATTTAGGGTCCTAACATAACTCATAGTTAATTAGGTAGTTAGTTAGACCCAATAAAGCATTAACTTTTGAATAAATGCATTAACTTTTGGTGCCATATTCTTTAATTTTTATACCTGAATACATCAGTCATGGAAGTTGGGAAAGTTTAGTTTGTGAACAATATTCTTTATTTTAGATGCATCCTCATAGAAAACAATATTTTAAAAATAATACTAAAATGTTAAAAAGCATGATGCTTTAGTTGGAAGAAGAGAAAAATTCGTCATATGAATCTTTGGAAGCATGATTTGTTATTTTTGTAAGTTCAATTTTTCTGTTTGATTGCTAATATGTGATGTGTAGGAAGAGGTTGCTAAAGAGTTTGGCATACCAGCTCGATTCCAGCGCTTTTGGTTGTGGGCAAAGCGTCGAAACCATACATTTCGTCCTTCAAGGCCATTGACACACATTGAGGAAGCACAATCTGTAAATTCATGAGATCGCTTGAAGCTTTTAATATTATTTTGCTCATATATCCCCGTCAAGCTTATATATTTTTTGATTTTTTCATCTCTGATTGTTGGCTTTTAGTCAAATGTTGGCCGTGTAAAAAAAACTTGAGCTTCTTTTCCCCCACATCTATGTTTTATGTTGAATCTGTTCATGACATTTTATATCAACCTGCTAATTGAATGTTTGCCATGGCTGATTGCACTAGATTTCATTTTTTGGGCCAGTTCAACGGTTACTTATATCTGTATTAGCTTTGTTTATTATTATTTTTTTCTATCTGTACTACCTTCTTTTTATTTCTTCAAATTTTATAATGTATATGCAAGTGGTTTGTGATTGGATTGTTTTGGATCTCAGTTTTTTTTCTTCTTGTAATGTTTTCGAGGGTGCTTAGCTTTTTGGAGAATCACTGTATGTGCTGTGCAGCACTCCAATGTCTCTATGATATGAAGTTGTTCATTTTTTTTCTGACTCAAATTGCAGGTTGGACAATTGAGAGCGGTAAGAAATGGTGAAGAAGCAGAATTAAAATTGTTTTTGGAAGTTCAGCGTGGGCAGGTAACATTTATATTATGAAGTTTTATACTATTTTGATGGCATGAAACAAACCATTTTAGCATATTCTTGTTTATTTAGGATTTACGCCCCGTAGCACCACTCAAGAGGAGAGGGGGCAATATATTACTTTTTTTCAAGTTATATGATCCTGAAAAAGAAGAGCTACGGTACGGAATAATTTATTGTGATTTTACCATATGTTGGGGTAAATGGTGGACCTCAGCTGACACCTAATGTATTTCCCTTTGATGGCAGATATGTTGGAAGCCTCTTAGTGAACCGTACTGACAAGCCATCAGAAATCTTAACAAGACTAAATAAATTGGCTGGTTATGATCCTGACGAAGAGATTAGACTTTATGAGGTTGGTTGGTGTTGTGACTGTTGTCTGATTTTTTATTTCTCCGTTGTACATCCTTGCATGTTTAGAAGCCATATGCTTGATCATGGTCTATGAAAATTAATCATTCTTGCATATGACTTACCAGAAGGGAAATGCCTTTCTATGAGTGACTATATAATCATGTAGCGTTAATTGCACCTGTTGCTGTGCAGGAAGTTAAGTTTGAGCCAAATGTCATGTGTGATCCTGTTTACGAGAATTTAACATTTAACAGAAACCAGGTATAGTACATACCCAGTTGAGGCTCACCAAGTTACTGTATCGTTGATTTTCATATTGATTTGTTTTTTCCATGTATGCAGTTAGAAAATGGTGATATTGTATGCTTTCAGAAAGCTCCTATTATGGATAATGAAAAACATATCCGCTATCCTGATGTTCCTTCATACTTGGAATATGTGCACAACCGTCAGGTATTTTCTTTTGAGATTTAAAATCGAAGGCAAATTATTTCGCTTATGTGATGCAAAAAGGAAAGCTACCAATTTGTTCTTATCCTTTTCTACGCTTAACTTGAACTGAACTTTTTCCCCCCCTTTCTGTTTAGGTTCCTCTTTCTCCCTTAGCCACAGAATCTGAAGATGAAGATTCATTGGAGGAGCATAACAAAAACATTTTAGCAGAAGAAATGATTGTTGACAAAAACATTGAAGCTCAACAGTCAAAAGAGGACATAGAGACCACTTATGATGAAGGTACCAGCAAATCCAACACTTCAAAATTAGTCAGCATAGACTTGGAAGAAATTGATGCTATGATAGATGAAGATGTCATTGCTGCAATCGATAAAGTTTTATCAGGAGTGATTACTCTTTCCTTAAAATCTCAGCATGCTGTACAAGGACAAGAAGTCTCAAAACTGGATCCCAACCTCCCTGAGAAACTTCTTCAGGAATTGAGGGATATCGCCTTTAAAGATGACTTGGTTGAAAAATTTAAAGAAGGTCTCACTCCTAAAGTTAACTTCAATGCAGTCAAGGAAAAAATTGATGCTAATGCCGACTTGTTTTCCTCTAACCAGCTAGAACAAGTCAGTGTTGTTGTTGACCTTCTCAACAACATTGTGAGAATGTTTGAGAAACTCGAAAATTTGAAAAAAGAGCTAGACTCGGCTAAGAAGAGCACTGGTCAAGATAATGAAGCATTGAAGGAGACAAGACAGAAAATACTGACCTCAAGGACTTCCTTCACAAACCACCAAACCCAACTCGAATCTCTTGATGCTCAGATTGCTGATCTTAAAGCCAAGCTTGAAAAACTACAAGGTGAAAGGGCCAAAATTGCAGAGGTTCATGATCAAGAGAAAAATAAGATCACATCTTTGAACAAAGAAGTTAAATCAATTTTCCATCGTCTCGCCAATGATCAAATCAAGTTAAAAAGTGTTGAAGATCAAATTCCAGAGGCTCGAACTGAATTGGAAAATCATGAGAAGCTCTATCGAATCTTCAAGGCCACCCCTCCATTTTGATTTATGCATTTGCTTTGCCTTTTTGGCCACAACACATCACTTCAATGCCAGTTTAGCCTACTAGCTTTCTATTTTGATATTAAGAATACTTGGCACAAATTTACTTTATGTATTGGCCTTTTATTCAATTTGGTAAGCATTGTTATTAGTAAACACATTTGCTACTTCAAATGTTCCTTCCTAATTTGAAGACTATTTTTATCAAATTTTTGAGATATATGATTAATCTTATTCAAATTAAGTCACCAACTTGAAAAGTTTTCTTGGTTTTCTTATTATAGTAGCCTATGTTTTTGACGAATGATATATGCTACATTTTTCTAAAACCTGGTTTAAGAGTCTATGGCAGCGGTCCAGCACCCAGTGCTGCCAGGGATAATTCGCGAGCTGTTTTATTTGACTGTTTGTAGTTGTTTGATGCGTTATTGTCGTTGACGTGAAACTTACACTCAAATCAATAGGTGTTGAGTTTGATTTCAAACCAATTTTTAATTGGTTGAATTTGATCGTTGGATTCGTCTGATCATTATTTGGTTCTTAGTTCTTACAACCCTATTGATTCTTAAATAATAGATTTTTTTCAAGTCACGTTTGAAATTCCTTCAGAGAAGTGAGGTCTATTGTATTACAAGGGGAACTGTACAAAGTTTTAGATTTTGCATAATACATTTCAAATCCCAACAAATCCAGTATCATATAAATCTCCTCTTTTTCAGGGTGTGATTTATCACTAGCAATAAATACATGGAGTTCTTGTCCAACTTCAATCCAGCTACATCCAGGAATCCTTTTTAGTGCCTTTTCTTTCATGAAGCCCCTTATGTTTGATACTTTATCCCATTTTCCTAAAGTTGCATACACATTTGAGAGAGCTACATAATTACCTGGAATATTTGGCTCCAATTTCAATAACCATAAGCAGCAAGGAGTGATCCTAATATGTGCGCATCAGGAGGACTTGGCATCGTCAAGATGATCTTAAGAGCTTCATCTAATTGGCCATCGTAAGTGAGGAGTTTAACTAAGCAACCATAGTGTTCCTCGGTTGGCTTCATTTGGAGTTCACACACCATATATTTGAAAAGCTCTAGGCCCTCCTTCAGCAATCTCTCATGGCTGCATGCCGACAAGACACTAGTAAAAGTGATGTGATCTGGCATTATACCTTCTTTTGCCATTTCTTTAAAAAGTGTTAGGGCTTCTGCAGATTTACCATGTGAGGCATAAGCAGATATCATTGCATTGTACAGAGGCAATTCCTTTGTTGGACATATAATGAAAACACACTTTGCATGATCTAAATTTCCGCATTTAGCATACATGTCAATGCCTTTCCATAGTTCAATAATGCCATATTTGTGCATGCTGATAGTGCGGAAGTTATGCTTAGGCTATTAGGTTTCACCCCTGCATCATGCATTTGCCGGAAAACCGTATTAGCTTCATAGCCAAAGCCATTTTGAGCCAAGCCAGATATCATAGTAGTCCATGTAATCAAATTAGGCATTACACCTGATGATTGCATTTCGGAAAACATTTCTTGAGCCTCAACAACCTGACCATTTCTAAAGAAACCAAAAATCAAAGAGTTCCACGAAACAACATTCGGAGGAACACTCTCCAGTTGCATTTGAAAGAACAACTTCAAAGCCTCACCACTCAGACCGTTCTCCGCACAAGCTGCCAACATCGTGTTCCACAACACAATATCTTTTTTCTTCGCTGAACTAAAAACTCCTCTTGCACAATCCATTCTCCCGCATTTCGCATACATATCTACAACGCCACTCAACAAAATAACATCAGAGTCAAACTCATTCCTAATGCAAAACCCATGCAACTTCTTACCTAGCTCTACATCTCTTGCATCCGCAGCAACAACAAATAAAGAAGACAACGTCACACAATCAAACCTCAAGTTTTCCTCCCTCATCCAACTACACATCTCAAGTGCCTTCTCAGACATTCTAAACTGCGCATAACTAGATATCATCAAATTCCAAGTCACCTCATCTTTCAAAACCATAATATTTCTAAAAACTAACTCAACCTCCTCAATCAAACCAACCTTAGAATAAAAATTCATAATAGAGCTACCTAAAACATTACCTAACTCAAATCCCATTTTAACAAAAAGAGCATGCCCTTGTTTACCTTCTTTGATTGCCTCCAAATTTGCAGAAGCCGAAAAAAAACCCGACAAAGTAACCTCGGTCGGTTCAACATCCTGAAATCTCATATTTTTAAACAGCCCAACAGCCTCCATGTTCATTCCGCTTTGAGCATAAGCCGCAATCATCGAGTTCCAAGCAATAACATTCTTTTCAGGCATATCATCAAACACCTTCTCCGCATCCTCGAAAACCCCACATTTCCCATACATATCAACTAAACTCGTCGCAACATAAACACAATCATCAAAATAATTCATTTTCACAACATACCCATGAACCCCTTTTCCAAATCCAATCCATTTTAATGCCCCACAAGCCTTCAAAGCATTCGGAACAACAAAATTATCAGGACAAAACCCTTTCTGCATCATTTCAACATAACTCAAAAGTGCTTCTTTGGAAAAGCCCGTTCGGGCTTGCAGGCCCAAAATGGCAGCCCAAGAGAAAAGATTATGGTTTTTAATAACATTACGAAATAGATGAAATGCGGCATCAGTGACGCCGCATTTGGCATAGAGAATAACAAGTTTAGATTCAATGAACTCATTTGTGGTAAAAAAAGAACCTTTTTTGATGATGTGGGCATGGATTTGAAGACCTAAATTAAGGGCTCTTGCATAAACACAACCTTGGAGGAGCTCACCGTAAATGCTGGGTCCTATGTTTTTGTCTGTTGTTGTTGTTGTGTAATGGGAGAGTGTGTCTATGGCTTCTTTGATTCGAACATGTTTGCAGAGGAATGAGATGTGGTTATGAATTGTGGTGTTGTTTGGGAACAAGTATTGTTTTGGGAAGGTTTGGTTTGGAGAGGATTTGGAATGTTGAGAAAGTAGTGTGTTGGGTGTGACAGGAAGACAAGCCAAGCAATGCATGGAGAGAGAGAGAGAGAGAGAGAGAGAGAGAGAGAGAGAGAGTGGTTGGTTTTCTGGTACTGTGTCTGTGGTGAACTGAGGATTTGGATTTGCAGCAGTTGTTTTTCAATGGATAAGGGATTTATGAAACATGTTGGGAAATGATAGGTTCTTGAAGGAAGAGTGGGGTGAAAGATTTAGTTGACTTTTTGTTTGAGTCAAGAATTAGTGACATCATGTTATTTATAAAAATAAAAAAAAAAAGATTATTTTGTGTTATATTTTTACGGACTAAAAAGTATCTTTTTGTCATACTTTTCTAATTTTGTTGTCGAACTCTTGATTATTACTCTTTTCTCATAAAAATCAAAGGGTTAATGCCAATTGTTTTTATTAAAACTAGAGGAGTGATAGGAACATATTTTTTCAACATTCTCTATAAATCTAATATTTATTCTATGGTTGGTTGAAATCAATCGAGGATATTCACTTTGAAAATAAGTTTCACATAAGTTTTATCCGATTAATTTAAAAATAGGTCATGTTAACTTGTGCTATTGGGAAGACAACTTTTTACAATTTTAAAGTGTGGACTGTATACATTTCGAGTCAAATTTTTTATATTAATATGCTTAAACATCGCCCCGAAACACTGTTTAGCATTTTCCAATAAAATAAAATAATAAAAACAAGTCATTATTAATAATTTTTTGGGCCAACCAAATATTGGCATAAATAAATCCGGTCCAAATTGACTCAGACAATCATCTTTAAAATGAAAATTAGTATTGCCGCCCTATAGGTTACCCGCGCGCCTACGCATTTTCTATTTTATTCTTCCGCTACCTAAGTAGCAGACGTTATAAAATTGAGAAATTTTGAAAAATGTTGTCTGCTACTTAAATAACGGACGTTATAATGGTAGAGTGTTTTTTGGTATCCATTACTTAAGTACTTCTTCCCGTCGCATCCGTCTTCAGGACGATCTCGGCACAAAGTTTAACTTATTAGTTAGGAGGAAATTTATCCCCCGGTGTATCTCGAAAGTAGAAAAAATACATGGATATTTTGGTAAAATCGTAGGACGCACGAGAAAAAGTGTAGGATGGGAAAGTCCAATTAGACAAGATTAGGGTTTACTGTGGTGACAAAGGTATTCATTCATTCCAGCGGATTGATTCAACCACAGCAGAGGAGACAAGATCAGCTGCTGCTTCATTTTGTCGCTCTATTCAATTCAATAATCAAATTGCTATGTGAGTTACTAAGGAAACATATTCATGCATTCATTGTTTAGTTTATACTTCACACAATATAGCCAATACCTTTACCATCAAACAACTTCATGCAATGTCGATGACAAATCAACATGTAAATTATTTTCTTTAACATCTTTTTCTTCTTGTTGTTTCTCTTCACAAATTTGAAGTTTGCCTACACAAATAATAGTAAAATTCAATTTGGTCCCTCACAATTTTTATTTTTCAAGTCCAATTTACAATTTTGGTTTTGACAAAAAATCCTATCCACATTAATCCTGACATTTTATGTGGAGGACAAAAAAGTCATTGATTCATTAGGACATTTTGTCCTCAACATAAAAATGTAGGAAAATGGAGGAACAATAATCCATTAAGGCTTCACTCTTTTTTTACTTGAAATGAAATTACAATGGATGGTATATATACAATCAAGCACATTGAAGGCTTCACTCTATATACCATTTCTATTGGTTTATTCTGGAAAATCTGCACTGGTTTTATACAATGTGTTTATGCAGGATACATTGAAGAAAGAACACAGAAAAAAGCACAAAAATAAAGAAATGGCAGAGACTCACCTCTACACTATAAAGGTTGCTTCCCTAGAATTTTGTTTTGTTTGTGTCTCAAGAAACATGTTATTAATTACTCAATCAGGATAACATATATTACTTTTTAGGTGGCACGAGATGAAGACCTTGCGGAACAGATCGGAAAGGATATATATTTTGATCTTGTAGACCATAAAAAAGTGAGGAGTTTCCATGTTCAAAAGAATATGCCATTTAACGTTTTCAAGGTATCATCGTCAATTACTCTATCCTAAATTAGTTCCAATTACAAATGAAATATTCTATTAAAGCCGAGAAACATTCAAAAAATTACATATTTACAACACTTCCCTCAAACCGGCGAGTTCTGACACTTCCCTCTGCAGTTGATAGATAATTTATTTCTCTCTTGAGCAATAATCCTCTTTGAGGACTAGGCTTCAAAGGATTAAATTTTTGCAAGAAAGCACACGAAAGATTATGTCTAATCGGTTCTCTCATGCGTCTTTTGTGCTTAATGGGTGGATTTTGCACAAGCCTAGCCTGACCACTCTGAAATCTTGACTACTTGGTCATAAAAGCTTATGCTTTGAATGAAACCGCAGAAATATATTTCGTATCAATGCTTTTGTTTTCTGAGACTATATATTTTAAAAATAGGGTCATGTCAAATTTGGGACAGGTATTTTTTATAATATAATTTATGATGTTTGTGATGATTATTCAACAGTTGTGGTATTTTATAGAGTTTGATATGTAGGAATATGTTGCTAAAGAGTTTGGGATACCAGCTCGATTCCAGCGCTTTTGGATATGTAGAAAGCGTCAAAACCATTCATTTCGTCCTTGGAGGACATTGACACACATTGAGGAAGCACAATCTGTAAATTCATCACTTGAAGCTTTACAAGATTATTTTGCTCATATACCCCCGTCAAGCTTCTTTATTTTTTGACTTTTCATCTCTGATTGAAATTGCAGCTTGCAGAACTTGTAATGAAGACCTACAAAGCAGAATACCATTTGTTTTTGCAAGTCGACCGTGGACTGGTAACATTTATATTATGAATTACTCGTATACTATTTGGATAGCATGAAACATTCGTTCCATCATAGTTCTGTTGACAAACTACATTATTATTTAGGATTTATGTCCCATTGCACCACTCATTATGAAAAAGGATGATATATTACTTTTTTTCAAGTTATATGATCCTGAAAAAGAGGAGCTACGGTAAATAATTTCCTGTACGATTTTAACATATACTGAAGTAAAAAATGGACCTAAGTTGACATCAGATGTATTTCCCTTTGATCGCAGTTATGTTGGAAGGCTCTTTGTGAACTGTACTGGCGAGCCATCAGAAATCTTAACAAAGTTAAATAAATTGGCTGGTTATGATTCTGATGAAGAGATTGAACTTTATGAGGTTGGTTTGTGTTATCTGATTTACATTTGTTCAGAATTCATTAAATTGGCCTGTGTCCACTAAGTTTGCTAGTGATTAGTAGCAAATAAAGTGCATCATGTTCTTTGAAAATTATCATTCTTGCATATGACTTACTAGAAGGGAAACAGCCTTTTCTAATGGCATCTTCCGATTCTCAATCTTCTGTTCTCTACGGATGAATTTAATCATGTATTATCAGTGAGTTAATTGTGCCTATTATTGTGCAGGAAATTAAGTTTGAACCAAATGTCATGTGCGAGCCTGTTTACATGAAATTAACATTTCAAGAGAGTGAGGTATAGTACATACCCAGTTGATGCACACTAAGTTACTGCAACATTGGTTTTCTTTTTGACTTTTTTTTCTTTCCCATGATTGCAGTTAAAAAACGGTGATATTATATGCTTTCAGAAAGCTTCTGCTATGGATAATGTGAAACTTATCCGCTATCCTGATGTGCCTTCATACTTAAAATATGTTCACAGTCGCAAGGTATTTTGTTTTTGAGGTTTAATTAATTAAAGGCAATTTGTTTCGTCTAATTTGATGCAAAAATGAAAGCTACCTTATTCTTATCCTTTTCCTAGGCTTAACAAAAACATAATGTCGTTTCCTTGTTCAGGTTCCTTTCTCTTCATCATACAAAGAATCTAAAGATGAAGAATCGTCCAAGGAGCAAATCAAAAACATTATAGACTCGAAAGAAATTGAAGCTATGACTGATGAGGATCCCATTGGTGCAATTGACAGAGTTTTATCAGAAGGGATTTCTGCTTCATTACAATCTATGCATTATATTCAAGTCTCAAGAAAAAGTCTTAAAGTTCACGAATTGAGGGATATAGTCTTCAAAGAAGACTTGTATGAAAAATTTAAAAATAGTCTCACTCCTAAAGTTATCTTCGATGCAGTTAAGGAAAAAATTGATGCTAATGCTTATGCGTTCTCTTCTCGTCAATTAGAACAAGTTGGTGCTGTTGTTAACCTTCTCAACAACATTGTGAGGATGTTTGAGAAACTTGAAAATTTGAAAAAAGAACAAGACTCCGCCAAGAAGAGCACTGACCAAAATAATGAAGTATTGAAGGTGAAACGACAAAAAATATTAGCCTCAAATACTTCCTTCACAAACCAACAAACACAGTTCAACTCTCTTGATGCGCAGACTGGTGATCTGAAAGCCAAAATTGTCGAGAAAGATAACAAGAAATCTTTGAACAAAGAAGTTAAATCCATTTTCCATCGCCTCGCTGATGATTATATCAAGTTGAAAAGTGTTGACGATAAAATTCTAGAGGCTCGAATTGATTTGGAAAGCCATGAGAAGCTCTATCAATTCTTTAGGGCAAACCCTCCATTTTGATTCATATATTTTCTTGGATTTTTGGCCAAATCATTTCACTTCAATGTCACTTTAGCCTACTAGCTTTTTATTTTTATACTATCATTAAATTTATGACTTGAATCTTGAATTATTTTGAGGTATGTACTTACTTATAATTTTGCTATGCCCCTCGTTTTTACTTAAATTAAAAATGACATAATCTCATGATTTGAATCTCAATTTGATAACCATGTTATAAATATCGAAGGCTCAACTTCAATCTTTTCCCTTCATTCACCACCTCATTAGATACTGAAACACCATCTAGGATTTTCCTTTTTTTTTTTTTACTAAGAATTTTCCTAGCTTTTATCTAGAATTGAATTTTCCTAAAGTGATATGGATTGATGTGACAATTTTATTTTTCTTTTAATAATTCTGATTTGTGTGTGTGCCCAAATATTTGCCTGGCCAAGTGTTGCTCAATGTTCCAAATCCTAACTTTGAAAGAGGAATGATGTTTGGTTAGTCATTGGTACAAGTACAATTGACAATTCTTCTTTATCTATTAATGATTTTAGGTTAGTTGAATGATTAGCTTGAGATATCAGAAAGTCTATCTTAAGATGAATTGCAAAATGGTGGTGGATGATGTGAATAACATGAAAGCTAATCACTCCGAGTATGGTTGAGTTATTCAAGACAATAAAACCTTACTTAGTCTCTACCAAAAAAATAAATAAAACCTTACTTATTAACTATAACAGCTTAATAATTGTTTTCATTAAATATCAAGCAAATGGTAGAGTTCATGCACTTGCAAGAGCAGCTTTAATCTCGCAATATTTTTTATATAATCATTAATTATATTGTTACTATTATCATGAATGAAATATCATAATTTTACTTTGCGTAAAATAAAATAATAAAAATAAGCCATTATTAACAATATTTTGGGCCAACCAAATATGGGCATAAATAAATCCGGTCCAAATTGACTCGTATTAGGGTTTACCGTGCTGACAAAGGTATTCATTCATTCATTCTAGCCGATTGATTCAAACACAAGAGAGGAGACAAGATCAGCTGCTGCTTCTTTTTGTCACTCTATTCAATTCAATAATCAAATTGCTATGTAAGTTAATTACTAAGGAAACATATTCATGCATTCATTCATTGTTTATACTTCACACAATATAGCCAATACATTTACCATCATACAACTTCATGCAATATGTCAATGACAAGTTAACATGCAATTATTTTCTTTAACGTCTTTTTGTTGTTGTTCACAAATTTAAATAATAGTAAAATTCAATTTGGTCCTCACAATATTGTTTTTTTCTTTTTCAAGTCCAATTTACAATTTGGTAGGAGTATCTCCTAGGTCTCTAGATGTAGTTTTTAAGAGAATTAGATTTGCCATTCAAAAAAGATTAGCAGCGCAGCTTGTTGTATGTTTGCCTTCTATTCAAGTGTAATTATCTCTCAAACAATTGATTTTAAGAAGAGCAGATTTAGTCTTTGACAAAAATAGTATCCACATTAATCCCGACATTTTTATGCGGAGGACAAATTAGTCATTGATTCATTAGAACAAAGGGACAATTTGTCCTCAACATGAAAATGTAGAAACAATAATCCCTCTTGAAAGTCATTGGATTCTCTACATTTTGGTCATTGGATTCTCTACGTTTAGGCAAAATTTGTTAAGAAAGAAAAATTGTTGAATGTGTAAGTGCATATGTTTAAAAATAAAAATACCTTAAAGTAGGAAGATTTCACTAGATTGTAGTATATTATTTCTTTTGAGGAACTAAATTATTGGATCTAGAGAAAATTGTGAGGAATCAAATTAAGGCTTCACTCTATTTTTACTTGAAATGAAATTACAATGGATGGTGTATATATATATATATATATATACAATAAAATCACATATGTCAAAGATTAGTGCAAACAAGTGCATATTTGTCAAAATTAACTCTGTAATAAAGATAAAGTTGACTTCTAATTGTACAGTTGTGAAATAGGTGTGTAAATGTGAGTTGTCTTCTAACAGAAATAACTGCTACAACGCGCCGTTAAGCCGCGATAAACTCCGTTACATCCGTCACGTGAATTTATTAGCGGTTGATTTGGATTTTAGTGAACAAATTCTTTGAAAAATTAGGAATATGAATTACAGTTATAAAACCATGAAGAAATACATAGAAATGAAGTTATTATTATACATTATATGAAGGTACATATAATTTTAATAAGATGTGCAATGCTGTCATTAATTCACACCACAACAGCCGCAATCCGTAACTCAACATATGAAACAGCCGAAACCGTGAAATCAAGTGACCTCGACCACATCCGTTATTTAAAACCTTGCATATGAGTACAGTATTTCAGTCCAAAATCAAACCAAGCTTCATTTTCCCCTAAGTTTTAATCTCTATATACTATTTCTGTTAGTTTATTCTGGAAAATCTGCACTGGATTTATACAATGTGTTTATGCAGGATACATTGAAGAAAGAACACAGAAAAAAGCACAAAAATAAAGAAATGGCAAAGACTCACCTCTACACTATAAAGGTTGCTTCCCTAGAATTTTGTTTTGTTTGTGTCTCAAGAAACATGTTATTAATTTCTCAATCAGATTGTATTTGTATTTATACTGATAACATATATTACTTCTTAGGTGGCTCGAGATGAAGACCTTGTGGAACAGATTGGAAAGGATGTATATTTTGATCTTGTAGACCACGAAAAAGTGAGGAGTTTCCGTGTTCGAAAGGATACATCAATTAACGTTTTCAAGGTATCATCGTCAACTACTCTATCCTAAAATATGAAATTATTCACAGATATTGAACTGTATTATTATCAATGCTTTTGTTTTCTGAGACTATATATTTTAAAAATAGGGTAATGACAAATTAGGGACACGTATTTTTCATAATATAGTTTATGATGTTTGTGATGATTATTCAACAGTTGTGGTATTTTTGAAAGTTTGATTTTTCTGTTTGATTGCTAATATGTGATATGTAGGAAGATGTTGCTAAAGAGTTTGGGATACCAGCTCGATTCCAGCGCTTTTGGATATGTAGAAAGCGTCAAAACCATTCATTTCGTCCTTGGAGGACATTGACACACATTGAGGAAGCACAATCTGTAAATTCATGAGATCACTTGAAGCTTTACAAGATTATTTTGCTCATATACCCCCGTCAAGCTTCTTTATTTTTTTACTTTTCATCTCTGATTGAAATTGCAGCTTGCAGAACTAGTACTTAGTAAGGTAATGGGGAGCAACAAAGCAGAATACCATTTGTTTTTGCAAGTCGAGCGTGGGCTGGTAACATTTATATTATGAATTAGTCGTATACTATTTGGATAGCATGAAACATTCGTTCCATCACAGTTCCGTGTTGACAAACTACATTATTATTTAGGATTTATGTCCCATTGCACCGCTCATTATGAGAAAGGATGATATATTACTTTTTTTCAAGTTATATGATCCTGAAAAAGAGGAGCTACGGTAAATAATTTCCTGTGTGATTTTAACATATATTGAGGTAGAAGATATAAGATGGATTTTGTTGACGTCTAATGTATTTCCCTTTGATGGCAGTTATGTTGGAAGGTTCTTTGTGAACTGTACTGGCAAGCCAATAGAAATTTTAACAAAGTTAAAAAAATTGGCTGGTTATGATCCTGATGAAGAGATTGAACTTTATGAGGTTGGTTTGTGTCATCTGTTTCATTACTTATTTACATTTGTTATTAAGCTTGTTGTCTCCACTAAGTTTGCTAGTGATAGTGGCAAATAAAGTGCATCATATTCTTTGAAAATTTATCATTCTTGCATATAGCTTTCCTCTGTTGTTATTGTCATCAAATTTTATGTCTGCCTAAACCATATCATTTTTTATTTTTTAGCTTCATTTTCCCCTAACTTTCAATCTCTTTTGTACTATTTCCATTGATTTATTTCTGAAAATCTGTACAATGGTTTCATGCAGGAAACATTGAAGCAAGAACACAGAAAAAAACATAAAAATAAAGAAATGGCCGGGGTTTACCTCTCCATAAAGGTGTTCTAAGCTTGCTACTCTGGAAATTTGTTTTGTTTGTGTTCTTAGAAACATTTATTGATTTCTCAATCAGATTGTATTCTTATTTATACTACTTCTTAGGTGGCACGAGATGAAGACCTTGCAGAACAGATTGGAAAGGACATACATTTTGATCTTGTAAACTTTGAAAAAGTGAGGAGTTTTCGTGTTTAAAAGGATATGTTATTTAACATTTTCAAGGTATGTCACTGGTTAATTACATTATTTCAGTGGAAACATGAGAAAAACTGAATCCTGCATGTTAATTGAGGATTGAACTTAACCACTAAAGTCATTATATAGCCTAAGCCTAATAAATCATAATCAAGAAAAATGGGAATCGTATCTGTTCTTATATTACAAATACGACTAAATATGTAGCATCAGAGTTTTCCATCTTGGAAATGAATAAAGATTGTGGTCACCTTGATTTCATAAATATAAGTTATGAAGTTTGTGATTATTATTCAATAGTTGTGGTATTTTTGGATTCTTTAGTTTTCTCTTTGATTGATAATATGTGATATGTAGGAAGAGGTTGCTAAAGAGTTTGGCATACCAGCTCGATTCCAGCACTTTTGGCTGTGGGCAAAGCGTCAAAACCATACATTTCGTCCTTCAAGGCCATTGACACACATTGAGGAATCAGGAACTGTAAGGATGCTTAGTTTTTTATTTCTTTTCTAGATTCATTGTCTGCACTGCAAACTAGACCACTTTTTCTATGACCTGATGTTTTTTCTTCTTATTCCGATTTAAATTGAAGGTTGGACAACTTATTATGATAACAAAGGCCTACAAACCAGTTTACCATTTGTTTTTGCAAGTCGAGCATGGGCTGGTAACATTTATATTATATTATGAAATAGTCATATTCTATTTCGATAGCATGAAACATTGTTCCATCACAGTGTTGTTGACAAACTACTTCATTATTTAGGATTTATGCCCCATTGCATCGCTCAATATGAGAAAGGATGATATATTACTCTTTTTCAAGCTATATGATCCTGAAAAAGAGGAGCTACGGTAAATAGTTTCCTGTGTAATTTTATATACTGAGGTAAAAAATGGACCTAAGTTGACATCAAATGTATTTCCTTTGATGGCAGTTATGTTGGAAGGCTCTTTGTGAACTGTACTGGCAAGCCATCAGAAATCGTAACAAAGTTAAATAACTTGGCTGGATATGATCTTGATGAAGAGATAGAACTTTATGAGGTTGGTTTGTGTTATCTGATTTACATTTGTTCAGAATTCATTTTCTTGTTATTAAGCTTGTGTCCACTAAGTTTGATAGTGATTAGTGGCAAATAAAGTGCATCACGTTCTTTGAAAATATATCATTCTTGCATATGACTTACCAGAAGGAAAACAGCCTTTTCGAATGGCATATTTCGGTTCTCAATCTTTTGTTCTCTATGAATGAATTTAATCATGTAGTATTAGTGAGTTGATTCTACCTCTTGTTGCGCAGTAAATTAAGTTTGAACCATATGTCAGGTGTGAGCCTGTTGAAAAGAAATTAACATTTCAAGAAAGTGAGGTATAGCACATAACAAGTTGAAGCACACTAAGTAACTGTATCACCGGATTTCTTATATTTTTTTTCTTCCATGAATGCAGTTAGAAAATGGTGATATTATATGCTTTCAGAAAGCTACTGCTATGGATAATGTGAAACTTATCCGCTATCCTGATGTGCTTTCATACTTAAAATATTTGAGCAGTCGCAAGGTATTTTTTTTTTGAGGTTAAATTAAATGCAATTTTTTTCGTCTAATGTGATGCAAAAATGAAAGCTACCCAAGAACATAATGTTATTTTGTTGTTCAGGTTCCTTTTTCTTCATCATACAAAGAATCTAAAGATGAAGAATCATCCGAGGAGCAAATCAAAAACATTATAGACTTGAAAGAAATTGAAGCTATGATAGATGAGGATGTCATTGGTGCAATTGACAGAGTTTTATCAGAAGGGGTTACCATACAATCTATGCGTTCTATCCAAGACTCAAGAAGAAGTCTCAAAGTTCAGGAATTGAGGGATATTGTCTTTAAAGAAGACTTGTTTGGAAAATTTAAAAATGATCTCACTCCTGAAGTTATCTTCAATGCAGTCAAGGAAAGAATTGACGTGAATGCTTATGCGTTCTCCTCTCGCCAATTAGAACAAGTCAGCGCTATTGTTAACCTTCTCAATAACATTGTGAGGATGTTTAAGAAACTCAAAAATTTGAAAAAAGAACAAGACTCCGGCAAGAAGAGCATTGACCAAGATAACGAAGTATTGAAGGTAAAAAGACAAAAAATATTGGCTTCAAATACTTCTTTCTTGAGAAATCAAACAACACAGACTGCTGATCTTAAAGCCAAACTTGCGGTGTTTCGTGAGAAAGATAAGATCACATTTTCCATCGCCTCGCTGATGATCATATCAGGTTGAAAAGTTTAGAAGATAAAATTCTAGAGGCTCAAACTGATTTGGAAAGCCATGAGAAGCTCTATCAATTCTTCAGGGCAAACCCTCCATTTTGATTCATATATTGTCATGGCCTTTTTGGCCACATCATTTCACTTCAATGTCACTTTAGCCTACTAGCTTTCTATTTTTTTATATTATCATTCTTGAATTTTGAATTATTTTGAGGTATGTACTTGCTTCTAATTTTTCTATGCCTCTTTTATCTTTTCGCTTAAGAATGATCAACTCTTTGTTCAATCTTTTTGCTTAATCCACCATGTCATTAGATACTAAAACACCACCAAGGATTTTCCTACCTTGTATAAACGAAGATTAAGATTTTGAAATAATGCTATTCATCACTCTATTCAACCTATTAGAAACGACCTTTGAATGAACTTTTTACACGCACCCACCGCATAAGCGATTTTAGTCTCTAATCAACCACATTATCTTTTTTAGGGACCAGAGCTATGAATGTGCTATTAATGTCCTTTTTATGGACCATTTCATGAAACTCTATCAATAAAATAGTTATATAACTCACTACATAACAAGGGAACTGTGAATTGGTTCGCATGTTACCAGTTTGTGGTACTTGTGTGAATTGGTTCGTCCAAATTTGTGTGGAATTCGCAGAAAATATAGATCCAATGAGATAAAAGAGAGAACTGGTAAAAAATCTCACAGTTTTTCACTTTTTCAAATTTTAAATTCTAATTTTGGGTGAAGAAAAGGGGAAATTTCAAGCTCAGTGCCATCTTCTCTGATCAATAAATTGAGATTTGAAAAAAGAGAAAGAAAAGAAGATGATGAAGAACAAAACAGAGGAGAGGAAGAAGAAATATTGAGTTTGTGTTGCTACTAGTGGTTTCTTGTTTCCATGTTCCAAGGAAACAAACCGTATTTTAAAACAAACGCTTACAGTTTATGTACTTCGGGCGGGTTCGGTTACCGCCAGGTTGATTTTAAAAAACCGAATCCATCCCGTCTAAAACTGTAAATGTGTGACTGACAACCCGACGAAACGCATTAACCTGCCCGCTTGACTATTTTTCAGTTTGGTTTGAGTCGGATTGCGGGTCTTTGTCCATCCCTAATGATAACATCTTTTTTATTTTTTTAACTAATTATTATTTTTTGTTAAGTAGTATAATTTTTTTTATTCATAACATAGTGGTTATATTTGAACATACAGAACAACGTACCAATTATGTATATCCCTCTACGTACCGAATCCGTAGTATTGAAGCGAATTGAAAATTATGTGACTATGGAAAAAACTCTTCTTTTATTTTCCTTCTCAGTTCCTTAACAAGTGACACAGAAACTATTGGTTTTTGTAGATTCATGAAACAAAACACTTAGGCTTTGTTTGCGAGTTTGGAGGGGAAGGAAAGGGAAGGAAATGCTAAAAAGGAAGAAACAAGTGGAAAGATTAACAAGTTTGGGAGGGAAGGAGTTTGAAGGGTTAATTTTTCTTCCTAACACAAAAACCCCCCAATTTGGAGGAACTCAAAAATTGTCTTGGATGAGGGTTTGGAGGGGATTTTGAGGGTTTATATGAATTCTTCAAATTTAATTAATGTTGTCATAATATTTTTAAATTCATAATATATTAATCATATGTATTTATTTGTTATTTTCTTTAAAAAATACTTTCTCAAAAAATGTAAAAAATTTCTCTAATTTTCTCTTTATTTCCCTCCCTCCAAAACCCTCCCCTCCCCTCCCCCTCCAAACTCGCAAACAAAGCCTTAGTAACGGACCCTTCTTTTTATAGTCTCTTTAAAGAATGCCTTAAAACATCATAAAAATATTGTCTTTGGAAATTTTTGTTGAGTCATGATCAATCATTTTGGTTGATTCAAGAGTCGTCTAATAGTACTATATATATGATTCAACCTGAGTTCCTCAAAATTGGAAAACGTATACTTTCTGTGAGAACAAGTGCTGCTTGCAAAGGTACAGCTGTTTCTTCTGTTGTGCTACTCTATTCTCTAATCAAATTGATATGTGAGTTATTAAAGGAAACAACATCATGCATTGTTTATTTCACACACTGATAATACATGTTAACCTAGTAAACCAAGTTCCCATAACATAAGTAACATGCAGTTTGTGGATGCTAACTACAATAAAGTGGCCTGTACTTCAAGGACTCCATCCCTCAGTCCATTCAAGTATAATACTAACAACAATGACAGTAGTAGTGTAGTATAGATAGAAGAAATGTTAACAGGAGGATGTGTGTCTGTTTGCAATTATATTATTTTGGTTTGGTTAATAGAAGAAATGTACAATTATGTACGGTATATAAGCAATTTCATGCTTATATACTGTACAAATTGGTAGCCGCAGTATTTCATGCCTATATATGATATGACTAATTGATGGCAACTTGGCGAGAACACTGCGGCTACCAATTTGAGGTGTGTGATGTTATCCACCGACGGAAAGAGAAAAAAAAGTTTAATTAGTTTGTTCGTCTTAGTTTTTACATTAATCTATATAGAAAAGAGGTTCTATTATTTTGATCCCTAAAGACATTTTCATTTGTTATTTTGATTTTTTCTGCTAGATTTTGGCAAAAAAATATTAACTTTAGAACTAATATGAAACTTATAAAACTATGAAACTCTTTTTTTACGCTGGAGCCAATATAAAACCTATTAAACGATAAATGATCAATATAAAACCAAAGTTAATATTTGCACCAAAAAAAAAAAACCAAAGTTAATATTTTCTGCAAAGAATTAACATAAGAGACCGATATGACAAACCGATATATCTTTAATGACCGAAGAGAAACGTTTAATAGTTAAGGGACCAATAGAAACCAAATTTTATTTTAAAGGACTAAAATACTAATTAGGTCCAAAAATAATTTGGGTGTATCATGAAAAATATATATCAATTAAATATGAAAATTATATTGTATATAAAAATATAAGTTGTAACAAAAAAATTATAACTTGTAAAAAGCATAGAAAAACCCAAATTTTAAACTTATAATTTATACTGTAGTTTATAAGCTCATATTGAAAGAAAAAAATCTATTTGGTAAAAAAAGTTTCACGAGCTTATAACTTATTTATACTACCTTATAGTTTATTTTGATAAGTTTATAATTTTTTATTTTTTATTTCAATTTTACCTTTATAATCTTATTTGAAAAAACATTTTAGTACTATCCATAAAAGACATAGTTGATTATACACTAAGAACGTTATACTTTAACATTCATTACTTAAGATGAAACACAAATTGTATAAGTCTTTTCTCCTTCGTTTCCATCAACAAAGAACATTAATTGTCTGATACTTCTCTGATACGTGTATCAGAAAAGTATCTGATATTTTTTTTTAATAATATTAATTGTCCGATACTTATCTGATACGAGTATTGAAAGGTTTCATCGAGTATCGATATCGGATACCTATCGTTATCGAATATGATACTTGACTATTTTTTGATTATAAGTGATTCATAGATGTTATCCATGTGAGGTGTGTGGCTGAGGAAAATATCGTGGATAGTTTTCAATTGTTGTATAGACTACTTGTAGTGTAGCGTTAAGTGTTAACAAGTTACTATAGCTTATAAAGTTATAAACTTGTTCATAAAAATTAAAAGAGATTAGTTGCTATGCAAAATATTTTTATACGTGTATTCAATCAAATCATATTATTCAAATTGCTACTATGACCCATTTTCTATTTAAGGCTTCATGCATTGTTTAGTTTCCCCTTTTTTCTTTTACAAGAGAATGAAAAAAAAGAGAGAAGCAAGGCTTCATTAGGTTTTACAAGTGAAAAGTTTTCATAGATTTGTATTAAATAAAGTGACAAAATTGATTCCCATGTTAATCTTTGAAAGTAGTAAATCAATTGTCATTTTGTTTGCTTGACCCCTCTGGTTGATTCCCATGGGAAGGGGCTCTCAGAGTTCAGCCGAGAGGTAAGTAAAGTGTGACAAAAAAAATTGCGACAAAAGAATTAAACTTAGATTCTCCTGAATAATTTGATCATTAAGTGGAACATATTAACCATTTGAGCTTATTAATCACTTGGTTAAATGAAGTTTCGTTTTTTCTAGTTAAAATAGTGAAACCAGAAAGTAGAAACAATTCTTGTTGGTCTGCATTTGGGAACGCTTGTTTTTTTTTCAAACTGTAACTTGTAAGTGCTTAATTAATAAGTTGTAAATATCACAGGCTTGACTGATGGAAGCAGTTAGCAAAGATGAAAGGAGAGCTTTTCCCAAACCTAAGAAAAGAAAGAAAACAGATTCAGGTATTAAATGTTATCTTGTACCCATTTTTATAATCATGTCAACCTATTTGAACTGAACTAGGTAGTCCATTTTGAATAATTTGATATAAATATTGCCATTGTTCTTTTAACAATGATTTATACTGGCAATGTCTTCTTACTTAGCCTCTGTAATATGTATCTCAAAGGCTCACCATAAATCAATCTGGTGAACATTAATGAATGATTTAGAATACAATTATGCAGCCTTATTTTAGTATATGGTTCATGAATTTCAAAATCAAGTTTGCAAATAAATGAATCAGGTTCATGAACATCGACATTCATACTCCTTAATTGCACGATTAATTATTAGAATTAGTATCATAACATTGTCTCGCTGCACTGTAGTTGTGGGAAGACTCTTATATGTTTTACTTCTTCAAGATTTCAGCTAATTCAAGGCATGATACTTAATTGCTCTTTTCATTTTTATTGACGAACATTAGATGTTGCTCAACCTGAAACTGCCAACACTCTGTGGATAGTCAGCCTGTCAAGGATCCTTCACCATTCCGATTCAAGATACATTTTTGGGAGATCAAGATACCTTGTTCAAAAGGTAACCTCTATCCAAGAAATTACTTCAGCTTTTCCAAGTCCTTAATTTCAAACTGAAGTGCTAGTTTCTCCCCCAACACATGTTTTTTAGCCCCACCATTACATGTAATAATCATATCATGCACGTAGTCTAGAAGGAGAGTGAGTTTTCCATCTTGAAAAGGGTTTATCTTAGAAATTTGGGTTGGGCTTATAAGGTGCGGACTACCCACCACTTATAAACACATTTTCATACCATATATCATCTAATAGTGGACTCTTAACACCACCAGCCACCCTCGCACCCAAGACTGGACATCTGAGTGTCACACAAGTGGCTCAATAGTGGTGACTTTGTAGTAGGCAGTCTAACAGATCTATAGACTTTGATACCATCTTGAACGACAGAAATATAGAAAGACATATGATGAAACCGTGTTTAAACTACATAGCAGAGTTGATTTTATAGCGGCTCTGATACCATCTTATAAATTTGGCCCGGGGCTAACTCGACCCCTATAATCCGGCTTGTAAGGCGAGGAATACCCTCCACTTATAAACACATTTTCATGACATATCTCATCCAATATGGGAATCCTAATAGTTTATAAAGAGTGTGGTCTTTCACCTTGACTCTGCCTATACCCCAAGGATACCATAGCCTGAGAGAACCTTCCAACCATATGCGAGGAGATTGTTTTATCCCGTGTAGTACCTTCTCTAATAGGAAATGCACACCTTATCACAAACATCAGACTCATTTAGGGTCCTAACATAACCCATAGTTAATGAGTTAATTAGGTATTTAGTTTGGCCCAATAGCATCTACCCTATAAATAGAAATTGGGTTTACATGGAGAGTTAGGAAATTACCTTTTGAAAAAATGCATCAACTTTTGGTACCATCTTCTCAAATTTTTATACCTGTAGACATGAGTCGTGGAAGTTGGGAAACTTTAGTTTGTGAACAGCTAAAGAGCAAATCATATTTTAGATGCATCCTCATAGATAACAATTTTTTAAAAATAATAATATTAAAATGTTAAAAGTATGATGCTTTAGTTGGAAGGAAAGAAAAATCCGTCTTATGAATCTTAGTGGTTTGAATGCTTTTGATTTTGCAATGCATAACATATATCTTATTTTTGTAAGTTCAATTTTTCCGTTTGATTGCTAATATGTGATGTGTAGGAAGATGTTGCTGAAGAGTTTGGCATACCAGTTCGATTCCAGCGCTTTTGGCTATGGGCAAAGCGTCAAAACCATACATTTCGTCCTTTGAGGCCATTGACACACATTGAGGAAGCACAATCTGTAAATTCATGAGATCGCTTGAAGTTTTTCATATTATTTTGCTCATATACCCCCATCAAGCTTATCTATTTTTTGACTTTTTCATATCTGATTGTTGGCTTTTAGTCAAATGTTGGCTGTGTAAAAAAAACCTTGTGCTACTTTTCCCCCTCATATATGTTTTATGTTGAATCTGTTCATGACATTATATATCAACCTGCTAATATAATGTTTGCCATGGCTGATTGCACTAGATTTCATTTTTTGGGCCAGTTTAACGGTTACTTCTATTTGTATTAGCTTTGTTTATTTTTATATTTATCTCTTTTTTTTCTTCATGTTAATATGCAAGTGGTTTGGAGAATTACTGTATGTGCTGTGCAGCACACCAATGTCTCTATGATCTGAACTGAAGTTGTTCATTTTTTTGTTCCGGCTCAAATTGCAGGTTAGGATATTGAGAAGGGTCCAAAATGTTGAAAAAGCAGAATTAAAATTGTTTTTGGAAGTTCTTCGTGGGCGGGTAACATTTATATTATCAAGTTTTATACTATTTCAATGGCATGAAACAAATCATCTAAGCATAGTCATGTTGACAAACTACATTATTATATAGGATTTACGCCCCACTGCACCACTCGAGAAGAGATGGGATGATATATTACTTTTTTTCAAGTTATATGATCCTGAAAAAGAGGAGCTACGGTACTGAATAGTGAATACTTTCTTGTGATTTTACCATTTGTTGGGGTAAAAGCTGGACCTTAGTTTACACCAAATGTATTTCCCTTTGATGGCAGATATGTTGGAAGGCTCTTAGTGAACCTTATTGGCAAGCCATCAGAAATATTAAGAAGGTTAAATAAATTGGCTGGCTTTATGAGGTTGGTTTGTGTTGTTTGTTTTTTTTATTATCTGTTGTACAACTTCATAAAAATTTAAAATTTTAGTGCATCCTTGAATGTTTAGAAGCCATATGCTTCATTATTAAGCTTGGGTTAAGCGACCGTGGTTTCAGATGTTTAGTAACTAAGCTTGCGTAATGGCGAATAAAGTGCATCATGAAAATTAATCATTCTTGCATATGACTTACCAGAAGGGAAACAGCCTTTTCTAATGGCATCTTCCGAATCTTAATCTTCTGATCCCTACAGTTGACTTTAATCATGTAGCGTTAATTTAATAGGGCCTATTGTTGTGCAGGAAATTAAGTTTGAACCAAATGTCATGTGTGAGCCTGTTGACAAGAAATTAACATTTCAAGACAGCGAGGTATAGTACACACCCAGTTGATGCTTACCAAGTTACCGCATCATTGATTTTCTTATTGATTTGTTTTTTCCATGAATGCAGTTAGAAGATGGTGATATTATATGCTTTCAGAAAGCCCCTGCTATGGATAATGAGAAACATATCCGCTATCCTGATGTGCCTTCATACTTGGAATATGCGCACAATCTTCGGGTATTTTCATTTTCGAGGTTTAGAATCATAGGCAATTTATTTTGCAGATGTGATGCTAAAAGGAAAGCTACCCATTTATTCTTATCCTTTTGAAGGCATAACTTGAACTGAACCTTTTTTTTTGTTCTTTAGGTTCCTTTTTCTCCCTTAGCCACAGAATCCGAAGATAAAGAATCATTGGAGGAGAAAAACAAACACATTATAGCTGAAGAAACAAATGTTGACAAAATTATTGAAGCTCATCAGTCAAAAGTGGTCATAGAGACCACTCATGATGAAGGTACTAGCAAATCCAACACTTCAAAATTAGTCAGCTTGGACATGGAAGAAATCGATGCTATGATAGATATGGATGTCATTGCTGCAATCGAAACAGTTTTATCAGAAGGTATGACTCTTTCATTAAATACTCAGCATTCTGTCCAAGGACAAGAAGTCTCGAAACTGGATCCCAACCCCCCTGAGCAACTTCTTCAGGAATTTAGGGATATCGCCTTTAAAGAGGACTGGGTTGAAAAATTTAAAGAAGGTCTCATTCCTAAAGTTAACTTCAATGCAGTTAAGGAAAAAATTGACGCTAATGCTGACTTGTTCTCCTCTCACCAATTAGAACAAGTCAGCGTTGTTGTTAACCTTCTCAACAACATTGTGAGGGTGTTTGAGAAACTCGAAAATTTGAAAAAAGAGCTAGACTCGGCTAAGAAGAGCACTGGTCAAGATAATGAAGCATTGAAGGAGACAAAACAAAAAATACTGACCTCAAGGACTTCCTTCGCAAACCACCAAACCCAACTCGACTCTCTTGATGCTCAGATTGCTGATCTTAAAGCCAAACTCGAAAAACTACAAGGTGAAAGGGCCAAATTTGCAGAGGTTCATGATCAAGAGAAAAATAAGATCACATCTTTGAACAAAGAAGTTAAATCAATTTTCCATCGCCTCGCCAATGATCAAATCAAGTTAAAAAGTGTTGAAGATCAAATTCCAGAGGCTCGAACTGAATTGGAAAATCATGAGAAGCTCTATCGAATCTTCAAGGCCACCCCTCCATTTTGATTTATGCATTTGCTTTGCCTTTTTGGCCACAACATTTTACTTCAATGCCAGTTTAGCCTACTAGCTTTCTATTTTGATATTAAGAATACTTGGCACAAATTTACTTTATGTATTGGCCTTTTACTCAATTTGGTAAGCATTGTTATTAGTAAACACATTTGCTACTTCAAATGTTCCTTCCTAATTTGAAGACTATTTTTATCAAATTTTTGAGATATATGATTAATCTTATTCAAATTAAGTCACCAACTTGAAAAGTTTTCTTGGTTTTCTTATTATAGTAGCCTATGTTTTTGACGAATGATATATGCTATATTTTTCTAAAACCTGATTTAAGAGTCTATGGCAGCGGTCCAGCACCCAGTGCTGCCAGGGATAATTCGCGAGCTGTTTTATTTGACTGTTTGTAGTTGTTTGATGTGTTATTGTCGTTGCATTTCATATACTCAAATTGACTTGTATTAGGGTTTACCGTGTTGACAAAGGTATTCATTCATTCATACATTCTAGCCGATTGATTCAAACACAGGAGAGGAGACAAGATCAGCTGCTGCTTCTTTTTGTCACTCTATTCAATTCAATAATCAAATTGCTATGTAAGTTAATTACTAAGGAAACATATTCATGCATTAATTCATTGTTTAGACTTCACACAATATAGCCAATACCTTTACCATCAAACAACTTCATGCAATGTCAATCACAAATTAACATGCAATTATTTTCTTTGAAGTTGTTTCTCTTCACAAATTTGAAGTTTGCCTAGACAAATAATGACTTTAGGGAATCCAGAGAAAATTATTGGATCTAGAGAAAATTGTGAGGAATCAAATTAAGGTTTCTCTCTTTTTTTACTTAATGGATGGTATATATACAATAAAATCACATCTGTCAAAGATTAGTGCAAACAAAGTGCATAGTTGTCAAAATTAACTCTAATAAAAACAAAGTTGACTTCTAATTGTACATTTGTGAAATAGGTGTGTAAATGTGAGTTGATCTCCTAACAGAAATAACTGCTACAACGTGCAGTTAAGTTACAAACTCCTGAAAATCTGCACTGGATTTGTACAATGTGTTTATGCAGGATACATTGAAGAAAGAACACAGAAAAAAGCACAAATATAAAGAAATGGCAGAGAATCGCCTCTGCACTATAAAGGTTGCTTCCCTAGAATTTTGTTATGCAGGATTTATGCAGCTACCGATCGTTTTTCCTAAAATAGTATTTCAGCTGGTCCATGTTCCTTGTAGGAACATACGCCCTCGAAATGATATCCCAATCGGCTCCCTCATAGTGATACCCTAGAGCAAATTTCCTACATGATTAAAAAAAAATTAAAAACAGATAATGCTATATAAATCAACAGATAAATTACTATTTATTTTTTTTTTACTTAAAATTAAAAATATAACTTGACTTGCCCAAAATGTTTTCTAACTGATGCTACAAAAAAATGACAAGTATCATCATCAAAAGAATAATAAATAATAATCATCGATCAATACTGGACATATGTAGTAGGAAAAAATATTAATAAAGCTTGTAACTGTTACCTCTTTTCTTCTTCAGTGAATTTTCCTCTCGACCTCGGTGGCAGGTTCCTGGCTGCGTGATACTCTGGTGGAAAAACCTCAGGTGGCTGTCCATCTTCATGAGGTTGATTCTGAACATTCTCATCGACTTCGGCATCTGAAGCCAGCTGCTGATCTAAATTCTGTCCATCGCCGGTGTTCCAACTATGAACATTATCATCATCATCATCTAATCTGTGTATATATAATGGTAGAAATAAAACAATGAGGGTTATTATTCAGGGAAGAAATTATATAACAATCAACGAAATTAAGTGTCTTTTGACTCTTTAACAGAAGAATAACATATCAAGAATTATTGATTAACAGAAGAATAAAATTCTTATTAACAGACATCATCATCAGAATAATATAACTATAAAAAATTATTGATTAAGTCAGATTGTTACTAATATTGAAGAATAACATACAATCATACACATATTACGCAGTAAAAAACAACTAGTACAGTTTCTTACGCATTTTCCTCATAGAAAGGTGGTTCTTGATCATGTTGCACATCTCCATCCAAAGCATTTTCTTGTTCTTGATCATGTTGTTGATCAATTTCTTCACCATCTGAAGCCATTTCTTCATCATCAGCAATGTTCTTCGAAGATGAATCCCATGTGCTGGTTTCAGAAGAAGAAGACATTGTTTTTGATAGTGAAAAACAGAAAAGAATGAATGTTGCAGAGATTACTTGCTCTGCAAGTAATCTTGATGAAGAAGATGAAGATTGAACTTAAACAAGTTCAATGGAAATTAGAGAGAATTTAGGGAAAAGTAAAGCTTTCTTAATGTGAAAAAAGGAAGTATTTACAATATGCTAAGACTCTAGCATTTATAGAATTTGCAAAAACAAAATCTAAACTAACTATGGTTTCTAACTAGATTTGATTAACTACTTGTAACTAACTAGTTTAACCAATCCATAGTTGTAAACCAACTGACTATAACTACCTAGACCAAATCAAAACATTAAGGATAGGATTTGAATTACACATTAATCAACAGTTTCTTCCTTGTTTTCTCTTAATCTTACTGACTAAAAAATTTTCAAAGAAGAAAAGTAAAATACTTTCTCTTCTCGACTCATGTTAACATGTGTGGGTGCCTTCTTAAGCCACATGTTAAGCCACTTAGTAAAAAAATTAACATTTAATGATACCTACCAAATTACTAATCATTTGAGGAATTTTTTTTTATCAAATTATAAGTCACTTTATATTACAAATAAAAGAAACATTCAATACTATTTTGACTATTTATTACTTTTTTTTTTCAATAATTCAATTTATCTTTACATTATCATGAATGAAAGATAATTTTGTAAATCAACTCATAATTTTTCTTTTACATATAATATTAATTACATTTCTTAATATACATAAAAATATCAAAGTGACTTAGTATAATATTATGGTACGTAGAGAATAATTAATAATTTATAAAGTTGAATGCACAAATTTCAAAATTTCTTTTACCACATTTAATCCAAATGTTAACATTCTCCTTCTCTTAAAAGTATATTGTAAGTATATGCTGCTTATAAACCACACAATAATTTGTAATTTTATGTTTCAATGAGAAACATTTGTCTCGTGTCTGGATCAGTGTTTTAAAAACCGGACCGAACCGGTCGGTCGGACCGGTCAGACCGTGAACCGGAGGGGTGACCGGTCTGGTTAGAATGTTGGATCGGCCATGCAGTTAGACCGGTGGGAACCGCTCAAAACCGGAAAAACCGGTGAACCGGCAGTTATTTCAAACCGCCGGTTTGATTGCACGCGCTTTTTTTTCTGTTTTTTTTTAGCCAAAAGTCTCAAAACAACGTCATTTTGTATTTTTTTTAAATAGAGGAATCAAAAGAAATAAAAGAGAGTCCAACATTGAAATAAATATGTCTCCTTGGATTTTAATTTATTAGACACTTTGTTATTCCGTTTATGTTGCAATTAAATTTTGTTTAAAACTTATTTGGATTTGTATTTTGTACTATTTTATTGTGTGTGATGACAACATTTAGAATTTGAATTTAAGAACTTATTATATTATGGAATTTCCGAGTTTTTCAAAAAAATTATGTGTCATGTCATAATTTCTTAGAGACTGAGTCCATCTGATTCGATCAGTTTAATACCTATATAGTTTTATTATAGAGACCGGTTCGTTCTACCGGTTTATCCGGTTTAATCCGGTTTATTCATGCGGTTCGACCAGTGACCCAGTGGTTCGACCAATAAACCAGTGAACCAGTACCCTTACGGTTCGATGTCTGGTCCGGTTTTTAAAACATTGGTCTGGATACATGACTCACATTCCTCTTTTAACCAATTAACCCGGTAATGACCATCTTTTAACTAAATAGTTAATGAAAATATTTATCATGTACTCCCTCCGTTCCTTTTTAAGTGTCCAAAAACGTTGAATTTAGCGTTTCTATTTAACTGTCCGTTTAGTGTTTTAAGGGTACAATTTGTCAATTATACCCTTTGTCAATTACTCATATCTTTTTCAATAAAACTAATTTATGCTATATATTTGGAAAACTAAATCTTTTTATTTTTTTTGGTACATAACTTCTTAAATTTTGTTTTTTTGTGTGCATAAAATATTAAATTTATTATAAGAGAAAGGGTGTGCAAAAAAATCGGATTTTGTTGGTGAATTAGAATTATGGTATAATAGGAAAATAAGGTGCAAAAATAAACTTTCTTAATTTATTGTTACTATTCAAAACGGACACTTAAAAAGAAACGGAGGTAGTAGTATATAGTTTGTCAAGAAAAAATAAATGAAATATCAATCTTATTTATGCATGCAATTAAGGAAGAGTATATTTTAGCAATGCTTTTTTTTTTTGGGTACAAATTTTTATTTTAGCAATGCTTTATTGTCTACTAAATATTACAAAATATATACATTTGCATATTTGGGTCTCACAAAATGGTTTATTATATTCTTTAGATCTTGTTAACGAGTGCTCCCGGCTGAAACACTCTTTAAAAATACTATATTAAAAAATTTGTCGTTAGAATAGTTTTCTTTTTACTAAAAATCTTTAGAATAATTTTTTTTTTTGATAGAAAAATCTTTAGAATAGTTAAATAGTTCAATTTCCAATATATTAAATGCATGAACTTTTGTTAAAATTTATCATTTAAGATCTTAAAGAATGTCGTATTTTCCATATTCTTTTTATGAAAATATTAAACAATGTCCCGGAGCATTTATTAAACATATTAATATAAGATTTTTATCTTAAAATATATTTTTAAGTTTTTGTTTTTGTTTTTACCACCAGTTGAATTTGATTCGGAGTCAGTTATGACATCAAGTGGTTCTAGCCTCTTCCCGATCGCAGTTGTAGGCTGGAATCGAATTGCGGTCATCCGGTAGATCCCTATCAAATTCAGCGACAATCACTACTGAATCAACTAACGATTGGTAGATATTTTAGTGTTTTAGTTTCTTAATTATTTGTTGTTGCATTTAGACTGCTTAATTATCCTTTTGCATGTTAAATTAATGGCAAAATTACATATTTGGTCCTTTATCTTATTTATTTGTAACACTTTGGTCCTTTATCTTTTATTTGTAACATATAAGTCCTTTATCTTATGTATTTATAACACTTTGGTCCTTTATCTTTTATTTGTAATATATTGATCCTTTATCTTTTATAATTCCTTCATATAAACCCTTGTCTCAATTTTTTTAATTAAAAAGATGTCTGATATTTATTTTTTATTTTCTAAAAATAATTTATTTATTAATCATTTAAAAATCCAGAAAATTGATGAAAATATTCATCATGTTCATCATTGCCTTTGTATCTTCTTCATCTTTCTTAAACTAAAAAATAATAATTTGAATTCAATACACCTCCACTTAATATAAACCTATGTATTTTGCTCTTCTTTATCTTCTTTTAAATTCAAAAATCAAAAATCCCAAATTCTAAATGACCCAAAGAACAGTTTGAAATAATGAGGAGATGCAGCTTGTTGGCGTGAAAGGCATTTTCATGTAGAATAAGATTAAGTTCTCAGATTCCAGATCACACAAGTCATAATTGTTGTTTGCATATGCCATTCATAGACACTGATTAGTTTAAGAGATTGTTGGAAAATTAATCATGGATTTTGAAAGTAAAGGGGTTGGTTTAAATCATGGTGACATGAAGCAGTTGTTAGAGTATTCCAATTTCACGGAAGTTGTACTCAAACAGATTTCTAGGGTTTATTAAAAATTTGGGGTTTTTATTTTTGAGTTATAAAAGAGATTAAAGAGTACATAAAACAAAGATGAAGATGAAGATATGAATATGGTGATGAACACATGAATATGAATTCATACATTTTTTGGATTAGAGATGATGAGCATAAACTCGGATCTAGAATTAGATATTTTAATTTATGAATTGGAAAAAGATGAAGAATATAATCCCAAATTCATAATTTTTTAATTTAAGGAAGAAGATGAAGATATTGATGAACATAATAAATATGTTTATCAAAATTCAGAATTTATTTTAATTTTATTTAAAAAAGATTTTAAAAAATAAATATAAGTATTTTTTTAATTAAAAAAACAAAACAAAGGTTTATATGAGCGAATTATAAAAGATAAAGGACCTATATGAGAAAATAAATAGATAAAAGATTAAAGTGTTACAAATAAATAAGATAAATGACTTATATGTTACAAAAAAAAGATTAAGGACCAAAATGTTACAGATAAATAAGATAAAAGATCACCATTTGTATAATTTTGCCTAAATTAATAGATGGAAAAAGTTAACTATACATCCGGCAGGAAATAAAAAACGTAGGAAACAGAAAACACAGCAAACCCGGCAAAACTTATCACTTTCATCACTAAAACCAAAAAATTCATCACCTTTACCACTAATAATTTTATTTCAATTTCAAGTATTTTCAAGTGACATCACAAATTGATGGAGGCCGGGTTCCATTATCTTGATTCTTGAGCAAATCAACGCTTTAAAATTTTGCTCGATTTTAATCTAGATTTCTATATTCTACTGTAATTAATATGATGATTTATAATTTTTTTTTAAGAAGTTAAATTAATTCATTGAAATTAGTATCGGAGAATTTGAAACCTTAAGAGGAACACACTTTCAAATCTCAAATCAATACTACTAAACCAACTCAAGTAGGTTGCGTGATTTTATAAATTAATATTGGGTTTCTTTTATCATATGTATTGCAATCAAAAACTGATAATAAATTGACAAATTTACTTTGAGATTTCTTGTTACAGGAAGAGTATGAAGTGTTGGAACAATTTCACTAACAATCTATAACATGTGAAATGTTCATTTTGCTTGCAAAAATTCATTGCAGATTTGGGGAAAAAAAAAGGATCTGAATTGGGTGAAGAACCCTTTAATATAAATAAATAAATTTAAGTTTTAAATTTTATATTTTTTGGAATTTTTATGAAAATGATGACGAAAAAAAATAATTGAAGAAAAAGTCAAATAAAATTAGTTGTTGCTGATTTACTATTAAATCTAATAAACCTTTATGACCCAATGGTATATCATTTGAAGGAAAAAAAAAGAATCGAACGGTTAAAACTAAAAATATTAAAAAAGATCGAACGGTGAAAAATTAACTTCGTCATGAATTTGTACGCGTCAATCAAATTTTCGTTTCTGAATTATTCGAAACTAGGGGTGATTGCGGTGTGGATTGGTTCGGTTTTGAACATAAAAGTCATCCTAACCGCGAAATAAAAATGCATGCGGTTCGGTTTGGTTCGGTTGGTTTTAAAAAGTCATCCAAACCAAACCAATGCGATTATGATCGGTTCGGTGGTTGCGGTTTACGACGTAATATTTCGGTACCAAACAATTTTAAACATAGCAAAAAAAAAATTGAATTTCCCAAGTGACGTTAAAGTACCAATAAAAGTTGTTTATCAAAAATAACATTACAGTACGTTACAATTTTAAATATACAAAAAAAGAATTTAAAATTCCAAAATAACATTATAGTATCGATAAAAGTTGTTGATCAAAAATAATATTACAACACAAAAATAACATTACAGTACAAAAAATAACTACAACTTAAAGTTCCATTAATTTGGTGGAATGACTTGGTAATTAGACTATGTATATTTGAATATAATATAAACTTAATGTGGTATTGGAATATAATAGAAGCTTAATGCGGTTTTAGCGGGTAACCACGGTGTTTGCGGCTCGCGGTTTTGCGGTTCGCGGTTCGATAAAAATATCATCCAAATACATCCAAATCAAATGCAATTTTTGCGATTTTCAGTTTGAATTGGTTCGATTTGCGATTTTACTTTTGGTTTGTTTCGGATATGATCACCCCTATTCGAAACAACTAAAAACATCCCTGAATATATCAAAGTTACATCAAATTAGTTCCTCCATCAACATGACTATTAAGTATTAACAGTGTTGATGTGTCACATTATCTTCTTATATGTCACAGTCATTCCATGTTATCAAGCAAGTGTCCAGGGATCTTCCATGTCATTGACCACATGTTCAACGACCAATGTGATTGATTTTGAAATTTGATGTCAAAATTTTTTACTGTTCGCAACAGTTCAAATTTCACACACGTTTTCATGAAACAACTATATCAAATCGGTCCCAAAATTCCGTCAAAAAAAAAAAAAAAATCGGTCCCAAAATTTTGACACTTATACTCAAATTTGTCCCTATATTTACAAAGTTGATATCAAAATAGCCTTCCAAATTATGTTATTACAAAATAAAGACAACAAGTTCAAATTAAGAATGCCAAAAAAAAAGGCAATAAGTGTCGTAACAAAGTCATACAAAATCAAATTAAAAACCACAAAATAAAGGCAACATTTTCCATAACAAAAGTCATTACAAATTCAATCTAAAAGATACAAGAAAAACAATTAATAATTCATTCCTCCCATTATTGGAAAAATGCTTTTCTTGTACTTTCCTATTTGACAACCATATCTCTCTACATTAACATTAAGCTCCTGAATCATCTTAGTATTCAAATCAATCCAAGCTAGTTTATGATCATTCTTTCTAAAGAAGACTATATTGTTCAAATTCCCAACTCCGATGGGGTACTCAATGAAAGGTTGGCATGTAACAGTAAAAAGGTTGGTCCATGATTCTCTTATACCGAATTCGCCCAAAATTGATATGTGAATTGTAGACATCTCTAAATAAGTTGAGATCAATGCAATAGACTCATTTAAAAGTATCAAACATCTCTCTACGTATTTAAAAGAACGACTAACATCCAAGTACGAGGGCTTGAGTGTTGTAAACAACACCTCACTACTAAAGTTAAATGACACCAAACATTCTTCAACATTAGGTATCTTATCAGTTCTAGCCCACCAATGACAAACTCCATTTGTGTACACTCCAATACCTCGCTTTTGGGTATAATAATAACGATTTGGTATATTGTTATCAAGCTTCCTCCAAGTGTTACTTCTTAGAGAATATATTTCCCAAAATGTTTCGTAAGATGATCTATCATCATTTGCCATATTTTCTTCTTCAATATCTTCTTCAACATTAAGAATTGAATCTATAAATCGAATCACTTTATAATCATTTGTTACATGATCATAACCAAATCCATGAAGAACACGGCAAGGGTGCCGTTGAGGTGGTAAATAATTAAAAGAACTTTTAGGAATAACCTTGTATTCACGAGTAGCTGGGTTCCACAGTACAAGTCGTCTTCCATATCTTTGATTGAGACAAAAGATACCATTAATACTAACCGTACCACAAATATAAATACCAACAATATCCTCTTGAAATGGAGGCGGCCAATCTATTTTGATCTTGTTTTCAAATCTCTCGCCACAAAGCATATAAAACTCACAATGGTAATCATAATTATCTCCGTAGTCACCATATTGAAGGACAAGATATGTATCATCATAATGATTACTATTACTATTAGACATTAAATTGTTGGTGTATATGGTCATGAAATAAGAGTTTTGAAATAAATTAGACCATAATTTACATACACATTCAAATCTTTTCAATGATTTGAGAGGTAGTTTTGAGAGAATAAAAAATATGATATCCAGAGGTATACAGTCCCTAACCTTTTTGCTTGTCACATCAACTGCATGTGTTTCTTCCATATTCATCTCAATTTGCCGCAAACAGGTGAGTGTGTGTGAGAGATTTATTTATTTAATAATTATAACGATCCGAAATTTATTCAAGTAAGCAACTTAATCCGAAATCTAGTACGAGTACGTAGTAATCGCGAATATCCGTTGTCTTTTTGTTTTAGATAACCACTCACTTATATATTGGGTCAGGTTCAATAAATTCACTTTTTTAATGGATTTTTAATTTGAAATTCATATCCACCCAACAACCAGACCCAATCCACTTTTTAAAGTTGGATTAGGTGGGTTTGACCGGATCAATTGGGTTTGCATAACGCATGATCTACACCACTAGGCAAAACACTTTAAAATTGAATTTAATCAGAACTGTTAATTTGATCTAATCCTTTTGATTAATTGGATTTAATCTCATAAGTTTGGGAGATTGAGATACAACTAGGACTCATTTAAATTAGCTTATACTCCGTACAAAACAACTTATGCTAATAATTTTTTTTTTATGTTAATTTATAAATTTTCATTAATGGAAACTACATTTTTATAAGTTATTTTTTCATAAATTACCTTCACAGACTTATAATAATTAATAGTACGCAAAAATTTATTTACTTGCATAAATTATTTTGTATAACCTCAAAAATAAATTTATTCAAAAGAGCCTCTAATTCTTTTTATCTCAAGCTTGCCCGAGTCGTCTAAGGGGTAGACTCATTATTTTTACTCTCTTAATTACTATAGTTTTTGAAGAGTTTTTTTTTTTTTTTTTCAAAAAAGAGTTTTACAATATGTATTAAATAATTTGACCACTAGATATCACATCATTGGATTTATATTCCAAAATTTTTAATAATTATAAAAATGGAAAAAATCTTGATTCACTTGATGTGTATCAAGGCCTAAAGCTATGAGCCTTTTTAAAGTTAACAATAATTTTTTATCACAATTTTTAAAAAAATTCTTGTTATTAAGTTTATTTAAGTAATGATGAAGAGAAAAGTATAAATGTTACATTAAAATATATATATATATATATATATATATATATATATATATGTTAAAGTTGATTTTAAAAAAATACTATATATTTTTTTTAAAAAAATTGTATATTCACCGGTTGAATTTAATTAAATTATTTAAGAGCTAACAATCAACATTTTTTTAGATTAAAATTAAAGATAGTACAAAAGATCGAGGGACAAAGATTTAATTCAATCGAATCACACAAAAGTGTACTAGTAATAATCAACTTTAAAAGAAAAATTGCATACAATTAAACTACAATAAAAGTGTTATAAGGTAAAAAAAAAAACAGAATAAAATTAGAAATCAAAATAATTTTCTTTTTATAGTTGTTCGCAATTATAATACAATTTTGGATTATTAGTTTTTTTTAAAATTATTATTTTCATATTTCAAAACATAGCATATGAATGATTCAATTCAACCCTATATAACATGCACAAAATCTGATAGACTCTGTCTGAACTCAAATACGTGTTTGCTTCCAAAGCAGACAAAGATATGTATATTTCTTTCCAACCTATTCATTCATTCAAACACAACAAGGCAGAGAAGCTACTATTGCTTATTGCTTTCTCCATCCTTTCAGTTTCATCATCCTCCATTTATTAAGCCAAGGTTTTGTGAACATTTTCCTTTTTTTCATTTTCTAATTTCTTATTTAATTGCCAAAAAAAGGTGCCTTATTTTCACTTTTCAAAGATTTGTGGTAAAGAAATAGAGAAACACAGACACCAGATGAACACTGACATGCATGTCTACACCGATAATAATTTGAAAAAATTGACATAATTCAATTTAATTATAAGTGTTAGTGTTGGAGACTGACATGTGTTTGATACCGAAACACGTCTAATTGAAGGAGTGTCCGTAAAACTTTGTTCTTGAGCAACAAGCAAGTCTAAGCTATCTAAACAGCCAATGTCAGCTTAGCAAATAGAAAACTATAATTAGAGTCTAGTTGGATTAACTTATTTGAGTATATGGTATAAGCACTTATGAGACTATTTGAGAGATCTTACGAAAATGTACAACTTATGATATGTTCATAAGCTGTTTTTAGCTTATTCTCATAAGTTCTCCAATATAGTTTATAAAACATGTTTATAGCTTATATGAAAATAATCTAACTTTATTTTATGTTTTTTTATAGACATATCATATATATAAGCGCTTATCAAGATAAGTATATGTTAAAAATTGAAAATTTTCTTCATGAAGCTTGTATCCTAAGCTTCAATGCTTGATAATTTTCAAACTGGTTTCTATCATCTCTCATTTAAAAATGGAAAATATCACAGGCTGGATGGCACCAGGTAGCAAAGACGAAAAAAGAACAACTACAGGTATTGAATGGATAACACCGTTCAAAAATGTGGTTAATTACGTTCAACTGATGATTGATGAATATAACGAGGTGTAACAACTCATTAACCATCTAGTGAGCGTAATTAACCGTAACTTTGCATGTCATCAACTATGATTTTCTTACTTAGCTTCTGTAATATGTAATTAGCATATATAAATGAATCTGTTTAACATGGATGAATGATTTAGAATTTGATTAGGTTAGGATTATTTTAGTATATGGTTCATGAACTTCGAAATCCATTCTCCTAAACTGTAGGCCTAAGCATTAGTATCATACACACTGTCTAGTTTCACTTGTTTTACCTCTCCGATTTTCAGCTAATTCAAATCGCGATATACTTAATTGCTCTTTTCTTTTATCTTGATGAAAATTAGTTGTTTCTAAATCGGGACCTCCCACTTTTCGGTTCACATGGAGAATTGACGGATTTTCTCAAAAGAAGCGGATAAAGAAAAAACTCTATTCAGATACATTTGGATTTGGGGGTTACAAATGGTATTGTGCTTCCACATTTGCCAAATCAATTCTTGATATCCATTTTTCTATTTCTCTATTTCAGTAGACATGATATATGATATAATATTTACGTTTCGTTTGACTCATATAGCCGACTCTATCTAGTGGAGTTAAGTGCTTTTGTTATATTAGTTGTTATGTGTATTTATCTTCAGTGATCCGTTCTGATGATTTCTTTTTTCACTCTGAGCAGGCGTATACTTATTTTACCAAATGGAAACAACGTCGACTTTTTGTCCGTGTATTTGGAGGTTGCAGATTCATATAGTTTGCCCAATGATTGGAGTAGATATGCAAATTTAAGCTTCGCAGTAGTTAATCAATATCATTATAACCTCTCTATGAGAAAAGGTAGCCTATTCAGTTTGTTACTTAAATTGTTAAAATGCACATAATATTAGGCATAGATGTGTTATTTTTGTGACTTTGTTTCCACGTAGATACGCAGCACCATTTCAATGAACGAGACCGTGATTGGGGTTTCACGTACTTCATACCTTTTCGTGAATTGTTTGATCGTTCAAGAGGGTATCTTGTGCATAATAGTATTGTAGTTGAAGTTGAACTAACATGCAATGTGGATGAGAAAAACACTGTTGAGCATTTAAGGGTAAGTAGAAATAAGCCAAAATCAAACCAGTAACTTGCAATTTCTATTTATTACTTTTTTGTTGGTTTATTTTGCAGGAGAGATTGAAGAAAGAAAATGAAGACCAATACACTTATATAAAGGTGTTCAAAGATTTCTTCCCTAGAAATTAGTATTATTTGTGTCTTATAGAATTATAAACGCGTTGTTAATTGTGTCTTAGGTGGTACGAGATGAAGACCTTGCAAAACAGATTGGAAAGGATATATTTTTTGATCTTGTACACCATGAAAAAGGGAAGATATTCCGTGTTCAAAAGACGACATCCTTTAAAGTTTTCAAGGTATCATCCTCAACTGAATCTTGTTAAAAAAGACATCCTTTAACGTGTTCTAATATAATTTACGAAGTTCGTGATGATTATTCAACCGTTGTGTTAGTTTTAAAGGTTTGATTGCTAATGTGCTACGTAGGAAGAGGTTGCTAAAGAGTTTGACAAACCAACTCGACTCCTGAGCTTTTGGCTATGGGAAAAGCGTCAAAACAATACATATCGTCCTTCAAGGCCATTGACACACATTGAGGAAGCACAATCTGTAAATTCATGACATTGTTTGAAGCTTTTCAATATTATTTTGCTCATATACCCCCGTCAAGCTTCTTGAGATTTTTTCTTCTCATTCCGATTCAAATTGCAGGTTGGACAATTTCATAAGGTAACGAAGACCTACATAGAAGAATTCGAATTGTTTTTGGAAGTGGAGCATGAGCCGGTAACATTTATATTATGAAGTTGTATACAATTTGGATTGCATGAAACATCATTTGAACACAGTCTTCTTGACAAACCACATTGTTATTTAGGATTTACATCCCTCCGCACCATTCAAGAGGAGCAATGATGATATATTACTGTTCTTCAAGTTATATGATCCTGAAAAAGAAGAGCTACGGTACCAAATAATTCTACTGTGATTTTAACATATGTTGAGGTAAAAAGGTCGACCTGAGTTGACATGAAATGTATTTCCCTTAAATGACAGTTATGTTGGAAAGCTCTTTGCGAACCGTGCCGGTAAGCCATCAAAAATCTTGACAAAGTTAAATAAATTGGCTGGATATGATCCTGATGAAGAGATTAATCTTTATGAGGTTGGTTTGTGTTATCTGATTTATGATCCCGGTACAACTTATTACTAATTAAAATTTGTTAAGAACCCATGTGCTTTGTTATTAAGCTCGGGTCCAACTTTCACGGTTTAAGATGTTTAGTAACTAAGCTTGCAAGTGATTACTGGCCAACATGTTCTATGAAAATTTATCATTCTTGCATATGACTTACTCGAAGGGAAAAAGCCTTTTTAATGGCATTTTCAGGTTCTGATTCTTCTGATCTCTACGAGTGAATTTAATCATGTAGCGTTACTGAGTTAAGTGAGCCTATTGTTGCACAGGAGATTAAGTTTGCACCAGTTGTCATGTGTGAACCTGTTGACAAGAAATTAACGTTTCAACAAAGCGAGGTAGAATACATACCGAGTTGACACACACTAATTTACTGTATAATTGGTTTTCTTATTGATTTGTTTTTCCACGAACGCAGTTAGGAAATGGTGATATTATATGCTTTCAGAAAGCTTCTGCAATGGATAATGTGAAACTTTTCCGCTACCCCAATTTGCCTTCATACTTAAATTATGTGCGCAGTCGCTATACTGATGTGGCTTCATACGTAAAATATGTGAGCAGTCGCAAGGTATTTTTGTTTTTGAGGTTTAATTAATTAAAGGAAATTTGTTTCGTCTAATGTGATGCAAAATGTTATTTCCTTGTTCTAGGCTTAACTTTAAGTAAATGTTATTTCCTTGTTCAGATTCCTTTTTCTTCATCAGACAAAAAATCTAAAGATGAACGATCATCAGAGGAGCGAATCAAAAACATTATAGACCAACACACAAATGTTAACGAAAACACCGATGCTCAAGAGTCAAAAGTGAAAATTGAGACCACTCATCAAGAAATAAATAGCGAATACAACAATTCAAAATTCGTCAACCGAGGCATGGAAAAAATTAATGCTATGATAGATGAGGATGTCATTGCTGCGATTGACAAAGTTTTATCAGAAGGTATGACCATTTCATTACAATTATATCAGTCTTCTAGCCAAAAACAAAAAAAAGTCTCAAAACTTCTTCAAGAATTGAGGAATATTGCCTTTAAAGAATACTCGGTTAAAAAATTTAAAGAAGGTCTCGTTCATGAAGTTAACTTCAATGCAGTCAAGGAAAAAATCGACGCTAATGCTGACTTGTTCTCCTCTCACCAATTAGAACAAGTCGGCATTGTTGTTAACCTTGTCAACAACATTGCGAGGGTGTTTGAGAAACTTGAAAATTTGAAAAAAGAGAAAGACTCGGCTAAGAAGAGTGTTGACCAAGATATTGAAGCATTGAAAGAGACAAGACAGAAAATATTGACCTCAAAGAATTCCGTCACAAATCACAAAATCCGACTCGATTATCTTGATGCTCAACTTGCTGATTTTAAAGCCAAGTTTGAAAAACTAAAAGGTACCACCAGGACCAAAATTGCTGAGATTCAAGATCAAGAGAAATATAAGATCTCGTCATTGAACAAAGAAGTTAAATTTATTTTCCGTCGCCTCGCTGATGATCAAATTAAATTGAAAAGTGTTGAAGATCAAATTCTGGAGGCTCGATTTGAATTGAAAAGTCATGAGAAGCTTTACCAAAACTTCAGGAAATTCCCTCCATTTTGATTTATCTATGTGCTTTGCCTTTTTGGCCACATTATTTTGGTGAATCCATATTCACTATAATGAATATTAATTCATATTTCTTTTCCATTTGATTTATGTTTTGAATCTTGAATTATATACTTGCATATAATTTTTCTATGTCTCTTATTTTTACTTAAAAGTGATCATATAAATCATACATGAGAATTACAATACAACTAAAGTATAATTTTTTTCTTTCATTTTTTTTAGATTAAGAGTTAAATGTTAAATTGTATAGTTAAATTAGTACCAAATTTTATAACAACAGTATATATCTACCAACAAATGAGTCAAAGAAAGGAATCTCATAGGACAACAAAATCCTAAAATATCTTGGACTAATAATAATAAGTAATAGTAATAAAACAATTATCTCTAATCTCTAATTAACTAAAATTAATATATTTCTATGGTAAAGTAAACTAAACCTAGATCAAGCTACTAATTGTTAGTTGATCAAATGGTAATCGACGTTGGACTTGGTAGAAATGACCACAGTTCGATCTTCCACAACTATGATCGAAATGGACTGAAACAACTTGATGCCATAACAAATTGTTGCATATCAACATTCATGCAGCTAGCTATCATACTAAGCAGTAATTACAAAACCACGCAAAGTGTTTTAAAAAAATATGTGATTTCATTTTAAGAATTTGTACGTACTCTTGTAAACACATTGTACTACTTTATGTAGAGAGTAGGTGAGCTGCATAATTTACGATGTAAAGTGTTTGTAGAAAAAGTCATTTGCCTAACATGACCAGAAAAAGTCATTTTGAACGGCATGTTTCCCTCTTTCCTAGCCAATATATCAATCTACATCTAAAATAAATTGTTAACTTTTCAATCAACTATTACTTATTATAAAATTAACTTTCTTTCATCAATCCTTTGCCTCCAGTTTCACCCTTCCCTCTAATTCATTCAACTCTTTTACACTGTCTTCTATTGCTAAGTAACTCATCCAAAAATTGTCAAAAAAAAGTAACTCATCCAAACACTTCTTTGTTCTACTATTATCATGCCTCATGTGGTTGTGTCAGATGGGGAGGGGGTGACCTATGAAGACCATGTCCCATACCATATTTTGAAAATTATTTACTAGTAATATATATTTATGCCCTTTAATTTTTTATTTTTTTTGTCAGATAGCTTAGTGGCTTGAAAATCCACCCATAAGATGAATAAGTGGAGTGTTTAGGAATCGAACACTACTTCTGCATATAAAATATTATTGTCCCTACCAAGTGAGCTAAGCTCTCAGAGACTATTTATGCCCTTTATTTTATAGCCTCTAATATATTGAAAATTTTCTTCAACTTCAAACATGCATGATATTGGTGCTTGATTTAAATAGAGTAGTCTTTCCAAAACATTAATTTGATCAATCAACAATTCTTATAAAAAAATAAATTAATTTGATCAACAACATAATTTTTGTGGTGTTTCTTATAAAAAATTTTGTGGTGTTATATTCCACATTATAGCACTTATTTCTAGCAGGCTAATTTTTTTTTCTTGGTATTAATATACTTTGAAATCTGCTTTAGTTAAGCTATTTATGATGGATTAGTGCAGTAGTACTATATTAGAGGTGCTCTAAATTCTAATTAAGGGCATGAAAAAAGAAACTTATTAGTTGGACTTGGAAGTGATCTTACCGAATCAAAAGTCAAAGACAAAGGACACAACATGTCAACAATTTCATGTTTCTCGTAATGATGAACCCATGTAATCTTGCTTAATCAAGTTAGTACTTTTTCGAACAATAATGAATGAATCTTTAAGTAAGTGATTATAGGTTTAATTTTTAACTTTCAAACGTGAAAAAAATTTTGGTAAAGAAGAGAAAACTTATAATGTATACCATATGAAATTTTCGACGGATTTTCGTCCCATGAAAACTCTATACCTCTATCATAGTAAACAAAAAAATTATATAATTTCTCGATCAATTCCTATATATATATATCACAAAAAATTGAATAAAAGAATATTTACTATATTATCAAGCGGATCAAATAACTAAATATATCAATTTTTATTAACTAATTTTTTTTTTCATATATATTATATTGAAGATAAAGACAATAATATGCTTTAAAAAAAGATAAAGATAATAATATGTTCCATTTCTTTTCATTTTTTCAGTCAACACGTACGGATAAGTATTTTAAAAGAAAATAATTACAAATGCAAGACAATGTTATGCTATGACCACTATTAAAAGACGATTTTTTTATCATTTTTTTTTAAATGCCAGTGGTTTTGAGTCAAAATTTTAATGAGGGCTAGACGTTAATATCAAATAATTGAAAATTAAATTGAGCAATTGTAAAAATAAAAGAAAGAGGAAAATTGAGCAAATATAAAATTTAAGGGTCTAAAATTATATTTAAGTCTTACATACAGTTTTCCAACGCATTATAGCTAGAAAATTCGATTTTGCACATACACTCTTTAAAATAATTTGGCACCTTTATAATGTTTTTTTTTCGACTCATTTTGTTCTTATGTGTTTGAATTTTGTAAAACGAAAGAAATAATAGACTTTTTAGAAATTTAGAGTTGTTTCTATTTCAACCGTTAGATAAGATTAAACTCTATTTATATTGGTGGTTGAAGTCAACACATTTTAATTTTATTTCAAACTACTATGGGTGGCTGAACTCTCTTACTTGTTTGAACATTGATTAATTATTCATGTTGTCACTTTGATTGACATTTTATAATCGGTGTTGCAATCACTACTTCGGCACAATATTTGATTTATATATATATATGTGGGAGTGGTTATTGTGCATAAACTTTTTTCTTATGCACCGTGCATAAATAATGAAAATTGCTTAATGTATCTCCAGATTGCTTAGCGCACCTTCCAGATTTCTAGCGCACCCCCTAAAAATCAATCTGGAGGGTGCGCTAAGCAATTTGGGGGTTCACTATAAATCTGGGGAGTGCATTAATCAATTTTAGGAATTTATGCACAGTGCATCAACATGACTTATGCACCATAACTTGTGCATATATATATATATATATCCCATTTTTGTCTCTTTAAAAAGAATGATTCAACATTGTTTCGTTGAATTTTAAATGCAATATTTTTGTCGATTGAATTATGTTTACGTAAAAAATGTTTCTTCACTTTAATTTTCACCTTGTGTTCTTTACTTGCAGAGTTGCAGTGTGATATCTAATGTGAGGAAATATATTTGGGGACTGAGGTTCGATCTTGTATGTGACACTATTCTTAATCATTTCATTTCATTGTATTTGGAGATTTAGTTAAAGGAAGGGATAGTAAGAAGTTTCGGCATTCGGCATATTATTTGATCGGCAATAATATGGAGTATTTAGCGCATACGGAATATCTTATTTAGAGAAGATTTACTAATATTGTTTTTTTAGTGAACCAAATTATCTATGTCGTTTGGTTTTTTTTATATAAGTCGTGTAAGGAGCAGTGTATTCATCGTACCTAAAGTGATTGTTTTTGAATGACTAGTGTAACAATCCTTTATCGTACTAAATTATCTTTGAATTTTTCTTTGCATAACTAGTGTAACAATCCTTTAGTGTGTTTTTATCGTACCTAAAGTGATTGTCTTGAATTATAAAAACAAATTGTTTGGCAGAATAAAATAAGAAAAGTAAAACTTTCCAAAATTAAAAGGCCCGAGAAAAAAAATTGGTTCTTTTCCTTCTAATTTTAATCGTCAAATTTTTGTTTACATGTATCATCCAAAGCAAAGTGAAAAGGAATTGAATAGGAAGGAGTATGACAAATTCATAAAATGAAATCACATATTTTTTCTTTTCTTCAATCAAATCAAGTTAAACTATCATTTTGTTAATGTATCTTTCAGCTCCTGTGCTTTGTGGGGTCGTTTTTGAATGTGTTATGATAATTTAATAGGTGGTGGTCATTGATGGGTTTGCACCCACCATACAAAAAGTCTTTGGTTTACCAACTTATCAAAACTATGATTTTATTACTATATATATGACTTTTGAGAGGTCATATGTAAGGTTTTAAAAAACGTTCGCGGTCGCGTCTCGGTTACGTAAAGGTTTTCGCGATTTCGATCGGTACAGGTGTTACGACACTAATTGCGGTTATCGCGGTGTGAATTAATCACAATTTGTTCTTTAATATAAAAACGGTGATACACAGTAACGATATCCTCATCTGCAAAAACCGTTTTGTCGCGGCCGTTTTCACGGTCGCGGACCTTTATTTAAAACGTTGGTCATATGTAATGCAATGTAATGTTATATTAATAATGCTCTTTTAAGGGATATGATGATTAATTGATTTTGTGGCAATTGGTAGCAAAGGGGAGCTATTTTGAATATAAAGATATCATGCTCTCGTGTTTACAATTAATCATATGGTGCACAAGATATGTCTTTTACCATATTTTATTGGATCAAATAATATGCATGTGATGCAATATGTTAATTTAATAGTGTGACTTTTTGATATAATTGTAAAAATAAGCTTGTTCGTAATAAAAAATTGAGTCACTTATACATCCTAGACAAAGTATATTATTTTGTTGTTAAAAAAAAAAAGACAAAGTATATTATTTAATATATATATATATATGTGGCCATTTAAGTATTCCAATGAGATATATTGTGAATATACCTCACCCTAGAGTATAGGCGCATGCCTCATTATTAAAACAAGTAAACAACCGTTTTAATATTTGGGAACACTTCTAAATCGGTTAAGGACCGATATTAAAGAATGATGATCAAGTTTTTTAATTTAGTGGCATAAATTCGACAAAAAGAAAATAGTGGCATAACGGAAGTCATACAAATACAATTAATCAACAGTAACATAGATATATATATAATGTCACTACCAAAGTCATACAAATACAATTAATCAACAGTAACATAGATTTGTCAAAAAAAAAAAAAAAGATTTATCAAAAACAAATAAATAAACACTAACAGAACAATTATACCAATACAATACTAAGTAAATATTAAGACCACCCATAATGATGGGTGGTTCCCCTATATTTTAGCACCAAGCTAGCTAAATAGACACCCCACTATAGAGTGAAAATTTTAGGTGGTTGTAGAAAAAATGTGACCAAACTTAATTACTATATGTATACAAATGTTATTTAAAATATATTTTATAATATTAACAATATTTTTCATATACAATTTGGTCCTATTCTTCAATGTCTTGAATGAGTGAATGTCGTTTTTTTTTTAACAAGATGGAATCAATTTAGGGTGAAAAGGATGCAATGCATCACATGTTGTTGACCACATATTGTTGTTTGAATTAATTGATTTGATGTGAATATGATATATTTAGTGTTTGCATATGATAAGGTACAGAAAGGGAACTAGATGCATGCCACAAACTTCGGGCAGCAATGAAAGGAAGAAGGTGACGTGATGAAATCCAACTCAGCAACACATAGCCATTTATATAGGCGTGATCACAAACAGCATTTGGTTTTTTTAAACTGCACTCTCATACTATTTATCCATCAACCAATAAGAATAAATTACATAAGTATTTGTATGAGATTTGCATAAGTTTGTTACAAGATAATTTTAAAGATCATATATAAATCTACTTATATGGCTTGTTCTTAATAATCGATACGTTAACCCTCGATTATGAAGCTTAGAGTAGGTGTCACCAAAAAAATTAGATGTCGCTGGAGTAAATAACATTTAGTAATGAATTTATGTTTACCTAATTCAAATAAATAGTTTGTACCCTTGCTTTTAAAAGAAGTAAACTTTTTAATTGGTAGTATCCTTGAGGTAAAACGGTTTAAAAGTCTTTTGAGATGTTACACAAACTATGTGATATCCATGCCACCTCAAAAGACTATTGAGTCATTGTATCTCAAAGATACCACCGATTAAAAAGTTTATAACTTCCTTTTCATGAGAAGACTTGTGATCGATCAACCAATTATTCAACACTAACGACTTTATTAGAGAAGATGTATTGTTCTGATGCTTCCAAATACCTTAAATCATAGAGCTGCCTGCAATTGCCAAAGGGCCTCCAAATTTTCGGGGTCTCAAATTTCTGGTTCATTGAAGTAGATAGTTTGATTCAATTGTTACTAGTTAGTTGATATTTTTTATTAAATAGAAGAGTATAACTCTAAGACAGAGTCCACACAATAAGAGCAATAACAACAACAATTAAAAAAAAAAGCTCAATCACACGATCCATCGACACTTAGTCTAGACAATATAATATGAATATTTTTTGTTAGTCAAAGGATGACTAGATTTTATGTTTTTTACAATTTAAATAGAGGATTATTCTTTTCACTTTTTGTAGTGTATTATTATTAACGATCCATTTTAAACATTAATAAAGCTTCTAAATAGTCGAGGCCAACACTGCATATTAGGCACCATAACTCAAAGAGGTTAAAACCGAGAACAACCAAAATAAATCCATAAGTATATTAAACTACCAACCTAACCACCTAAAGATATATATATATATATATATATATGAGTCAGGATCCGTTGACACCAACTAGTTTGACACCAAATGTTACACCTCTCAATAACGTTTTAACCGATATAAATTTTATAAAATCCACCGTTGGATTGAAAGTTTATATCATATAGATCATTTATGTAAAGTTTCAGAAAAATCCAAAATCATTTGATATGTTATTGAGATATATCAAAGTTAACGGTTTGAGTCTTTTTTTAAAAACTGTTGATCTTTATGTGCCTCAATAGCATATCAAATGATTTTGGATTTTTCTGAAAATTTATGTAAATGATCTATATTATATAAACTTTCAATCCAACGGTGGATTTTATAAAATTTATATCGGTTAAAACGTTATTGAGAGGTGTAACATTTGGTGTCAAACTAGTTGGTGTCAACGGATCCTGACTCTATATATATATATATATATATATATATATATATATATATATATATATATATATATCATACAACATCATGGATTATTATCTGATGTTACAGTAAACTGTTGTAACAGTTTGGGACCGTCCAATCTAAATGGACGGTCGAAATTGCTTTTATTTTACTAAATCTAATATAAACCGTTTAGTTTTAAATCAATGGTTGTTATTGCTTCCTATGACACAACAAACTGTACTTTTTAAAACAGCAGACAATCATCATCCCATACACACCATACCTAAAGAGCACAGTCACAAATAACAAAAAATAATGTGAGACCTCTTAAAATATTACACACTTAGTTAACGGTAAAAGTTATTGTGACTGTTTTAACCTATTTTTAATAAATGGTAAATTTTATCATGATCTAAGCAACTTAACCAAAGTTTACTCGTATTTATACAACAAATTATTTTTTAGCAAATTAATTGTGTACATGCGTACACCCTATAGATACTATAAGAGACATAAAAATAGAAAAAGTGATAAAATAATGTGATATGTTAATGATGTGATAGAAAGAGTGATTGAAATAAAATGAGACGGTGAATGATTGTATGAATGAAAATTATGGATTCTACATATAATGGTTGCAAAAAAAAAAAAAATTATACAACTCTGAATGAGTGTATAGTTTGTGGTAGGTCTATAGAAGCATACTAGCATATGAATACTTCGCACGTGCCATCTTACCGGTCAATTGCCGGTGTCATTTGTCTAACACGTGTAAGCCTAATCCACCCAAATATACAAAAACAAAGTGTGTATAGTTGAAATTCTTGACTTACCCCACTCCTTGTTAACAACGTGACTACGACCCTCTATACTCTTTCTTTTCTCTCTTTCCTTCTCAAAAATATCTTTAACAACGATAGTGGTCATAATTATTTAATTATATATACTTGAATATGTAATTGTATCCTTTCTTTTATAATAAAAAAGTTAGCATCTAATTATATCTAATAATATCTATAATAATATTACATATACAGTAATATTTATGTCACGTAGTATCAAGGACCCCCATATATACATCTATGCCCTATCATACTATAAGATACTATACCAAACCATTACGTGGAGCTCAAATGATCACTAATGCAAATTTGAGGTTTTCAATAAAATTATATAAGATTATGCTTATTTAATTTTTTTCATATAAAATTACTACTTTTCTTCCATCAGTTATCATGCATTAATAATTTATCAATAAAAAAATTGCATGCATTATACTCAACTAGTTTAGTTTTCTTTTTATCAAATCAAATAATTAATATCGAGGGGGGAGCAACACTTTAATTAGATGTATGAGAAGTCACTATCAGTTAAGCAAATAATTAAGTCTTTCAACCAATTGGTTTAATTAAAAATTAGATCACAAATCACGCCACAATATAACAAATTATTCTGTATTTCTTTTTTTTTTATTTTCCTTAGAGAAAATACTTTTACTTCCTTTCAAATATACACGATTGCGTTAATAAGTTTGTCTACAAATTTAATTCAACTGACAAAAATATTAAAAATATTAGGTTGGACATATGAACAGAGTTCGAATACCAATTTTTTTTTCTTTTTATGTGTGTGAATTTTTACTAACTTGCAATTTTGTCTATTTAAAAAAAAAAAAAGAATTAACTTCAATAAAATGAACATGTGTAACAAAAAAAATAGAAATGAGTGCTGAGCAGCTAGAGTCTCTTGAACATGCAATTAGTCTTCTAACTCATACATATAAAAATTCACCATTTTTAAATAATTCACCCTTAAAAGTGATATAAAATCAATGGAATTAGTCTCTATAATTATGTATAAATTGAAAATTTTGAAAAAATAAAAAATTGAGATATTTGAAAAAATCAAAAAGACAATAACCATAGAAAGAGGGAGAAAGAGAAACCTCTGCTCAATTACCTACAAAAACATTAAAGGAGGAGAGTGTAAAAGTAGGAAGAAAAAATCAAAATGAAGAAGAAAAACAAAGTCCTAAACTAAAAAGCTCCCCTTTCCCATAACAAGCAACCAACAAATTAAGTCTTAGCTGAAATTTCATTCTCATAAAAAAGCTAACTTTATTTCTTTGGTCCTTAATTCCACACCTTCTCTCTCACTCTCTTCTTAATTCTCTCTCTCTCTCTCTCTCTCTCTCTCATGGCTAATGAGAATCATAATCCTTTCTATCATCACAACCACCATGATGATGAACTCAATCACTCAAACTTTTCATTCTCACAAAACTTTCAAGGATTTGATCCTTCTTCTCATAGTACAAGTTTCACTGACTACTTACATGGTTCCATGGATTATAACACACTCTCAAAAGCCTTTGATTTGTCTTGTTCATCATCTGAAATGAATATTTCTTCCATTGATGATAACAATACAAAGAAATCTAGTGTAGGAATTAGTGAGACACTAAATTCCTCAGAATCATCATCATCTAATGAAGCTATTGTACAAGAAGATTCAACCAAAAGCAACAAGAAAGATAAGCAACCAAAATTAGAGTGTGAAGATGTAGATGATGAAAAGTCCAAGAAAGAGAAAGAGTAGGTTTTTCATTTCACCTCTTCTTCTACTTTTGTTCCTTTTTTCTTCATTTTTTTTTATACATCAATGGAGGGTAAGAATTAATAAGATATTTTCCCTCAAATATCTTTCTCTTGCTTTAATTCATGTGTAGGTAGCAATCATGATTCTAAATTTCGGTCTGCAACTGCAATTGTAGCCGCAATATATTTTTTTTTGAGATCTCTGCAATAGAGTTATAATTATAATTTCAAATTCATTGGCCACATTTTTTTGCAATATATACACTATCGCACTGTAATCGCAATTTAAAACCATGTAGGAATAGAATCTAATTATCTTGTTATACACTATTAGCTTTTGTTATTTTCTTTGTGGTAGAATGTTGAATTTTCTTTGAATTACTATAATGCAATTATATTTTCTTTTCAACTACTAATTATGACATTTTCAGTGTCTCTATTATGAAATGAATTTGGTCAAATCAAGTCTATATTATTATCTCTTTATACTATAAGTACAGTGGTGTGAATACTATATACATATTTGTAGGTTTTGTTACTTTTGTATATGCCTAAAATGGTGGAAAAGGAACTTAACCCTAATACATTTTTTTTTTATCAATTTGGTATGCTTTATATGCTAGATTTAAGTATCTATTGTTGTGTGAATTTGACTTATGGTTTGGTGTATTTTAGGAATAAGGCTAAAAAGAAAGAGAAAAAGCCAAAAGAGCCAAGATTTGCCTTCTTGACTAAAAGTGAGATTGATCATCTTGAAGATGGATATAGATGGAGAAAATATGGACAGAAAGCAGTCAAGAATAGTCCATATCCAAGGTTGTTAATTATTTCCACTTTTCATAGTTTCTTTTCTACAATTGGTACTCAACCTTTCAAAATATATAAAATGATGAAGGGTTGTGGAACATGGGTGCCAAAATCATCAACATTAACTTACCTACATATTGATTTGATTTATTCATATGATCATCTTGGTCTTATTAAGATTTTGTTACGGTCGTTGCAGATGATCTGAATCCCTATTTCTAAGAAGTATTTTTGTTTTCTAAATATCTAATTATTAAAGAAATGTAGATGATGATCACATTACACACATGCACATATAATATTCAACAATATAATTAACTTATAAGAAATTTGGTTCAAGTGGTTCGTGGACTTAAGTTAACGACAAATCCCTCGTAAGAATTTGAGTTTGAATTTTGGCTTAAAATTTTTGTGGTCATGTATGTTTTACTTCTTGGTTGTCGCCTTCCTTGTCATCAGGTCACCAACTTCCTTAACCTTCTGGCACCAAGCAGGTTTCCACATTGCAACCAAAGCTCTAGACTATTTGGCTCATTCCTCTTGATATTGGAGGACTAAAACAATATAACTAAAACATAAATCAATTAGTTTCTCAATTATTATAGTATAAATCTTATAAGAGTACTATACTAATATTATTATTTTCATATATAATGCAGGAGCTATTATAGATGTACAAGTCAAAAGTGCATTGTGAAGAAAAGGGTGGAAAGATCATATCAAGATCCAACAATTGTGATGACAACATATGAAGGACAACACAATCATCATTGTCCAGCAACACTAAGAGGTAATGCTTCCTCCATGTTGTTTTCATCACCATCTCTCTTTGCTCCAACTTCAATTGGATTGGAACAAAAATTGCACCAAGATTTTCTTGCTCAGTTTCTTCCAAGTTACACCCAACAAAGTGATACTCAACAACAAATGTTCCACCAAAATCTTCCACAAATATTACCTCATCATCAACAACAGCAGCAGCAACAGCAACAGTTTCAAATTCATCATGACTATGGTTTGTTGCAAGATCTACTACCATCATCATTTCCAGGAAAACAAGAGCCATGAGCTTATATACTCTCCTTCCGTGACGAAATATACACAAAATTCATTTTTAGGCTCATTGCATAATTAATATATTTAGGCTATATAATAGTCAAAATACATTAATTATATAGCTCAGATACATTAATTATGCAATAAACATAAAAAATAAATTTTGCTTATATTTTGTCACAAAGAGAATACTGATTAGAACTTAATTAATTATCCCTATTTCAATCCATAGTATATCACCATATCCATAAAGTCTATATAGTTACAAGTAGTAGCTCAATATATATTTCCTTAATATAACTTGTTCTATGTACCTAGCTAGGCTAGATTTCTATGCATATCAGAGCATTATTTAAAAATGAATCATTATGATGCACTTGGATCTTAATTTGTTAAATATATATATATTTGGTATATTGATCATATGGTGAAAAATGTCAATGTTGGTAGATTTAGTTCCAATTCCAAAGTTGTGACTTATTATGAATATGGGAGAAAATGTAAAATGTATGATGGTTTGAAAGGAGAATATTGATGTTTTGCAGTGAAAGGTATATAGCACTATACTACTATTGGTAGGACTTGATGGTTCATTTCATGGAACATTATTACTTGCAAGAGTATAAACAGAAAAGGGACAAAATCAACTACTAATGTTGTAGGGACTTTATTTCATATATATCCATTTGTACGCAGCCTCTATTGTGTGGTTATAATAAAAACCTTTCTTGTGTAAAAAAAAAAAAACCTTTCATTTTTAGTAATATAATTTAGAATGTGTCTAATACATGGATCTCTAAAAAATAGTTAAAAGATACTTTTTTTTTTTTTGTCAAGTAGTCTAGTGATTATAATTTCATTTTTCAGGTGAATAAGTGAAATATTCATAATTTGAACTTCGACTCGTACATATTAAATGGAAATGTTCATACTAACCGATCGAGCTATATGTTCACGAAATGTTTAAAGAAAGACTTTTTTATTTTTAATAAAAAAATAAATTGTATAATAGTTTTATAGTAAAAAAATTGTGAATAATAACATTTTATTGAAATTTACAAAAAATAATTGAGTCAACCATTGGGTCAGATCTTTAATTTGAGGGTTTGTTTTTGTTGGTATTTAGAGTGATAGTAAGGGTCTCGTATTGAATAAAAAAGTGAACGTTGAGCATCAATATCATATATACTTTTTTTTAACGGTAAAAATATTATTATTAATAACCGATCTCTGCACAAGATTATATTTTTATACTTTTCAATATCATATATACTCTATTAGGTTCATATACCTATTGGCTTATAGTGTATTTAGATGTCAATTGGAAGTTCAAAGAGAATTGTAATAATTTGGACAATTCAAATGTTTCTATTGAATTTCAAGTTTTTAAGATAGAGTAGTAAAAAGTTTCATTTTAAAACTTTGTTGAGCTATATATTTTTATAAATTTCAAAAGTTTTGAGATAAAAGTATAAATATATAATGAAAAGTGATCCAAAATAATAATTTTAAAAGATTTTGGTCAAATTTAAAAGTTAAAAAAGTTGAGGGATCAAATTTAAAAATAGAGGGAGCCATTTTCAAAAATTTATGATGTGATAATATCTAGGTGTTTAGCCCCATTATGCCATAATAACATTATTAAAGAACCTCTAGTAACTAATTGGTGAATATTGGGAATGAATTTTTCCAATTGTAATTTTTACTTGAGGGAATAAAGTGTTATCTCCTACCATTCAATAGGAGAGAGAAACACATGTCAAGTTTAAATGTAGTGAATTTTTTTGGAGATAAATGATATTTGAAAGAATCTATTTCTAGAAATATCTTAGTGCTTTTCTAATTTAGAGATTTATCTTAGACATAAGACATGGTGTGCTTGTACCAACTTATCCATATCAAGATAAAGATTTTAAGAACCTGTATATGTAGATAATCTTTTTTAAGAACCTATATGTGTAGATAAAAAGGTTGTTTGAATAATTTATATATTTTTTACCAAAAAAAAGGGGTTGTTTGAATATTTTGTTTTGAAGGAAGACAAAAATTGTAGTAGTAATTTTTTAGGTGCTTTAGTTTCTAGTAATATATGTTTGCGTGTGCAATACTTTTGATTGGAATTGTGGGTGCATATATACCTAAGTTCTTGGGCTTGATGCAATCTTAATTAATTTAAACAAATATTGTTGTTTTTTGGTGTGAAATTGTTGAAGATGAGTATTGTGGGTTCGATTTCACACCGCAATAGGTTAAAGAGCAGTCATTAGTATGCGGAGAGATTTCATATATAGAAAAATACTACATGGTAAAAAAATCTCCACATTTACAAATTGATAGGAAAATTAAATCTACCGTTTTTGCACCTCATTTCTTTTAGTGATCAAATGATAGTTTAAAAATCCAATTAGTTGGAATACTATATAGTATATACTCCTTTCATATCTATTTATAAACCTCCTTTAAAGAAATATTCATGTCCCTAAAATTTGTGTCGGGGAATCTTTTTCACTGGTTTCGGGTTTGGGTCAAAGGAGGTGATAGTGTCGCTTCTTTAATGGCGATACTTCAATAGGATATTTGTGAACTTTGAAAACAGTTCTAAAGAGGTTTTGAGGTGATATTTGATTTCAAAGTGAACTTTTCGAAAAGTTATCTTATTCGAGTGAATATAATAAAAGTATTTTTTGCATATAATCCGTAATGCGATCCTTTTATACTTGGGTTCTGATGCTAGAACAACTACATCGGAGACTAGTATTTTTTTTTTTTTGTAAGATGGAGACTATCTTGAAATAATGTAAATTTTTGGCTTTTTTTATATATAAATTTTTGGGCACTTTAATAGATTAGATTCTAGCATATGTTTGCGTGTGTAACTATATATCCTTTTGGTTGGATTTTTGGATGCATATTTTTTTGGTACAATTGGATGCATATATATACCTATAACTTTGAGGCTTGATGTGATCTTAATTTAAACCAAAATTGTTGTTTCAAGAAATACTGCTTCGTACCAAAGAAACAGCATAATTGTTTCTTTCTTTTTTTAATCAACAACAGCATAGCATAATTGTTAGATGGTGCGAAAACATTTCGAACGAATCTTATAAAGAAGAAAAACGTGTTTTTTTTTTCCAACAATGAATATTAGGCGAAATTTTAGGGAAATCATTGAGTATTTGAGTGTGTTTCATTTGTGAGTGACCATAAAGTCAAAGTTTATCTCTTTACATACATTTTGCATATTTTTATAGGAGATTGATTTTGCTCCATTAATCTCTCGTTTATTTGATGTTCATTTGTGATATTATATACAAATAATAAATTAAGAAAATTTATTTAAAAAGTGGATCTCATTATTAAATTCTAATGATATTGTATTTGTGTTTATTTATCTTGTAAATAAATAAAAGATAATAAAATATAAATCTCGTAAAATTAATTCAGTTGATTGGAGTTCAAACATCGATCATTATATTTATCCACCTTAATGATGGAATATTTAATCACTAGACTACTTAAAAAAAAAATGATAATAAATTAAACGGAAAAATCAATTTTAAAATTAGAAACTATGATTTCTAGCTTTTACTAGAATCAATTCTAAAAGTATAATCAAACATATGCTATCTATGAAGCTATCTATAATAAAATTGAAACCAAACATACAATCAATTATGTTGGCACCTAAAGAAGCTATCTATGAAGCACCCTGATGAAATATATTGAATAAAAACAAAAATAAAAAAGATATAAAAAAAAACCTTGAGTGTGTTAGATCACAAGCACAAGGAAGCTTTTCACACAAACAAGACTTAACTTGTAATGCAAGCAAGATGAAAATGATGAAATGAATAAGAGAAAACAAGCTAATTTTATGCATCCACCAAGGAGTAATGGAACTTTAAAAAAATTTACAATCACTAATACAAGTATTTATAATACTTGGAACCCTTAACAAACTAAAACAAACTAATAACTAACTAGTAACTTGTTACACAAGTTAACTAACCAACTAACTAAAATATCCTAACTAACTAATGGATATTTACAAAACTATGATTAACAAAGCTTGAATTACATATTTCTAAAACTCCACCATAATTCAAACTTGTTTCAAACTGAAAATTCCAAGTTGCCTCCTTAAAAATTCAAATCTCTCAAGTTTGAGAGCTTTTGTAAAACCATCTGCTAGCTGCAGCTCTGTTGGGCAATATTGGATTTCAATCATACCATTTGAAACTTGTTCTCTGATGAAATGATACTTGGTCTCTATATGTTTGCTTCTTCTATGAGAAATTGGATTCTTTGCTAAGCTTATAGCAGATTTGTTGTCAATTCTAAGTAGCAGTGGCTTGCTTGCTTCACATTTCAATTCCTTCATTACTGAATCAAGCCACAATGCCTGACATGCTGCAAATGTGCCTGCTATGTACTCTGCCTCACATGATGAAAGAACAGTCACAGCTTGCTTCTTTGTGCACCATGATATTGCAGCATTGTTGAACTTGAAGACATAACCTGATGTACTCTTCCTATCAGTTGTGTCTCCACTCCAATCACTATCTGAATAGCCAATAAGGATACTATCCTTATTGCTTGTACCATTTGGAAAATGTAGGCCAAAATCAAGAGTACCTCTAATATACCTAAAAATCCTCTTTGCAGCAATCAAATGAGATTTTCTAGGATCATGCATGTATCTACTAATCATGCTCACTGAGTAACAGATATCAGGCCTACTATTGCATACATACCTCAATGAACCCACCATTTGTTTGAATAAGGTTGGATCAACCTTCTCCATTTCACTGCATTCACTTAATTTGGAGTTGGTTTCTGAGGGATTTGTCACTGAATTGCAATTGTTCAGTTCAAACCTTTCAAGTAACTCAGTTATGTATTTCTGTTGATGCATCACAATGCCATCCTTGATCTTCACAAATTCCATTCCTAAGAAGAATGAAAGCTCACCTAGATCTGTCATTTCAAATTCAGCCTTCAATTTGCACTTTAGCTTCTCAATTTCTGATTTTTGACTACCAGTTATGAGAAGATCATCAACATATAAGCAAATGATGACTAACTCTTCTTTTGAGCCCTGAACATACACACCAAACTTTGATGCACATTTCTTAAATCCAATTTGGATAAGAAATTGATCAATTCTTTTATTCCAAGCTCTAGGTGCTTGCTTCAAGCCATATAGTGCTTTATACAACCTAAACACCATATTTACTTTGCCCTTAATTTCAAAACCTGGTGGCTGTGACACATACACCTCCTCACCTAAGGGACCATTCAGAAATGCTGATTTAACATCTAAATAATACATCAACCAATTATTTTTACAAGCTAGTGCTACAACTAGCCTGACAGTCTCAATTCTAGCAACTAGAGCAAACACCTCATTGTAATCAATACCATGTTTCTGTAAGAAACCTCTAGCTACTAACCTTACTTTGTATTTTGAAATTGTACCATCAGGGTTTAACTTGACTTTGAACACCCATTTCATATCAATTTTCCTTTTCTTGTCTGGCAAGTTAACTAGCTTCCAGGTTTGATTTTTCTCTATATAGTGAAGTTCATCTTCCATTGCTTTCCTCCACACTCTATTTTTCAAGGCTTCTTTGTAGTCAATAGGCTCAGAACCTGCTAAGAGGGCAAAATGAATTAGATCACCATCATCATTCACTGCACTGTCAGAAGTGACTATGTGATCATTCAATCTGCTTGAAACACTTCTATTCCTTTGAGGTAATTGCCTTATCACTGGTGGAGATGTGATTTCCTCATTCTCATCATTATCACTATCAGGAATCACATCATTTTGATTACCATCATTCAGTTCTCCAGCTGCTTCATTCTCAGAATCATCACTTGAATCAGGAAAAATGTAGCTGCTTTCACTATTGTAGGTAGTCTCAACTTCCCACTTCCATTGTTCAGCTTCATTCACAATCACATCCCTGCTAATGTGTACTTTATTAGTCATAGGATCAAGTAGTTTGTATGCACCAGTTGGGTGATAACCAATCAAAATCATGATTTCACTCTTGTCTGCAAGTTTGGTTCTTCTAGCATCTGGCACATGTTTGTAGCATAATGAACCAAAAACTCTTAGATGCTTCACACTAGGCTTTCTTCCACACCAAGCTTCTTCTGGAACCATTCTTAACTTCTTTGTAGGGCATTTGTTAAGAATATAGGCAGCTGTAGTGACTGCTTCTCCCCAGAATTTGTGAGGAAGGGATTTCTGCTTGATCATACTCCTAGCCATGTTCAATAAGGTCCTGTTTCTTCTCTCAGCTAGACCATTATGTTGTGGAGTATAGGGTGGTGTAACTTCATGAGCTATGCCTTCATTTTTGCAGAAATCTTCAAAATCCTTTGAGGTATATTCTCCTCCACCATCAGTTCTTAAGATCTTAATTGATTTTTCACTCTCCTTCTCAATTAAGATTTTAAGACTTTTAAACACTGATAAAGCTTCACTCTTAAGCTTTATAGTGAATAACCAGATCATCCTAGTAAATTCATCAACAAAAGTGATGAAGTACTTGCTTCCACCAAGTGATGGTACCTCAAAGGGTCCACATACATCAGAATGTATCACCTCTAGAGCAGCACAAGCTCTTTTACTAGTCTCCTTCACAAATGGTAACCTACTCTGCTTGCCCTTCATACATATATCACACAATGCATGCTTGACTCTAATCTTAGGTATACCATATACTAGTTCCTTAGAATTCAAGTCACTTAAATTTCTAAAGTTCAAGTGACCATACCTTTTGTGCCATAGTGCTTCAACATCATCAGTTATTGTTGTAGACATGCACATCATATCCACACTAGAGATTTTGCACTTGTAAGTTCTGTTCTTTGACAAATTACACATCAACACCAAGTTCTTCATTTTGTCAAACAGCTTCAGTGCACTATCTTCCATGCTAACTGAGAAACCTTTCTCCACCAATTGACCTAAACTGAGTAGATTACAACTCATATCAGGCACATAAAAGACTTCAGAGATGATTACTTTACCTCCTTTCTTGCTCTTGATCACTATGTTACCAATACCTTCAGCAGCAAGTTTTCTGCCATCAGCTAGCTTGATGCTTGATTTTTGGCTTGCATCAAAACTAGTTAACCATTATCTATGTGATGTCATATGATTAGAACAACCTGAATCCAAATACCAATCTTCATTTTGAGCATTGTCATCACAGGTTGTGGCCATCATGAGCACAGCATTAGCATCATTGCTATCTTCTGTCAAATTTGCATCTTGTTGATCCTTAAGCCTGCATTCATTTGCAAAATGACCAAGCTTGCTACAGTTACAACACTTGATCTTGCTCTTATCAAACTTCTTCTTGCCTTGATTCTTGTCATAACCTCCTTTTGATGATTCAGTTTTGTCTTCAGTCTTGATCTTTGAATCTTTTGACCAATTTGATTTCCCTTTGCCCTTGTTCTTGTGGTTCTTGCTTTCTTTGCTGCCAGATTGAGCCTGCAATGCTTGTTGACTTGTTCTTTCAGAGCTTCTTTTGATCACCATCAACTCATGTGCTTCTAAAGAACTTTGTAATGCTTCAATCTTCATATCACTTATGTCATGTGATTCTTGAATAGCCACCACAATGAAATCAAATTTTGGATTCAAGGATCTCAGAACCTTCTCTACAACCATATTATATGTGATGTTTTCTCCACAAGTTTGCATTTGATGAACAACTGCAAGTAGTTTAGAGAAATAATCACCCACCTTTTGATCATCTTCCATCTGCATCATCTCATAACTTTTCCTGTAAGATTGCAGCTTCACTTGCTTAACTTTTTCACCACCATCATGATAAGCCTGCAGAATATCCCATGCTTCTTAGGATTTTGTAGCTTTTGCAATCTTCTCAAAGTGTTGAGAATCAACATTTTGTTGAATATAGAACAAGGCCTTATAATCTTTCTTCTTGGTTTCTTTGAAAACATTTCTCTGTGCATCAGTTGGATTCTCACCTAGTTCTTCATAGTCATTCATCACTACTTCATAGCAATCTTGAGCTCCAAACAATGACTTCATGACAGCACTCCATCTATCCCAGTTCTTTCCATCAAGAACCAAGATATTCGTACCAAAACCATTTGTATTCATCCTTGCTTGCAGAAAATCACTCACTTTCTTTGAAGAAATTCACACAATTTCTTAAAGAAATTCACACTCCTCACTCAAGTGTTTCCCAATGATGATTTTCCCCTCACACTCACTCGTGTTTCCCTAATTCCCTTAGGATAGGAACCGGTGCTCTAGATACCACTTGATAGATCACAAGCACAAGGAAGCTTTTCACACAAACAAGACTTAACTTGTAATGCAAGCAAGATGAAAATGATGAAATGAATAAGAGAAAACAAGCTAATTTTATTCATCCACCAAGGGGTAATGGAACTTTAAAAAAATTTACAATCACTAATACAAGTATTTATAATACTTGGAACCCTTAACAAACTAAAACAAACTACTAACTAACTAGTAACTTGTTACACAAGTTAACTAACCAACTAACTAAAATATTCTAACTAACTAATGGATATTTACAAAACTATGATTAACAAGCTTGAATTACATATTTCTAACAGAGTGAACTAGACCAAAACTCAAGGTGCGAAAACTTTCTGCATCATTATTAAAAGGGTTTTTCTAATATGTGTAAATTTGCACATGTTAAGATATTTAAAATAGTAAATTTTTAGCGGAATTTGTGTCTTTTATATTAAATTTATAACTTTTTAATAAAAATTTTAGTTTCTCAATAAAAAATTACTACTTTTGGTTTCTATGTTAGACAAACATTGGTGAAGGGTAAAGAGTATAGAGGTAAGACAATAATAATTCTAATATAAACAACCCAAGTTAACGGAATCTATACAAATGTAAGTTTTTGCCTATTATGATTAAAATCATTCTAAATAGAGGTAAACAAATTATTCCATTAAGTTCTTTCAAAAAAAAAAAAAAAAATATTCCATTAAGTGAAGCTAGTAGTAGAATAATGGTTTAATTAGTCTGTAAATCCTTTAAAGACTTTTTTTCTTTCACTTTGGTCCCTTAAAGAAAATAAGTTTCACTTTGGTCCTTATTGATATTTTCATCAGTCAATATGGTCTTTTCCGTCCATTTTTTTTCAAAAACTGTTAACTTCAGTACAGGTGCCACCTAACAACCTATTTTGCACATATACAGAAGTTAACAGTTTCTGAGAAAAAAATGGACGAAAAGGACCATATTGACTGCCGGAGATATCAATAAGGGACTAAAGTGGAACTTATTTTCTTTAAGGGACCAAAGTGAAACCAAAAAAGTTTTTAAGGGACCTGCAGACTAATTAAGCCTAGAATAATGTATGTATAAGAGAACTAAAAAATTATGTATAAACGTAAAAAAATATATATATGTATAAGAGAACTTTAGAATTGTCATTGTGAATAAGTATAACTGATAAAGATATTGCAATATATAAGGGTCGAAATTTAAACTCAAAATGCCCATATATTCATCATTTTAATAGATAAAATTTTGATTAATGAACTACTTAACATTAAGAAAAAGAGTGAAGCTTAATTTGAAACTAATAAATGGTCATGATTAAATAGTTGGAAAAACATAAATAATCTAGATTAGAGATTTTTATAATATTACGAAGCCTTTTTGAGTCTTGAATAAAAATAGAGATTGAATGTTTTCAGAAAAAAGAAAAGAAAAAGAGATTGAATGATATAATGGTTCAAGGAATAAGTTTTTTGTTCATCAAGGAATTTACTCAAAATGTTTGAGTGGCGTAGCACATGAGGAAACTTTCAAATTTTTGTTTAATACACTCTATTAAAAGGTATCATTCTTTGATAATGACTTCAAAATTATGCATTGCAAAAAAAAAAAAAATCTGAAACTCTTTTTATTTTATTTTTAAAAAAATTATCATTTGGTGACTTTAATAGTGAGATTTTATTTGAATAATTAAAATAAAATTATTAGAGATTTAAAAAATTGAACATTCTTTATTTTTTAGTTCTTTAAAGTTTAATGATATTTAATTATTTTACTAATGCATACAAAACTTATATAATAGTTATAAAAAAACTTATATAATAAAAAAATAAAATTAATAATAATAAAATCTTATTTTGTGACCGAGTCAAAGAAAATTTCTTATTTTCCGCTCTACTATATTTTTATTATTCTTATTTTTGAAAAGGTTATAATCTATTACAGTACATCACTAGATAGATTAAATAGTATTGTTTTGGTTTCTATTAAAAAATAATTTTGTAAAACTTTATGATCAACTTGATTTCTCTTCCCACCCCCCATCTCTCTTTTTCACCCCCAAAAAATTCAATTTTATCCCTAATTTAATCCACCAAAAGTTCGGTTTTCATTTACCGAACTTTTTTTAAGGGTATAAACATGTGTTTTCAGCTTTTTAAAAGTTCGGTTTGCATTTACCAAAATTTTTTTAAGAGTATAAACGGAAACTCAGCGGGTGAATAAGAAAAGCAGGAGGTGGGAGGAGAAATCTTATATCAAAAATATGCAAGATGATATCTTTTGTTTGAAAGGACTCTAGAGTGAGAATGGAAATCGCTCTTTAGACACCTTCATATGCTCTCAAACCCTCCCTCAAAATTACCCTTTATATTGAGGAGCCTGTAAGCATATAATAGGGTGTAAAGAGCAATTTACAAATAAAATTTCTAAATTTGATGTTATAAATCTACAACACATGTATATATATATATATATATATATATATATATATATATATATATATATATATATATATATATATATACACTTTAAAGAGGACACTTGTGTGGTGAATTAGTATAACTAGGTTGTTTTAGAGTATAATATATAATAGTATTATTGGTAATTATTCTTTTATTTTGTAGATGGAATTTCTTGCCATTTTCCATGACTTTGGAGTTTGATGCATTAGTAAATGTAATTTTCAACCAAAGTCTCTCTATTTTCAATTTTCAACACAAGGGGCATTCAACCACTCCAATTACCAACAACCTAAACACACTAAAGAAAACTTATCCTTATTATGTATATAAGAAAGACAAAATTATCATTTCATTAATTGTTTTTTAAAACTTAAGATAAACTGAAAGTGAAAATTAAAATATAAATTGAACCCAAATATTGTTAATAGTAAACAAGGTAGGAAAAAAGTATAACAATCATGTAAGCAGAAGATAGATCATAAGTCCTAGTTCAACTGACAACGGTGATATTGCTAGACTAGACAGACACCTTCACTAAGGTTCAAACCTGAGACCTAACGGTCGTATGAGTTTCAAAGATGTTTGTCACTTCCTCTACAAACTCCAAAAAAAAAAAAATAGATAGACTCGGCAAGAAATCTGTACAACACTATCTATCAGTCTATCACTAACCTGATCACTTTGAATGAAAAAAATTGATTCATTATCCAGTTTCTGATTTGATTCTCTTCTCAGATGCAGCAAAATTTTCTCAAGGATACATAAACTTAGGAGATATATGGTACATACAGGCTAAGTATGTAATTGTCAATCCTTTCCTTGAGTTGTTTCTGGCACATGCTCCGCCTTTTCAACATCACCTTGATCAGAAATTTCCTTCACCGTTTCAATTTCGAAGCTGGTAGTCATGCTCTTTCTATTCCTTCGATCCTGAAAAATGATCATACCAATCAGTTATCTTGCTTATGGTTTACTCCCTCGGTCATATTATGAGTGCCACATTTGTAAAACAAAATTGAGTCGGAGTCGTGTAAAGTAAACAAAACTTAAATGAAAAAACAAGTAACGAGGTATTGAAGCAAACCTCTCGAAATGGATATTCATCGGCTTCAAGCATCCTAACAACTTGACCCATTTTAGGCCTTTTGTCAGCATCAGGATCGATACACCTAAGTGCAACCAGAAGGGAACGTTTTAAAGCACGTCCAGATGGTTTAACTTCAATGCTTGAGTCCACAACTTCCTCGGCTCTCCTTGCTCCCACCATCATCTTGAGCCATTCAACAAGATTAACCTGCCATTATGATAAACAAAATCTCATCAGAGATTGTGAACGATAACAAAACTGACAGGGTTCTAAAGGATTACGCACCTCATTAGAAGGACGCGCATAGTCTACAGGGTCCCTGCCGGTAACCGCTTCCAGCAGGAGGACACCGAAGCTGTAAATGTCACTCTTCTCATTTAACAAACCGCTGTTGGCGTATTCGGGTGCTACGTAACTGAAATCCACAACAGAAGTAAGTTGCTGATTGTATGAATTCTAAATAAAATACAAGGGAAGAGATAATGAATTTTTTCTTTACCCAAAGGTTCCCATTACTCTAGTAGTTATGTAACTTTCTCCTGATTCCAAAAGTTTGGCCAAACCGAAATCAGAAACCTTTGCATTGAACTCATTATCGATCAATATGTTGCTAGACTTTATATCTCGGTGAATAACTTTTGGCTCAATCGCTTCATGTAAGTAAGCAAGCCTGGAACCAACCACAGTAAAATAGGTAATTTAATCAGTGGATTGAAATTTCCATAAAAACAAATTCGATAACGAGCTCACAAAGACTAGGGAGTTTAGTCGGTGGTTCTGTGAAAATATAAAGTAGGTAACATAATATTATTAAGTAACATAAATAAACTGAGAATAAAAATTGACATATATTTTGATATGCACAAAATACTAAAGTAATTACATCAATAAGCGAACGTGAAAAAGTTCTGCAATAATAAAGCTAGCGCTTACGCTTTGGCAGTGCCGAGTATAACTTTCATGCGGGCCTCCCAGGTAAGTGTCCCAAGTTGGTACTTGTCGCCATGTAACCATTGTTCTAAGTTACCATTGTTCACATATTCGTACACCAGCAGCCTGAATAATAATCGGAAAGTACATTCATTAATAATACATAGAGAAAAAGTTCAGTTTGAATTATGAAAAGTATAATTAATATGACTCTCAGAAACCCTAAAGCTTGAGCTGTTATTGAGAACGATTGGACTTGTAAGAGCACAACCGTAAAATAAAATGGCCAAATGAATACCTGTGAACTCCTTCTACGCAATATCCAAGCAGGCGCACAAGATGCTTATGTCTAACATGGCCTATAGCCTCCACTTCAACCCTGAATTCTCTCTCTGCTTGTCCCCTGCAAACTCAATGTGGAATACAATTATATAACACAAGATTCAAAAGAAATCATTGTTTATGAATAGTGTCTAACTATGCAGCACCGACACTTCCAATTGAATGTGTGTCTGGTGTTTGACACGACACCAAATTCAGTTATTCCATTTTCTTAAATCATTACCTCAGTGTCGTGTCTGTGTCAGAGCTTCATAGGTGTTAAAACATGACATGGGAAAACATTAAAAGGGAACTTGAATGATAATATTAAATATCCTTACAAGTTGTTAAGAAGTTTCTTCACTGCAACCTCGGTTCCGTTGATCAGTCTTCCCTTGTAAACAACTCCATATCCACCCTCACCGAGAACGTTCTCAGTCGAGAAACAATTGGTTGCTTGTTCAAGATCTCTAAGAGTAAACCAGTGGCCCCAACCAAGATGAGAAAATTCCGGCAAACCAATCAAAGGAGAGGGAGAAGCCATTGGCCCTCCTCCATATGACAGTGTAGACTGCTTCTTATAATTCCCAGAGCTGCCTTCTTCCCATGAAAGCGCACTCAATCCTCTCTCATGATGATAAACTGAACTGCAATGACTTGCACTATCAGGATCACTGTGTTTACTCGTCCTCATATGAATCGATATCTTGTCCGAATTATTATCATCAGGAGCAAACATATTTCCATGTTGAACATGAGAATTCGGCACACCAACCTTGTCAACATTGATATCTTTTGACACATTCGGTATTTGGGACTTGTCCAAAGATCTCCTACCCCTAGATTTCCTCCGAAACAGCACCCATATTGACAATATACAAAGAATCACCACTATAAATGCACCAAAACCTATCCCAATCAAAACCCATCTTTGCAAACCCAAAATGGACGTCTTTGACAATTCCACATCCAAAGAGTTCTTGGATGACATATTCGGCTTCTAGAAATCAATCAATTGCGCCTGCCAAAGTTCTTCAGGCGATAGAATCAAGGCATTCCTATCTGAGTACAAGAATCTAGTTAAGCACACCCCTTTTTCAAGGCTTTGAAACACACATGTTTAAACATTCTAATTTACATCCAACAATCGCATTAATATAAGCCAAAATCAGCACAAGAATGAATCATTAATTACAGCATTATCATAATTCAAGACAATTCAAGAATACAAAACTTTCTATAACCTAAATTTGAAGATTTAGATTTTCAAGCTTGAACTTTTTTCATTGGATAGACAATTGTTAGTGGTTACTAGTTAATTTGTTAGCGGGAGAGGAAAATGTTAGTAGCTGGGATCGAACCCTAGACCTCCTGCATAATACTCCTTCGTTGTCCCGACCCAAACCACTAGGCTAATCTTTTGAGGACAACTTTCAAGCTTCATTCACACAATAAAGAAATGCAATACTTGAAATAGTTAACAATAAAAATAAATAAAAAAAGACTTGGTCAAATCAAAAAAGGCACATAGGCATATATGGAATTCACAACTCATTGCAAAAGTAAAAGTAATTGTTGATCATGAAAACAATTTTCTGACCAAAAAGAAAAAGCATCACTTATAATCCAAGCAAAGAAAACATAAAAGTGAAACAATTAATATCAATATATATCCAAAATAACAAAGCATATACCTTTGTGTTGATTCAAGGTTGCTAACTTCCTTGATCTTCTACCTTGAACACACAAACAAGAAACAAGTTTCACACTTCTTTTTGAACTAACAAACTCAATGTGCATAGCAGAAACCTCAACACACAAACCCTATAACAAAATTCAGATTTAGTGCCACCCCACTAAACAAAAAATTAACCATTAAAATAAAAAATAAAAAACCCACAAGGTAAGTAAGATACTAAAAAAAATAAAATTGAAAGGGAATGCTAGATAAAAATGTGATTTTTTTTGTCCAAAAAAGATAAAAATCCTATTTTGAAAGGGAATGCCAGATAAAAATCTAATCTTTTTTGTCCATAAAAGATGAAAAATTTATGTTTTGGGAAAGAGAAAGGGACGAAATGGTAAAATGGTTGATGGGTATTGTAGTTGAGGAGGAACAAAACAGAAGCAGATTAAGGTGGACATGGAGAATGGTTTAGAGAGAGAGAGAGAGAGAGAGAGAGAGAGAGAGAGAGAGAGAGAATGCAACTATGAAATGGAGAATGAACAGTGATGAAGTTTATATGGCAAGGTTGAAAATTGGAAGAAAAAAAATGCAATGTAGTGAAAAAAGAACAAGAGTAAAGTGTGGAGAGAGAGAGAAAGGATGAACCTTAATCCAACAAGCAACAGGAAGAGAAGGTCTGTCTGTGTAAGCCCCAAATCTAGCTGCCGCTTATGTCATGTCTGCCTACCAAACTGTCCTATTTGTGAGAAAAGGAAAATTCACATGTAAATCTCAAAACTTTCCTTCATTCTTTGTCCCTATTTGTGTTCTCTTTTTCAACTTTTGGGCTTTTGTTTTTTTGGACATAACCCCGATATTTAAGGGCTACACGAAATTTTAGGAGATTACTATCCACACCACACTACACCCTACATTTAAACTAAAATAATTCTTTTTTTTTTTGTTCAAGTAGTCTAGTTGCTAGATTCATGCATTTTAAGTGCGAAGAAGTAATCTGAGTTTGAATTCCGACTTTTCTAATAGTGTCCCTGTAGCTATCAATTGAGTTATGAGTTACATTCACTAGACACAAGAACGTAAAAAAAAAACATTTTAGTTCCAAAATATGGGAGGTAGTCTTACTATCTTTGAAAGTGTCAAAATCATATCAGATCGAGTGTATCTTTTGTTACTAATTTAATGGATTGAATTTAGTAATTGATACTCTATTATTTAGGAAAACTTGTTTATCGCGAATAGTATTCTCATGATGACAGTATCTTTTGTTACTAATTTTATAAATTGAATTTAGTAATTGATGCTCTATTATTTAGGAAAGTTTGTTTATCGCGAATAGTATTCTCAGACTACAGACTAGCAAGTAATGAGAAATTGAATAGTATTTGACATCACGACTACAGACTTGTATCATAGTCAAAGTCTCTCATTTTTATCCACTCCACCATAATGACCGTGAATTTGTGAGAAATTTGGTTTGCGATAAATAGCAACTCTCTAATTGAAAAAAATTGTTTATTGGAAATAATATTCTCACGATGAATTATTATTATTATTATTATTATTATTATTATTATTATTATTATTATTATTATTATTATTATTATTATTATTATTATGTATTGGAAAACTGAAGCTCACGTTCCTTATAAATTGAGGGTTGATTTTTTTAGTGTGCAAACACATACTAAAAATGAGCTAAAAACCGACAAAACACACAAATAAATAAATAAATAAAACAAAAACTCAAACAATCATCATCCGTAAATAAATCAAGGGTTTTAATTACCACTGTTGTCAGAATCGTAAAATCCATGGATTTTGCGATTTTGCTCACCCTAAACGATCTAAATCCTAAATCAAAGCAAAATTCCAATAAAATCGCAAAATCTGCATTTTCTTGTGGATTCCACCAATTATGGATTATTTTTTGGGGTAATTTTTGAATGGGTAAAGATGACCCGATTTCAGGTTTTTGACCCGATTTAAACCCTTTTATTAAAAAAATGGCAAAACCCTAATTTTATTAATATTCATTTGACCTTTGCGCTTCATCATCAACGGTGTTTCTTTCTCCTTCAATTCTTCAATCTTGCTAGACTCTTGCGGTCTTCGACCTTATGGGGATGATCCAAGTAAATGGCACATTAGTGATGTGGAAAGAGAAATTATTACTAACAGCTATACATTAATAATTATTTTACAACTTGTTCAAAAAATAATAATAATTTTACAACTATTTCATGTGAGATTTGAACAATGTTTGCTAACTCATGCACATAAAGAAAGTATCATTTTACTAACCAACTCTGCAAAAGCTTATTACTATTAATTGACAAGCATTTACCTTTGATTAATTAAATGCATATATAATATTAATATATGTACAATGTAGTGTAGTAGCCATGAATAGCATCATAGAAGCTTTTACAAGCATTTACCAAGATATATATTAGCACAAATTGCAACTATATACATTATTTATATATACCAATGCATGTTGAATTAATTCTAAGGTAACCATGCATCTCCACTTGAATGACTATAGGAATCCAACTAAAAAACACTTCATCAAATGCCTTGTCACTTGTCAGAATTCACAATATTCATATGTACTCGGGACACGTCGTTAAGACTATTTGTGCATCGGCTGGAGCATAATAAGGAGCTCAGTCGGTCACAAAGTTCGCTCATATTGGACTTGCTCTTGAAATCTGCAATCAAAGAAAGGTCATGTGCTTATGTGATGATATCTTCAGCATGGTTGCATGTAATCTGCAAGATTTGCAATGTATTATCATGATTATGATAGGAAACTTATGATTATGTTGCAGAACTTCAAGACTTAGCACTTCCCTAGTCTAGAGATTCTTAAATCCAACCCTGTTTGGATAAACAACTTAATTAAAAAAGTCAAACTGTTTCCATATTAGATAGTTGTTTCCATAAGCTATCCTGGAGAGGTTGTGGAAATAAGCTAAAAACGTCTTATGAACATGTTGCAAGTTGTTTCCATAAGTTCTCTCGAACGGTCTCACAAGTGGTTATTCTATTTGATGAGTATGTTAAACAAAGCAATGTGAATAATAAATTGAACCTGATTGTTTGAACTTGTAGTGGTAGTCCATGACCAAGGATGATTTGAGCCAGATGTCTCGTCGGCGTGGCTTATGAAAGTATATGTTCCTCTCGGTTCTTCTTGTATACTATCTGTGATCGGAGGCGGCAATTCTCTAATTATCCATAACAAATAAGCTGATGGCAAAGAAGAACCTAACAATTCAAAAAAAAAAAAAGTCACTTTCTAACCTCCATAATCAGAAGCTCAAATGAACACATTTTGATAAAGGAACTTAGCAGAAAAACATTCAGAATGATTACCGATAACATAATAAAGAATCAAGTAAACAAAAGCTTTAACTCCATACATGAACTTTAAATGCCAATGATAGAAAAGCTGTCAAAAGGCACAAGATTAAAACAGCTTAAATACAGAAAAACTTACCATTAGTGAAACCAAGGAAAAAACACTTAAGGCAACTAAACTTACAGGTATATCTGTCTTGAGAGCTACTAATGCACTCGATGAAAAACATATTATAGAAATAATAGCTAAACTGATAACCTGCATACGCAGCAAATCCGTCATAATGTACATGTTCAAATATATGAAAAATATCTCTTAACATCGGTTTCTAACGCAACATATAGAGTAAGTGCAAAAATGAAGTTAACAATCAAGAGTTTTGCAAGAAACCTTCCACATTTCTGATGAAGCATTCTCCGATCGCACTTTCCGTAATTTGAAGAATAAAAGGAGACCTATATAAAGGGAAAAGATTGATGGAGAAGAAAATAACTGAGTCAATGGATTGCAAACTATGAGATAGTTATTCATAAGGGAGACTAAGAATACTTAGCTTACCATAGCAGCCTAATGCTCCGGCCAATATAAGTATCATTATTGAAAGAAATGTTTCATATACCTACACAATAGTTGCAACCACTATTTTAAGAATTCAAAACAACTAATGAATCGAATTTAGTGGAATTTGAACAAATCGCTATTGTTCCGCAATACGTTATTTAGTGCAAAGTATTGTCAAATAACGGCAATAGTAGCTCTATAGCATTTTTACACAACCTACAATTGATAACATAGATAGAAAGCTAGGTGATGCGTGGAGTAGTGTTTAATACCCGAGCAACAATTGATGGATCTATTGGATTTTTGTCATTTCCAACGCAGATCAGTATGGCAAACGCCATCATCACAACAAAGGTTAGAACCATAATCTGGAGGAAGAAAAGCATCAAATCTAATTGATATAGATAATTTAGTGATTAAACTTATTCTTAACAAGGAAAAAATTCGTTGATCCATTCCCTTTACCATTATGACATATTTTTGTCGGCTACCAATGTGAATGCCTTGGATTGAGCAGCATCTCCTGTGGCTTTTCGTGAGACCTGAACCATGCTGTTCCCTCATGATATCTTCCAACAAGGCCTGTTGTGTCCTATTCTCGACAGTATCCTCCTCATCGTCCAATTCTTCTTCATTTTCCTGATGGCAAAGGTCGACCCTTTGTCCATAAAACCATACATACACTTTATGAATAAACCATTTCACTATAGAAGGAGAGTCTTAAAGCATGAGAAATTTCCGAGTATCAAACAGATGATACTTTTTAACTCATCGATACTATGGCATACCAGAACGATAGAAGAAGTAGAAATGCTGCTAAGAACACAACTTTGGGAGAGGCTGCAGCAAAATTTCATTAGTAAGAATGACTAGTAAACAATCAAGTTTCAAACAAAGCGACATTGAAAACATGTATTTTGAATGCACATACATTCATGATTGAATAAACCATACCCATAAGAATAAAACCGCAAACACCGTACCAGCAATACCACCCATTACAAGTTGCAAAAACAGTACTTGTAAAATACATACAATACCCTGCGAATGAGTTGAATGAATAGAGTTTAACACATTGAATTACAACGCAAGCTAGCAACACACTTTATTGAAGGCCGGACTTACAAAACTAGTCTTACCCAAGTTGGAAGTGCCAACCATGATATGAAGAACCTGGAAAATAGTAGCTATTATATAGTCAAAAGAGCTTATTTTGTGCAAGGAACGTTATTGGAGAGATTAAAGAAATGTTATAGAATAAGACGATTAAGAAATTCTTAGGACCAAAGGCACAAACGATTAGAATGTACTTCAAAGTTCAAACACTAGCATCTATAAAGAAAATTTCAAAAATTAATGATCCGATGCTACTAACTTTTTGGCGTGTCCAACCAATTTGTTTACTTCGCATATGAATCCTGAGAACCTGCAATGTGATAGTGCAAAAAAATTTCACACAAAAACAAAAGAAACAAGAAATAATTTGGATTATTGTAACCAAGCTTGAATTTCTACAGTAAGCAGCAATTTAATTTTAAATAAGTAGAATTGTGAAAATATTTTACAGTATATTCATTTATACACATAAAACCAGTAAAACACAAAACTAATGCTTGAAATACTTCAACTAGTGATTCTGCATCTTAGCTGCTAAACCGCGACAAAACACCATTACGACCGCGACAAAATGCTAATAGACAGATAATTCTGTTTTTTTCAAATTGATATGGATAAAAACCACATTTTTAGTACAAATGCTAATATACATATACGATGGTACAAATCATTTTATAAGATTTGACCGATGTTGTGATTAATTCACACCACGGCGACCACAATCCGTAACACAACACCCATAACAGCAGAAATCGCGAAATCCTTAATGCGGCGACCATTATGCAAAAACCTTGCTTATGAAAACTTATACTGTTATTTGAGGTTTCTAATGTACTCTTTTAATAATTACTTTGTTATGTCCTTTAATTACTCTCTATTTGTTTTTGATGATTACTTATCCTCAAATTTTAAATATTCTTCTTCATCTATCCCCAAAGAAAGAAAAACTTTCCCTTTTGCCTTATTCCCAGTTCCAAGTCCAACATCTAAATGGTTCCTCTAAAGACTAACCAATGAAAAAAGTGATTTTGAAAAAGCTATTCCAGATTCCTCACCCTAGATACTACTTAAGTACAAAATCATACACAAATTACTGATCAAATTTTATTTTTTTTGTGTTAACCCTCTGGTTCTCAGGGGAAGAGCCCCCCGGTAATCCAGAGTTCAACCGCAAGAGGTATGTAAAGTCTGACAAAAAATTGTTCCCACCAGGAATCAAACTCAACTCGGTTCTCCCAAACAAATTACTGATCAAAATATTTGAATGCTGAAAATCAAAACACAGAAAAGAAGATTGAAGAAACCTGAGCAAATGCAATGAAGGCAAGAAATCCATCTATGCAAGCTAGAGCTACATTGAGGATGATCAAGTCCAAAGTGAAGCAATTCCAATCCTCAGTCATAGATTACAAAGACCCTTTTCACCTTGCCAAAAAAAGTAACAAGCTTTGGATGGAAAATCCCAGAAGAAAAACACAGTAACAAACAACAACAAAAAATGATTAAGCAGAGAAAAAAAAGACAGAGTGACAGATAGACAGGTTTGTTAGTTCGTATAAGACTATGTAGAAGTTGCTGTCTTTGTTCCTTGACTTTGTAATTTGTGTCTGTGACTCTTGAGAATGGATTCTCTAAAGTTGAAAAAAAAAATTGAGGAAATAATGTTGATTATAGACCATTGAATTATAGATATAAAATAATATTTAAATTTAAAAGAAATGGAGAAAAATTGATTGATAATTGAGATGTAAAAATTGAGAAAAATTGAAAAAAAATAAATTGAGAGGATCCATTTTTGTGACTCCTTGTTTCTGGCAACTGGCAACAATTTTGGGACCATTAACAGCAACGTTATTTAATTATTTATCATAGACTTTTCTCATTGACCCCATTTTTTACTGTATTTTTTATTTTTGTCCATAGAGGATACCACTAAAATTCAGAAAATGATTTAATTTTGTTGAAAACGATACAGTTTTAGATTCGGATCGTCTCATCTAAAATGTGTGGTTGAAATGGTTTGTAACAACTTTACAACTGAATTATTCTGAACCATTCGATCTCAAATGAACAACTCAGATTCATTACCACGTGAAACTACATTAATATTGTATAACAGGTAATCCTGGTCCTAAAATTCACATACACCGCAAAATTATGAGTTTGGGTCTGAGTTCGACTTAGCAATATAGGCATGGCCAGATGAACAAATTTATGGACTTTTCTTTAATCCATTGCAAGCAGTTAGTTATGAAATCGGATCATATCTGACCGTTCGATTAAGATTAGATAAATCAAATTTAAAACAAACTTTTCATTTTATTTAAATTACTTTAAATCAAATTGTTCGGTCTTTAATCGGACGGTCAAATTTTATTAGACTAACATATATTTATTTATTTATTTATTAAATTTGTATTATTTCTCAAATGAACGGACTCCATGAATTGAACTTAGATATTTTTTTAAAAGAAATAGTATGTTATCATTTTGGATTTTAGTTACTTATACAAAGTCATGAGATATTATTATAATTTATAACATGCTAGTAGTAGTATTATAGTGTAACATTATAGTATGGTAGTTTTGGCAAAATCCTAGTCCGACATATATATGTTTTTTTGTTTAAAAAAGAAGCTGTCTTTGTCTAACCTTTAATAATAGATGAGTTTCTGAATTGGTGAGAGAGAAAAATGAAGGACAGGTAATTAATATTCTATCTAAATTTGGTATTGAGAATTATTCTGTTGAGATCCTTATTTTCCTTTAGCTTTTGTCATCATTCATTTGGGTCTTGGGAGGTGAAAGTGAAATATTAAAACTAGGAATTCAAAATGTTATTCACTTGAAAATAAGTGGAAATTCTAACTTTTCCAGAAGTCTCATGTTTATTAGAGGAGATATTCTCATGTGCACTTTATCTCCTATAATTTTTATTGCAATTGCAATTTTATTTTGGACAGTGAAGATGTTTATTGGACCTTCTCGAGTGAAAAGTTCACGCGAGAGAATCCGATCTCTATGTTTACCAATAGGGAGAACAAATCAGGATGATAAATCATTCATAAATTTTAACTCAGTTGACAATGTCGATATTATTAAGTTAGATATTTTATTTGGATTTAAATTTAAAATCTCGTCACTTCCTCTATGACAAAAAAGAAAGAGTAACAATTTATTTTGTCCTCTAAAATTGTAATTGTAATGGTGATATTTACGGAAAATTATAGGTGTATTTCCCTCCTTAAAGGTAGAGAATCTCAACCTAACATAATAGGAAACCAACCTAATTAGGGTCTTTGGCGCTCCGGTGACTCCAAATAGTATTCCCACAATTTTCGGTTCGTAGAATCGATTATGTGACTAATATCTCCCATAAGCTGGCTTATCCAACTGAACCACATTATAAGTTTCTTCAACATCTTAACTGGATCAAATTTATGCATAATTGTAAGAGGTAATTACATTCAATTTCCATTCTATATACTTAGAAAGGTAAATGTATTACTTGTTTTCATTAGAGATATAAAATTACATCTATATACTTTAGCATATCAGTTTCCTCCAGATATTGAAAGTTGCTTCAAAGCATTGGCAATACTTTCCTCTGATGTTTCACTAATGTATGCAACAAGAGGACTCTCATTTGGGACAACATCATCTCTTTGATAACTTCCTGGACCTCTAAGCAATTCTTCTGAACCCTTAGACACCACTCCTTTCATTATTATAGTCTTGTGTGTCCCAGAAATCATTTCCTCATAATCAGTGTCTCCTGTTTCTCCAAGGATGACATACATGTTTGCGACATTTAATCTCCAACGCACGAAAAGATACCTAACACATTTAAATAATATACAGTCAAGTTCTTAATACTATGAAAATTTGATGCAGTTTTATATTTGATTGGATTAAACAAGATTTGAAAAAAGTGGAGTGAAAATACAAACAAGATAGCTTATTATAAAGTAGGCTAAATTGCATTTTTGGCCCTCTAAATTGCACATGTGGCAAGTGACTCTCATGCCATGTCAGCATATGAGCAAGTTGTGTTGGCGTGGCATGTGTGACATTGTCCACGTAGTGGGGTGGGGCCATCCTTTTCCAAACGGGGCTAACATCACAAGTTTGTGAAAGTTAGGGGGTCAAAAGTGCTATTATGAAAGTTAAGAGGCCAAAATTGCAGGTTTGTGAAAATTCGAGGGTAAAAAATGCAATTTAGCTTATAAAGTATTACCTGAGTGCCTGAGCTCTAGATGCAAGAAGGGGAATGACATGCATTCTAGTTGAGCCTCTGCAGTACATAGGATGACAACGTAGACCTCGCATTCTAAGCTTTTGCCTTAAGTCGTCAACTTTCCTTGCCTAAAATAGACAAGTAATAGAACAATCACAATCAATTTCTATGTGTCTTAGTGCATGTCGTGATTTACGCTGAGTTTTTCAGAATCATGTTGAGTCACTGCAATACCAAGCATGCACTTAAGTAGTGTTATTATGCAAATATATTAGTAAATTTCACTTACCTTTCTAAGATCCTTTATTTTGTATGAGATGCAATGTGCATTGCTTGATTTCAAATCTTCCTCAATAGGAATAGTTTTTTCATTGTTCGCGTCACCATCAGATGCATTCATAAGTTTACCAATTGTACTCTTTAGACCTTCGACACCCCAACGATAATCAATATGTACCGCATAATCTTGATCAGGCGAAAGCTTCCCATCTTCTGTATGAACACCAGGGTAATAAACTTCACTCCCACTACTACAAATTATAGCATCAAACTCATTTGCTTGAACATTCCCTGATGTTAGAAACTCCAATGTTTCTTGCATTGTCATAGCAGTTGACAAAGCAAATCCCGAAACTCGTGCAGTTTGAGGGTCTAACTGAACAGCTTTAACTATCCTTTGCACTACTTCAATCAACTTCTTATCAGGAAAACCATTACTGTCATAGGAATCGAGCGCTATAACAATCAACCTACGTCTTCGCCTTAATAGAGGATATTTGTTTGGTACATTATCAAGCAACATGTTGTCATTATTTCCTGAATCTTGCTTTCTTATCTTGCTCAAAAGGCGTTTCACTTGATCTTCGTTACTACCACCACTTGCAACAAATTCACCGTCAATTGAGAGCCTAAGGGACATGTCTTGAACATCCTTAAGTGAATCATTGAAAGACTCCTCAACATCTACATCGTCTTCCGGAGCATTATCTTGCCATTGTGGATGCCTCATTCGACATGCATTCACGCGTGTCAAATAAGTTCGGCAGTGTTCAGGCCATGAGAAAAGGTGTATGTTCTTCCAACCATTGTTCCTACACTCATGCCATAAGTTTTTCTCTGACAGCAATTTTAGTAATGCATCAGCAATTGCCTGATGATCATGAGGGTCCACAAGCAAACCATTGTTGAGAGCCTAACATTATAACAAAGAAATACAGTCATGTTGTAAACATTAGGAACTAAGTATGATACTAAATATGATATATATAAAGTTAATTCTTCAATTACCCGATTAATGTCCACCGGTCCGCCATTTTTAGTGGCCACCATTGGTAGTCCATGTGCAGCTGCCTGCATGAGTTAAACATATTTAATAACATTATAACATTAAAATGTGAATATATCACCAAAAGTGGCAAGTTAGTTAAAACTTACCTCAATTAAAGTAAGACCAAAAGGTTCCACTAAAGCAGGATTTACGAAAACTCCCTAAGAGAAAATAACAAACTAGTTAATTGCCTATATTATTAAGAGCATAAGAAGCTTGTTTATGAATATATCGACATACCTTTGTTTTAGCAGCAAATCGATATATCTCAGGTACATCAGATTGTCTGTGATGTTTAGGGTACGCGACATGGCCATATAGGTCATACTTGTCAATCAATTTCAACACAGTTGTGAGAACACTACCGCTCCCAGAAGACATCTCTTCTATGTCATCTCGGTTTCCCATTATAAGAGTCTGTTTCAGTTGTGAACATATTATATTAGTCATTTGATAAATGCTTAATCATAGTTATCATGAAGTGTGCAATTGAATTATTTTATGATAAGTTGTTACTTACAAGATTAGCTAGTTTTCTTAAGGAACGGCATTCTCCGAAAGCCTTTAATAGAGTTGTTATGTTCTTCTTTGGATCTGGCCTTGATAAAGCTAATATCATAGGCTTGTGAGGATTCGTGAAGAAACGCATCACCTGCATAATGTTATGTCAATATATAACAGTGCTAACTAAGATGTTGAGTCTAGTTATCGGCTACAACGTGCTAATAATCAGGATGCTTAAAAGACCTCAACACCACATCTTCACTAAAACCCTCAAACAATGAGTATATGGTCACCTCTCTTTATATATTTCATTTTTCTCATTCCTAGTCGATGTGAGAGGGACTAACGAACCACTCACAATTGAACTCCAATATACGGTATCAATTACTTACTTCTAACCAAATTGCCGGCAAAGCTTTTGGTGAAGATCCATCAGCACCACCGGTAAGCTGCGAGAGATCCCCGTCAATTTCAGGGCCATCATCTTGTGTCACAACATTGCTGAAGTCCATACCAGGAGGGATAACCTTCAGAAAATCCAATGAAGTTTAAAGAGAGCTAAAATATTATATGATATTCAACTTCAGCATGCTAAAATTGCATTCTTACCGCCATTCTTGGCATATATCGACCATGACAATTGACACCGCGCCTATCACGAGCCCGCAAAACTTTCTCAAGCTTAACATCAAAACCATCATAAAGTCCCCATTGTTCATCAACTTCTTGTCTAGTACTAGTAATGACAAGTTCTGCAGCATCCAAAGAAAGCTCTTCGGCTTCAATCCTCCTCATTATCTTATACGTCGAATTGATATCCTCCCACGATTGACGACCTTGCTTAAGAAGCTGTTCAAGCTTGTTTCTTCCAAGTGAATGACCAGTTAGCACCATAGGAACATTCAAAGCACCTGAAAGAAGAGCAGCACTGTCACCGGCATCAGCATAGTGTCCATGAATCACATAAGGCCACACAGGTTGTCCACCACCAACTTGTTCACCCAATACTTTCGACATGTTAAGAATGTGAGCTAAGGCTCCATCTACAAATTCTTGAATATGTGGCCAAAGAAGTTCTTTCTCAAGATATTTATCACGAGGACCGAAGGGTATTCTTATGATATATGCACCACTGCTCTCTCCAGTGTTCTCATCATCATCTTCATCTTGACTTGCAGATAGCATTTCTGTAGGTTCTCCATAGCTCCAATCAATGTCAGGAGATGATATTTGCCGTGTGAAGAGATCGACTCTATATACTCCTGGCATTTTCGCAAGTGCACGAGCAAGTTCTACCACATATTTAATCTGTAAGAATACAACTTTTGTCAATTTTCAAAATCAATTTTGATCACCAAAGAATCAATCACACAATTATTCATCTAAGAATAAAAAAAATACCTGTCCACCAGTATCAGAATCTCGACCAAGCTCCATGTTTTCTCCTCGAACCAATCCATGCAAACTGTAATAAACAGCTTATATCTTATATAAAAATAATTTGACTTTATTTTATATTTTGTCATAGAAATAGCTTATTCATAAGCACTTGTATAATAAGCAACTTGTATAATACTACACCTGGTTCTAAATATAAGAGAAAATTTGATCAACAGAATTTGAAATATCCGGTCTAAAATTTAAGATCAGAAACATCAGTTTTTTGTTAACCAATCTTTTTCTTATATTTAGGACCAAACTTTCACTTAAATTTAGAACCAGAGCAAGTAAGTCTTTACTAGTATAAGTGCTTAATTAAGTTATTTATTCAATCAGGCCTAAGAATAATATACCTTAAGAGGATAACATAAAGTTTCTTTTCCTTTTTATCATCAGACCATATTTCCAAGCTAGAAGCATGCCTCTGAATTTTTTTCTGCTGAGTCTCAATTTGTATTATCTCCCCAATGCCATCTCCCTTTTCTCCTTCTGATAACTCTTCTGACAAATCCTCTGTTGCATCCCTACGTCCTTGTTCTCTTTCCCATCTTCTATATGCTAATCTCTGCACTTCTTCCCCTTCCACCTACAAATTAAGTATGCCTCATCAGGGCCGGCCCAAGGGTAAGGCAATTCAAGCACGGATTTTAGTCCCCCGAAAAAGAAAAAAATTTACTATGACAAAAAGTCCCTTATAAGTCATAAGTTCATCAGCTTATGGTAGGAAAAGGCCTATGAGAAAAACATAAAGGCCTCTGAGAAAACATTATAAAAATGAGACAACAACTTTACAACTCTTCAAAAATTCAGCTTTAGGCCTCATAAGCAGTTTCCTCAAATTCATAGAATGAAGGCCAATCCAAATATAATTATGAAATGAAAATTTAAACTAAACAATGCACAGATACATATGATATGACTAACATATTCACTATTAGTTATATTTTTGTACTTATAAACTGAGGACCCTTCAAATTAGCCTAATAACAGAACAAAAACATTATTAATTTTGTCAAGACATAAATGATATGTCCCTAAGACATAGCTCAAGTGTTTAAACTGAAACACTCGAAAAAGTTTGAGAGGAAGGTTTGGGGTTCAATCCTTGGCTACTAACCGAACATACTAACAACTATCATTTGCCTATAAAAAAAGTCCGGACATAGATGTATACGATGAATTAACATGTTATATATGTTGATGAATGAAAATTGACATTTATAATATATGATTGAATGATAAAAACCTGTTTCTTCTTGCGAGCGAGATGCCAAATACGCCAACACATGTTCTCAAGTCTCGAGCTACGTTCTCTTGTATTACGAGTCGCAACAACTTTAAGCCAAGTACGATGAAGATCAGACTCATCAACAGCACTAACAACTTCTTCAACAAAATACTTTGTTGGATTGAAATGATCACCACTTTCTCTTGCAGCGGCCGCAACCCTTTGTTGCTCTTCAACGGTGGTTGAAGCACCACCGCCGGTTGATAGTATAGCCTCAAGATATCCATTAATCCACTCATTACCAGCCATTGATCACACAACCTTTGTATTAATATGTAACACTAATATATATGATTTTCTCAAACACAAGTACTCATTCTAGGTGTGTGTTTTTTGAATGTTACATGGGAATTATGATCAACATGGTTTATCTTATGTAATGAAGGGAAAAGAGTGTTTTTGTATGCAGAGGTAGAGAACCACATGCAATGAATGATGTATATTGCTCTTTTTTGGTTCAAATTTGTGTGTTGTGTGTTGTGTTGTCTTTTGTGTTATTTAGCACCGTATATTACTAATATTATTCCTTATGCTTTTTTATTATAAGCAAAAATATTTAACTTAATATTAATACTAACTAAACTTTATAGTTAATCACTCTACTCTTTAACTCTGCACCTCGGTCGATGCCTTCTGTTTCAAAACAAAAAAATTCACCTTAGTCATTGAATCATCTTATATATCATTTTGATGATTTCGGAAGTTAGAATTTTTTATGTTTGAAATTTTTGGCGTTATAACAGGACGCTGTAATAAATTTAGATCATTCTATTTCAAATCGGCAGTCTAAAATAATTTACGGCATGAAATTGAGTATAAAATTTGAATGTTTGATATCAAAATTAACTGTTTTGCAAACGTGAAACTATGTCAAATCTCTATAAGTTGGGTACCTTTAATGATATGTACTTTTCTATGTTTTCCGCTTACCAATGCGATCATGCAGCTTGTTTCCTTCCTCCTCTTTTTTTTTTTTTTTTTTTTTTTTGACAAAAAACTTGGTTCCTTCCTATTAAAGAGAATGATAATTCAATATATTATAACTATACTTGTTCAAAAAAAAAATATTATAACTATAGGAGGTGATCATGTACATAATAATAGGATGGTGGTTTGCACCTTCAAGGCATAAAATAGAATGAAATAAATTTCATCTCATACCACCACGTACCTTGAATTTTGTTCTTCTCTTTCTTAAAATATCCAAACATTGGAGTATTTATTCCATTTCACTTCATCTCATTTCACCTCACTTTATTCCGCTCCGCTCTATTCCATTATATTCAATCAATCCAAAGCTTTAGGTTCTCATGTGTTTAATGAAATTGTTATGTATTTTTGAGCCAATGTACGGTATCTTGAGTTGTTATCTCACTTTCAAAAGTTAACTCATAAGATATGAGAGTGTTCAAGGAATTTTAACAATGCAAAACTTCAATATAATTTCAATATCACATCACGCTTTGGGTGAATCTTCGATTCAATTCTCATATTATCATCCTTAACCTAGCTTGAATATCATATTTCACCGTGATCTCACTTTCCAAAGTTAGTACATAAGACGATGGTGTCCAAACCATATACATATATTAAAGAGTCTAAGAATCTTGTCAATGTAATACTTCAATACAATACTTCAAAATTTCATCGCGTATTGTTCTATATACACCAATCATGAACGTTCACTTGTTTAAGAAATCCAAATATCTATCAACTATATTGCTAAAAATTATGTATTCATTCAATGATATAATATAAACTACATATTATCATAAATTATTTAATTTTGCTTCAAAATTAAAGTCATAATTTATAAATAATTTTATTTTAAAATATATATATATATATATATATATATATATGTATATGTATACCCCTTCCGTTCCAAAATATAAGCAAAAATTAGTTAAAAAATTTGATGTATTTGATTCAAAATTTAGACTAAATTAATTCACTTTTGTTAATATTTTTTACTTATATTTTAGGACGGAAGGAGGAAATTGTAATTTGCAACTATGTTTTTAATGAGCACTCACATCCAAGCCTATATATGATGTTGAACAAAATGAGCTATATATATAAATAATAAAGGCACCCTTCCCACCCTTGATAGCCCGTGTTTGATGCAAAAGTTTGTGGCAAATGAGCCATCATCCCTCCAAGTGGTAACCAACCATATTCAACCAAACTTTATCTCTTTGCCTTCATTGTTTTGAAGCCTTTTACACCAATATTCCTTTTAGATATACAAAATAGTAATTGCATTATACCAATTTTATTTAATCCCACACATGCTTTGCTCAGCAATCAGACAAAGTACGTTGCTATTTGAGGGAGAGTTGTCATTTTGTCACACTTGTTGGTTTGTTTGTTACGTATACAATAACTCATTGAATTTATCCTATTCCAATTTAATAATAGATAATAATAATTCAAAAAAATATTTAGACAAAAAATAATAATAATTCAAAAAGATGAAATGTTAGTTTCGAATAATCTTGTTATCTCACTAATAAAATTTAATATGGGATATCAAATATTAACATAAACTGATTCAAGTGGTAAGAGACTTGAACTCTTTAAAGTTTTTAATTATTTGGTCATGATAACCAAAAAAGAAAAGAAAAACTTTATATTATAGGTCATTTACAACTCATATAATAATAACGTAACAATCGATGTGTTGATGCAAAGTTTGGATATTCAGTGTTCATCTTCTTCGTATTTAAATAGGATCGGCTCAAACATAAAACGGACAAAACCCTTTCTTTAGGCCCTAAAAACATTTTTTTTTCAATGGGCTTTTTCAATGGCCCTAAAAACAGTATGTGTAAGAGCATCCACAATGAAAATTTCTCTTCCGACCCCCCGTGTTTCTTTTATACCCCCCTAAAATCCAATTTTGACCCTCAAAACGGTATACTTTTGGCAACAATTGTCATGGTTTCTGCGAACCATGGCGCAGGTATAGAAACAATTGTCGCGGTTTCTATAAACCATGGCGCACTTATATGTAATATTTGCATATCAGTCTGTCGCGGTTTCTATAAACCACGACATTTTAATATTAGACTGTCGCGGTTTATATGAACCGCGATTACTTAAAATGTTGGTATGTCATGGTTTCTGCGAACCATGACGGGAGTTTGCTGAAAATTTAATATGGGGGTATAAAAAGAGACCTGAGGGGGAAAAAAAGAAGGGTAGTTATTCAATGCATATTTTTAATATATCGGCAATACATCGACACTTTTTTTTTTTCCGAGGTTGCACCGGCAGTTTTTTGTGGACGAGATTGCATCGAAATTCACATGTGGTTAAAATTGCACCTCTAACTTTTTTTCTGTGGTTGAGATAACATCAGAAAATTTATGTGGCTATAATTAATCGTATTCGTGTATAAATACATAACCCTAACCCATATTCTCATACATCCAAAAACATTATTTACAATTTTAGAAAATGAATTCTTCCAATCGTAATTGTTCAGTGACATCTCATGCATTTACTATCAGGTTTCGCGGTATCGATTAATTGTTCTGCGTTGAATTGAAGGACAATTTAAGGAGTCTTTTTACTCTCAAAGACAAGATTCAAGTTATGTATCATTTCAAATATGCCAGACATATCCAGATTGACAAACTTGGTTATTACGAACCATTCATCGATCTAGCCTGTGATCGTGTGGGTGATTTCGACGAGGCAACACGTAAGTACGAGTGGAAAGAGTTGAAAACCGATGAAGATGTGGAATCTATGTTCAACTCCGTTTTAATTGATCCCAAATATCCATGTTTGTACGCTACTTTGATTGTTGCAAAATGATGAACAACTTGTATGTTCAAGCTAGTATTTAACGTTTGTATTAAGATTTTATGCAATTGTTGTATTTTCGATTACGTTATTGTGATTTCCAGTTAGTGTACGCGTTTAAAATCTCTGGAATTTAATAAAGGTTGTTCTTTATTTATGTGAGTGATTTTTTTTTTAATACGTTTTTAATAAGTTTAATTTATCATGTTTCTATTTTGTCAAAAAAAAAAAAAAATTATGATCTTCCAGCGTCATGGTTTCTGCGAACCATGGCACATAAAGGACTACCATGGTTTATACAAACCGCAACACATAAAAGGACTGTCGTGGTTTCTGCGAACCGCGGAAAACTAAAATCGTGGTTTTTAAAAACCACGATACCGTGCAAGGGCAAAAGCGTACCTTAGGGGGGTATAAAAGAACCATGGAGGGTCGGAAGAGAAATTTTCATCCACAGTAGAGATCTCCATTTTTTGGTACTTAACTGGGCCCCACGTGTACACATCATCTATTCATAATTTTTTAATAATAGTACGAAATAGGTACTCAATCTCTCCAACCCAACACCTCTTAAAAAAATTTAAACGGGTCCCACCAATAACAAATTTCACCAATAAATATACATCATTATAAATGAGACCCACAAAAATAAAATAGGTAACAATGCTTATTGTAGAACCAGTACCTATTAGGTACTCATTCATGTTTTGCTCCAATAGGAGTACCTATTAGGTACCGATTCTTAAGAAATAGGTACTCACCATTGGAGATGGTCTAAGGGAACAATGATGTCCATGTGTCAAATATTACATTATCTGTAGATCAATATCTACTATTGAAATAAAGTACATGATTAATACAAAAACAAACAAATACTGCCTTTCTTTCTTTCTTTCTTTTTTTTTATAATAAAAACTGACTATTGTATTATAATAAATCCATAAGGACAATAGGTACAATAAGGGGGTATGTTTCCTCAACCCAAACACAGTTAGGACTAGAGTGGGCTAACCCAGCTAAATTATGGGTCGCCCGGTTGGCTTTCCTATCAATGAATTTGAAGGAGCATTGTCTAAATCTGGCTAAGTTGTATTGTATGCCTCGTATCAAATTCCCAAATAATTCCTAGGGCTAGAAGTTGACGAGTTAACATTTTTCACGACATTCAAGCAATCACTTTCGAAATCGACGTTGGTGAAGCAACACTCAGCAGCTAGACGCATGGTGAGGTACAGCGCACATGCTTCAGCAGTAGCCGGATCGTTGAAGCCAGACCTTACCCATGTAGCAGAGGCCACGACCTGACCCTCTTCGTCGCGGTAGATTGCGCCTAACCCCCAGCTGCCATCGAACGACAGGTTAGCATCGCAATTTGCCTTTATAATTCCCGTTCTAGGTTTTTTCCATTTTTGATGGAGATGATTATTGCTGCGATTGGTAGGTCTTCTAGTATTGTCGTGGTTGTTGTTGTTTCTGAGATCACCGTTATCGTAGTCCTTGTTCTGCATATTAGCTTTTTGATAGTCTTGTATAGTAGTCGTGGCCATATCAATAACGAGTCTGTCCTCTAGCTCAAGGTTTTCAAAGACCATCTTGTTGCGAGCAAGCCAGATACCGTAGGTAATGCCAATGGCGGCAATGTAACATAGTTCGTCCTCTTTAAGGGTTTCAAGACAGTAAAATAGCCACTCTATGAAACTTCTGTGATTAGTGTCAAAACAAATCCTCCTTTTAGTTCTTATTATAAGAAAAAATTACTTTTTAAGTTCATTTAATGAATCTAACAAGATAAATGTTTTATAATAAAGACTGATCTTATAAGTATATTTAAGCACAAGACTTGCTCCTAATTTAAGAAAATTAGGAAAATTGAAGGACAGAATAGCTATCTCAAAAAGTTTGATGATTAAATTGATTGGTACGATCTGTCAAAAAAAAAAAGTTGATTGGTACAAATTTGAGGACCAACAACAATTAACAAGTCTATTCACTAAATAATAATTTTTTTTTTTTACTAAGTTCACTCAATAAATAATTGTAGTAGTTATAATTATTTGATTCAATCAAATTAGTTTTTGTTAAGTAATCAAATATATTTCAAATTGCTCCAAGCTAGAAAAAACACTTTTATTTATAAGATTTTTAAAAATTAAAAATATTAGTATTTTATTTATATTATTTTAATAAATAAAATATTCAAAGATATTTTACGCATTTTTTTAAAGACAGAAACATACTTTTCAATCTGGAAATAAGATTCGTTTAAGTTTTGTATGATTGGGTTGGGGACCAAAGTGTAGGAAGGAGAAGGAGCGGAAGCTAAGGGGTAAAATATCGTTTTGATCCATGTCTGTGACTGTGACACTATCATTTTGATTTCTTAATCAATCAAAATGGTAAATATTGGGGTCTTTTTGTTTATAAATTTATAAAATAAATTGATTAACAAAAAAAAATTAAGATTAAATTTAAAATGACTAACAAAAAAATATAGTAGTAGTTGGTAGTGCTGTAACTAAATTTAGGATTGTTTTAAATATTTTTAAGGGTATATGTTAATGATTAAAAAAAGAAATATTTTATCATAATTCATGTATCTAATTCACTTTTCAAAACTTTTTACAAATTAATCGCACAAAATTTAAGAGAACATTTCTACTTTTGAATTCTTAATATGTGTCATTGTCCTAAGGGCACGTGTTAGCAAGACCTTTTTTTTTGTCAAATAGCGTAGTGGCTAGAAATTTCACTATTATGTATAAATGTTTGTTAACTACAAGATCTTGGTCTTGTGAAGAAAAAAAAAGTAATATTGAATTTGAGAGGTCTTGGATTCGAACTCCACTAGTATCATTGAAAGAGATATGTAAATACTATGATAAAAAAAATTTCTAATGTCTTCCTTGCCTTGAATTGAGACTTAGGGTCTGTTTGGATTATATGCTTGTTAAAATAATTTAAAAAGTAACACAAAAAATGGCACAATAAAAAGGTCTAAAGTCTTCCGGTCTGGAGCACTAGGTTGAGGCATCATCTCTTCATAATAAATATCTTTTATAAAATAAAATAGTGTGAATGTTTGTTGAGGTACTTTAAAAAGTAATGCAAAAATTGGCACAATAAAGAAATATATTTTAGATAATAATTTACTCATTTATCTATTTTTCATGATATTTTTGTTTCTTTTTCATGTTTCGATATGAATTTTAAGTTTTAAATTTATAGTTTTCTTTCTCTATGTGTTATCAATCATAAATATATGTTATGCACGAAAAAAAAACCGTAGATTTGAAACATGAAAAATCATATGCAAAGTTAAATAAATAAAAACTAAAAATGACGTGAAAAATAGATAAACCAAATTGTGACTTAAAATTAAGTTAAGTGACAATAGAAGTAATTTTTCATTTTTTTATAAGCTAAAACTTTATATAAGAAAATGAAGAAAAAAAATTGGATGACATAAACTTAACTTAGAAATAAAATATAAAGAGAAAAAATTTAATCTTTCATCTCACCTTATAGTTTTGTCTATAAAGAAACTGAAGAAAATTTGAGTATTATTCATTCATTCATAATAATAAAATCAAATTTATTTTAGTTGCTATACATAAGTTGGGACTATCCAAAAAAGTTCATAAAAAAATAAGGTAACATGCAATTAAGAGTTATTAATTAGAATATGAATTAAATTCAATTAGATGAATTACTTTAAGGAATGTTCTTAATGATCTAATTGAAAATAGAAAACATCTAAGTTACAGATTATTGTTGTTAACAACTCATCGTTCTTATCATCATATTCCATATTGTCTCTTAGTTCCTTTATAAATATAAGTGAAAATGATCACTCAAAATATATTAAAAATTGACAATGCCTTTCTCACGATCCTTTAGTGCTTTTCTTTTCTCTTTGATTGTTTGTTTGGTCATTTCTAAATGCCAAGCTAATGCTAATGCTAATGTTAGTCATATCATATCATCAAAACTAGTGATTGATGCTAGTTCTAGAAGGCCTATTCCGGACACATTTTTTGGAGCATTTTTTGAGGTAAATTACATCTTTATAATATACTAATTTCATGACTAAGATTATTACTAATTAGTGAAATGACAACTTATTATATATTGGTTCAATATATAAATTTTAGGAGATTAATCATGCTGGAGCTGGAGGATTATGGGCAGAACTTGTGAATAATAGAGGTATATATGATCACAATTCAAAAAATTCATCATAGAATTTAGTGACCAAATTATTATAGATAGATTTCATATATTACTTTATAAATTTACATTACTAGTAGTAATTTAACATTTGTTTTAGTAATTGTTCCGATCTTTGTCTTTGCCTCTTTGACACCAATTTTCATTTTTGATGCATTGTCATATTTTCCTCTTAGTTAAATAAAATGTGCCTCCGGTGAGATTGAGGTGTTTTTTTCCTTTCTTTTTAGTAAAGACAAATCCACAATGATTTAAATAAGATCACAAGAATTTTTATTTTTTTGAACAAGCCAAAGTAGAATATATATATATGAAAGAGTCACAGTAGTCCCTTTAGCATAAGGTGTGCCAAGAAGAATTACAACAAAGTTACAAAAGTGATTTAATTACAAGAAAAATATATTATAAATTGTAACTTGTTTTATAAGGAGTGGTTTAATTACATTACTTATTATAAATTAACATTTCAGGATTTGAAGCAAGAGGTTCCAATGTTTCCTCAAATATTTATCCATGGACGGTTATCGGAAAAGATAAATCATCCATTATCGTATCAACTGACCGTTCCTCTTGTTTTGAGCGTAATAAGGTTGCTTTACGTATGGACATTCTTTGTCAAGGACAATCTTGTCCACCCGATGGTGTCGGTATCTCCAATCCTGGTTTTTGGGGAATGGTGAGTATCAATATTATAACATTTTGTTTAGTGTATATATATGATCAAAGTTGAATTTAATCTATAGTTAATAATTTTTTTTAATGTTTTATAATGATCAGAACATTGAACAAGGGAAGAAGTACAAAGTAGTGTTCTATGTTAGATCACTTGGCTCGATTGATCTACAAGTTTCACTTGTCGGATCTGATAATGGTGTAAAATTGGCTGCTACAAATATAAGGTAATAATTTAATTTTTAATTCAATTTTGGAAGCACATTGTGTGTGTGAAAATTGATCAAGTACATTGTATATATTTTATTGTGAAGCCAAATGATTTAATGCAATTTAACCAAAATAAACTAATTGAGTTATTAATTAATCAATTTAAGGGCTTTTGGATATGCAAAGTGGAGTAAGATAGAGACAACTCTTGAAGCAAATGCTACAAATTATAATTCGAGTTTACAAATAACAACAAGAAATAGAGGGATACTTTGGTTAGATCAAGTGTCAGCTATGTATTTGGATACATATAAAGTATATTTAACATTTTCATCGTTATTGTCAATTCAATTATTTTATTTTAAATTTAAAAAATATAAATTCTTCTAAATATACTAACTTTAATATTTATCATGTTTTGACACAGGGTCATGGTTTTCGAAGTGACCTTTTTCAAATGGTTGCAAATCTAAAACCAAAAGTTTTTAGGTTTCCAGGTACAAAGCTTCTATGGTACATTAGACTAATTCTAATGTACCAGTACATTATGTCATAAATTAATAAATTAACGATTATTTTTATGAATTAAATAATTATTGGTACATTATTGTCTTTTATAGATAATAATATCACAAGAAAAAATATAATTACATTGTTTATTATATAATAAGAAAACACATAATTACATTGTTTATAAGCATCACACTAATTTTGTAATATTTTTTCAAAAAAAAAAATTTAATATTGACTATTATGGAAAATAAAAATTCAAAAAATATCAAATTTTATATTTTTGACAGTATTAATAAATAATATTTGGTTATTATAATATTTTTAATGATAGAAAAAATTATTTATTTAAAAAAACATTTATTTAACCATTAATTTAATGTTCTAATGTACCGGTACCGGTACATTAGAAATTATCAAATGTATTATGGAATTTTCCAAGTTTGAAACACTCATTCAAAGTTCAAACACTTTTTTTTTTGAGATAATATCAAACACACTTTTTTTAACACTCATTTTTTTTTATTGAATTGAATAAAATGATGTGAATCCTACTATTTTATGTTAGATTCATTTTCATAATACTAAAATCCATATCAATTTCAACCAATATGATATATATATATCATTTCTATTGCAAAAAATAAACTATAAATTTTGTTTCTTAGGCAATATTTTTTCCGTTGCATCAATTTTCACATTTCAAAGTGGATTAATATTTTTAATTAAATAATTATATTTATACTATTCAAGACAGTACTCATATTTTTCAAATGGTTGTTTTACATATCGACTATTTTGGTAATTATGTTTTTTTTACGGTTGGTAATATTTTATGTTGTTGTTTTTTCAATCTTAAACTATATTTTTAATAAGTTTTATTAAGTGGCCTAACACTATATTTTTTTGTGTGGTTATAGGTGGTTGTTATGTTGAGGGAAATTATTTGAAAAATGCTTTTAGGTGGAAAGATACAGTTGGACCATGGGAAGAAAGACCTGGCCACTTTAATGACGTGTGGGGATATTGGACCGATGATGGATTTGGTTTTTTTGAGGGGCTTCAAGTAATATTTTTTTTTCTTTTATAGAATATAAAATATTTTCTTTATGAAAATTAAAAAATCTTAATCTTTTTGTTAATTAACCAGCTATCAGAGGATCTTGGTGCATTTCCAATATGGGTGTTTAACAATGGTATATTTTGTTCTCCTAAAAAATCCATTCTAAAATTTAGTTATCTTTGAATTTTTTACCTTTCTAATTAATCAAATGTTTTTTTATAGGTATTAGCCATAATGATGAAGTTAACACGTCTGCAATTTCACCATTTGTGCAAGTATAATATTCTTCACAATGCTTAAATTTTTATATTTTTTAACTGTATTTGTAATTTCTTTATATTTATTGTTATTTGCTCTTTTTTTTTTAACATGTTATTTACACTTTTTGATCATAGGAAGCTTTAGATGGTATTGAGTTTGCTAGAGGTTCACCCACATCACAATGGGGTTCTCTAAGAGCTTCTATGGGACATCCCGAGCCATTTGATTTGAGATTTGTTGGTGTTGGAAATGAAGATTGCGGTAAATATAATTATCTAGGTATACCTTTTTTGTAATTAATTATCTATGTCTACACAATTCAAAAAAAAAATTATAAGTAAATTGATTGCAGAATCAAATTTTATGTTTTATAATTTGTGTTTTTTGATTGACTAGGAAATTATTTGAAATTCTATGAAGCTATAAAGCGTACTTATCCTGATATTCAAATTATCTCAAATTGTGACGGTTCTGAAAAACCATTAAATCATCCAGCAGATCTCTATGATTATCATGTAATAGTATTGTTTATTTATTTAGTTTTCCTTTTTTTTTGACAAAATTTAGTTTTCCTATTTTAAAACTTGATTATTTTGTATTTTGGTTCAAGCCACTTACTTGTTAATACTTTTTATTTATTAATATTATTAGATTTATACAAATTCTAAGGACATGTTTTCCAAGTATACCAAGTTCGATAACGCACCACGATCCGGCCCAAAGGTTAGATTATATATTTATTTATAGAACTAATGATTTATTATTCATAATAATGTTTTATATTTTAATAAATTAATTTTCTCAATAGTCGAGGGTTCGATCTTCGCCTTGGGTATGAAGCAACTTTAAATTTTTGGGCCAGTTATCTCATCCTTTGAGGTGGCTCTAATCTAGTGAGAGAAATAGTCACTGTATTCGGCGGTGAATATTTTGATCTCGACAAAAAAAATATTTTTCTCAAGTTTTATTAATTGGTACTATATATATATATATATAGGCATTTGTTAGTGAGTATGCTGTTTGGAAGGAAGATGCTGGTGGTGGAAGCCTTTTGGCTGCATTGGCCGAAGCTGCATTCCTTATTGGGCTCGAAAAAAACAGGTTTGGTTCTAAGATATAATTATAGGTTTAAATATCATTTTCGTTTCTGTAAGTTTGCGTTTTTTATTTTAGTCCTTTTATTTTTTTTGTTGCAAATTAGTCTCTGTATATTCAAATCTTTTAGTTTTAGTCCTTTAAAATAAAAATCCACAAGAAACCAAAAAAATTTCCTACATATTTTTCGGCAGATTTTAGCTTTATGGACTAAAATCAAAATGATTTGCACATGTAAGGATTAATTTGCAACAAAAAAAGATATATGGACTAAAACAAAAAAATAATAAATTTACATGAACGAAAATGATGTTTATGAACTAGTTTATGTTATATAGAACAAGTTTTAACCATCTTTCTATTCCTTTTCTACAGCGATATTGTCAGCATGGTCGCCTATGCACCCCTGTTTTTAAACACAAACACAAATTATAGGAAGTATATTTCTTATGCTTTACCACAAAATTAATTTATATTTATATTTATAATTTTTTATTTTTAAAATAGAGATTATTTATTTAATTGATTTTCTATCAAAATAGGTGGATACCAGATGCAATTGTTTTTAACTCTTATCAGAATTATGGAACTCCAAGTTACTGGCTCCAACAACTCTTTACTGACTCTAGTGGAGCAACCTTGCTTAATTCAACTCTCCTATATTCTTCTAGCTCAATTGTTGCATCCGCAATTGAGTATAAAAATTCTCAAGATAAGAAGAATTATCTAAAAGTAAAGGTAATAACACAATTGTTTGTGAATAATGAATATTATTGACTTAAATTTAGACAAATGTTATTATGTGTCTTTAGGGTAGTTAATTAATTAATTTTCTTTGAAATTATTTACTTTTGCAGATAGTAAACTTTGGAAATGTCACTGAGAACTTTGAAATATCAATAAACGGCTTAAATTCAAGTGTTCAACCATTCGGTTCATCAATGGTGGTGCTTACATCTGCAAATATAATGGATGAGAATTCCTTCTCTGAACCAAATAAGGTACAATTTGTTTTCGAATGCAAAATATTTTTAAAGTTCACTTTTAAATTTAAATCACCTTTCGAAAAATGGCAATTTCCAAAATTGAATTAAAAAAAATTTAAAATTTCATTTTGTATATGTACAGATTGTACCCCAACGAACTTCACTTGAAAATGCAAGCAAGGACATGAATGTTGGACTCCTTCCTTTTTCAGTTACATCATTTGATCTATTGATTTAAAATACTATGGTAGAATGTTTCTTGAATGAATGATGGAATTTTATTTTTTTGCTATGTAATGGTTGAACGTTTCTTAGAATGAATTAGGGGAGAAATGTATATATTTCTATTACATAAATACTATTATTTCTCCTTTATCTTGATGTTGATATTCACTACTTACCGAAGCACCTTTTTATTACCATTTTTAAGAGCAAAAAGAGATAATATAAAAAAAAAATGCTTAAATGGAGTATATTGGTTTTTTATTTTTAACTCGCAATATATTGGATGGATCAATGTTATATGTGGTCTACCATATACCGTATTAGATTTTTTAATCTTAACCATCCTTTTTTTAGAAAAAAAATCATTAAATTTTGTATGTCCACACTACAAAGTTAAGTGAATCTAAAATATAGAAGATAATAACATCGATGACCTCATTCCACTAGGGATGGCAATGAGTACGTATGATCAGGGTACTATAGTCATCATCCTCATATCTGCAGTTTGAAAAAATATTTGTACTCATCTTTATATCCGCGTAGGTTATAATATTTGTCCATGTGCCCATACCCTATGGGTACCTAAGTACTCATACCTGTTACCCGCATTTTTGCTAAAAATAAATTGATCAATTATAAAATATTATATCATTTTAATATAATTAAAAAAAATTTAAAATTTTTAATGTTGACTCATGAAAATAATAAATAAAATTATTAGTAATATCATGTTAAAGTTCATTTCTCCGTTGAGATATTTGCATTATGTTATAAATAAATATTTTTATTAAAAATGTGTAATAATATAATTATGTTGTATTTTTAAAATTGATTTACACATTATTATATAATAATATATTTAAACTAAATAAATATATACTAGGCGGATATGGTGGGGTAAGTGGTGTTGGCAGATGTTGGTGGAGCGAGAGGGCATGTAGTTTAGAGTGTTGGAAGCTCGTTATGGGGTGGAGCGGGACAGACTGAGAGATGGAGGGAGGAGAAGGTCCTTGTGGTGGAGGGAGATCGTGAGAATCCAGGACGGAGTAGGTGGGATTGGGGGAGGGTGGTTCGGGGAGGGCGTTACGAAAAAGGTGGGGGATGGGTCAGGTACTTTGTTCTGGTCTGATCCCTGGTTGGGAGGGGTTCCGTTGTGTGAGAGGTTTGGGCATTTGTTCGACTTGGCAGAGTATAAGCTGAGATGTTCTCTTTTGTGTGGGAGGCGTAGGTGTGGATGAGACAATTGTCGGTATGGGAGAAGGAGATGTTGGGGAAATATCAGACTTTACTTCTTCCTTTTATTGTGCATGTGCAGTCCCCAAATGTGTGGCAATGGTCGAATTCATTGCTTTGTTTAGACATCGACTAATGGATGTATTTTGATGTTTCTTTTGTTTTGATACCATTATAACACTATTGTAGTTCTTCTTAGCACACCTTATACTGAGGCGACTACATGTTTCATATATATATATATATATATATATAAACATTTTTCAACCATACTTTATTATCTCATCGTCAAACTTCGATTCATCGTGAGCGTTTTTCTAGAGGTTAACACTAAAGAAAGAAGTTGTGTAAAAAAAAACACTAAAAAAAAGAATTAAAGGGCTCTTGTCAGAAAGATGTAAAAGGTTATTTGGTAGTAGTATTTTATTGTATGTTTTTGGCGGTTGATCAACGGAACATATTGGTAGGACCAGAAAGTGGTAGACAGCAATAACATCCTTGTCTATAAAGCATCCAAAGCCACCTCATTATTATTCTTAATCTAATCTAAATATCTAATAATAATCCTATAAAAAGTACCTACCTCACATAACATTTTCATGTGTCTAAATATCATGGAAGACCAAACCAAACAACTTAGAAAGAATAGTTTGAGAAAGCTTTTAATGGGAAAGAAGAGTAGCATGTTATGGTTGAAGAAAGTGAAGAAAGAAATTTGGCCATGGAGTTTCTCTGCATTTAGGTGGAAAAGATTGGATCATCTTCAAACAACATTTGTGGATACTGTTGTTTTTAAGATACTTTCTGTTGCTGAGGTTGTTGTTCTTGTTTCAACTGTTTGCTTCTTCTATCTTTGTTGTGGCTGCCACTTTTGATTTCTAAGCAGAATGAGTAATCTTACATTTATTTTAATTTCATTTATTTATTCATTTTTCATAAGTTTAGTAACTTGTTTTTGTTTTTGTTTATTGGGGTAAATTGATTTTGTGTGTACATCAAACTTGTAAATTTTGTAATAATTATTTTCATTTATATATAGACTTCATATTTATCTTGTGAGTTTAGCTCAGTTGGTAGGATCTTACATTATATATGTAGGGGGCCGAACTCTGATAATTCCATTTATCCATTTTATGAGTGAAAATCGCATATTGTTGTGTGATCAAAAGAGTTTTAACATATTAATCGGACACATAAATAAAATATTATATAATTTAATGATTTTAAAAATATATACTCCCTCCGTCCCAATTTAATTGACACAGTTGACTGTTGTGTACTATTCACACATATTATTTTGACCTTATTTTTCTATTAATACACAAAAATAAATATTAGCATATAAGATGTTGTTTGATTCTTCTCGATGAGTAATTTCAAAATATCAAATTTTTATATTTTTTACTATTATGCAATTAAAAATATTACTCATCAAAGTTATGCATTGGCGTGCGTGAAATAATCAACTGTGTCAATTAAATTGGGACGGAGAGAGTAGTATTTACCCTTGCCCCACAAGTTGGGCACATTCTTGTTCCTTTTTGTTGCTTCCTCCTTTTCTGGGAATTTGTTCTTCTTTCAACCTTTCCGTAATGAATTAATATAAGTCCTAAAAAGTAAAAATAGAATAGGTTGGAGTTGCATTTAATATTTTTAGATGATTTAACATATTTTTAGTAGGATGAATTAGATAAGTCATTGGTTGGTTTGTTGAATTGACCGTTGCTATAAATAAAGAAATTGGTGAATGTAATCAAGGAAGCAAAATGAATGAAAAAGTAAGTTTTAATACTTTACTGTAAATTTAGCGCTCAAATTAAAGTCGACAAACAGCAGGGCTGGATCAGTTTCTATCACCTTGGATTCAAACGGGTCGTAATTTGTGTGAGACTATACTTGCTATATGTTCTTCCGATGACAAACAAGCGGCTGGGCAGTTTGCTACTTTTGTCTGGGTACTGTGGAATAACCGCAATAACAACATTTGGAACAATACCAAAGAGCAGGGACGGGTTTTATAGGATACAAGGCACGGCATATATGGGAGGAATGGTTCTCGGTACAAAAACTACAGCTCGGCCAGCAAGCTCCTGCTCAACAAAATCTGATTCTGCAGTGGCAAAAACCACCGGAAGGATGGTACAAATGCAATATAGGCGCGGGCTTTCATCGGGAATGAAACAAAACAAGCGGCGGATGGTGTTTGCGTGATCATATGGGTATGTTTGTAGCGGCTGGTACATCATGGATGGAAGGGAATTGTTCCGTCATCGAAGGAGAATCACTTGCCTTACTTCAAGCCTTGAACGAATTGGAACAATGGGGTGTTTCTCATGCTATAATCGAGATGGATTCCAAGAGCTTAGTAGATGCAATTCAACATATTCATGTTGGAGTTTCTGATTTTGGTTTCATTGTAAGGCAAATCAATAATGTTCTCTTATTAAATCCAAACTTTATGGTTAGGTTTGTTAAGCGGCAAGCGAACATAGTTGCTCATACATTAGTTAGGGCGGCTATTTCATGGCCTCGTCGTTGTACTCTTGATAGTCTGCCACTTTGTATTTCCACGTTATTGCATAATGAAATGATATAATTTTATGGTTGTAAAAAAAAAATACTTTACTGTAATTTTTAGTCTCTTTTAAAAATGTTCTCCCAATCAAGTTATTGGACTCAAGTGGTTAATGAGTTTCACCAAAAGAAGGATTTTGGGAGAATCCGGATTTGATTCCTGGGTAGAACAATTTCTTAGCTAGGTTTTATTTACCTCACGGTCAAACTTTGGATTACTAACTAGGGTCCCCTTCCCCTACAAATTAGAGGGTTAAAAACCAAAAATAAAATAAAAATGTTCTCCATTAATGAAAGACTAAAGTTGTTCAACACTTTCTAATGAAACAAAGAGTATAGTAGTGTCAACTGTCAAGTGTTTGAATTTAAAATATAAAAATTACAGTCTCACATTGACTAGTAAAAAATACTACATTTGTTCCTAAATATAAGACCTTCTTTGGATTTTTCTTTATTTTTTTTTATAAGATTCTTTTTAAATTTTCAAGGGCATTAATTATTTCTTTACAAACATACTCTTAATTAAAGTGCATATTTTTCTACAATCTATATATATATATATATAAAATTGCTTATTATAATAAGAACCATAGAAATTTCGGTCGTTTTAAAATAAATATTTGACTTTTTAGATTTATTAAATAACTTATGTATTTAATCCATATTACATACCATATACATTAGTTATTTAATGAATATAAAAAATGAGTTATTTTTTATTAAAAAAAAAACATGAAGGAGTAATAACTTTGACTTAATTAACTGATTTACCAAAAAAAAAAATTTTGACTTAATTGAGTCAAAAATATATTTGACTGACTTAATTATATTTATTGAGTCAGACTAATAAATTTGACTTAATAAAAATATCACCAAATTGATATAATCTGTGTGCTGTATATATTAAAACCCAACTGGCTAAGGCTTACTCACTCTAGCCACAATTAGTGAAGCTTAAAAAGATTAAAATTACAATATAAAACATCATGAGATTTCAATCTGTTGTTGTTATCTTCGTTGTTCTGTTTGCCTTGGTGGCCACAAATGAAGCTCACCTATCAGCCAAGTTCCACCCTATCAATATCACTGATCCATACGTGATTGGACTCGCCAATTTTGCTGTTACAGAGTACAATAAGCAAATTACTACTACGACGAAGTTAAAGTTCGAGAAACTCATCTATGGTGAATCTCAATTTTTGTTAATGGGAGTTGGGAGATACTACCGTCTCACTCTTCCAGCCAATAATGGCTCAGCTTCTAATAATTATAGAGCTGATGTAATGGTGAGGCCATTGCTTCACTTTAAGGGTCTCATTTCATTTGAAAAACTTGATGCATAAATTATTATTTGCTTCACTATAAGGGCCATTGCTTGCTATATTATCATAGATGAATAAATGTGTTTTCTTATCATATCGTGTTAGTTTGTAATATTTATAATATAATTTGTTCAAAATAATTACACATAAGTAAAAGACAAACATACAATAAGTTATGTCGTTAATTCGATCTACATAACAAAATTAATTCTTTTAAAAACTACATTCATAGACCTAAGAGGAAACATTGTTATTAGGACAGAAATCTAGAGAAAAAATTTTGGATCATAAAATATGTGATTTTTTTTATAGGGACAAAAATCAAAGTTCGCCAATTTTATAGAAATTAAAAATATATCTAACCATATGGCTGTAAAGTCGTCGAAACTTCAAATCAATTGTTTTTATAATGTGATTGTTCACAGGCTATTTGGTGTAACAATTATGCGCTGGTTAGGACTTAGGCGTGTATGGGCCTTTACTAAATATTGTTGACGCCCATGTTTTACAATTATGTAATGCTTATGTTTTTTGTAAGGAGGTTCGATTGAGTTTACAAGCGGTTTTGTTGGCTTGTTGTTGGAAAATTTGGAAAGAAAAAAGTAAAAGGTGTTTTACTCACAGTGTAACATCGGTGGAGGCGTTGTGTGATAATCGGTGGAGGCGTTGTGTGATAAGGTAGGCGTTGTGTGATAAGGTGAAAATTACAGCTTTATGATGGTTTAAATCTAGTAAAAAATGTGTTAGTTATGATTTGGGTATGTGGTGGTCTAACCCGTTACCTTATTTCGGAATTAGACTTTCTGGAAAGGTTTTTGTTGGATTGCTTATGTATTTTAATAGACCTTTTGTAATTCTCTTTAGTTGAACATGTTGGTCAAAATAGATGAGAAAAAGAAGGAGGAAATGAAAGAAAAGATAAATAAGAAAGACACAGAAAAATTGAAGGATGAAATACATGGAGAGACATAAAGAAAAAAACTCTCGGTAGATTTTAACCATTGTGTTTCTTTCTTCTGTTAAATATAAAAGCCATGCCATATGTTTCATTCATTACTCACATCAACAAACAAAACACTATAAGTGCAATCACAATCGGCGAGTTACAAAGAGAAGAAAAATTTCAGTGACGAAATTTTGTGAGAAATATTTTTTTAGGTGTAACTGAGTTGCGGGTTCTATGAGAGAATAGTTATCAGAAACACTTTGTATGTTTCATCATTATTAATTTTATTGTGCTTCCGCAATATTTTATTCTTCTACAAATCCGACTATATGGAAAAAATTTGCATAATGTCCTAACAGAGCATATCTTGTGCGTAACTCTATTTTATCAATATATTTTGTTGGCTGGCTTTTTTATAAACAAAAAATCTCAATCCAAGATCAAAGGTCCATTATTGATTCAGAAAAAATAGGTAAAGAATTTTTTTAAAAAGGTTGAAGGTCCATATCATATTGGTGTTATTTACAATTTAAATGAAAATTATGGTGTTGTATTTTTTACTTTTTTTTTGCATTGTTTTACTAAGGGTCTATTTTTAACATTGAGGGTCGGATGTTCAAATAGTTGGAACCAACCCAAATAAAGAACATGACAGAATAATTGTATTCTTATAATAGTCTATGCTTGATGTTGAGACAACATAATACAATTAATTAATCTTAAAACCCATTATATCTTATGTCTCTAATTAAGTTTCTTATGATCAAGTTGAATTACATACAAACTAGCACGAAATGATAAGAAAAAAACATTTATTCATATATGATAATATAATAAGCAACATTTATTCAACGAAAAATAAATAATACTAAGCAACAAGTTCAAATGAAATTAGACTCCTAAAGCGACGTGATGGCTCGTCCACCACATCAGCTTTATAATTATTAGAAGTTGAACCATTTTTAGCGGAAATGGTGAGGCGGAAGTAATTTCCAAGCCCATATTTCAAAAACTTATTTTCACCATTGATGTTTTTCTCGAATTTCAATTTCGTCGTAGCAATTTGACTGTTTTGCTCATTATGCTTGTTGTTGTACTCAGTAACAGCAAAATTGCCAACATCAATCATGTAAGGATTACTAACGTCGATGGGGTGGAACTCTTCATCTGCAGCCACTAAGGCAAACAAAACAATGAAGATAACAACAAGGGATTGAAATCTCATGGTGTTTAGATTGTAACTTTAATCTTTTTAAGCTTCACAAATTATGCTGGAAGCCTTAGTCAGTTAGGTTATAATATATATAGCACACAAATTATAACAAATTGCTACTCCCTCTAATTTTTTAATATAAGTAAAATTTTCAATTTTTGGATATGATTAATGTATCTAGTCCATTTTTAGATTAAATACATGAATTTAAAAAATAGTTTTTTATATTAAAAATTAGAGGAGGTAATATTTTTATTAAGTCAAATCTATTTTTTGACTCAATAAATGTCTTTAAGTCAAGTTAGTCAAATATATATATATAAAGAAAAATAAATAATCTTGTTGATAATTATCCTTCTGGCCTTAAATATAAGAGAAAAAACATTTTTTTAGATTCATTCAAAATTTAATGTATTTAGTTTAAGATATAGTCTAGATACATTAGATTCATATTCTCAATTAATCTAAAAAGCAGTTTTTTTCTTACATTTAGGATCGAAGGGAGTGTAATTAAATTAATAGATATTCAACTTATATAATATTAATTATATTTATAAATAAGTTTATCTATATATATATATATATATATATATATATATATATATATATATATATATATTAAGCTACAACCTATCAGCCACTAACTATAAACTATAAGTTAGTTTATCAGTCATCCGCTTTTTTTGCCAAACAAAGCCTAAATTTGTAATTATAATTAAATTAATAGATATTTAACTTACATAAGACTCCCTTTAGTCCTATTAAGTTTCGATTTTGTAATAGTTAGGTTCTTCAAATTTTTCTGATAATAAATATATGTCCTTTAAGTTTCTAATTTGTTGAACCGCTACACTTCCGGTTATTATATACATTTACAAAAATATTGACGTGATTGTTAATTCATGATGTTAACCATGATGAATTTGAGGCATAATCTAATGTGTGAACTATGAGGTCCAAACAATTGAGGTCAAACTAAAAGAGAGGATAAGTGGAAAAAGGGCAACGATGTAATAAGTTAGAAATTTAAAAGACCAATTTGTTAGCTAAAAAACTTAAACACCAATTTGTTACCTTAAAAAACTTTAAGGACTTATTATAAATGAGATACATTAATCATTCAATAAACCCAAAAAGTTAATTGCTTATTATAAAAATGATAATTTTTTTTACTAAAAACAACGTTATTTATTCAAATGCCTACAATTGATTTGAGAAAATTCAAATGTCCGAAATAGTCATGCCTTCGGATCTGCAACGTTGACGACGCTAGAATCATGGAATCTGCATTGGATTTGGATCAATGCAAATCTGAATAAAACAAACACCGTACTAATACAAAAAAATCAAAACAAACACCGTACTGAGACGGGAAATCAAATAACTCCGCACTAAGACGAGAATAAAACAACATCAAACAAAAAATTCACAAAGAAGAAAACTCAAACGAAACATAAAAATATGTGAAAATCATTTATTTAAATAAAAAAGAAATAAAAAACGATCAAGAGGGGTGATTTCGGATCAAAATCGTTTGATATGCTATCAAGACAAACCCAAAATCGTTTGATATGCTGTTAAGACACATAAAGATTAACGACATTTAAAAAAAATACGACGAGATATGCTACAACATAACCACTCACTTTTGTGAAGGAGTATTTTAGTATCCTACACCTTTTCTTTTGGACCAAATAACCCTCCCTTTATATCAAAGAATACCACTTAAATCTATGGGTATGACCGTAATTTTCATTCCTTGTGGAGTTGTGGTGTCGTTTCTCCGGCTACATTCATTGTTGAAAAAGGGATTTGGATCATCTTCAATTTTTTTCCTCATGTTTTCTCTTCAATGGTAATTTTAGTCATTCATTCACTTTATTTCTCTCTCTTCTTAAATGTTTTTAGTTTTTTGTGATTTATCAATCATTAGATCAACAAAAGGAGAGAAACACATGAGAGAAAGAATTGGAGAGGATCCATAAAGAGAGAGAAAAAAAACTACTTTATGCCTTCTCCTTCCTCACGACGGTAACCATGCGTGATGCAACTGTGTAACTCTAAAGCATGAAGATTGAAGATGAAAAGCAATTGTCTTTATTTCTCCTTTACTTCTCTCTCTAAATTAATCAAATTGGGATGAAACAAAAAACATCATTGTTGTTACTTTCATTTTCTCTTTCTTTTGCTAAACTTCCATTAATCTAATTTTGAGCATAATTACCAAGCCAAACTAAATTATGTAATGTCAATTTTGTGGATAAATTTTAGAAATAGTGTGAGATACAATAATTTTCATTCAATAAAACACTGTTGAAACAAAGTGTGCAGTGTCATATAATCTTATTGTGAAACAATGTTTTATTTGTTAATTGTTGTCTTGCTTGTTCACACTTAATTACTTCTTGTCATACAAATTAGCTGCGATATTTACATTTCTATCTCAGTTTTAAACCTTGACCAAGATGGTAGAGGGAGAATGGTGAACCGTACAGAGAGAGATGAATGGTCAAATTTGTTGCACCGTTACACTTTTAGTTATCATACATTTATAAAAATATTGACGTGACCATTAATTCATGATGTTAACCATTATGAATTTGAGGTTCAATCTTATGTAAATTATGAGGTCCAAACAATTGAGGTCAAACTAAAAGAGAGGCTAACCGGAAGAATGGTACGGTACAATAAGTTAGAAACTTAAAAAACACTTAAAGATCAATTTGTTACCTTAAAAAACTTTAAGGACTTATTAAAAATGCGAAATTTAAAGGACTCATAGATGCATTTGGTTTGTTTTATAGTATAAAATAAAATTTATAATTTCTTTCGTCCTTTTTATAAGAAACAATCAATTTTTTATATTCATTGAATAAAGTATTTATGTGGTCTATAATATAAATCAAATACATTAGTCATTCAATAAACTCAAAAGTTAATTGTTTATTATAAAAGGGATCATAGGAAGTATAATATAGTATCTCCGGTCGTTTTTATAAAAAAAATTATTAACTTTTTAGATTCATTAAATAACTGATGTATCTAATCCATATTATAGATCAGATACATTAGTTATTTAACGAATTTAAAAAGTGAGTTATTTTTTACTAAAAAAATGAAAGAAATCAAGAATAATAGATTTAACTTTTCTTTTTTTTGACTAAAGTAATAGATTTAACTTAATTGAGTCAAAAACAAAAAACTTAATTGAGTCAAAAAAGATATTTGACTGACTTAATTATATTTATTGAGTCAAAAAATAAAGTTAACTTAATAAAAATAATACAACTTGTTATAATCTATGTGCTATACTCCTTCCGGCCTTAATTATAAGCAAATTCCACTTTTTAGATTCATTTGACTACCAATGTATTTGGTCTTAATTAAGTCTAAATACATTGGAAATCATATGAATCTAAAAAGTGAAATTTGCTTATAATCAAGGCCGAAGGGAGTATAGTATTGTGTGTGTATATATATATATTAAAACCCAAGGCTTACTCACTCTACCATAATTTGTGAAGCTTAAAAAGATTATTACAAATATAAAACATCATGAGATTTCAATCCCTTGTTATCTGCATTGTTCTGTTTGCCTTAGTGGCAAAAAATGAAGCACAGTCTCGCCCTATCAATGTCACTGCTCCATACGTGATTGAAATCGCCAATTTTGCTGTTACCGAATACAATAAGCAAATTTTTACTACGACGAAGTTGAAGTTTGAGGAAGTCATCAATGGTGAATCTAGAATTTTAAAAATAGGGATGATCTTCTACCACCTCACGCTTGCAGCTAATAATGGCTCGGCTTCTAATAATTATACAACTAAGGTGTGGGACAGACCATTAGATCACAGTAGGGGTCTCCTTTCATTTGAAATTGATGGATAAATTATTATTGTTTTTTTTAATAAATGTTTCTTGTTATATTATCACATATGAATAAATATTTTATCTTATGTTAGTTTGTAATATTGATGATATAAGTTGTTTACATATTTATTTGAAATTATTATATATATGTGTGTGTGTGAAAGACAAATAAGCAATAAGTTATGCCGTTAATTTTGATTGAATGACAAAATCAATCTTTTTGAAAATTGCATTCATAGACCTAAGAGAGGCAAATGTTATGTATGGTCATTTGAACTTTTTTTAAAAGATCAATAGTGTCTGGTGCAAGAAAGCCAACTCCGTTGAGATACAAAATTTAACTAGAGAGACATATATAATAAATTTTAAGATTAACTAATCGTGTCGTGTTATCTCAACTTCTCCTATCATGTCGCTTATTTGGGTCATTCGACTATTTGAAGGCCCGGCCCTGAATGTTAAAAATAGTCCGTTAATAAAAAAATACAAAATAAAATAAAAAATGTAATTCTCATTTAAATTGCAAATAACACATGGACCTTCAACCTTTTTTTTGTTTTCTTTATTTTTCTTTATTTTTTTTAACCACCAATAAACTTTTAACCTTGGATTGAGAATTTTAAATATTTTTCTTTTTAACACAGACAAATTAAAAGATAACACTATGCCTTCTTAAAATGAACCTTTTCGTTTATATTGCTACTCTTTCTAGTCACTATTATACTCTTTCTGATCACTATTATAAATTATAATTAAGTTGGACCAAATTTTGAACCAAATATATTAAATTTCTATGACTTATTTTTTGCTTATATTTTAGGATAGAGTGAATATTTAATATATGTTATAAATTAAATACATTAATTTTTTAAATAAACTTAAAAGTTATTTTTCTTTATAATAGTGATTCATGAGTGAAACTTTATCTATACTTACTATATATAAAAAGGATACAAATTTTTGGGATGACTTTTTCATTATTCCTATTTTACCCTTAATAAAAACTACCAAAAACAAAATCTAAACACAAATTCCACATAAAAGTAAGTTTTCAGTTTTTTTATAGTAAAAAAAAAAAATATTTTTTATTCTTCTTAATAACTAGCCACAACAAAAAAGGAGGTTTAGTTATCAATCAACTAAGTCCAATAAAAAATGAGATAAAATAGTTATTTATATTTGTACAATAGAGAATATCGATCACAGCAAAAAAAAAAAAATATCGATCACACAAACGGGCACGGTTTGGCGGCTAGTACGTATAATGACTAACTTTTGGAAAAATCGTCTTTCATTTTTCTTATTATTTTATTTTTTTAAGTTTATCCTCTAATAAAATGGCTCAATTTCGCAACTTGCCATTTCATGGCCTATAAAATTGAAAGTTGAACCAACTTACACAGTAATGACTTAAATATGTTTGGCACCAAGTCCAAATTGTGTGGGATATTTTACACGATGAGTCGTAATTTTTTAAATATATTATCATGAGTTATTTGTTAGTTTGCTAGAATGACTCAAATATGTTTAGCACTAAGCTCAAATTTTGTCGGATATTTATCATGAAGAGTCATAATTTTTAAAAATATATTATCATGAGTTGCTTGTGGACACTGTTTAGCATGATTCTCAATTTATTTTTTTAAAAAAAAGCAGTTTTGTTGTAGAGTTGTTGCTCCCTTCCTCTTCTTCAACCTCCTTTAAACACGTCTCTATCTCTTTCTCTTTCAGTTCTATCTTCATGTGATATCTTAATCATCCTTTGTTCATGAACAAAAAGACTTTGCAACTCATCTATAGTCATTGTGTCCAAACTGTTGAATTCTTCAATTGAGCATATCACATAATTATATTTTGAGATCATTCTCACTCTCTATCTTTCATTTATTCACGCTTCTTTTTGTTGTATTTTAATATTAATTATCTCTCATATTACATTTGTTGTTTGAAGGATGAAGGGAGAAGATCCAACCTCGATATAGGGTCTATAATATATGGGACATAGCTACAAGAGTCATAAAAGGATTAACAGTGTACATTATTATCTTGTAAATGAATGACGTTAATCATAACAATATTCGTAATATTTTTTATTTTTTAAAAATAATTATAACTATTTTTTAGAACATACAATATTCAATCAATAATGAATTAATCCAAGTAGTAAGAATCTTAGACTCTTTAAGTAAGTGGTTAGGAGTTCGACTTCTGACTCCTACGTATTGAAAAATAAATTATCTACTACTATATATAAAAAGGATACAAATTTTTGGGATGACTTTTTCATTATTCATATTTTACTCTTAAAAAAAACTATAAAAAAAATAACCACAATTTTACTATATATAAAAAAATACAAATTTTTGGGATGACGTACTTTTTCATTATTATTCCTTAATAACTAAGCACAACTTTCACATAAAAGTATTTTTCAGTTTTTTTATAGTAAAAAAAAAATCTATTACTATATATAAAAAAGATACAAATTTTTGGGATGACTTTTTCATTATTCATATTTTACCCTTAAAAAAAACTATAAAAAAAAAATAACCACAATTTTACTATATATAAAAAGGAGTTAGGATCAAATGACACCAAGGTGTCAAATTTAACTTGACACCAAATCTCATCCATTCATTACATTTAATCCAAAGATTTAAAATTATCATAAAAAAATTCACGTACACTATATATTCTTTGTATCACCAAATTAAAACACTTTTTATCATCATAAATATGTAATCAATCATTTCCTCACTTATTATGGTTTTATTTTCTTGAATATAATTTCCCCAATTATTTTTACATGTCCAACGATTTTTATTTGTTGTACTATTTTTCTCTTATTTTTTATTTTTTATTTTTTTGTTGTAATTTTCTTTGTCTTTCTCTCATGTTAATAAATAACATTTTTCTTTTTTAATCCTCTTATTGTTGTTTTTATTTTATTTGTTGTAATTTTCTTTGCCTCCCTTTCATGTCAATAATATTTTTAAAATAATGAAATAAATTGGAAAAATTTTGTATTAAAAAGAGCCATTAGAATTAGAATAAAATAAAAGGTATGTTATTTATTATTTTGAGGCATTAGAATAAAAAAAAAATTGTTATTGTAATAAAAGCAATTCACAGTTTCTAAAATAAATGGATGACATTAGTCTTCAAATATTTAATTGGCTATGTTAATAAGGATCGGAAAATTAGACAAAAAAAAATTCCACAAGAAAAGTGATCGGAAAAAGGATCGATTGATTATTATTAAAACAAAAACACACCAAATTAATTAAAAAAATGGTTACAATGAAGCTTAAGGAGATTAAAAAAGTTGGGTTGCTCTTATGATATGATATGGTAATTAAGAAAAAAGATTTGTTTTGTTTTTCCAAAAAAGGAAACAGAGACTAAATACACCGAGTAATTTTTGGCCTTAGATTAACTTATAATAGATGGTTAGGATTTGGTGTCAAATTTAATTTGACACCTTGGTGTCATTTGATCCCAACTCTATAAAAAGATACAAATTTTTGGGATGACGTACTTTTTCATTATTATTCCTTAATAACTAAGCACAACTTCCACATAAAAGTATTTTTCAGTTTTTTTATAGTAAAAAGAAAAATTCTTCATAATAACAAAAGAAGGTTAAATAGTTATCAATTAACTAAGTCCAATAAAAAATGAGATTAAATAGTTATTTATATTGTTGTAAAAAAAAGTAGTTATTTATATTTGCAAATAGAGAATATCGATCATACAGACGTGCCCGTTTGGTGGCTAGTATATATAAAGATGAGATCTAAGAAAAAACAAAACAAATCATATTTAAATGATATTTATAAAGATGAGATCTAGGAAAAAACAAAACAAATCATATTTAAAGATAACAAATCATATTTAAATAATATACATATAAAGATGAGATCTAAGAAAAAACAAAACAAATCATATTTAAATGATATATATATTAAAACCCAAAGCTTACTCACTCTACCATAATTTGTGAAGCTTAAAAAGATTATTACAAATATAAAACATCATGAGATTTCAATCCCTTGTTATCTGCATTGTTCTGTTTGCCTTAGTGGCAAAAAATGAAGCACAGTCCCGCCCTATCAATGTCACTGCTCCATATGTGATTGAAATCGCCAATTTTGCTGTTACCGAATACAATAAGCAAATTACTACTACGACGAAGTTGAAGTTTGAGGAAGTCATCAATGGTGAATCTAGAATTTTAAAAATAGGGATGATCTTCTACCACCTCACTCTTGCAGCTAATAATGGCTCAACTTCTAATAACTATACAACTAAGGTGTGGGACAGACCATTGGAGCACAGCAGGGGTCTCCTTTCATTTGAACTTGATGGATAAATTATTATTGTTTTTTTTAATAAATGTTTCTTGTTATATTATCACATATGAATAAATATTTTATCTTATGTTAGTTTGTAATATTGATGATATAAGTTGTTTACATATTTATTTGAAATTGTTGTGAATTCGACGATAAACTCACACCAATAATAAACTGATGTGTGGGGCAAGCGAAACAAGCAACCAAATTAAAAGTCAGATAGAGATGATGATGCAATAATCCATAACAATAACCGGCGGAAGAAAAAAAACACGATCAATTTGTTTACCCAGTTCGGTGTTAATGAACCTACGTCTGGGGGAGAGAGCAACTCTCCGTTCCACTAGATCAAAGAAGTCACTTTACAAAAAATTCCCAATTGGGTTACAAGAATTAATCCTAATTCTATCCAAAATCCCGAATCTCTTCCCGTGGCCAAGAGACTCAATTTTACCTAGTCTACCCAAGGTGATCCCACAAGATGATCCCAAGAATGATTTGCCCAAACCCCTAGGATCCCAAGACCCTAGCCTTGTGTGGTGACAAACCCCAATTCCCTACATCTTGTCTTTCTTTTGCTCTCTTTGCTCTCACAACTTTTCTATGAACAAAGCACTCTCTATTTATAGAAAAATATATGCCTATTATTTTAAAACAAATCTTTTAAAATAAAACCAAATCTCCTATTATTTGTAAATATACTAATATTTAAAAACAAACACAATTTAAGTCAGATATTCTTCAAAAATATATTTTTTCACAAAATCTGCACAAAAAAACGGATCTGCCCAGCGGGCCTGCGCCCAGCGCAGCCACCCTGCGCCCCGCGCAGATGGCAGGAGCACAAGCTCCAATTCTTCAGAATTTCCGACTTCTTGTAACTGAGATTTCATGGCATATTCAACAGAAATAATTATGAGTCTCATTTCATTTGAACTTGATGCATAAATTATTATAGGTTTTTTCTTGAATAAATGTTGCTTGTTATATTATCATATAGGTGAAATTGGATTTATAGCCCCCTAAGTTTTAGAAAGTTGCAATTTTGACCTTATATGTTTTAAAATAGCATTTTTGGCCTCTTATCTTTACTTCCTTTTGAAAAAGGTCAATTTTGACCAAGTCAATTTTGATATCGCAAGTGACTCAGCTGTCACATCTTGCTTTGGTCTATAACTTGACAATACTAGTATTATCAATTAAAGTGGGATGTTTCACTAAGTCAATGGCAGATCACAGTTTTCAGAGTGTGGCATAGCATGTACTTATGCATAGAAACAGGATAGGAGAATAAAATTAAACTTAGTAGCCTTATTCTTTAAATTGATAATACTTTAAATGAATCCACTTTAACCACTGATCAATTCATTAGTCAAATTTTATGTATTCTTGTTGGAGAAGATTATGTATAAACTCTTTGTTATATAAAAAATTAAAAACTATGCATGGCTTCATTTGATTGCTAAACCAGTTGGAAAGGACATGGTTATTTTGATTTTTTTGACAAAATTGGAGATGATTGCATCATATAATACATTGGCATCTCGACTATGTTGGCACTCCCAACGTAACACCGATCATATACAATCTCTCCAAAAGTATTATTGATATTAAAAAGGAAAGAAAAATATTAATATAAAAATATAAACTGAACCACTAAAACAAGATCGACGAAAGCAACAGCAAGGACCCTGCATGTTCCGGTTCCGTTGCAGAACACTAATCAAGCTATTATAGTTAAATTATACTGTATATTGGTAGTAGTAAATGTTGTCATTGTTAAAGCACCTACTAATAAGAAAATATCAAATGTTGTCATCCCAAAAATTTGTATTTTTTTTATATATAAATGATTATTTTTTTTATTGGTAGTTTTTAAGTGTAAGATATGAATAATGAAAAAACCATCCAAAATTTTATATTCTTTTTATATATAATAATATGACATCATATTTCTCCGTCGATAACAATGAACAAGTTTATAAGTTACAACATCAAAATATAACGTAGTTATTAAAAATTTGCGTCTATATCGATTTTACAAAATTCTTACAAATAAACTTACATATATTATTTGATTACTATTTAAATCGAATTTTTACTTATAACCGTGGTGAGAGTAAAGATTATTCTTAGATTATGAAAGATAGAAAACGAAGTTGGTTAGATTATTAGAACAGAGGAGTGTATAGATCGCTTCACTCTCGCATAGAAAAAAAAACCGAACCAACAATGGCCTCACCAGCGGCGGCGAGGTCGCCGGCAACATCCGCCGCTACTCCACTTCAACGTCTCACCACCTTCAAACATCCAACCACCACCACAACCGCTTCCTCCGCACTCGATTCCCTAGCTTCCGATCCAATCTTCTCCGCATTTCTCTCCCCTTCATTCTCCTCAACAACTTTCTCCGCCGCCGCACTCTCCTCCGGTTCCCCTGCCTCCACCGCCGAAAAACTCCACCACGCAATCGGCCTCCTCGAGAATCAGCTTCGTTCCGAAGTCCTCTCCCGTCACGATGAACTTCTCTCACAGCTCTCATCTCTTCACCATGCCGATCACGCTCTCTCAACACTCCGATCTGCTCTCTCTTCCCTCCAATCCTCCCTCCGTCGTCTCCGATCTGAACTCTCCGATCCACACCGTTCAATTGCTTCCAAAACCGCACAGCTTTCCAACCTCCATCGCACAACTGAACTCCTCCAACATTCCGTTCGCGCACTTCGTCTTTCGAAGAAGCTTCGAGATCTCATGGCTGCTGAACCTGAAAAACTCGATCTCGCTAAGGCTGCACAGCTCCACTCTGAGATCATCAGCCTATGCAACGAATATGACCTAACCGGAATCGATGTTGTCGATGAAGAGCTTCGTTGGGTGAGAGAAAGTGGAGATCGGTTACGAAACGAAGCAATGAAGGTTCTAGAAAGTGGAATGGAAGGGTTGAATCAAGCAGAAGTTGGTACTGGATTGCAGGTATTCTACAATCTTGGTGAATTGAAGGTTACTGTTGAGCAAGTGATTAATAAGTATAAGGGTATGGGTGCGAAGAGTGTGAGTGTCGCGTTGGATATGAAGGCGATTACTGGATCGAGTGGAAGCGGGTATGGACCGGGTGGAATTCGGGGTACTGGAACTCCTCAGATTGGAGGAGGAGCTAAGGCTAGAGAAGCTCTTTGGCAGAGATTGGGGAATTGTATGGATCAATTGCATTCCATTACTGTGGCAGTGTGGCATTTGCAGAGAGTGCTTTCGAAAAAACGCGATCCATTTACCCATGTTTTGTTGCTTGATGAAGTCATTCAGGTGAGGATAGGATTATTCTCATACATATTTTGTAATGCTTCATTTTACATGAAAATGGAACTATTATATTTTGCTTTACTTGGATTCATATGTGTTTATATGCATCATATAATGCAACAGAGTCTTAGATTTAGAGGGTGTTAGTTCTGATATACTTTTAAGAATTACATGCGAAAAATTATTCTTGAATGAACTGTGATTTTATTAGACACTGGCTTTTATTTGGATATTAGTAATTTTTGTAGAAGCTTTCTAGTTTAGCTTCTCGAATGAACTGTGATTTTATTAGACATTGGGTTTTATTTGGATATTGGTAATTTTTGTTGAAGCTTTCTTGTTTAGCTTCTCAATAAGCATCTTTAAACTTAGAAGGACTAATTTTAAAGTGAAGAATTGTAAGTTGTTTAAATTGAGAAATTCTCAAAGGTTATTAGCAGCTAATCCAACTTGGGTCCTTTGAATGCCTTGGTTTATGTGGGAATGTAAATAAAATGGATTTATTGATATAATCGTGTAACACATACATGTGAATTATATAAAGTTTCCAGCTTTCATTCTATTAAAGAAACGAAATTTTGGGGGTTGAATTAAAGTTTAGAGATTGCAGAATTGTAAAAGCAGCCTGAGCCAGGTTACTTTGTTTTCAGTTTCAAAAACTGATTTGATGGGAAGTTTAGTGTATGTGAGTTATTTTTATGTGTCCTTTTCCTGAATGGAAGCAATAGTTAATTACACTAATAGCTTGAATCATGTCAATGATTATTAATTTCGGTGTACAAGTTCATTTTGTAATTCTTCTTCTTAAGAAATCGACATGACAACATGTCAAGATCTATAAATCTATTATTCTGTAAATAGTTCAGAAAATGCCAGTGATCCCAAAAGTAGGATATTTCCTTTAAAAAAAAAAGAAGAGAGTTCAGTAAACTCACTGTGCTATATGAATCATTTTCCAACCCTGCAAATCTTTCCTTTCTGTGATCTTTTCTCCCACCCTAGTATTATGCTTTAAAGTTGAGGTGAGCAGATTTGGCGGGATGACTTGTGTGTTACTGTACTACTATAAGTGAAAAGAGAGTAAGCCGTAAGGAGATAAGGTCAATTATTTGTTGTTTCTCATTTTTGTAGAGTTATTCAGATAGGCTTTCAGACAGTCCAAGACCTTTATATCTTAGCTTTTGCTGTAAATAAGATGCAGGGTAGGGAAATCTTAAAAATTTATGCCTGCTCATTTGCTTCTGATTCCGATGCACCAAACATTACTGGATGGATTGCATTGAATTGGACAGGATCAATATGTAATCTCCTGAAGTTGTATTCTTTCGTTTGTATTCAGAATAGAATGAAGTGATTAGTATGCTAGATGTACAAAGATGTTTTTAATAATGAAGTGATTAGCATTTTCAATAACGTCTTTTATCTAGGTTTTGAAAAATAATATCATCTTGTGCCAAGGGCAAAAAACATCTTCAATGGACTACCTAGGGTGTCTCGGCTGTTAATGACAGAGAACATGAGAGACATATAGTTTACAGTAATTCTAATTATTATAATTACATGATTTTGTCAACCTATACAATGTGTCTGGCTACTATTTATATATACTTCCGAACTGGATCTTCAGGATCTGTTATACTTTTACAATATTGAGTTCTTATCAAGGAACATTGATTTCACTTGCTCTATCCGAGTAGCTGCTATGATTCACAATTTTTTATTTTTTAATTGTATTTTTTTCCTCATTGTTCTAACATTGACTGCTGCTGAATAGGAAGGTGATCCTATGCTAACGGATCGAGTCTGGGAGGCCATCGCAAAAGCTTTTGCAAGCCAAATGAAATCTGCTTTCACTGCTTCAAGTTTTGTTAAAGAGATTTTTACAATGGGATATCCAAAGCTTTACTCCATGCTAGAGAATCTCCTTGAAAAAATTTCACGTGACACAGATGTCAAAGGAGTTTTACCAGCTATTAATTCAGCTGGCAAAGAGCAGATAGTTTCAGCTGTTGAAATATTCCAGTCTGCATTTTTGGGTCACTGCTTGAGTCGTCTTTCAGATCTAGTGAATAATGTATTTCCAATGTCCAGTCGTGGAAGTGTTCCCTCCAGGGAACAAATATCAAGAATAATATCACGTATTCAGGAAGAGATAGAAGCTGTTCAGGTGGATGCACGCCTTACTCTTCTTGTTTTGCGTGAAATTGGCAAGGTTTTGCTTCTTTTTGCTGAGCGAGCTGAATACCAGGTAAACAGAAAAGACCTCGTTGTATTTAAGGTGTCATTTGCTATTTATAAAATGCTTTATGAACTATATTTATTAGTAGGGAAGTGTTCAACAACTAGCCAGTTCGTGGTTTTTCAGGAAGGTTATCCAATTAACTGTCAATCATTTATTTTATTGTTTATAAAAGAATATTCTATGACAGGGAAAGAGTGGATACACAGTAGGAGGGAAATCATGTTAAGTTATTAACCACAATTATGCATATATCAGTAAATAATGGTTCTGCATTCTTTCGTTGAGGAATTCATCTGTGCATGTATATTTCTATATTAAATTGTTAATGTTTTAGCTAGGCTTATCAAACATCTACGGATATTAATATTACTAACATGTTGTGACTTATCGTGATATGGTGAGGCACAACCTCTGATGATAAGTACTTATCATGGCTGGTCATGCTTAAATTATAAAAAAACTTGAAGGGTATATGGTTTTCAATTAGCTATTTGATGTGATAAATGGACTTAGTCAATAAGGTAGTCTAGTGAGTCAGCTGACCTTATTTCTTAGTCTTGTAAATAAATTTGTATATCCAAAGATATGTTAAGTCTCAACAAAATGTAATGGCTAACCTATTTTAAACCCCTTTAGTTAGTTAGCGAGTTAGATAGTTAATTTGACAGTGTTAAATGATATGCTATAAATAAGAGGAAAGGAAGATCAATAGGGTTATCTTTGGTTTTGGAAAGGAATTTAGAGCGGGAGAGAACCGAGATTCTCAACTACCTAGAATGTAATAAAGTTTCTATCAACAAAGAACAAACACTATTTTCTTATGTATTCTGAGTCAGTTCTGTTAGATTGGTTTTAAGAGATGCATCCTTAATACCTCTAGAATGTGCAATGTCGCAACCACTCTTGTTCCTGGGTGAAAATCCTGATCTTTCTTTAGAAACCGCAGGTCCATTTTATACATGAGAAAGGTAGACTATTTTAGAAGCACAATGTCCAATCTTTTAATCATTCATTTTCATTGTTATATGGCAGATATCCACTGGCCCTGAATCACGTCAAGTAAGTGGCCCTGCAACACCAGCACAGCTCAAGAACTTTACACTGTGTCAACATCTACAAGATGTTCATTCACGAATATCATCTATGATTAATGGAATGCCAAGTATTGCTGCAGAAGTGTTGTCTGCTTCGCTGGGTGCAATATATGGCGTTGCCTGTGACTCAGTAACGTCTTTATTCCAATCAATGCTCGATCGTCTTGAGTCTTGTATATTGCAAATACACGATCATAATTTTGGAATGCTTGGAATGGATGCTGCTATGGACAACAACGCATCACCTTACATGGAGGAGCTCCAAAAATGTATCCTTCACTTCCGCAGTGAGTTTCTATCTAGGTTGTTGCCTTCCAGAAAAACTGCAACACCGGGAATTGAAAACATATGCACCAGGCTTGTCCAGAGTATGGCTTCCCGTGTTCTGGTATTCTTCATTCGACATGCTTCTCTTGTCAGACCACTTTCAGAATCAGGGAAATTGAGAATGGCTAGAGATATGGCTGAATTGGAGTTAGCCGTGGGTCAAAATTTGTTCCCTGTTGAACAACTTGGTGCCCCGTATCGAGCACTTAGAGCATTTCGTCCACTTATATTCTTGGAAACATCCCAGCTTGCATCATCTCCCCTTCTTCAAGATCTGCCACCAAATGTCATACTTCATCATCTGTATACCCGTGGCCCTGAAGAGTTGCAGTCACCTCTGCAAAGAAACAAACTGACTCCAATGCAGTATTCATTGTGGCTTGATTCTCAAGGGGAGGATCAAATCTGGAAGGGCATTAAAGCAACACTCGATGATTATGCTGCAAATGTGAGGAGTAGACGAGATAAGGAGTTTAGCCCTGTTTATCCTCTTATGATTCAATTGGGTTCGTCGTTGACTGAAAAAACTAAGGCTTCTTCGAACTCTTGATCCAGTAAATAGTTTGTTGTCTAGCAAACTAAATCACATCTGTAACTCCCCAGATTGTTTTTTGAAAGTTGTTAGAAAGGGTTTAGTTGCGGAAACATGAGGAAGCGGCCTGCTAGTTCTGCTGGTATGCACGGGGTACAAACTAATGTATTGATTTAATAGGTTTTTAGTTTATTTTCTTCCTTACCCTTTTTTTATATAATGGAATTGCCGTTGTTGGTTCAATTTTCTTGATTTATTGTTATATTCAAATGTAGAGAAAATATAGTAGCTTTTTGATGAAGATAGAAACAAGTGCTATTGTAAACTCCCCATTATTAATGGGTATTTATCCCTTGTTAAATCGCTAGATTGTTTCCATCAATATTGAAAATAATGGCATTTGTTGTACAAAAGGAAGAGCATGCCGTATTAAAAATATTTTTCTATTCAAATTGATGTACAACAAATGTTAGTCTGTGTCATACTCTTCGGAAAGGGAATCATTGTGCTGATAAATTTGGTCCTGTTTGGATTAACTTATTTTTTAGCTTATGCAATATAAATTAGATTTTATGCTATTTTATAAGTTCAAACTAATGAAAAATTGTATTTTTATAAGCTATTTTATCATAAATTACCTTGACAAACTTATAATAATACATAAAAATTGCATAAGCTGTTTGCATAAGCTCGCAAATAAGTTACTCCAAACGGGGCCTTTGTCTAATTTAAAATAAACAAAAACCAAGCAGATTTCCTTATTCTAATATGTAGCCATCCTGTCCTCTTTGTATCATGCTCTGCTACTCATTCCTACACGTCCCAACCCCAAAATCCTTGGTTTGCCTATGATTCCCACTCTTATAACTTGCTATGAAGCAAAATAATACAGCATCATCTAATATCATAAGCATTCAACTGTTTCACGTCTATTCAGAAGACTTGAGACTTAATAATGCTATTGGAGTTTATACTCCTAGAGTTTTAACAGCTTAAACTCAAAAGTAAAAGCAGACTGCAACTGCATTTGTAAGATTGAAAATAGTCATTTTGCAAACTATGTAATAAATCCACTATTAACTTGAGGTTTTTCCTGTGTTATTGTCAACCATCTTCTTCTCGTCGCTCTTGTTAGCATACATATATGGAACCAATTTTCCCACCTCAAAAACAGCATCCTTCAAGCCAGATAATGAAGGTATCCAACTCTTCAAACCTACACATGAAGTCTTGTCTGAATCATTGCTCACTTGAGTTTCACTACTTGAAACGAAATTTCCTTTTTCTTCGATATTTCCAAGACTCATTGCTGGAGTAACAAAGGATAAAGATCTAAGTTGCCAAGGAACCGGTTTGACCACAGCAAAACCAGCATCTTTGAAGCTTGACAGTAAAGGCATCCAATTCTTCAATGGTATACTTGATGTCTTGTTATCGTCATCGTCACTATTCACCTGAGTTTCACTTATTGAAAGAAGTATGGATTTGACACAATTCCATTTCCATACAAATTCTTCTTTTTGTCCGATATTGTCGAGACAAATGGGAAGTGAAATAAAAGGATTCAATCTTTTTGTTACTTCCCAAGGCATATCGGTGGATAAAGATCTAATTCGCCTGCTTATGAGCTTGCTATCATGAATAGCTTTGTGAAGTTTTGCACCATTTGGCCACCATTGTTCCAAGCCGTGAGCTGCAAGAAATCTCTGCTGGTCTTTGGAGACAATGCGCAACTTTGTAGCAATTTTCTCAGTTGCAGGATCGGCACACACGTTGTCAACCTCCTTCTCTTCTGTGCCACAATTCCTGTCAACATAAAGATGAGGAACCCAATTCCACACCCAATAAGCTGCATCCTTCAAGCCAGATAATTGAGGTATCCAACCCTTCAAACCAACACCTGAATCGTAACCATCATTGCGCACCTGAGATTCACTACTAGAAGGAAGCATGGATTTAAGATTATTCCATTTCCATATAAATTCTTCCTTTTCTCCAAGACACGTGGCAAGTGAAAGAAAAGAACCATTTGATCCTTTTATTACTTCCCAAGGTGTAGCGGTGTATAGAGATTTAATATGCCTGCTTATGAGTTTTTGCTGAAGTTCCGAGTCATTTGGCCACCATTGTTCCAAACCATGAGCTGCGAGAAATTTCACCTGTTCCTTGGAGACAGTAAACAAGTTTGCAGTAATTTGACCGTTTTCATGATCCATATTCTCTTTTCTAACCATCTCCTCTTCGGCTCCAACATTCTCTTTAACATATAGACGGGGAATCCATTTGCACACCCAGTAACCGGTATCCTTCAAGCCAGATAATTGGGGTATCCAACCCATCAAACTTATACCTGAAGTCACTTCTCCGTCGTTGCTGATTTGAGCTTTACCACTTACATGATGAGACACACATTGAAGTATATTCCAAACATAATCTGTCGTCTCTCTTATATTTATGCGACTCATGACTAATGAAACATATTGTGGATAATAGAAAAGTACTACCTGAGAAGGTGTACCGGTATTCAAAGATTTAAGTTGCATGGTTATGAGTTCGCTATCGCGGATATCATGCTTAAGCTCTATGTTACCATCACTTGACCACCATTGTTTCAGGCCATGAGCCTCGAGAAATTTCTGGTCTTCCTTTGAGAAAACATACAACTTGGCTTCATTTTGTTCATTTGAAGGATCCATATTCTCCACATCGGCAATCTCCTCTCTTGTTCCATCGGTATGGATATAAAAGTAACTGATCCAATCATTCTTGTTAACATAAAGATGAGGAACCCATTTTCCAGTTCCTAAAATAGCATCCATCAAGTGCGATAATCGAGGCATCATTCTCTTCAATTTTATAATGCGAGTCTCACTCATATATGTCTCATCCACATCATTGCAGACTTGAGCATCACGACTTAAAGGAAGCATATATTTGATTCGACTCCAAACATATTCAGCCGTTTCTCCAATATTAAGACTCGTAGCAAGTGAAACAGCAGGTGGATTAAATAAATGTGTTTCCACATTTATCCTTTCCTTTGCCAATTCCTTTCCCACTTGAAGACCAATTCCAGCTCCTAACGAATGCCCTGCAATGCACACATTTCTGCGTCCATATGTATCGGAAACTGATTTTACTTCATCAATAGCTACTTTAAACCTCACAGAGTCCTTCAAGCTTTCCCAAGCAACAAATCGGAAATCATCTTCAAAATCTCTTCGCATTGTAGGGTATCTGATCAATGTTCCTCTGAGTGCTAAAACAGCTCTAGGGGCACCGATTGGTTTAAATGGTTTGAATTCAGATAATGCTGCATATCGATCCCATTCAAATATTGCACCAAAAATGGATCCATCTCTTTCATCGATCAATATTTGTGTTGGCTTATACTTGTAGGGAATCCAAAAATCTGAAGCTAGAGAGTTTTCTTGTGTTCTGTTCTCCTGCCTATCGAGTTCAAGATAGTATACTGCCTGTATAAGGCTTGCAATGGCTCTTCGTCTATAATTTGTGTCCTTCCTATTTACAACAAAATAATTATCAACAACTTCCACAAAAAGAACGTAAATGCCACCAAAACAGTGGTGCTTTTACACAGGATTTAAAATGACAAATGAAGAATAAAGTGCTCTTTGTTCATGGTACTCTTGTTTACAACTATTCAATAAAAAATCATGAATATAACTTTGACATTATAAAGATTGTCTCTGATAGAAAGCATAAGGAAACCAAGCAATATACACAAGGCAACTACAGGCCGATTAAGCTTCTAGCTAAGAGGAGCTTCTCAATTAATACCTATGAAGCACATACTCACAGACACTAGACACAACACTGAAACTTAAACACTGGTAATAAATTGAGAAAACGAAAGTAATTGCATGTAACTACATGTGTTAGTGTCATATGGACACACCTTCAATCTGAAGTGTCAGTGCTACATAGATTAAAATATGTTTTATAAAACATCAATTGTAAAAAAGTCCTTATAAGCTATATAAAGGGGTTTATATACAAGTCAATCGCGAAATCTTTTAAATTATATGAGATATAAAAGCTAATTTCAACTCATAGAGAAGCTATGGCTTAAAAAATAAAAACTCATTGTAAGATCCTTTCAATTATTATTTTTTCATCATCAATTGTGGAAAAAATTTGTTTATCCAAACATGTTCTAAAACAAGACAAAAATCAGTGACTGTCTTTTTTTCATTTATTGTTAATGTTATTGGTTCCTTTTATCAGAAATAATAAAATAAAAAAGCATGCAAACCCATTTGGTAAAGTTTTCAACTTTATATACTTCAATAACAGTAACAGATTCTTCACTTCTAACTTCTAAGATCATGATCATCATGCATCATCAAATCCAAAATAGAAAGAGTAAAAAAAAATTAATCTGAGAAATGAAATAGATACTGACCAACTAGAATCAATGAAGTCTCTCCAATGAAGGTTTGTGATCGTCCTGAGAGGATCAGATAATTTTCTTCCATCCGAGGGAGCTTCATGAGGAACAGTAACATTGTTTGCCATCAATTTAGCAAAAGTTTTCAATTTCCTATGAGATGACTATTGAGTATTGACTACAAATAATTGACTGAACAAAGTTCGATTAAAAGGTTTCTTCGAGGAAACTAATATTGTTTCTTTATTTGATTTTCTTTGTTTGTTCATGTACTACCTTTTTGTACTGTAACATGATGACATGTAATTGTTCAACGTTAACCATTGCTTTGTCATGAGGTCCACATAACACAAGACCCAATAAAAATTTTGTTTCTTTTTTACTTCTAGGATAATAATTCTCTTAATAATTTTCTAAACAAAAAAAATACTCATTTTCTATTGTCATTTTTTAAAATATGCATTGATTTTTTTATTTTGACACATAAAATATGCATTGATTTGTTAATAAGAAGATGTGCGACACATAAAATCAACAATTGTAAAGGAAAGAATAAATGTTAGTTAGAGTTTGGTATACACACAATTGGCATTTTTATTGTTTCCTAAAAATACATACAATTGTTCACTTCAAGAGTTTGATATATCTATATCGAAGTGTTTAGTGTATAAGCGGTGTTTAGTAGTGTTTTAAAATTTGGACTGATCCATCCATTCCAATAGGTTTAATTTGAACAAGACACATAGTTGGGTATGATCTTCTACTAGTATTCAACGACGTGGAACAAAATTTGGATATGATTTCATTAACTTAGTCTTAAATTCACAATTAATGTGACATTCATTTGTCATGAAAAGTTTTAATTCGCAAAAGAAAACGCGAGATGGGATCTAACTAGCTACTATACTGACCAACTATTTTGTGATAAGTAGTGATGTCTGACAAGTAGGCCGTTAATATAATACTTTAGTCAAGTCAATGACCAATAGTGAAGATCTATAAATTCAAATGCTACTTGGAGTAACATAAATAAAACATTATAAAATAAAATAATTTATAACATGTTATGAAGAATAAGATAACATTATTAAGATAGAAATGCTTCATGATTAAAGAACATCTTACAAGGTTTGAATACAAGCCAAACATGCTTCATTATTAAGATAGAAAAATTGAGATATTGTGCAATGTATCCAATACAATTCACTTATAACACTTGCATAACCCTTGTTACTACTTGGGAAGGAGTAGAAGTGTATAAAGATGAAAGTTGTCTACTTATGAGTTTACTGTTATGAATAACTTGTTGAAGTTCTGCATCACTTGACCACCATTGTTCCAATCCATGAGCCTCGAGAAATTTCTGTTTTTCCTTTGACACAACGAACAATTTCGCTGCAACTTGTCCGCTCACATTATCCTTATCAACCACTTTCTCTGCTGTTCCATTAGGGTCATTGTAATAGCAACATATATAGTCACTATTGTTAACATACAAATGAGGAATCCATTTTACCGTGCTAACGACACCAGCATCCTTCAAACCAGAACCTGATAATCGAGACATCCATGTCTTTGATCCCGCAACCGTGGTCTTTTCTGCATCGTTGTTAACTTGAGCTTCCTTACCATAAGGAATCATAGATCTAACTCTACTCCAAACATATTCAGCTTTTTCTCCGATATTTTTTAGACTCATCGCCAGTGAAACAGAAGGCGGATTGAATAAATGTGCCTCTACAAAGATTCCTTGTTTTGCAAGTTCTTTTCCTATTTGAAGAGCGAAACCGGCCCCTAAGGAATGTCCTGCGATGTATACATTACTACTTCCATATGCATCACAAATTGATTTTAGTGCCTCCAAAGCCACTTTAAAACGAACAGACCCTTTCAAGCTTTCCCAAGCAACAAAACGAAGGTCATCTTCGATGTCTCTTCGCATTGTAGGACTTTTGAGTAATGTTCCTCGGAGTACTAAAACAGCTCTAGGGGCACCACTTGGTCTAATTAGTACTAAATCAGCCATTGCTGCGGACTGATCCCATTCAAGTATTGCTCCGAAAATGGATTTATCTCGTTCGTCAATTAATGTTTTTGTGAGCTTGTACTTGAAGGGAATCCACCAATTCGGAGCTAGAGCGTTGTCCTGTGTTCTTTTCTCGTGCCTATCAAGTTCAAGCAAGTACACTGCTTGTATAAAACAGGCAATGACAGTTCGTTTGTACTTTGCATCCTTCCTGTATTAAAAGAAATAAATAACCATTGGTATACACACGCAATTAAAGAATGTGAATGTCACTAAAACTTGACTGTCTTTCCATCAGATTTGACAAATATGAATGATAAAGGGATTTTGTAAAGTTAATGTCAATCTCTGAAGTCACAAATTCTAATGCATCCACTATGGACAGTAAGTCGAAACAAACTATTGAACGAAGATTAGATGACTCATTCTGATTTCACTAAATTAGATTCAAAACAATAACTCGCAATGCGAAGTCTAATCCAATGGAATGCATGATTTTTTACTGACAGTGAATTGGAGTCTTAATACACCTACAACAAAATTTGTACAATACAATATTCATGGGCCAGTAAATCAAGTAGTACAAGTTATTTAAAAAATCTAAAGTAGTAAAATACAAATCTGCAAGAACTTTCTTTTATTCATCATGACTGTGACAAAACTCGGGTGGAACAAGTTCAGCTAATTCATAATATCTACAATGAAGCGCAAACACTCATCGGATTAGGCGTGTCCTATTGTCAAACACACCGACATGACACTGACACATGATTACATTAAATTACGTTATTCTCTCAAATTATTATCGTTGTCGACGTGTCAGTGTTGTGTTTGTGCTTCATAGATCCCTAGTCCTACTGATTGAATATATCAGTGTAAAAGTTATGGAAATGCTGAAAACTAGTGTCTCCAAAACTCAATTCCAAATGATTAAAGAAATTGGATATCAGAATGAAAGATTACAACAGACAAAATCAATAGTTACAAAAAATATGGAGTAATTTGGAAATTATAAAGGCACTCCCTGATTGACAGCACAATTCAATCAATTAGATCTCTGAAATCCAAGTAACACATCTCTAATTCATTGCAAAAGATTAAATCCAAATAACAAATTTTGCTATCTTTTACTTGGAAACCTTAAATTAAAAATCTTTGCATACCCATTTGGCAAAAGTTCAAAACTTTGCACTAATATGGTCCAACCCATTGTGCTAATTAACATCTTCAAAATTGATCAACAAATTAACAAAGCCTTGACACACAAACCTCTCATATTTCTCTCTTTCAAAACATCCCATTAATAAAATGACAATCCTAATGATAATTCTCATATTTCTGATACTTGTGATACTAACCCGAATGATATACCTCTTGTTTTGGGAAGAAAAAAGAGATATTTTCTATTCTAACAATATATTAGAAGTGAAATGAGTACATAGATAGATGACTTACCAACTTGAAATGATAAGGTCTCTCCAATTAAGGGAAGTTAAGTTACGTGGACCAGAGACATGAAAAGCATCTGGGTGATGCTGCTGAGCTTCACGAGGATTTGCCATGAAACAAACTTTGTATTGTATTGTATTGTATTGTATTGTGTTGTTTGTGATGTGATGAATGAATATGATGATCCTGTTGTTGTTATAGGAAATGTGAAAGCAAGTTGGAAGATGATGTTATGTAGTATGACTTTGCTTTGCATCCTATTCGGCATGGCTTTGGGGTATGGTATGGTATGGCCCTTTACTTAATGGATGAACCAAAACAATTCAAACTAACTTTTCATTTTTCTTTTTTGGATGCTCAACTAACGGTCACTGTTCATGTCAATGCAATCATATGTTGAGGCAAACAATTTTCTTTACAATTGTTTTCTTAAAGGTATTAATTCATTGATATCCACTATTAGTATAAAATTAATAATTTTGAATATGAATCCAATTAATCACAAAATATCCACTATTAGATGTATTTAGCCAAATATCAAAATCAATTTTTTAATTGAGCATCATAAAAAGTATCTGATGTGTGTCTAAAATACGTCTAAGAAGAGTCAATATTTATAATATGTCTAATAAAATGACACAATATTTTAAAGGGGCTAACAGTGTTTTAGGAACACTCTTTAAGTATTCCATTTAAAAAATATTTTATTTAAAATATTAAACACTACAATTTTTAATGCGCTGACTTTATGCATCTTCATAAAAAATTCAATAAACACTAATTATTTAAGGTGTTTAAAAAATACCTGGAAGCACTCGTTAACATTTTTCAATTTTAAAATCCTCCGAAAATTTTTATATGTAAACTTTTAAAATTGTAAATACACTCTGTCCCTTTTTATAAGAGTTAATTTGACAAAAAAAATTATCTCTTTTTATAAAACTCTTTTATAATTATCAATGACATTAATTATTCTTTTTTCAAACTTATCTTTATTTACTTTGCATAGTTTTTTTAATAGCATTAAATTCTCTTTTGTTTGATGCAAAGCACTACAATTAATGGGTAAATATGTAAAATCAATTTAATATTAAAACTCACTTTCTTAATATCCATATTTTGTCAAACTAACTCTTATAAATAAGGACAGAGGGAGTAGTAAATACTTGTCTATTATTATAAAGAGCTAGGGAGTGGTGTATTAAAATGGGGTGGGGGGTGGGGTGATGGTGGTGGTGGTGATGATAGCAACTCTCAAAATCTAGGACAACAAATAATTTTAGTCCCGTTAACTAGAATTTTCACTTTCAATTTCAACCGAAAAAACACACTAGAATTTTGAGACACATGTTCAATTCAAGGTCGGTCCTACATGGAACTAGAATCAATCCTTCACACATAAATCAGAAATTAATATTTGTGGTAGTAAGCTACCGCCTTTGTCTAATACTTAGAATTTCATATAAAACCAAACTCAAAATGCAAATCTCAAACCAAAAATTAATGGCAATTATCAAACTCAATACTACTTTTGATCTCTCATGAAGCAAAATTCCATGGCCACCATCAATCTCACCACTACTTCTCTTCATCCAAACTGTTCCTTTGTCACAAAGAAATATAATAGCAACAATCTCATCAAATTCAACTATGCTTCTTCTTTAACCAAAACATGTGCTCAATCACAAGGGACTGAAGCTGGTGTTTCTGAGGATGATTCTTCTCTTGGTATGCATGCCAATAATTCCTTACCTTTCTTTCATTGAAATTCAAATATGGGCTAAGCATAAATTTCAATATAAATAGACTTTTTCTTTTCTTAAATTATGTTAGTTGTTTTTTAATAATCTTTTTTTTATATGCATCCACATGGCTCATTACTAGCCACTAGGAGAAAAACATATCTTAACTTTTATTAACTTTGAATCATTGGTAGGAAATTTCATGTGTAAGTTCAGTGAAAGATAAATAGTAGCAAAAAAATAAAATGACGAGTTTGAGTGTATGTTTGGTTTCACTCGTAGAAAAAATTGATTCTACCAGTCTAGAATTAATTTTTACTTGTTTGAATATTTTCCGATAGAATTTATTGTCTTTAGAATTGATTCTAACTTAAACTAGATTATGAAACTTTTGCATGTACAATTGATTTTTAGCCTCGAGTTTATTGTTCAAGTCACGTTTACATGAATTTGTCAAAACATCATATCTACTTTAAAACTCATACAAAAGATGATTTGTGATTGTTTTATTGTAGTAGTCAAAATTTCTATGAAATACTTTCAAATATTTTGATGAGGTTCTAGTTCATATTTCATAGTAGGATAATTTCCTGATTTGTTTTTGAGGACTTTTTATTGTTAGGATCTTTATCTTCTTCTCGTGCACAGCTGGATCTTTTGGAGCAATTTACATCTACAAGCACATCAATCAATGGTATGCAAGTTAACTTATTTTCTTTTCAAATCAATGATATGTTTAGGAGACAAAAATCAACTGTTAGATGCACAAGATATAGGCATATATGTTTGGATAAGGCACATGTGGTGCAAAGTGATTATGTTGCAAATATCAATTTCCTATGCATTGATCAATTTTCTATTTGGGGAATGTTTCCATTATTTAACTTTTGATATTCTCCCATGCCATGATCTTTATGTTAATGTATCGATGTGTCACTACCGATATGAATTCGGATTCCCTGCCGTGGAAAAAGCACGCAGTTACACACAATTTTTAACCTCAGCTGTTAATCTAAAATCGGATGGTTCATATAAAAAATTAGTTTGACCGTTAATTTGCAATCAGACAGTTGAGGTAACTACTACACTAAACTACGTGACATAACTACTACACTAAACTAAATCCCTATTGATATGTATTTATGGTGTATATCTCGATGATTTATGTGGGAAAGGAACATAAATTTTATAATCATATCTTTGTAACATTTTTTTTAGATTTGATCTATCTTTATTTTCTGATTTTGGGAAAACGATAACAACTATGTGATCATTTCTGGTTTGTAGGTTATGAAAGCGATGGCACGTCTCGAAAACTTTCAATTCGGGATCAACTTGCGCAGTTGGTTGGAGAAAGGGACGACGATTTTAGTATTCCCTTAGGTAAAAACTTGAAGAAAGTGAGTGCAAAGTTCTTAACAACTTCACAAAGGAGAAACATCAAGAGACAAAATTATCTAAATGAAGTGACTCAAAGGAATGATTCAACTTTTTTTGCAACTATAGGAGCATTTGTGCTTCTTCCACCTCTTATAATACTAGGAATAGCTATATTAACTGGTTATGTACAGCTTTTACCTTGAGACATGATATATATTTAATGATACTGAATAGAAATCTTTGCATATGGTATGACTTAATTTCCCTCATTTTAGTGTTAATGTCTGTTCATTGCCTCTACAAATTTGTTGGATGCAACATGAACATTAGACATGAGTACATAACCATTGGCATCACTTGGATTTAACTGGTGTGTTTTACGATCTGTATATTTCCATGTTTCCCACAACATGAAAGCAAAGATCCCCTCGTTTAACCGGTGCATTATTTAAGTAGCGGATGGAAAAAAAATCATTTGTTCTTAGGGTTTCTTTGGTGTGTGAAATTTTAAATGTTGGTAGATTTAAATATTTTTTACACATCAAGAGATATTTTTATAATTTAGCAGAGCGCACGAAAATATTCAGGGGGTGCCTAAAAGAAATTCTCAAAAATTATTAGACAAAAGATCAAGGCTTAGAACGGCCCATATCGACGAGATACCAAAATTTCTCTTTTCGCCCCTTTAATTGCTCCCAGGCCCTCCAAACTAATGAAATTACCCTTGTTCAGGAAACCAGGATTCAAACGTCCAAAATTTTGGAACATACGATCCAAAATGGGTTTTTGATTATTATTTTTCAATTTTTTTTTTGTGTTTTGGAACCCATGATCCAAACACAGTGTCTATTTTGAGACGCAATTTCCGAAATATTTTTTATATGTCAGCTGCAGTTAGTTGTAATTTCATAATCAAATACACATTCAACCCAAATTGTTACGAAAATGGAGGAAACATCTGAGATGACCATTTTGGAACGCAAATGCCAAAACATCATAAGGATCATTTTGGACCCTAGATTTCAAATTTAAGGCATATTTTGGAATATAAGATACAAAATCCTGGAACCTGTAAAATCATATTTTTTTCAACTTTCACATGGACTTCTTCATGCTGTTCAAACATGTAATCAGACACAAATTTGTGTTCAGTTTTCCATGCCATTAAAATTTGAATGGAAAAAAAACACTTATTTGTTGTGTTGAAGTTGAATTGATTAAGTAGAATGAACAAAAAATGATTGAAGTTGTTGACTGAATTTGGATTGATTTTGGTATGAACAAACCTCTTTTCATTTCTAGCAAACTCCTTCTCACTTTGATTTTCTATTTTTGTGCAATTTGCATTTTTCTTCCTAAAATACGTTTTAGAATTTGCGTTCCAAAATTTTCATTGTTCGAATCGTAGGATACAAAACTAGCTTATATTTAGGATTATATGATACAAAATTTATTGGTCCAAATTAAGAGTATTTTCAGACATTTAGGAGCCTAGAATCAACTTAGGGGCTAAAAAGCAATTTTCGCAAAGATACATGCTATTTATAAAGGGTACGCCTATAGTCCTATCAGCTTCCCAAAGGAAAATTCTATAAATTAGACGGTTGTGAGCAATTACCAGCCAAACCGCGTGAGCAATCAATTTTATTTAAAGCAACATGAATATGATATGTGAGCAATTACCAGCCAAACCGTGTTCATCTTCCTTTCGAGAAATCTAGTTAATTAGCTACGAACATTGGAAGTAAATTTTTTCCAGCAATCAAATACCACAAACAAAATAAGAAATTATAATCCCTCATTCGAAACAAAAAGTATTTATCAGTAAATTCAAAATCAAACTTGTACCAGTACATCAAAAAGAGAAAACTAAAAAACTGCATAACAAAAAGATAAAACAAAATGCTCAAACCAGGAAAAAATGCAAACTATGTCCGAGTTTGCTAGTAATGAAGTTTGTTAAAACACGATTATCTTCAGTAAGCTCTTAATGTGCTAACTGATAAATCAAGCAACTCCAAAATGATAAGGGAAATGCGATTCACTAAATCACATAAACAGGTTGGGCTTGTTTGCTTTGTATGTTGTTTTCAGGCTCCTAGTTGGTGGCCTAATCTTCTTGAACACCAAGGGGAACTTAATTTTGGAATTGTGAAACTGCTTAGTGCTCTCCCTTTTGCAAAGATTGGCTGGGATGGTGGCGGTCTTGATGATTTGGATGCATGGAAACCTGACCCTATGACGAGATGCCATTTCGTTGTACATTGTCTCCACAGCACCGTTAAGAGTAGTGTCACGGTATTCCTTGTACATATTATGATAACCGGTACGACTCTGGTATCTCAACCAAATTCCATAGTTCTTAATCTTGGTGGGGTTTTTCTCGAAGATCTGCAATAAGGAAAAAAGTATTGTAAATCTCTATTCCCAGAGAGACTGAAATCGAAGGATAGAATATAACTCAACTCAAGCTAACACATTGTTTCCTACTCCAAGTATTATTTCAGCTAAATAAGCCTTACATTTACTATATAAGAACAATTGAAACAAGATGCAATTAAAAAAACAGAGAGCATAATTTTCAAGTTCAATTACGTCATTAGTCACTAGTTTAATGCATGCTTATAGGTAGATAGGCATAAAATTTGAAGAACAGAACCGGAAAAATTCCTTAAAGCTTATAGATATATTACCCCAACAGGTTACCTATGTTAGCATTTGACATATTTAGTCTTCAAAACTGCTTATAGCTTATACACTCAAAAGTTTGGTGAGTGAGTTATGAGAAGTAATCAAAGTAAATTTTACCCCGTCACTAAACAGTTAATACCAAAATACAAAAGCAAACAGAACAACACCCTCCCTATCCCAACCAAAGAACTACCTACATGCAATCAATATCATAAAAATTGGACACAGAAAATGTTACTTCACGTTTATAGCAACAACTTGTAAAAAGTGCAGATGATCATCAACCCTTATTTTCTTATGCATCAAAATTTATTTATATGCATTTATCTATAGGTTCTATGCTTCTATCGTAACTTTGGGAAAGAATAAACAGAGAACTATTTTCTTCTATAGACAACAAAAAGGAAAAGAAAAAAAAATCTTTCAAATTAAACAAATTTGCATAGAAATATTTATTCGATTAATCCAAGCTAATCATAACCTATTATAAGCCTAACAAAAAACTTTCTTCTTTCCACAAGGTGAAAAATTAAACTTATATGACATATCCATTATTTTTTCTATTCCAACTTAACATTAGCTCAACAATCATTATAAGGGCCTGTTTGGTTAAACAACTGAACAAAATGCTTATAAGACAAGTGTTTATCATATACAGGCTAATATATAAGCAATTTATATGGTCAAAAAGAGTGTTTTCATATATGCTATCAACTTAACATTAGATCCACAATTGTTATTAGGGCCTGTTTGGTTAAAAAACTTAACAAAGTGCTTATAAAATAAGCATTTATCATATACAGGAGAATATATAAGCAATTTCTATACTAGGAATTAAATAACATTTTCATACAAGCCATAAAACTGTGTTTGTTGAAAACATGAGCTAAAATTATAGAAATGTCAGTTATATTGTTTGCTTAAGCTCTCCTAAATAGATAACAAGTGCTTACACAAGTACATCAACAAAAATAAGCTATTCATAAATCAAATCCAAACGCAGCCTAATTATAAATCCATCTTAACTACAACATTTCAATCAAATTTCAATTTACTACTACAATCAATCAATATCCATACCTCATTGACAGCCAAAATTTGTCCATTGCTTTTCTTAACCTTCTTCAACTTCCTCAAGAAATACCTACGACAATTAACATTATTAATAATAACACAAATAATTTCACAAATTCAAAATTTAGTTGATGAAATTGTTACATACCAGAACTTAGATTTGCCACGAACTTCATTGGTTGCCCAAAGTTTCATGCGATAAATCTTCGGATGTTCATCTTTTTCAGTAGGAAGAGCTCTTCCAACAATTTGATACTGGTGAAACTGTTTCAACAAAAATCACGATAAAATGAATTATAATTCACGAAAATAAAAGAGAGTTCAAAAAGTAAAAATGGAAGATTTGAATCGTTAGTTGTTGTAGTATGATTTACCTTGAAGCTAACCATTTTTATGACGAACACCGATTCCGAATTTGACTCAGCCGATTTTTCTTGTGTTGTTTTGTAAAGGGTGAACGAAGAAGAAGCAAGCGTCGATGTATACCTAAAACCCTAATGGACGTGGGCCTTCCTAGGCCCATTGAGTTTGGCCCAATTGAAGTGGTTCACTGTATGAAAAATAAGCCCAGTTAAGACAAATTATTTTACAAGTCATTTTGCTACCCTACATTTTTTTTGCACGCCCTACGATTTTACCAAAATACTTCTATCCGCAATTTAAATAGGGGATACCCAAAAATATCCTACAATTATAACGTCTGCTACTTAAGTAGCAAATAACATTTTTCAAAAATAACTCTTTTTTTTTAACATTCGCTACTTGAGTAGCAGAATGGTAAAATAGGAAACGCGTAGGACGCGCAAGTAACCTTAGAGCGGCAAAAGTAATTTTGATTTATTTTTTATTAAAATGATTATGATATTTTTATGTCGAGAACAAATTACTCTTTATATTATAATCAATCAAAGATTAATTAAATATCTATTTTTGTTATAGATTGAATTTTAGACCGTAAAATTGTAAGAAACTAAAATGAATTTTTATTTTTTAATTAGAGCAGAGAAAATAAATTAAAATGAATTATAAGAAAATAAATTTATTTGATCCTACTACAAATAACTATTCATTTTTTTTTTTACTAAAAATAAATGATATTTATTCATTCAAATTGAGAGTACTTTGTTGCAATACAAATCCATAATTGCTAAAAACAAAAAAGATAAATCTGCGAATAAACTCATTGTACCTATGTTAATAGCATAGTGTAATATTTATAAAACATTGAAATTTTGTTTTTTTTTAATTAAAATTATTCCCCTTTCTAAAATACAATAATTGCCAAATAGTTTTTGGATTTATAAAATACTTCCTAATTTATTTATTTCTTTCGAATTTTCAAATGTATAGAAGCTACCAATCGCGAATCCTATATTGCCTTCGCTGATTTGTGGCTAAAATTTGAAATTCTTCCTTTTCTTCAGATCTACTGTCAATCTCGGACCATGCTTCGGCCGCCACTGTTAAAGAGGGAGGCGGAGACGAATTCATAGCGTTCTTAACGGCTTCAAAAACAGGTATCATTTTATTTATTTTTTCGTAAAAATAGAGCATATTTCTGGATGCAATTAAAATTAAAACTTAGAAGTTGGAAAAATCGATAATCTAGTTCAATAAACTCAAGTTGTTACAAATTCTCTAGTGGTAGTTTCTAATAGGATTTTCTAGAGCCTAGAGCAGAGAGAAAATCAAGTGTTGATATTTCAACAAACTTATAATTTGTTAATTAATGTTTGATATTACTAATTTTACTCCGTGAATTGCTCACGTAAGAGGAATCAGTTTCTTTCTGGTAATAAGGCCCGCGCAGAATCCACTTGGGTTGGTCTGGTGGTATTGACTTGTGACCTGAGAGTGTGCTACTCTCAAGGTCTCAGGTTCGATTCTCTCTGGTGCCAATTTGAGCGAGCTAATTTAGCTTCTTTAGAAAAAAAAGGCCTACGCAGATTCGGAATCAAACGAATCGGTTATTAGATTTAATGCTCAATATTTATATCGGTGAAGAAACAAAAACAAGTCAAATGTTTTGTTTTTAATAACTATTCATGCAGGAATGGATTTGCCGTGTATTTGGAATTGCAGTACATCTTTCTCTCAATCGAACCTTTCATACTCGGAGATTGAAGAAACAAAGGCAGATGATACCACAAGCAAAAAGGTTAGGAACTATATATTTGATGATATCACATTTTGTATTCTGTCAAAACTGCCGCTAAAATCGTTGAAACGATTTGAATGTGTGTGCAAATCATGGGCCCTCTTATTTCAAAACACTTATTTCATGACCATGTACCGCAACAATTTGATGATGTCTAGTAGTAAATGTCATGATGATACATATTTCGTACTACATTGTGAGCCAAAAATTGATTATTATATCTCTACTGAGTTTTATTTCCTCTCTGGCGAAAGATTTAAAAATAGGGTCAAAATTAATTGGCCACCTCCATTTCAACAGAATGACAATCGAATTTTTATATTGGGTTCTGTTAGTATTAATGGCATTCTTTGTCTAAAACAAAAATATGATCCACAACTTGTATTGGGGAATCCAACTACACGTAAATTCAAGGTTGTTCCTCTCAGCCCTTTTGAGTCTGCACCACCTCTTCGGACCGCTTTTTATGGTCTTCATGGTTTTGGTTATGACCGTATAATAGATGACTTTAAAGTTATTCAATTTGTAGATTCTATTCTCCTAGTTATAGGTGCTGATTATATTCACCATAGATCTTACGAAACCTTTTGGGAGTTATATTCTCTAAGAAGCAACTCTTGGAGGAAGCTTGATCTTTGTATACCAAATTGTTATTACTATACGCAAAACCGAGGTATCGGGGTGTACACGAATGGCGTGTGTCATTGGTGGGCTAGAACCGATGATTCAAAGATTATTGAAGAATGTTTGGTATCATTTAACTTTAGTAATGAGGTGTTGATTACAACACCCGCACCCTTATATTTGGATGTTAATTCTCATTGCATTAAATTTGTGGAGAGATGTTTGGTGCTTTTAAATGAGACCGTTGCAATGATCTCCACTTATTTAGAGACATGTACTTTTCACATATCAATTTTAGGCGAACTCGGTGTGAGAGAATCATGGACCAAACTCCTTATTGTTGAGCACTTACCTTTAATTGGTCGCCCCATCGGAATTGGGAATAAGAGCAATATACTCTTCTTTCAGAAAACTGATGGTAAACTAGCATGTGTTGATTTAAGTACTAAGATGATTGAGGACGATCTCGGTGTTAAAGGATGGTTGTTTGGTTGTAATATAGGAAAGTACAAGAAATGAATATTTACCCTTTATGTGTTGTAATTTTTAGAGTATTTCAAAAGTAAATTTATTATTTTACCAAATAACTTCTACTAAATAATTTGATAGAGATTTATGTCTTAAAACTTATTTATTTCTTTTATAAATATTTTTATAAACTATTAAAGGAAAAAGAGGATTTACGTTGCCTAATTATTTCCTAAATAATTGGCACTTATAGTTGACAACTAAGATCTCTATCATGACTCATATTTTTAGATGATATATTTAATTTCCTTTAATTCCCTTTAATTTCCTTTAACTTTTTCTGTCATACGTTTTGTTTTTCTATAATGGCTCATTATGTTGGCAACGTTCTTTTTGTGCAACAAGAGATATATAAGAACACCATTCATGATACTTGAAAAACATAGATTCAGTAGAATCAATTTTCTTCTATTCACATACTGATAAACCATTCCTGGGTGCATCTTCTCTTTGAGTTTCATTCTTGTTGTTCTGTCACCTCCTTTGGGGAAGGGCCTGTTGAATCCTGGAGGATTTGCGTAAATATACAGCGGATAAATCCTTAAGGACAGCGACTTTGTCACGCCTCAGGTTATATAACTAACTGTTTTTTATTTTGCAGGTTAAGTTCGGTTCACTCGTTCGTGTTTGTATCATTGTCACCAAAGCTCTTTTTACAACATTATGTACATAGTTATGTTTTTTTTTTAGGAAGACTATGGTTATTATGAGTTTACTTGTATTTGATTTTATCTAGTACTAGTATTTAAAGTGGATTGTTATTTGCACATTTCATAACTATTATTGAGTACAAGACAAAGTAAGAAGTCATGTGATGATATGAATTATGCTTTATCAAACTATTTGCAAATTAATTTGTTTTCTATTGTAAGTGAAATTACAACTGCGGGAAATATATTTACCCTTTACTTTAAGTGTTACATTAAAGTAACTTATATATGTTGTTCGAACTTCAATACATTTTGCATGAGATATTATGCCATTATGCTTAATTTTGTTCTTTTACCCTACAAATCAGTTAACTATGTTTGTTCAAGCTTGATGGCAACTATGTTTCTTTACGGAATAAGATTTTGCTGTAGCTACATAACGCAGTTACAGTTGCCTACTCTTTGATTAAAATGAATGGCTAATTTTTATTTATTTATAATAATGGCTATGATTTATTCACTTTGTAAAACTGAGTTCATATTTGAATTGTCCAATTGTAAATCAACAACCGAGATTTATCGCGGGTAATTTGAAGAATTTACCATCATGAGAGAGTTTGACTTTTACTCAAACACGACAATCTTTCCAGTTATTGTTCTTTTTAGCTTTGTCGTAAAATATGGAATGATATTTTAATGGATTAAATAGTGTTTATTCTATGTGATGTGAGCGAATGATATTTTATGTACTGCTTTTACCTTATGCACTGCTTTGGCAAGGAATACGCGATTGTAGACAAAATTGAACACTTTTATCGAGAGGTTATATCAAATATAAAATGGAGATAATGTCAAAACCTCCTGCAAATACCGAGAATTTGGTATATGTGTGGGTTATAATTATAAAAGATACAAAATTTATATGAAAATAGTAAATAAAAAAATTAAAACATCACAAATAAATAAAAAACCTCAAATATAATTCTGCTTTAACTTTATTTATTTTTAATTTTTTTAGTTTTCACCACCAGTTGAATCTAGTTCGGGGTTAGTTCTGGCATCAAGTGGTTCCAGCCCCCTCCCGATCGCAATTGCGGGGGATCGAACCGTGACCCTTCCTACCAAATTCAGCGTCAATCACCACTGAACCAACTAACAATTGGTAACTTTATTTATTTTGATCAAAGTGTTCTGTTGTAACAAATGATGAATGTGTATTATATGTGCTTATCAAAATATTTTGGTATTTGTTTCGCAACCTAGAAATTTCATTAGCGGATGTAAGAGGTCTTTATTATCTCATGTACTAGTTTTTTTTTTTTCACAATTAAATTCCTAACATAAGTGCTAAAAAATTGCAAAGTACATCGTCAAAATTTTATATTTTTCATCAAGCTGGTTAAAGTACATTTATGTCTATCAACCTACATGTAGTAGAGGCCCTGTCTACCGTGAGAGACGTGAATAGGTCTCTCACGGTGCACCACTTCCTTTTTCTTTTTTTTTACAACTTGTCTTTGGACCTTTGATTTAAAAGTGGTACATGATATTATGGTGCACTATCAATATTATATTATTTTTTATTTCTTTAATTTTTTTCCATCAATTGTGTATTTATTTTTTTATATGGTAATAATATTTTGGCTAAACTACATTTTTGGTCCCTTACGTTTATTTTAGTTTGAATCAGGTCCCTTACGTTTTAAAAGTTCAATTTGTCTCTCACGTAATCAACATTTGCATTAGTTAGTCTTTTCCGTCAAATTTTTCACTAACTCCGTTTGAGACTGACAGCCACGTGTAAAAATCAAACGGAGTTAATGAAATATTCGACGTAATGGACTAACTAATGCAAAAGTTGATAACGTGAAGGACCAAATTGAAACTTTTAAAACGTAACGGACATGATTCAAACCTAAAATAAATGTAAGGGACCAAAAGTACAGTTTAGCCTAATATTTTTAATCCCTACAAAATGGAGACCTTTTAAGTTTAATCCTTACTTAATTTTAATAGGATTTTTAGTCATACAAAAATTTTCTGAATACATAGTTTAAACTTTGTTAAAATAAAATTTGTTTAATTAATCTTATACTCTTAAATTTTATTAATGATTTTTTACACACTTGTTTATCACTTTATAAAATGTTCATTAACCAAAACTTATAATTTTTTAATGTGAGATGAGTTAAATATCAATTTTACGCATGCATATTATGCCTCATACCGTACCAGTGGCGTCTTCAGGAACCTGGAGCAGGGGGTTCAGACTATTTTACTTTAAGAAAATTTTTGCTTTAAAATATTTTTTATATTCTAGTTAGCAATTGTTTTTCTAAATGGGAAAATTTTATTGAAAACGGTTTAAATTTAATAAATAGTTTAAAAAAAATAGAAAATATTTTAAAAAAAGATTATCCTAAGGTTAAATTAATCCAAAAAAATGTTATACCAAAATTAATAGTAGGGTTAGTATCTTACAAAAAAGTGTTAGTTAAGCAAGCAAATCAGAATCGGATCGATTATTGAACGGATGTGAGTTTGACATAAACTATTTTTTCATCTCGAGTTCGATTCGTTTATAGTTTGCGAGTAGTTAAGTTCAGCTCATTAGGTTCAATTCATTTTCAACTTGAAACTAAAATCAAGAATTCGATATGAATTTTTTTTTTCATTATATTTATTCTCCATTTTAAATTATATAAATTTTAAATTATTTTTGAAGTGTTATTTAAAAATATATTTTTAAGTGTTATATATATAATCAAGTCAGCTTGTGAACCAAACAAATCGAACTATATATAGCTCAGGTTTAGTTCATTTAATTAACGAACTTAATATTTAGCTTAAGTTCGACTCATTTGGTTCATGTACCTAGTTCAAAACCAAACAAGCCGAACTATATATAGTTCAACTCGTTTAATTAACGAACTTAATATTTAGCTTAAGTTCGACTCATTTGGCTCTTTAACCAAGTTCAAAACCAAACAAGTCGAACTATATATAGCTCAAGTTCAACTCATTTAATTAACTAATTTAATATTTAGCTTAAGTTCAACTCATTTGGTTCATGAAACAAGTTCAAAACCAAACAAGTCGAACTATATATAGCCTAAGTTCAGCTCATTTAATTAACGGACTTAATATTTAACTTAAGTTTGACTCATTTATTCATGAACCAAGCAAGTTAAACGAATTAATTGTCAAATCGATCTCAAACTGTATTCAACTTGTTTAAGTTCATTGTCAACCCTAATAAAGAGAGAATAAAATTTAAAAATAAGTAAGTTAAAATTGTTTTGAGTTTAATTGGGTCAGTGGTTCAATATAGAAAAATGAGGGGGTTCAATATATAAATTATATAGGATTATATGTGTATTTTTTTAAGTCCAGGGGGTTCAGTTGAACCCCCTCAGCTCAATGTGGCGACGCCATTGTACCGTACGCGAGTGACTTTTTTTTACTTTTATGTTTTATGATTTAGATTAAACGGAGTACATCATATTATAGTGCACTGTCAGTATTAAATATGGTTATAAATGTCTATGATATTCTTATACGACTCGATCACTTTTATCCCACTTAAATTTCAATTATAAACGTTTATGAGATTTTTAGACGACTGAATCACTATTCTCGAACTTACATATCTCGTACATTAGTATCTCCGACATTAATATCTCTCACTTAAATATCGGTTATAAACGTCTATGAGATTCTTATACGACTCGATCACTCTTATTGTCTTATCCCACTTAAATATCAATTATAAACGTCTATGAGATTCTTAGACGACTGAATCACTATTCTCAAACTTACATATCTCGCATATTAATATCTCCCACATTAATATCTCTCGCTTAAATATCGGTTATAAACGTCTATGAGATTCTTATACGACTCGATCACTCTTATCCTACTTAAATATCAATTATAAACGTATATGAGATTCTTAGACGACTGAATCACTATTCTCGAACTTACATATCTCACATATTAGTATCTCTCACATTAACATCTCTCACTTAAATATTGGTTATAAACGTCTATGAGATTCGTAGACAACTGAATCACTATTTTCGTAGACAACTGAATACTATTAAAATTAAGTAAGGACTAAACTTAAAAGGTCTCCATTTTGTAGGGATTAAAAATATTAGGCTAAACTGTACTTTTGGTCCCTTACATTTATTTTAGGTTTGAATCATGTCCATTACGTTTTAAAAGTTTCAATTTGGTCCTTCACGTTATCAACTTTTGCATTAGTTAGTCCATTACGTCGAATATTTCATTAACTCTGTTTGATTTTTACACGTGGCTGTCAGTCTCAAACAGAGTTAGTGAAAAATTTGACGGAAATGACTAACTAATGCAAATGTTGATAACGTGAGAGACCAAATTGAAACTTTTAAAATGTAAGGGATCTGATTCAAATCTAAAATAAACGTAAGGGACTAAAAATGCAGTTTAGCCAAAATATTATTACCGTATAAAAAAATAAATACACAATTGATGAAAAAAATAAAAAATAATACAGTATTAATAGTGCACCATAATATCATGTACCACTTTTAAATCAAAGGTAAAAAACAAGTTGTAAAAAAATAAAAAGCAAGTGGTGCACCGTGAGAGACCTATTCACGTCTCTCACGGTAGACAGGGTTGGCTCTGTCTAGGGTGGGAGACCTTTATAGGTCTCACCGTACATGATCTTCCTTTTTTTTTTTTTTTTTCATTTTTTCACTAAAGGTTTTTTTTTTTGCACTAAGTAGTAGAAGTGAAAATGAGTCGAGTCGAATCTGTCTGAGCCGACTTGATAAAAATTAGTTCAGCTCGAATTTGACATAAATTCTTTTTTTTAGCTCGAGTTCGGCTCGCTTAGAGTTTACAACCATGACCTCTATAGGTCTCTTAACATACATGACCTTTTTTTTTGTTGCACAAGGTTATACTATTACTTATTTTATTTTTTTTGCATCAAGCAGTAGGGCTGAAAATAATCAGTCGAGTCGAGTCGAACCTGTTTGAACTCGACTCGATAAGAATTAGTTCGGCTCGAAACTCGGCTCGAGTTCGACATGAACTCTTTTTTCTAGTTCGAGTTCTGCTTGTTTAAAGTTCACGAACATTTTCGGTTCGATTTGTTAATTTCAGTTCGTTTTAAATTCGAAACTCAACTCAAGAGTTAGACAAGAATATTTTTTTCTTCTATTTTTTTTTTTGGTACAATTTTTTTTTCCTTCTATTTTACTCTCCATTATTTTATATACACTTTGTTGTTAGACTATTTATTTTTTAAATCCGTAATTAATTTAAAACACATCATTGTGCATGCTGTTGTCTATAAATTTTAATGTTATTACAAATTTTATCATATTATTGTTAAATGTTTATCTTAGTATCTTTAAAGTATTATATATTGTCAATTATCTAAATGTATAAAATTAATTATATATCTAGAAAAGAAAATCAATCATATAAATATAAATTTATAAAATCAAACATATATAAATTTAAAATTATTTTAAAAGTGTTATTTAAAAATATATTTTGAATTGTTATATATTTAACCGAGTCAAATCGTGAACCAAATAAGTCAAACTATATATAACTCAAGTTCAACTCATTTAATTAACGAACTTAATATTTAGTTCAAGTTCAACTCATTTGTTTCATGAATCAAGTTCAATGAATCAATTGTCAAATCAAGTCTCGAACTTTTTTCGAGTTGGTTCGGTTCACTGTCAGTAGGGGTGTAATTGGACCGGTTTGGATCGGTTTTTGGTGAATCCAATATCCGAACCAATGAACTCTCAATTGGTTCGGTTTGGTTCGGTTTTTGGTGTTTTTCAAAAATGAATCCGAACCAAACTAATCGGTTTGGTTCGGATACTTTAATCGGTTTTTTCCGATGTATTTTATGCTATTATTTTTTTTCTCGATATCACTTATTCCTCTTATTAGATATGTGAATGCAACATTATTAACACTTGCATTATCAATTGTTACACAACAAACTTTTTTAATCCACCATTCTTTTAAGTATGTCAATAAATTCTTACCAATTGTTTTCGCTTGTGATCCGAAATCAAATTTAAACTCAATATTTTTTATTCAACATTCACCCCTTATCATTGTAATGACAAGTTACAAAGATGTAATTCATATTTTGTACTGATGTCCAACAATCGATAGTAAGAGAAATTATTTGTTTATATGCGGACGATATGCTCTTTAACTCTCTTTCTTGTCATTATTTTTTATGTGGTATAATACTTCAACCACTACTCAAACACAACGTTGTTTGCGGCTGTGAAATGAGAAAGTCTGTCTGAGAGCGTGTTTCTAAATTAAGGTTTGTTGTGTGACTATAATTTTTTAAAAGTAGTTCAAGTTGGGCCAATTTTAGTTTTTTAATATGCACTCGCCTATAAAAAAATATTAACTAAACAATATATTTATATCTATTGGTTTGGTTCGATTTTCATCGGTTCTTGAAAATTGAATCCGAGAACCGAACCAAACCACATCGGTTTTTAATTGGTTTGGTTCGGTTTTTGATCCGAACCAAAAAAATCGGTTTTTTTTCGGTTTGGATTGGTTTGGATCGTCGGTTCAATTGGATTTTTCTGATCCGCTTACACCCCTAACTGTCAGCCCTACTGTTCGTTGCAAAAAAATAAATAAAAGGATAATCTTGGTGCAACAAAAAAAGAAGAAAAATGTCATGTACATTAAGAGACCTACAGAGGTCATGCTTCTGAACTCTAAACGAGTCGAACTCGAGCTAAAAAAAAAGACTTCATGTCAAACTCGAGCCGAGTTTCAAGCCGAATCAATTTCTATCGAGTCGAGTTCAAACAGGTTCGACTCAACTCATTTTCAATCATGTGCTTGGTGGGAAAAAAAAAACCTTATAGCACGAAAAAAAGAAAGGAAAAAAAATGAAAATATCACGTACGGTGAAGGTCTCCCACCCTAGAAATAGCATGTATACTTTATTTTTTCTATATCTGTTACTCTCGAAAACTGTTTGTACACATTATGCTTGTATCAAGTTCTTTTGAAAAAAAAAATTCTTATGAAAAATAATACCAGTTATTAATTTTTGAAAATAAGTTCATGAAAAATAATAGTCAAAACTCCAAAAAATATAAATGAGCAACGACCGAAGGTGAAATAAATTAGACGGTTGTGAGCAATTACCAGCCAAACTGTGTTCATCTTCCTTTCGAGAAATCTAGTTAATTAGCTACGAACATTGGAAGTACATTTTTTCCAGCAATCAAATACCACAAACAAAATAAGAAATTATAATCCCTCATTCGAAACAAAAAGTATTTATCAGTAAATTCAAAATCAATCTTGTACCAGTACATCAAAAAGAGAAAACTAAATAACTGCATAACAAAAAGATAAAACAAAATGCTTAATAAATAACAAACCAGGAAAAAATGCAAACTATGTCCGAGTTTGCTAGTAATGAAGTTTGTTAAAACACGATTATCTTCAGTAAGCTCTTAATGTGCTAACTGATAAATCAAGCAACTCCAAAATGATAAGGGAAATGCGATTCACTAAATCACATAAACAGGTTGGGCTTGTTTGCTTTGTATGTTGTTTTTAGGCTCCTAGTTGGTGGCCTAATCTTCTTGAACACCAAGGGGAACTTAATTTTGGAATTGTGAAACTGCTTAGTGCTCTCCCTTTTGCAAAGATTGGCTGGGATGGTGGCGGTCTTGATGATTTGGATGCATGGAAACCTGACCCTATGACGAGATGCCATTTCGTTGTACATTGTCTCCACAGCACCGTTAAGAGTAGTGTCACGGTATTCCTTGTACATATTGTGATAACCGGTACGACTCTGGTATCTCAACCAAATTCCATAGTTCTTAATCTTGGTGGGGTTTTTCTCGAAGATCTGCAATGAGGAAAAAAGTATTGTAAATCTCTATTCCCAGAGAGACTGAAATCGAAGGATAGAATATAACTCAACTCAAGCTAACACATCGTTTCCTACTCCAAGTATTATTTCAGCTTAATAAGCCTTACATTTACTATATAAGAACAATTGAAACAAGATGCAATTAAAAAAACAGAGAGCATAATTTTCAAGTTCAATTACGTCATTAGTCACTAGTTTAATGCATGCTTATAGGTAGATAGGCATAAAATTTGAAGAACAGAACCGGAAAAATTCCTTAAAGCTTATAGATATATTACCCCAACAGGTTACCTATGTTAGCATTTGACATATTTAGTCTTCAAAACTGCTTATAGCTTATACACTCAAAAGTTTGGTGAGTGAGTTATGAGAAGTAATCAAAGTAAATTTTACCCCGTCACTAAACAGTTAATGCCAAAATACAAAAGCAAACAGAACAACACCCTCCCTATCCAAACCAAATAACTACCTACATGCAATCAATATCATAAAAATTGGACACAGAAAATGTTACTTCACTTTTATAGCAACAACTTGTAAAAAGTGCAGATGATCATCAACCCTTATTTTCTTATGCATCAAAATTTATTTATATGCATTTATCTATAGGTTATATGCTTCTATCGTAACTTTGGGAAAGAATAAACAGAGAACTATTTTCTTCTATAGACAACAAAAAGGAAAAGAAAAAAGAAACTTTCAAATTAAACAAATTTGCATAGAAATATTTATTTGATTAATCCAAACTAATCATAACCTATTATATTATAAGCCTAACAAAAAACTTTCTTCTTTCCACAGGGTGAAAAATTAAACTTATATGATATATCCATTATTTTTTTCTATTCCAACTTAACATTAGCTCAACAATCGTTATAAGGGCCTGTTTTGTTAAACAACTGAACAAAATGCTTATAAGACAAGTGTTTATCATATTCAGGCTAATATATAATCAATTTATATGGTCAAAAAGTGTGTTTTCATAAATGCTATCAACTTAACATTAGATCCACAATTGTTATTAGGGCCTGTTTGGTTAAAAAACTTAACAAAGTGCTTATAAAATAAGCATTTATCATATACAGGAGAATATATAAGCAATTTCTATACTAGGAATTAAATAACATTTTCATACAAGCCATAAAACTGTGTTTGTTGAAAACATGAGCTAAAATTATAGAAATGTCAGTTATATTGTTTGCTTAAGCTCTCCTAAATAGATAACAAGTGCTTACACAAGTACATCAACAAAAATAAGCTATTCATAAATCAAATCCAAACACAGCCTAATTATAAATCTATCTTAGCTACAACATTTCAATCAAATTTCAATTTACTACTACAACCAATCAATATCCATACCTCATTGACAGCCAAAATTTGTCCATTGCTTTTCTTAACCTTCTTCAACTTCCTCAAGAAATACCTACGACAATTAACATTATTAATAATAACACAAATAATTTCACAAATTCAAAATTTAGTTGATGAAATTGTTACATACCAGAACTTAGATTTGCCACGAACTTCATTGGTTGCCCAAAGTTTCATGCGATAAATCTTCGGATGTTCATCTTTTTCAGTAGGAAGAGCTCTTCCAACAATTTGATATTGGTGAAACTGTTTCAACAAAAATCACGATAAAATGAATTATAATTCACGAAAAAACAAAAAGAGAGTTCAAAAAGTAAAAATGGAAGATTTGAATCGTTAGTTGTTGTAGTATGATTTACCTTGAAGCTAACCATTTTTATGACGAACACCGATTCCGATTTTGACTCAGCCGATTTTTCTTGTGTTGTTTTGTAAAGGGTGAACGAAGAAGAAGGAAGCGTCGATATATACCTAAAACCCTAATGGACGTGGGCCTTCCTAGGCCCAATCAGTTTGGCCCAATTGAAGTGGTTCACTGTATGAAAAATAAGCCTGATTGAGACAATTTATTTTTGAATTTTTATTTTTGCCACTCTACCGGTTAGTCGCGCATCCTACGTCTTTTTCATTTTATCCTTCCGCTACTTAAGTAGCGAATGTTATAAAAATGAGAAAAGCGAACGTTATAATGGTAGGGTGTTTTTCGATGTATCCGCTATTTTAATAGTGCACAGGGATAATTATAAAAGTCGTTGTTCCACACGAAAGCTATTCGACACAGACAAATCTAATCCGAAAAATATCCGTGTTTCATAATTTATAATAGTCAGTATTAAATTTTTTTATGAAAAAAGATAAAAAGATTAGTGTAATATTTATAAAACATTGAAATTTTGGTTTTGTTAAATTAAATTATTATTTCTAAAATACCATAATTGCCAAATAGTTTTTTTATACATAAAATACTCCTTTATTTATTTATTTTTTTCGAATTTTCAAATGTATAGAAGCTCCCAATCGCAAATCCTATATTGCCTTCGCCGATTTGTGGCTAAAATTTGAAAATCTTCTTTTTCTTCAGATCTACTGTCAATCTCGGACCATGCTTTGGCCGTCACCATTAAAGAGGGAGACTGAGACGAATTCATAGCATTCTTAACGGCTTCAGAAACAGGTATCATTTTTTTTCTTCATAAAAATGGATCATATTTCTGGATGCAATTCAAATTAAAAATTAGAAGTTGGAAAAATCGATAATCTAGTTCAATAAACTCAAGTTGTTACAAATTCTCTAGTAGTAGTTTCTAATAGGATTTTCTAGAGCCTAGAGCAGAGAGAAAATCAAGTGTTGATATTTCAACAAACTTATAATTTGTTAATTAATGGTTGATTTTACTAATTTTACTCCGTGATTTTGCAGGTTAAGTTTGGTTCACTCGTTCGTGTTTGTATCATTGTCACCAAAGCTCTTTTTACAACATTATGTACATAGTTATGTTTTTTTTTTTTTTAGGAAGACTATGGTTATTATGAGTTTACTTGTATTTGATTTTATCTAGTACTAGTATTTAAAGTGGATTGTTATTTGCACATTTCATAACTATTATTGAGTACAAGACAAAGTAAGAAGTCATGTGATGATATGAATTATGCTTTATCAAACTATTTGCAAATTAATTTGTTTTCTATTGTAAGTGAAACTACAACTGCGAGAAATATATTTACCCTTTACTTTAAGTGTTACATTAAAGTAACTTATATATGTTGTTCGAACTTCAATACATTTTGCATGAGATATTATGCCATTATGCTTAATTTTGTTCTTTTACCCTACAAATCAGTTAACTATGTTTGTTCAAGCTTGATGGCAACTATGTTTCTTTACGGAATAAGATTTTGCTGTAGCTACATAACGCAGTTACAGTTGCCTACTCTTTGATTAAAATGAATGGCTAATTTTTATTTATTTATAATAATGGCTATGATTTATTCACTTTGTGAAACTGAGTTCATATTTGAATTGTCCAATTGTAAATCAACAACCGAGATTTATCGCGGGTAATTTGAAGAATTTACCACCATGAGAGAGTTTGACTTTTACTCAAACACGACAATCTTTTCAGTTATTGTTCTTTTTAGCTTTGTCGTAAAATATGGAATGATATTTTAATGGATTAAATAGTGTTTATTCTATATGATGTGAGTGAATGATATTTTATGTACCGCTTTTACCTTAGACATGATATATATTTAATGATACTAAATAGAAATCTTTGCATATGACATGACTTAATTTCCCTCATCTTAGTGTGCTATTGTCTGTTCATTGCCTCTACAAATTTGTTGGATGCAACATGAACATTAGACATAACTACATAACCATTGGCTTCACTTGGATTTAACTCAAACTCTTTGCGTGATCTAAACATTTCTATGTTTCCTACAAGATGAATGGAAAGATCCCCGTATAATAGGGCTGATAAAAAAACTTCGATCCGACCAAATCTGGTGCAACCGACAACAAAATATTGAATTTGGGTGGGTCTTTTCGGATTAAAACTCATGCGGGTGAAATGTTATAGTTTTATGCTGTTTGAAGCGGACGGGTATGGGTGAGAATTATTTGATCCATCGATACCCATAACCGACCGATCAATTGGATAAATAGATATTTCTGACTTACTTGTACTATTTTGTACTAGTAGCTTTGAAATGAATGGCGCACGCACAGTCCATCACAAACAAACTTGTTGTTCTTATATGTAAATCTTGTTCATAAAAATACAATGACAGTAATTGTTGTGTGTTCCATCCATTAGACCAAAATAATTTGTTTTTTTATTTTTTATTTTTTTTAAGTGGTGTTAACATCAACAACTTATCTCAAATTTAACCAAAATTGAGTTGTTTTGCTAAATTTGAAGTTTCTAATAAGAGAGGTGTTGAATTAGTAATACAATCACAAGATTTTGAGGACAAGCATGATAAATGGATGGATATCTTTTTTTTTTTTTTTTTACTGGAAAATATCTCATTCATTGCATTCAAGAAGTTCCGAAAATACAATAGATGAGACTGGATGAGCGACATTCCCAAACCAAGACATAGAACCTAAACTCCTACCTACTCCAACTAAACCATGAGCAGCTTTGTTCTTACATCTCTTAACAGACACAACATTAACATTTAAAAAGCTAAATAACATATCTAAACAATCAGCAATAATAAACTCAATCTCAGCAAGTTTTAGCTTTCCCAAAATACAATTTACTACATTCTCTGAGTCCATCTCCACCACAACATTTTGAAGATTTTTGTCCATGATCCATTGAAGACACCATCTCAATCCTAGAGCCTCTGCAAGATTAGAGGAACATGTTATTCTTTCTCTTTTAGTAGCAGCAGCCTGAACATTTCCTTGATGGTCTCTACATAATAAACCCCAACAAGTGTAGCTATCATTGAAACAACCAGCATCAATGTTCACCTTGACGAAACCCAAATGTGGAGGGCTCCATTTGTCATTCGCATCAGAAACAGTACCATTCTCACAAGCATTTGAAGAATTCAGATTACAAGCTAAATTAAAATCCTCGGCTAAAGTAGAAATGTTTTGAACAGCAAGCATAATATTAGGTACCTTTTTATTGAAAACTGCATCATTTCTCATCTTCCATATAGTCCACAAAGATAGACTAAATAGTTGAGTAGCCATGAAATTAGAATTAGACAACCATTGCACCATCCATTGGAATTAATTAACATTTGTTGGGACGTGTAATCCTAAAGGTGATATAAACCAAAACCTTCGGATTTCTTGACAGTTCATAAAAATGTGCTCTTGTGATTCCTTTTCATTGTGACAAAAAGGACAACTAGGGTCCAAGACAACTCCTTTTTGTTCCAGCCGACATCTAGTGGGTAGGATACGTTTAGCAACTCTCCACAAAAAGTGCTTGACCCTCTGAGGTGCTTGAACCGTCCAAATTGCCTTCCAAATTCCGGTGTTCCCCGCTGTTGACGGTTCAGGATTTGCTCTTAGAGTTTCCTCTTTAAGTAGGTGGTAAGCCGATCTAACCGAGTATTGCCCATTTCTTTCCCAGCTCCAAATCATCTTATCCTCGGGAAGTAGCCAAGAGAGAGGAATATTTAGGATTTGTCTAGCTTCAAAATCATTGAAACTGTTTAGTACAAGCTCTCTCTTCCATTTCTTTAAATCCACATCAATTAATTCTGCAACAACAGCATCCTCGTCGAGGTTGCGCACCGGGCTCCAAACCTTAAAACTTGATAATTCAGGAAGCCATGGATCTTTCCAAATTTTAACTTGTTGACCATTTCCGATTGACCATCTCAAGCCTAGTTCAATCACAGGTTTTGCATTAAACAAACTTCTCCATGCATAGCTGGGTTGGTAACCACTTTGAGCTTTCAAAAAACATGATCTAGGAAAGTACTTGCACTTGAATACTCGTGATAGAAGAGTATGTTCATTTGTCATAAGCCTCCAACATTGTTTCCCAAGCAAAGCTTTATTAAAATCGCTGAATCCTCTGAAGCCGAGTCCTCCTTTGTTTTTTGCTCTCCCTAAACGAACCCAACTCATCCAGTGAATTTTCTTTTTATGCTCTGAAGAACCCCACCAAAAATTAGAGAGCATGGATTCAATATTAGCACAACAGCCTTCCGGAATCTTGTAGCAGCTCATGATGTAACTGGGAATGGCTTGAGCCACCGCCTTGATTAAGGTCTCTTTCCCTGCCTTAGATAAGCACTTCTCTTTCCAACCTTTGATTTTCTTCCAAACCCTATCTTGTACAAAAGCAAACACTTCTTTTTTGGATCTTCCAAAGATCACCGGAAGCCCCAAATATCTAGAGTGAGATGTCACAGCCTTTACTTCAATCTTGTTACAGATAATGTTTTTCTCTATATCAGGCACATTTCGGCTAAAAGACACTTCAGACTTTTCATAACTAACCAACTGACCTGAGGCAAGTTGATACTTGTTAAGAACCTGGATAATTGTATTTGCTTCATTTTTATTGGCTCTTGCAAAGAGGAGGCTGTCGTCAGCAAATAAGAGATGCGTGATTTTGGGAGCATTTCTTGCCACTTGGATGCCGTGAATGGAATGACTTTGGGCCTCTTTATGCAGCAAACCAGACAACACATTAGCACACAAAATAAAAATATAAGGAGAGAGTGGGTCACCTTGGCGGATCCCCCGTGCAGGTAGTAGATATTTCTGACTTACTTGTACTATTTTGTACTAGTAGCTTTGAAATGAATGGCGCACGCACAGTCCATCACAAACAAACTTGTTGTTCTTATATGTAAATCTTGTTCATAAAAATACAATGACAGTAATTGTTGTGTGTTCCATCCATTAGACCAAAATAATTTGTTTTTTTATTTTTTATTTTTTTTAAGTGGTGTTAACATCAACAACTTATCTCAAATTTAACCAAAATTGAGTTGTTTTGCTAAATTTGAAGTTTCTAATAAGAGAGGTGTTGAATTAGTAATACAATCACAAGATTTTGAGGACAAGCATGATAAATGGATGGATATCTTAGAGGTGTTAAATCAATCAATACAAACACATGCTGCATTTCTTATTATTTAGTTGAGAATGGAAGAATAAATAAGTGAAACTAGCTCTGGGGTGTTTAATTGTGTTAGGAGAATCCATTCTCATATAACTTGCTTCTAATCCGTTATATTTACACCAATCATTATGTATTTGATAAAAGTTCATGTTCATATCATATTATCGCACTAATACAATTAAATAAGATTTGGTGTTTAAATTTTATGTAATAATCGCACAAATAATATAAATAAGAATGGTGTTTATATTCAACTTGAAAATTGAATTGCATATTTTAGGGACTAATTTATGTAACATTCTATTTTTCGTGATTCCACCATAGCTTAGGATTTGGATCTTCTAACGGTCTGTTTGGTTCAGAATTTTTTGAGGAGAGGAGAGAAAATATTTTAAATTTTGTATCTAATATTTGTAGACACATATCAATGATATCATATTCATGTTGCTTTGGCAAGAAATGCAGGATTGTAGACAAAATTGAACACTTTTATCGAGAGGTTATATCAAATATAAAATGGAGATTATGTCAAAACCTCCTGCAAATACCGAGAATTTGGTATATGTGTGGGTTATAATTATAAAAGATAAAAAAATTTATATGGAAATAATAAATAAAAAATTAAAATATTACAAATAAATAAAAAACCTCAAATATAATTTTGCTTTAACTTTATTTATTTTGATCAAGGTGTTCTCTTGTAACAAATGATGAATGTGTATTGTATGTGCCTATCAAAATATTTTGGTATTTGTTTCCCAACCTAGAAATTTCATTAGCGGATGTAAGAGGTCTTTATTATCTCATGTACTAGTTTTTTTTTTTTTCACAATTAAATTCCCAACATTAGTGCTAAAAAAATTGCAAAGTACATCGTCAAAATTTTATATTTTTCATCAAGCTGGCTAGTGGCTAGAGTACATCTATGTCTATCAACCTACATGTAGTAGATGCCGTTGTAACTGATATTTTATTTTTGGAGAATGTTAATTAATGCTCTCGGGACACTAGTTAAGGTATCCAAAAATAGTAATATTAGTTTGGAACTTGTGAAGTTAATATTTTAAAAGTTTAAATTTTTGTTTTTTCAATGTATACTTTTTCTTTTAGACAAATGCTAACTAGTGCCCCCGGGGCACTAGTTAAGGTAACCAAAGATAGTAATATTTTCTTGGAACTTGTGAAGTTAACATCTTAAAGACTTAAATTTTTTGTTTTTTCAATGTATATTTTTTCTTTTATTTCCCTTTTTAATTCCTTAACTAGTGCCCTGGGGCACTAGTTAGCAAAACCCTTTTTTTTATTTAACTTTTTAGCTCCTTAACCAGTGCCTCCTAGTTAGCAACACCCTTTATTTTTTCTATATCTGTTATTCCCGAAAACTGTTTGTACACATTATGCTTGTATCAAATTCTTTTGGAAAAAAAAAATTCTTATGAAAAATAATAACAGTTATTAATTTTTGAAAATAAGATCATGAAAAATAATAGTCAAAACTCCAAATAATATAATTGAGCAACGACTGAAGGCAAAATAAATTATACGGTTGTGAGCAATTACCAGCCAAACCGTGTTCATCTTCCTTTCGAGAAATCTAGTTAATTAGCTACGAACATTGGAAGTACATTTTTTCCAGCAATAAAATACCACAAACAAAATAAGAAATTATAATCCCTCATTCGAAACAAAAAGTAATTATCAGTAAATTCAAAATCAATCTTGTACCAGTACATCAAAAAGAGAAAACTAAATAACTGCATAACAAAAAGATAAGGGAAATGTGATTCACTAAATCACATAAACAGGTTGGGCTTGTTTGCTTTGTATGTTGTTTTTAGGCTCCTAGTTGGTGGCCTAATCTTCTTGAACACCAAGGGGAACTTAATTTTGGAATTGTGAAACTGCTTAGTGCTCTCCCTTTTGCAAAGATTGGCTGGGATGGTGGCGGTCTTGATGATTTGGATGCATGGAAACCTGACCCTATGACGAGATGCCATTTCGTTGTACATTGTCTCCACAGCACCGTTAAGAGTAGTGTCACGGTATTCCTTGTACATATTGTGATAACCGGTACGACTCTGGTATCTCAACCAAATTCCATAGTTCTTAATCTTGGTGGGGTTTTTCTCGAAGATCTGCAATAAGGAAAAAAGTATTGTAAATCTCTATTCCCAGAGAGACTGAAATCGAAGGATAGAATATAACTCAACTCAAGCTAACACATTGTTTCCTACTCCAAGTATTATTTCAGCTCAATAAGCCTTACATTTACTATATAAGAACAATTGAAACAAGATGCAATTAAAAAAACAGAGAGCATAATTTTCAAGTTCAATTACGTCATTAGTCACTAGTTTAATGCATGCTTATAGGTAGATAGGCATAAAATTTGAAGAACAGAACCGGAAAAATTCCTTAAAGCTTATAGATATATTACCCCAACAGGTTACCTGTGTTAGCATTTGACATATTTAGTCTTCAAAACTGCTTATAGCTTATACACTCAAAAGTTTGGTGAGTGAGTTATGAGAAGTAATCAAAGTAAATTTTACCCCGTCACTAAACAGTTAATACCAAAATACAAAAGCAAACAGAACAACACCCTCCCTATCCCAACCAAAGAACTACCTACATGCAATCAATATCATAAAAATTGGACACAGAAAATGTTACTTCACGTTTATAGCAACAACTTGTAAAAAGTGCAGATGATCATCAACCCTTATTTTCTTATGCATCAAAATTTATTTATATGTATTTATCTATAGGTTCTATGCTTCTATCGTAACTTTGGGAAAGAATAAACAGAGAACTATTTTCTTCTATAGACAACAAAAAGGAAAAGAAAAAAAAAATCTTTCAAATTAAACAAATTTGCATAGAAATATTTATTCGATTAATCCAAACTAATCATAACCTATTATAAGCCTAACAAAAAACTTTCTTCTTTCCACAGGGTGAAAAATTAAACTTATATGATATATCCATTATTTTTTTCTATTCCAACTTAACATTAGCTCAACAATCGTTATAAGGGCCTGTTTTGTTAAACAACTGAACAAAATGCTTATAAGACAAGTGTTTATCATATACAGGCTAATATATAATCAATTTATATGGTCAAAAAGTGTGTTTTCATATATGCTATCAACTTAACATTAGATCCACAATTGTTATTAGGGCCTGTTTGGTTAAAAAACTTAACAAAGTGCTTATAAAATAAGCATTTATCATATACAGGAGAATATATAAGCAATTTCTATACTAGGAATTAAATAACATTTTCATACAAGCCATAAAACTGTGTTTGTTGAAAACATGAGCTAAAATTATAGAAATGTCAGTTATATTGTTTGCTTAAGCTCTCCTAAATAGATAACAAGTGCTTACACAAGTACATCAACAAAAATAAGCTATTCATAAATCAAATCCAAACACAGCCTAATTATAAATCTATCTTAGCTACAACATTTCAATCAAATTTCAATTTACTACTACAACCAATCAATATCCATACCTCATTGACAGCCAAAATTTGTCCATTGCTTTTCTTAACCTTCTTCAACTTCCTCAAGAAATACCTACGACAATTAACATTATTAATAATAACACAAATAATTTCACAAATTCAAAATTTAGTTGATGAAATTGTTACATACCAGAACTTAGATTTGCCACGAACTTCATTGGTTGCCCAAAGTTTCATGCGATAAATCTTCGGATGTTCATCTTTTTCAGTAGGAAGAGCTCTTCCAACAATTTGATATTGGTGAAACTGTTTCAACAAAAATCACGATAAAATGAATTATAATTCACGAAAAAACAAAAAGAGAGTTCAAAAAGTAAAAATGGAAGATTTGAATCGTTAGTTGTTGTAGTATGATTTACCTTGAAGCTAACCATTTTTATGACGAACACCGATTCCGATTTTGACTCAGCCGATTTTTCTTGTGTTGTTTTGTAAAGGGTGAACGAAGAAGAAGGAAGCGTCGATATATACCTATAACCCTAATGGATGTGGGCCTTCGTAGGCCCAATGAGTAAAGTGGTTCACTGTATGAAAAATAAGCCCAGTTCAGACAATTTATTATAATTGAAATGGTTATGACATTTTTATATTGAGAAAAAATTACTCTTTATATTATAATCAATCAAAGATTAATTAAAAATTTATTTTTGTTATGGATTGAATTAGACCGTAAAATTGTAAGAAATTAAAATGAGTATTTACTTTTTATTTAGAGTAGAGAAATGTTAAATAGTATTCCGAGACACTAGTTATTACTCCCTCCGTCCCTATTTATATGAGCTAGTTTGACAAAACACGGATATTAAGAAAGTGGATTTTAGTATTAAATTGATTGACAAATTATATTGATTTTACATGTTTACCCTTACAATTAATTGTAGTGTTTTGTATCAAACAAAAGAGAATTTAATGCTATTAAAAAAACTATGCAAAGTAAATAAGGGTAAGTTTGGAAAAAAGTTATTAATGTCATTGATAATTGTAATTGGGTCTTATAAAAATGGACAATTTTTTTTTCAAACTAGCTCTTATAAAAAGGGACGGAGGGAGTATTAGTTAAACATAAGAGTAAATAAAGAAATTTCATTTTAAAATTTTTGCATTCAATTTCTTAAAAATGTAAAAATTGATCTTCCCAACATTAATTAGTTTCTTATTTTCTATTTTGGTGTGCTTACTTAGCACGACCCTTTAAAAATTACTAGAAAATGGAGAGACACGTTGAAATGGAAAAGGAGAAGTTTTTAATTGAATATTTTGTATGTTTTAAAGTGGAATAGTTTTTTTTAATAGATTATTTGATCGGAGATTAATTTCTATACATATCTTATAAAGAGTTTAATAGCGATGTGTTGATGGTGTAAAAGAGTTTTACACCTTTATTTAATAAAGAATTATGGATGCAATACAAATAATAGGAGGAGGAGTAGACAATTTAAACATCCATTTTTTTAAAAGGCAAAATTACACGTTTGGTCCTTTATCTTATTTTTTTGTAATACTTTGGTCCTTTATCTTTCATTTGTAACATTTTAGTCCTTTATCTTATCTTTTTGTAACATTCTGGTCCTTTATCTTTTATTTGTAACACTTTGGTCCTTTAAAGTACATAAAAATATGAAAGAATTGATGAAGATGATGAACATATTCATCAAAATCATGAGTTTTATTTAATTTTAATAAAAATGTATTTTAACAAATAAAATTCAACATTTTTTTAATAAAAAAAATATGAAAAAAAGGGTTTATATGTGAATGTTATAAAAGATAAAGGACTAACATGTTACAAATAAAAGATAAAGGACTAAAGTGTTGCAAATATATAAGATAAATGACCAACGTGTTACAAATAAAAGATAAAGGACCAAAATGTTACAAAAAAATAAGATAAAGGACCAAACTTGTAATTTTGCCTTTTTAAAACTTGTGGACAATTTTTTTTTTTTTTACTCTACCCATGGACTAAACTTCATTCTTCATAGATCAGTAATTTTATAGGAACTAAAAGTATATTTAACTATTTAAAAAAATACATTTCAATAAATTGGTTTAAAAAGTACATAAAACTGGGAAAAAAGTATAATAAAATAAATTTATTTGACCCTACTACAAATAACTATCCATTGTTTGTCATAGGGGTTTTGACTGAAGCTAAACTTAAGATTGTTTCTAACATATTTCACCAATCGCTGCATGTTATTTTCCTCTCTTTTTTCTTCTTAAAATGTTAGAAAACTTCCTTTTACATAAATGTGAAAATAATACATTTCCATACGTTTGTGAGTAACTAGCAGCAAAAATATAGTTGATATATATGTTCACCTAATTTATGTCTCCCTCAATTTAAAGTCAATATTCTCAAAGGTGAAACATGGGTCTCGATTAAAAAAATAATTTCTTCTTCAACGTGCCTAAGTTTGAATGGACTTTGAAAGAAGAAAATAAGCATAAACTATTAGTCAAATAAATTTATCCAGCTTAATAGCTTATACACACAACACAAGACCAATTGAATGAAAACTTAACTTTAAATAGTTCACACTCATCATATGGAATTAATTAATTGTGTAGTTGGTAAATTGCATGTTATATATTTTGGCAAATATATCAATCCACCAAAAATTAAAGTCATACAAAACAAGTAAACAAAAAGGATTATCACTAATCAAGTTTAGAAAAGTGTCAAATGAAAATTTCCATAAGCCAATAGACAAAGATGGAAAAATGTATGGTATATGAATACTTTACAATTTAGTTGACCAATTCTTTGGTGGCAATGTGGCATGCATTTGTTACTTTTATATTCAAAAAGTTTGAGTGACCTAACAGAAAATGTAATTGAATAATACATTGATTTGACATCTAAGAAACAACTATTTAATCATGTACTCCATTTATTTAATCAAATTTCCAAAGAAGAGTATTTTAAAGAGATTTTAAGAGTGAAAAATAAACAAGGTACAAAGGAAATGGTCCATGAGAAAGTAGAATAGTAACCAATGCTGCAGCAAAAGAGGGATTAAGATTAATCGGCGGTTTAGATTACACAGTCAATTTACACAGCAAAACAATCTCGATCGTCAATCTAGACCGAATGTTTGACAACTGTAACTGTTTACTACGCGACACAATTACCGCGGGAAATTCAAATCCGCAAAAGAGATAATAGTACAACATACACATTTGAAAGATCAAATAATATAAATTGAATAATCAATAAACTGAAGAATGAATCAATTAAAATGTATACAACCTAAACTTATTTGTTTTCTTTCTATGTATATAACTTTCCATCTAATGAAAGAAACCCAATAATCTACCCTCTGAATCACAATGTTTACAATTATGAGACTATACAGTATACACCTTTCAAATGCATTCGGATTGCATGCAATCATGTAGTCGGCGGCGATCTATGGTTTTGTCTGATTAAGACCGGACAGTCTAGATTTCAAGCAGATTTTATGATTTTTATTAAATCTAAAATACTATCTTGGAATATGAACCGTCTTATCTTAACCAGATGACTACAGATACGTCGACCGCATACAATCATGATGAACCGGATCCCTTTCAAACCTAAAAAAAATGTTAAACATCAGCACACTTCATTGGTGCATAACCAAGTCTAGATTTCTTCATATCATAAAGTATATGAAAATTTTGCTGCTGATAATTTCCAATAATTGAAAGTGCAGATTTAGGAGTTCCCAAAATAGCCAAACAAACAACATCAGGTTCAATCTGTATAAAGTAGTTCTCTACTGGAAAATCCCACATTGCTCCATCAGAAAACAATATCCCAAAATCAGGTAGCTCCATTTTCTCAATTCCTGACACATTATAACATGGCTTAAGAGGTGGAAAACCTTCAACAACTTCATATCCCTTAATCTTTTTCATAAAAGCTTCTTTAATAATCTCATAAGCAGGTTCAGCAAAATAAGTTAAAGTTGTACCAGAATCAATTATTGTACCACCAGAACCTTCTTCTGATAAATGCCAAGTTTCTTCTGGTATTTTCAACACTTCACCATCAACCATAATAGATTTTATACCAACATAGTAAAATGTATCAACTGAATTCTCTTCACCACCAACAAAAGAAGTGAAATTCAAATTAGGATGACTAAGAAGCTCTTTATCTTCACCGAAAATCAACTTGCTACTTACACTTGAATTACTATTTCTATCCACAAGACAATATGAAAATGAATGACCATAATAAGATTGAAGCTGAGAAGCAAATGATAATGGTCCTCTTCCCAATCCTAACAAACCGGCGGCACCGTGAAATAGTCCTCTATTCCAATGACCACAACCAAACATAACATTTTCAACATGTTTAAGTTCTGATTTTCCATTAGGAGTTGTAAGATTAACAGTAAAAGTTTCCAATGCAAAATCACCAGTTGTATTAGAACTATCACCATACCAATAAAAGTAAGGACATGTTTGATTCTCATCTTTACATGGCTTAGGTGGATCTGGTGATGAAACTAGTTTACACCTAGGATCATTACAAGTTATATTCTCAAAAGAACTAGATTCTTTAGGATCATAATAAGGACCACTTTGTTCAAAACAAGCAATGCAAGGAACACATTGAATCCAATTAAGGTCACTACCAGTATCAAGTATTAAAGAATAATGCTTAGGTGGTGTACCTATAAACACATCCATAAAATACTCACCAGAGCCAAGACTTACTCCTGATTCCAAAGTTGCCACAAGTTGACTTGAATAACCACTCGGCGAATATTCCGGCGCCGATGCAACCGGAGCAACTGCTGGCTTGTAGGACTGCTTTGAACTTGTTTGTTTCTTTGTTGATTTTTGTAGCCTTGAAATTGTGTTTTGATTCTTCTTTTCAATGACCCTTGTGTGAAGAGTTTGAATTCTTGTCAAATCTTTTACTGTGTAATCAATCACAGATTTTTTTGGCTCAAAATCATTGTTCATTGATATGTGTTTCAAATCAAACTTCACAGATTGTTTGTGTGGATTTGAAGCTAGAAAAGTTTCACTTTCTTCACCTTCATCATCAGTTTCTTCACCTGATTTCATTGTAGTTCCAAATTTATCTGAATTTGAGAAACTACAATCAGTATCCTCAGAAGAAGAGACAACATTGAAACTTGGATGATTAGGAAATTTTATTGCAGCAAGTGAAGATCCATTCTTCTTGAGACTATTGTGATTATGATTGTGATTGTGATTATGATTCTCAGAAATTGCTTCAACAGCAAAAGAGCATAACACAAGAAGAATAAAAAATGAAAAAACCTTCAAAACCATGATAAAAATTTCTCCTTTTTTTTGACCCAATGAAAATCCTAAAATCAAGCACCAATTTAATGGATAAATTCTAAGACCCAAATGGGAAAAGAGTAAAACTTTATCAAAATTTGAGCTTAACAAAGAAGATGAAACAAAAAAATTGAACCTTTGAGGCAAAAATGATATTTTGGGAAAAAGGAAATTTTATTGAAGAATGAAAAGGAAATGGGTGAATTGATTTAGAAGTTAGAGTTATGAGATGATTTTATTGATAGAAATGAATGAGAAAATTGGAAACAAAATGTCAAAGGTAGAGTACAAAAACGCGGTTTTGATTCATAATAGTAGTAAACATAGTAAAGTTTTTAGCTTTATAATTTTTTAATAATAATACATTAACAATAACAATGTACTAAGTAAGATGATTAAAATTATGATACATGGTTGGTCTTGTTCTGAGAGGGATTTTCCTGTCAGTTTCCTGAGCCTGTCTTTGTTTTGTGATTGTGCTGTGTTGTATGTGATGTGTTAATGTTACCTAGCTTGTATGCAATGTGAGTTTAAAAGTCAAAGGAGCTTAGGAAGAGGAAAAATACAAACCCATTTTTTTTTGTCACCAATTTGTGGTCAGTAAAAGAAAACTCTTCTAGTCTCTGGTCAGAGTTTTTGAGCCAAAACAAGTCTTCTTCTTCCTACTACTCAATGGAAGATATATCAAAGACAAATCACATGTTAGTTAAATAATATATAAGGAGGTAAATTCTTAATTTCAATAAGGTGTAGTTTGCTATTTCAAAATTTAAGAGTGTTTATTTATTTAGTATAAAATTTTGATGTTAAAATTTAAATCGTCTGATTTTAATTGGACAATTTATTAATCATACTGGATTGTGACCGTACATTCGTACACAAATACGTCAATTCTTACTTTTATTTTTTACGATGGTTCTTATTATTTGTCTTTGCTTCCAATTGAGTATCATCAATTAAGTCATGTGTGATGTGTCTTCTTACTAATGTTGCTAAACAAATGATGTTAGTGATGCTTCCATGAACCAGTTGAACAAATGATCTATGATGAATCAATTTTTCTATTCATTAGTTTTTTTTTTTTTTTTGACAAAAAAGGATATTCATTCATTCAAAATCGTAGAATACATCGTACAATACAAATTCAAAATTGCTAAAAACTCTAAAGGATGAATCTGTAAACAAACTCACAGCATCCAAGTTAATAGCATACAACGGCAAAATGCCTACAAATATGATGAAACTATAGTGTCTGAAATACTCATGCTTCCAGATCTGCAATGTTGATAACGCCAAAATCATTGTTTGAATCTGCACTTGGTCGAATCTAATCTGACAATTTGAATCGAACAAACACCGCACAAGACGGGAAAACAAAACAACGCCGCACCAAGACGACGAGTAACACAGCGTCGCACTATAAGACGACGAAATCACACAAAAATAAAAAAACTAAATATATGTGAAAGTCACTTATTTGAATAAAAGAAAGAAAGAAAAAAACGATTTAGAGGGGTGATTTTGGGTCAAAAATCGACCCTAAACCACCCCTCCTCAATGGATGAAGAAGTGGAGAAAACTAGGTTTAAAGAAAAGGGTAATTAGAGACTTTCAAATTTTAAAATGTACTTCTATTCATTAGTTCAAACAAGTTCACTAATGTTATTATTCACCTCTCACACACACTTCCTCTATTTAAACTTATTTTTTTTCATCTTTATTAAACATTTTTCTATTAAAATCACATTTAAACATAAAAAAATATTAATCAAATTAATAATGTACCCCCTATCAATCATTTTTAGCGTTTTATAAAAATAAATTTGTTTACAAAATAGTGTTGATTTGGGGACAAATTAATGTATGTTCGAACTTACGTTTCATATGTAGTTACTTACGTATGAGAAGCAAAAAAATGTATGTTCTAACTTACGTCTCATATGTATTTACTTACGAGAATGGATCCCCTCCATTGCACTTTACACCCGAGGCAATCTAGTGAACTCCAAAGACGGACCACAGATGTAACTACATGACAACAGGAAATTCATTTTCGAAAATTTTACTTTTTCTCCTTTCTATTAACTCTTAAATTCTTAAAGAACGGTTAGTAAATAATTAATAATCTAAAATTCGATGATAAAATAAAGGCTTAATTAGTCTCTAAGCCCCTTAAAGACTTTTTTGGTTTCACTTTGGTCCCTTAAAGAAAATAAGTTTCACTTTAGTCCCTTATTGATATTTCCGGCAGTCAATATGGTCCTTTTCGTCTATTTTTTCTCAGAAACTGTTAACTTTTGTACATGTGGTAAAATAGTTTGTTACGTGGCACATATATTGAAGTTAACGGTTTTTGAAAAAAATGGACGGAAATGACCATATTGACTGATGGAGATATCAATAAGGACCAAAGTGAAATTTATTTTCTTTAAGGGACCAAAGTAAAACTAAAAAAATCTTTAAGGGACTTAAAGATTAATTAAGCCTAAAATAAATAAAATCTAACAAAAATTGTTTCGAACTCAAATTCTCCCGAAAAAATACGTGTACTAGTACTAGAGTTATAGCCAGGGCTTGACACAATCTAGTACATATTTCTGTTTGAATGAAGAAAGGGAGGGACTTGTTCTTTCTCAGCAGTTACAGAACCCTTCATAAAACCCCTAACCCATCCAACTCCACCGTTACCGCCACATTTCACCAAACAATGCAACCTTCCGATCACGATTCTTCTTCTTCGCAACGATATTCCTTCAATCCCACTCTCAACTGGAACCCTCAACTTCACAACTACTTCATTAAAGCTTATGGCTCCAATCATTTCTCTCGCATCTCCACCGCATTAACGTAAATCACATTTTCCCCCAATTTCAAACCCTAATTAATGCTTCCATTTTTCTATATATATGCTCAATTCAATTTTATCATTTTATGATTCTATGCTATTTGATTTTGTAGGAGACCTTCTCGATATTCGTGTATTCGAGTAAATACGCTTTGTTCTAATAGTGATGATGTTATTGAGAAGTTGCGTTCGATTGTGAAGCAATCGTCGAATGATGGTGATATTGAAGGCGGTGATGATGTGGTGAATCCTTTGAAGGAGGGTTTGGATTTAGATTCTGGTCCTTTTATGAAGTGTCGGATTCCTGGACTTGATTATGTTGTTTTTGTTTGGGGTTCGGGACCGCATCGTGTTGATTATGGTAATGTAGCTCCTAAAGAGGTTATTGTTAGTAGGAAATGTGCTGAAGCTGTTCTTCGGGGAGCTCAGGTTGGATTTGATTTGGGGTTTTATTTTGTTATCTTTGTGATTGATTTGTTTCTTATTATGTTGATTTTTGATTGTTTATGTAGGTGTATGTTCCTGGTATACTTGCTTGTAGTGCTCATGTGGAGAAAGGAGATACAGTTGCTGTCTCTGTTGCTGTAGAGCAGCAGGGTTCTGATGGGGGTTGGAGTTCTGGTATGACGCGTGGTATTGTTCTTCAAGGATCTGAGACAGGTATTAACAATAACAAGTGTGTTTGTGTCTGAAATCTGTAGATAGTTAGGTATACTTGTGTTGTGTACTTAGCATTATAATATGAAGTTTCATAACCTGCAAAATTGTTTACTGATTAGCATGGATGATTAGTTTCTGGCTTATAGGAATTTCTTAACTAAAAGATAAGCCCTTTAAGTTTGTAGGTGGTTATGGAGAAGTTACATGAGAGAGCTTTTGAAAAGTGGTCGGATGTAGGAGGCAGCTAATATAAGAAACTACTAGTTAAAAGACTCGTAATTGTTGTAGGATTATTTCAGTTTCATTTCTAATAAGTTGTGCTTGATGAAAAGTTTACACAACATATAAATTGGGTGTAGTCATTGGGGCAATGATGGGATTGTGTTTTTCAAACAGACACTGACATTGTAACATTTTTCCTCTAATTTCTTTATTGAAAAAAGTAAATCTTTACATAGTAGTAAAAGATAAGTAGATATTTGTTTTTAGAAGTTCCGTATAGGTGGTTTGCTTATAATTACAATGACTTGTTTTAGAGGGTAATTGCTTGTGTTTGAAACTTTGAGTAAACTTTTTGGAATATGGCTGATATGATTTCTTAGTTTCTTTTGTTTCACAGATCCATTTTATCATGAACGAAATGGGCTATATATCGGCCAAGGAACTGCAATGTTGTCAAGGGCTGGAATGTTCCGTGTTACTGAAGGACTTGGTGTGGATATGAAGGATAGAGTATATGAACTTCATTCTTTTCACAGTAAGTTTAATCTCTCATTTATATGGTATATTATAATTATATTGCTGGTTTTGCCCAAACTGATTATTGTAGTCTTTCTATCATCACTTCACATTTTGCAATTATGTTACCGTGTTAAACCAAATTTTTTTTTTTTTTTTTTTGAACGGCTAAATTTTATTAATAACGCTACTGAGCTCAAGACGAACTCAGTGCGCAAAACAAACACAAACGAGCACATTACAAGAAAGGAAATAAGCTAAAACAACACCTAAATACACCAACACCCATATCGGGCCCTTACACCAAATACCGACAATCCCGCCCATCCAACTCAAATTCCATCACGCCAATAACAGTCCCAATGGCAGCCCCTCAGACAACACCAACACCCATGGAGTACTTGAATCCTCTGACAAACACCAGCATCCGATGCCAACACCAATAACAGAGCCTCCTAAACCCTCCCACACCAATACGTCCCCAGCATCCGTTGTCAACACCAATACCAGAACCTCCTAAACCCTCCCACACCAATACGTCCTAAAAGTACGGAAAAACAACCACATCCGTCAACACGGAGTGTCTCCGCACCTCGCCCTTTCGAGCACGCCAGGACAAAAAACCAAAGCCAGGAACCACCCCCAAACAGCCCCCGACCGCCGTCCACCCCACCAATCCACAACGCCTCCGGCCACACCAACCTTTCATGAGACCCCACCAATCCACACCAAAAACGGTAGTACCACCTCACCTCCTCCACCTTCACCAAACGCAACACCGAGGCACCCCGACTGCTTCGCTGCCGCCTTCACCAAACACCACAACAAAATCCCCTAACCCGGATCCAAGACACCTCGACCTCACGCAAGCCCTCAATCACCTAAACATCGAGTGACATCCATGGCCGTAGATCAGATGAAGCAGCAGTACAAGAAATGGCAATCTGAAGTAACCCAAACTTTACCCCTTCAAAATCCTTAAACCTCAACAACTCCAAATCGAAAACTTCAGCATTCCATTCCTTTTGAACTACCGATTACACCCACCTAGGTAGAACGATCACCCGAGCACCATAACCCCAACCACCACCAACCACCAACAATGGCCGCCGGCCACCTCAGCACCTCCAACCACCCATCTCAACCCCAACAGCTGCTAGCACCTCACCACCACCATCACAACACCAAAAGTCACCAGGTCGGAACAACACCAACTGGATCCCATGAAAACATCAGCACCACCCACGCACCGAAACGCGTGAAACCAAGCCGGAGAAGAGAAGGATCGAACCGGAGCAACATCGGCCATCACCAACATTCCGAAACCAAAATAAAACTGAAAACCAAAAGGAAAAACGAAAAGGAAAGAAGCAGAGAATTCAAAACCAAGGAAAATATCTAAACCACTGCTGATTTTCTTTCTCCGATCTAGACGATTTGTGAAAGAATCTCGAAATTTGGGGCTGATATTTAGGTTTGGGAGGATGAGAAGAGTTGCTTTATGTAAAAAAGTTTAATTTTTGACCAAGGATAGGTTTCCGGCGCGGTGGCGCCGCCGCTGGAACCGGCCACCACCGCGCCGGCGAAGTGAGTGAACTGAGAGAGTTTAGAGAGATGGGCGAGTGAAGAGAGAGAGAGAGGAGTATTTTTCCGTGTTAAACCAATTTTGAAAACATAATGAGGACCAATAGGATCCACATCAATACTTCAGCAATTTCACATATAACTAATCCTCTTAAAATTGTATTCATTTTTATTTATTTCTTTTTAATATACATACCATTTTTTTTTCCCAATAATTTTTTTATTGTTTCCATCTTCAGTCTTTAGTTCTAAACTGGTTAAGATATTTTGAAGCCTGGTTGAATTACACTTGTGTTTTTCTGGCGGCAGATGAACTGCCTTCTTACTTATGAAGTTTCACTTGTATGATATGATGAGCCAAGCCACAGATTTAGCACAACTTTTTTTATTTTGTTTCCCAATAAGTTTGTGCGAGTGAAACTACATTTTGTTTCCTAAACCTAATTTGTTTACTCTGCATTTAGAAGGCCTCATTCTGTTTATTTTAGCATGCTTTGGTTCATTTCCTTCGTATCATCATCTTTGCCTTCTGTATTTGAGTGCATGTGTATGCTAATCTAATATTATTTCCTTTCGGTTTTCCAGATGTACTTGAGGGAGAAATATTTCTTCAAAACCTGCCAAGCATTATTGCTGCTCATGCTTTAGGTACGTAAGATACATTCTCATTTCTCATTTCCCTCTTTTTGTGTGATTTACAAGGATTGCTTTTTTGTTTTCCTTGATTCCAAATATTTTTGTCCTATATCCTATTATCCTTCAGTAAAATCTCTAGATTAAACCACAACTTTGAGAAATTGATTCTGAGCCCACATAGGATAGTGTTTTTCAAGCATTCACAAATATTTATATTGATTTTTTTGTTTGTTTAATTTTCTTCTATTATCTTGAAAAGGGACTTCAACTTCTGTATCATGGGTGTTTTATAATGTGATGGATAAAACTAAATGTTAATATAAATGTCATTCTTCACTCAATTAATATTATTTTTTGCTGTTTTGTGATTGTTAGCCTCTTATTTATTCATAAGTTTTTGTCTTAATTCCTTTATATTGATCAATTTTTTGTTATTCAGATCCACAAATGGGTGAGCGGATACTAGATATGTGTGCTGCACCAGGAGGGAAAACAACTGCAATTGCAATACTTATGAAGGATAAAGGAGAGGTGATTGCAACTGATAGATCTCATAACAAGGTGGAAATTCCAAACTGTATTTGAATTTTGTTGACTTGGTTGTTATAAATTTTTGGTTTCTTAACATACCAATTTTTTATTGTTGTCTAGGTTCTGGATATTCAGAAACTGGCAGCTGAATTGGGCTTGAGTTGCATAAAAGCATTTAAATTAGATGCTCTTAAATCTGTTTCTCAAAGAAATGATATTGATACTTCTATCGATACATGCCCCAATAATGCCACCAATGATGTGAAAAATCAAGTGTCTTCAAATTTGCAAATAGAAGAAAGAATGCCACATCTTGTTACCCAAAGTTTTAAAACTGAGACTTTGGGAGAAAATGGTGGGTAAGTTCTATTCCTGTACTTGCTAGTTGCTACCTGCTGATTTTCTGCACGTTTACACATTGAGAAAGAATCAAACTCTCTTTGCCTCACTATAAGTTTCGTTTTCGGTATTACATATTTCTTAAGAAAATAATATGTTAACACTATTCTACCACATTAATTGAAGTGGTTGAAAGTAGTAGTTAGGTCGACTAACTAATCGAGTGTATTATAGGAAAGTTTCTCAAGTAATAAACAATTTGAGACAAACATATTTCATACAGTCAGAACACTATAATGAGACGGAAGGAGTATATCTTTCCAAGATTTTCTGTCTGCATATTTTATTGCATACTGGTTAAAGAAGAAGATGAAGCACTTATTGCATATTGTATGTACTCATGTATCGGCTCTGGTCTATAAGGCAGATTAAATCACTAATACATGTCTAGTATTCTGTGTTTAATTATTGAGTTAACATTGAATTACTCAGTATTTGTCTAAATTTATGTTTGTCTTATATAGTATTATTTCCTCTGCCAAGCACTTCTTCTACAAACTCTTTCTATTTCCAATCCTTGCTAAATTCAAATATTAGAGAAATGTATTTTTCACTCCTGTTTAATTTGCTTCTTGGATGCTGGTTTGTTGAAGGTCAACATGTATCTTTACCGTCATAAAACTATCATTTATTTTTCTACTTCCCATTTTATGTTTGTATAGACTTGGTTGTAATGTGGTCAATAGTGCCATTTTAAATAATAATTTTTTTATTTTTGATAAAAATGCTTGTATTTTTTATAAAAATGTTTCTATTAACAATAGGTAAAGGTGAAAAGGTACATGGAGGAGCTTATCCTAGCAAAGCTGAGATCAGAAAGAGCATGCGAAGAGCGCGAAATGGACCCGGAAGAAATCAGAGCGGGGGTGGCAGGGTTGACAGTTTAAAAGGTTTCAATCCTGACAGTTTTGATAGAGTTCTTCTTGATGCTCCCTGTTCTGCCCTTGGTTTAAGGCCTCGGTTATTTGCTGGAGAGGTAGAAGACCCGTTCATTGAAAATTGGTCTGCATTTACTTGAATTTATACTCACACACTCACACCAATTTGCTGCACTGGTGCAAATATAGATAGCAAACAGGGACCTACACTCATCATTTTTCACTTCTCAATTTATAGCACATATAATTGTTAACAGCTAATTCCTGTTCTATAACATTTACAACTTTACATACACGGGAATTTTTCTATAGGATCCAGAAGTAATGGATCAATATGTTAGAAGTTAAAACTTAGTTTGGTCAGTGTAATGTGTATCAATCATCTCTATTTGTATGGTTAAATTTGTAGTTTTTTGTCTGATATAAATAGAAATTTAAGTGCCAAAAGCAAAAACAGAAAAAGAAAAAAAAATTAAGAAAAGATAAGTGACCCTGGACTGCCTTGTTTTGTCAGGACACAATTGAATCTTTAAGAAGCCATGCAAAATACCAGAGAAGGATGTTTGACCAGGCTGTTCAATTAGTTCGACCTGGTGGAGTAATAGTCTATTCCACGTAAGTATGCACATTTGTTGATCATATTGCTCTATGCATGCTTAACCTTATTCAAGTTGTATATCGCAATCTGCGGTCAGGTGTCTTTAACAGTAGTTTTATTGGATTCACATGTACCCTCTTTGGGTTTTTAAGTTCTTGTTTCTTAGTGCATATGATGTAGGATAAATAATCACACTATAGAATTTTCCTGTTTTTACGTTCAGGTTTTTCCCTTGCAGTTATTCCTAAGCGCAAACATTTTAATGTTTGGCTCACGCATCTAACTATAATAAATGTGTTTAAGCATATTAGTTAACAAACACTGCTAAACACTAATTGTTTTATTTTGTAATACTTTGAAATATATTTTATTGTTTAGTCTCAACTTAATGTTTGGAATCTGTTCAAGGCTTGCAGCCAAACCTGTAGGTACAGCATCGTACAAAATATAAAATGATTTGTTTTTTGAATTATCTCTGGTTTTGTTGTGTCAATATGCTGCAGTCAAACCGATGTGCTGGTTATAAATTTTGTCTGTCTTCTTTTGTGTGTGACATTTCTGTAAAACTAATCTGTTGATGCTTATCTTGAACAGTTGTACGATAAATCCCGGTGAGAATGAAGCATTAGTTCGATATGCTTTGGATAAATACAAATATCTGTCACTGGCACCACAGGTTTGATGTTAATTCTTTACCACCTTAATTTCCCATTTTTGTTTTTTTCAATTGATTAGACTTCTATTCGTAAAAAAAAATAAATGATTAGCCTTCTAAAGTTCTAAGGCTGAATTATTTTTTCATAAAAATGAATTATGTAATTGAAGGAAGGTTTACTCTTCTTACTTAGATAATCTTACAAGATGGGATTTTTTTAATGCAAACAAATATTTGGTTTGCCTGTAAATTACTTGGTAGCTCACACTCACACAACTTGGTTGTTGATTTATTCAGCACCCAAAAATTGGAGGACCTGGTCTTGTTGGTAGCTGTGAGTTTCCTGATGGATATGCAGAGTAAGTACCTTCAATATTTTCCGTAGCTTTGAAGTACGGAGATTTTATTTCTTTTCATCCAAAAAATAACTGATTTCTATGCTGATTTTTGGCTCCACATTATCTTGTCTTGATGTACAGAGAATGGTTACGACCTGGTGAGGAAAACCTTGTTCAGAGATTCGACCCATCATCTCCCCTTGATACAATTGGATTCTTCATTGCTAAGTTTGCTGTCGGATCTAAAGATACCTGACAACTATTTGCGAGATGGTTAGCTTGGATCTATGTTTGCTTTGAGAATTTCAACTGAAGAAAGCCATCTATGTTTTTAAAATTGGCTTCTGACTACAGTCTGGGGAGCTTCACATACGTCCATTCGGTAATTTAATGGTGCATTCAAAAACTATGACTACGGCTGGTTTATTTCATTGTTACAATCTGGATGGACAGCAAGTTTCTTACATTTGAGGTAATTTAATTGTAACTTCGGGTTTTTCCTTGGTAGTAAAAAGGAAAAGATTGTTGAAAATATTTTTGGTTAAACATAGTTTGGTTCTAAAATGTTAGGGTTTTGGTTAATTTATTAACTGTAGCTCCTCTTTTACTTCTGCACGCATGTATTGTCATTTTTAAACCTTGTGCATAAGTAGTTTAACTCTGCTTTTCATTATTGAGCTTTCTTATCAAAATGTATGCTAGTGTTTAGAACATAGTTGGCTTATAGATAAGTAGCAATATTTTATAAGGTGGCTCTATCCTCTATGACTTTTTTTTTCTTCTTCCGAGTTGATTAGTTTTTTTCAATTGCTTGATTTTGGCGATGTGACACTCACCTTTTTCACTAGATGATGTGATGACATTGATTCCAAAACTTGCATTTAGTCTTGCTCTGTTCATGTGTGATTTTTCAATCAATATTCTTCAATTTAATATCAAAGTTTAACATGTAATCATATTTTTTTCATTATTTATTTTATTAAACAGTTTCACTAAATGAATTAAATTGTTACCTTTTATCATTACCGTACGTATCCTACCCACTATATATGCTTAACAATAAATTTCTTCAGACATTTTTAAAAACTTTTTAATGCTATGATTAAACAGTGAAATGTAGACACTTTTAACAATATGGTCAACACTTTGGTTATTAATATTATAATTATTATTATAGATCATGACATAATTTGGTGGAAGCTAAAAGCTAAAATTATGCTCTTTAACTTGCCACATTTATAAATTAGATTCTTTAACACTTCAACTACTTTTTCTGTTGTCCCTTTCCCCTCTCATTCTTGATATTACTAGTAGCTAAACTTTGATACGGATCTAGATATCAATAATTTCCCCACAAGCAACCATAACTTGCATCATTAGAGAAATGCCCATCGTAAATTTGAGGACAACATTCTCCACTAGCATAACCAAAATCATATTCTAACTTCTCAACAACATCATCTAAAAACCAATTCATTTTCATCACTTCATCAACTGGATTGCTTGGCTCTGTAATGTCCATCTTATTTAGCCACTCAAAGTCATGAACATAATGACACTCATTCTGCTCCAAACAAGTTTCCTGCTTCCCCTCTTGCTCCTCATCCATTAGGTTAGGATTATTAACATTGCTTTCTTCTAGTGATTCTACTATGCATTCTTTGTTACCATTAACGTCACTGCCCTTGCCCTCTTCTTCTTCGAGCAATTCTCTCAAGAGATTTTCATCAATTTCGAATGCCTCGAAATCAATATCTACTAAACTTGTATCATTGCTCTCGCATGAGGCCATATAAGTGAAAGAAAGATGAAAAAGGACCACAAAAAATGGGAGATAGTTTATGAGAACTAATTGGTTTATAACAACATGAAAATGTTTTTGCATGTTTTGAAACCATACATGTTAGATATTTATACACATAAATATGCATAGAAAGGATCCCATGTCATGAAAATAACATTTACCTAATATAGCGGAATCAAATGGTAACACAAAGTGGGTACGTAGGGTAATATGATATAAGAAGAGAAGGTTCTAAATTTATCAACAGATGTACTTATCTATTAGAATACGGCACTAATCAGTCACAGGAAATGACAAGAAGCTTTCAAGCTAATAACATTTTTAAAAGTTTCGTGATTCACGGTTTTAATTTATATAGGCAAAGGATACCTCAAGTATTTGGCCAATATCATTAATCAAGAATGTATCTAATTAATATAGGTTGGTACATAAATAGAGTATAGTTTTTGTGGTGTTGCTATGTTAATGGTGGAAGTTTGATTGAGCAATTTACTAAACTTGGTGTTACGTGTATATTTCTTTGGACATCATGTTTGATGCAATAAGGTATCATGTAATGGTAGTCATTTTCAAGCAATGTAACTCGTGACTTGTGCATGTGTTGTTTCTCTTTTATGTATGCTTTCTTTTGCCCGTATTTGATTTATAGAAGAAATAATGCTTTCTTAAGTAAAAGTTGAATTATAAAAAATACGTCATCCGACTCCTTTGAGCTGCACACAATTCTTAAAAAACAAATTAGTTGGGGTTGATTTCATAATAATAAAATGAGTTTTATTTTATTTAACCATTTAGATTGGTTTAGTGGTGTTGGATTAAGACTTTGGAGTGTATGTTCCTTTCAATATCTTAGGTTCGATTTTTCCTGGTGCTATTTCATGGACTAGTTTATATAGAGGAAAAACTCTAACTTTAAATGAGACTATCACAAGTGGGCAATATAATTAGTCCTCTCGAATTAGTTGGCACTTGGGACAGATATCGATTTTTTTTAGAAAAAAGAGTTTTATGTAATAAAATACTACTATTAATTATAGTTAATGAAATATTCAGGATAAATGAGATACGATAAATATTGAAAATGAGACACTAATATGAGACTGATGAAATTAAGAGCAAAAATGTTATATTGTACAATACACATTGCGCACGAATGTTACAGACTAAATTCTGTCGAGTATCGTTTTTGGGATGCTAAGTATTTTTCCAAATTTATATTCATAGAAAATAATCTATATGATTCTTAAGTGTAGCTTAGTTGGTAGCCACCGGACGTATAGTGGTTGGGATGCTAAGCATTCTTCAAAATTTATATTCATTGAAGAATTTATATTCATTGAAAACAATGTGTATGTCAATGTATTTATACACGTAAAAATATATAACTAGTTATAGGCATAAAATCATAAGTATATGTAGGTAGTTATATGTAGCACGAATGCTTATTCTTATTATATTTTTGAAGTGAAACTTAGAAGAAAAGGTTTGAGCAGTAAGTGTTGTTTTCTTTTAACAAACAAGTTTGAGCATTACAAAACTCTTGGATTCATAGTCATTTTTTTGCTCTACATGAATTTATAATGAAAGTTCATACAGATGGGACAGCAACCATGCAGCAGTGAATCCAAATCCTCTACGGCTGCTCTATGGTGCAACAATGGTAAGAGATCCAATTATTTGATGCATAGCATATTATAAATTTAGGAAGCTCGTTTTTGAATTTGGCCTTTTGTTCTATAGTATAATCAATGGTTATGTGATATCCATGTCACATGGATGGCGAGTAACAATTTCTAAGTAAAACATATACATCTATGCTGGTAATTTCACTAAAAAAACTGGAAAGCAACGACGGTTATAGCCGCCGCTACTCAATCCAACCGCCACTCCTTTCCAATTTTTTTTATAATGTATGAAAGAAGTAGATCAAATATAACATGCATTATCGGAAAAACAATTAAAATTTTACTTAGGGTCTGTTTGGCAACATCACCAAACTGACTTATAGCTTATGTCTTATAGCTTATAAGCTAAAAGACCTGTTTGGTGACAACCTTTTCAACACTGACTTATAGCTTATTTTACTGACTTATAGCTTATTTTCCATAAGTTATTTCAATTAGCTTATAGCTTATCATCTTTTCTTCCATTTTTACCCTTATCATTTTACTAAAATCCATTTTTGCCCTTTTTAATTTATTACTCCCTACGTTTCTTTTTAATTGTCCTTTTAGAAAGATAACACCAAATTAAGGAAGTGTATTTTTGCACATTATCTTCCTACTATACCCTCCTTTTAATCCCCAATAAATTCCTATTTTTTTGGCCACACTTTCTCTTTCCAATAAATTTAATATGTTATGTACCAACAAAAAAAAATTAAAAAAAGATTTAGTTTTCCAAATATATAGCATTAATTGATTTTATGGAAAAAGATAAGAGCAATTAACAAAGGGTATAATTGACAAATCATACCCATAAAATACAAAAAGGACAATTAAATAGAAACGCTAAATATGATAGTAAAAGACAATTAAAAAGAAACGGAGGGAGTATAATATAAAATAAAAACGTCATTCCTTTGCTTTCAATTTTTTTTTTGACATTTTGCTTCCAATGCTTATGAAATAAAACAAATACTCTTTTTATTTTTCAATTTGTATAGTTTTTGCTATGTTCGACGACGTCGTCGGTTTTTAATATACTAGACTAGATGGAAGAAAATGCATTACATAATATTCACTAATAAAAATATAAATTTATTTATTATATTAGTTTATTTATATATAATGAAAATAAATATCCTACATAAAAATAATGAAGATAAATGTTGATTTAATCCAAAATAAATTAAAATATATAAATGTTTAAAATGTTGTTGAACATAAAGGCCGAAAAAATTTGTTTTACGTAACAATATTTTTGGCGCATTTGTACATAACTATATTATCACTCCTTCATTTTAGTACTTTTGATTTATTCATCATGTATTTATTACTATAAAAGATGTTGTACGTATATTGTCACCGTTTTTTTAGTACATTTGATTTATCTTTTATGTATTTGTTATAAAAACCTAAAAAATGTAATTTTTAATATTTTATATAAAGTGTAATAAAGAAAATAAATTTAAAATAAAATTCAAAGAATAAAATTTAATTCTATATAAAAAATTAATAATATATAAAGATATATTAAATTAATAAATTTGAATAACTAAATTTGAAGTATCTTAAATATTAATTAGATATAGGTTTAATAATAATTTTTTATAAGAGATTTTATATGTCCTTTTTTGTCATTTTACACTTGTCAGTCAGTTGAACCGCTAATTTTACCAAACACTTCAATCAGCTTATCAGCCATCAGCCATCAATCATCAGCCATAAATTAGCTTATCAGCCATAAGCTATTTTTGCCAAACAAAGCCTTAGTTTGTTTAGCGATTTTTGGTGTAAATAATTTAAGGGTTAAATATATTTTTATCGTATAAATATTTCATCAATTTCAATTTTTAGTCATTAAATTTTTTCATCGAATGACTCCCTTAAATTTTTAGTCCACAAAATTGATCGTTGCATCTAAGTGAAGCTTATAACTGATGACGTGGCACTGCCACATGACATTATTATTTGACATGGCGGATTCTCACCGATTCACCCCGGGAAAAATGATTTACATGGATTTTATTTTGGGTGCGTTTGTTTAAGCTTTAAAAAAAATAATTTTTTGTAAAAAAAATTTAGAGATTTTTTTGTAGAGATTTTGAAGAAAATCTAAAGCTACTTTGTGTTTGTTTACAATCACAAAAATCTATTTTTTTTTAAAAAGAAGTTCATACACTTAGATTCCTTAGTTTTAAAAAAAATAGATTCTTGAAAAGCTATTAGAAATAGCTTTTCATTTTGGGGCTAAAAATGATTTTTTTAAGTAAATGATTTTTAAAAAAATCCATAACAAACACCATCAACATTACAAAATGGATTTTTTAAAGAAAAAAATAGATTTTTTCTTAAAAAAATCCCAAACAAACGCACCCTTTATGTTTTAAAAGTTAATATATTTATCATTTTCCGTTTAAAAAAACCTGTTTATTAATGAATTTACTAAAATATCCCTATTTTATCTGCCAAAAAAATACCCCTCTTTTTCTTGATTAAACATAGAAATCCCTAGTTTCTTTTTTGGCTAAACTACACATTTGGTCCCTTACGTTTATTTTAGGTTTTAATTTGGTCTCTTACATTTAAAATGTTTCAATTTGGTCCATTAAGTTTCCACCGTTTGCATAAGTTGATCATTTCCGTCAATTTTGTCATTAACACCGTTTCAATTGGACATGTATCCAACTGTCCACGTGTCTGTCCACATATGCAAACCGTCTAACACATGAGACAAAACTGACGGAAAGGAACCAAATCGAAACTTTTTAAATCTAAGGGATCAAATTGAAACCTAAAATAAACATAAGCGACCAAATGTGTAGTTTAGCTCTTCTTCTTCTTCTTCTTCTTCAGTTGGAAATCTAGTTTTAAATTGCATTTTCTGTCATGTAAGGTTATAAAATGATGTGGGTCTTGTTATCATTGTTCTAAATAACGGTATGCAAATGCAATTGTGACCACAATATAAAGATTTTAGAGGCTTTTGCAACGATAATGATAGCAATATCACTAAGCTCCTCAATGTGAAAGTTTGCATCCTAACCACAATTTAAAACCAAGCTCATCAACAAATTGTCAAAAAAAAAAAAAAAACTCCTTCATTAAACTTATCCCTTAGCCATGATTGTGTACATAGTTTTAAATTACGGTTTGCAACCTCAATGCAGGTCAACATAAATGATTTTAGGTATATGCAAGATAACTAACTGAATGTATTAGATTGAAAAAGATAACAAATTGTTTGTTACAATGCTTCAACTAGTTTATATAACATCTACTAGGCTAAGGCATGCATGAGCTGGCATACAGCTGGCATAACAGAAACATAACTAACTAACTAACTAACTAATATAGAGTCTAGGGAGAGTGTTAGTCTCCATTGTAATTGTCATGAACTGTACTTGTGATGTTGTTGCTTATTGGTGAAGTAATTGATGAGTTGCTCGTGTCTTCAGGATTTAATAATTCGCTTTCCCTCCAAGAAACCCTTCTTCTTCTTCTTCAACCGAAAAATATGAATCCACAACCTCCACAAATGGTCCTCAAAATGGACATGTTGCAGAAGTAGTACACCAAAATGGCCATGTTGAAACATTGGATCAAGAAGAAGTAGTACACCAAAATGGTCATGCTCAAGAAGTACCTCCACTCCATAATGGTGGAGCTTGGACACCACAGGAAATTCAGTAAGTCATTTTTCTGATGATTTTTTATTTTTTAGTTTTAAGAGATAATGAATCAAAATTAAATTGTTTATGTTTACAGATGGTTTTTCATTGGTTTAACCCTTGAGGAGGTAGGCGAATGGGAGGCAATAGCAACTGTCTGGATTAGGACTCACAATGCTGCTGAGGTGGAGAAATTTGCCATCATGAAGTTCTAATTTAAAACTTTTGTTATAAAGTTATATTTGTATTATATTCACTGTAATGTAGAGTTAGTTGGTTACAAATCTGTTAGAAGTTAAATCTATAATTAGTTAGTTAGTTAGTACTTTCTACTATTACATTGTATTCATATTAGTTAGTACTTCTTCTTCTTCTTCAAAAATGAATAACCAACCTCCACAAAATGAACACGTGGAAGATGCAGAAATACCTCCTCAAAATGGGCATTATGAAGCTTTGAATCAAGAACTTAATCATTTGCATGTGGAAGATGCATAAATACCTCCTCAAAATGGGAATGTTCAAGAAGTACCTCTAGTCTGTAATGGTGCAGGTTGGACACCACAGGAAATTCAGTAAGTCAATTTTCTCATATTTTAATTTTTTTAATTTTAAGAGTTAACTAATCAAAATTATATTGTGTATGTTACATGTGCTTTTTCCTTGGTTTAGAGGCGAATGGGAGGCAATAACAACTGTATGGATTAGGACTCACAATGCTGCTGAGGTGGAGGACTTTGCCAACATGAACGACATCAGATTGTGAGGTTTGGCCTGTTTTCATCATCCCCTTCATTGCTTCGATGTTTTGAGATAAATTTTTCTTTGAAAATGTGTATTATTTGCTTCTAGTTATACTTATTTTTCGACTGCTTATCCAAGCTGTTACAGGAACTTGTAGTGCTGAATTAGTTCCGTAGTTAACCTCATGCTCCAGTGAAGACGTAGTTAACCTCATCATTGCAAGCAGCTGAGACTTAGTAAAGTTAGAACTCATGACATTTTAATCATTATTGTTGTTTGTGAGATGTTAGACGCAATAGAGAGTTTTTTGTTGGGTATGATCACAAAACTTATGTGAAAGGAGGAAAGTAGTTATTAATGTGATTAGTGTTAATTTTTTTGTTTCACTATTAACGTTAATATTGTTTGTGAATGACTTATTTATTTATTTTTAATAAATGTTGTGAAAGACTTAGTTTCTTGATGGTGGACGTAACCTTGACGGCGATGGTTAAAAATACGAATGACGTTAAAGAATGGAGTTTTTTTTGTGAATGGCAAATATAGTGGTGTTCGTGAGTTTCACAATAACAATGAGATGAAAGTGAAACAATTGAGTTCAAATTAGGGTTCAATAATAACACTAACACATATCTCAGTCATTTAAAAATAGCCACGTGTACATGCCACATCAGCTACCAATAATAGAAGTTAATAGCGGTGATCAATTTTGAAGACGGAAAAATGTATAGGGACTATAATTCGATGACTATTTTTAGGAAGATGAAAAGTAAAACTTAGAGTATTTGGAGGTACTAAATACATATTTAACAAGTTTAATGAGTAGAGATCCTCTTATTTTTTAAAAGAAACAAAATTGTGAAAAGGAGGGAGCACAGCCATGTTTGGATTAATCATTAATGTATGAGAAAAAGTATTTAAAAAGTTGAAATAACAATAGAAATTAGAGTCAAAAATAAAAATGATCACTAAATTTTGTATCTCTAACACTTAATGATGGATTTTACATTTTTCTATTTTCAAATATATGCTTCTATTTTAAAAAATAAATATATGAGTGGGGATTTCACAAAAGTGTGGGGCTTTATTAGTATAGAACATGATATTTCAGTGCCTATTATTGGGCATGATATTTGACTAAAAAAATAAGAAGATAGAGCATGATATTTAATTGGTTGTCAAGTGGCGTGTCTCATATTGATGCTATGAGCCAACAACAATGCAATGTATTTGGATGAATGAAATTTTGCTTGAGGTGTGAAGCATATCTAATGAATGAATGACCTACTCTTGAGAGGTTGTTTGACCGTTAAGAATAGTAAGAAATCTCTCATTTGATAAAAATGTAGATGTTGAAAAATATTTAAATGAGCAGCCTCATATACAGAATGTTTTAAGGTTTTGAGGAAAAATAAGAATTCTAAACTACTTTTGTGATTTCTTTTACCTAATAAATATCAAGGTGAATTCCAATAATTTCCCCGTGACCTAACAATTCTACTCCTACTTGCAAGAGTTTGAGTTTCTAGCCGTCTATTGTGTATGTTTTGTCTTATCTATTCTAAAAAATTGTTGCATAAATAGTTGATGTGTAATGTAATGTTGGAGAGTTTGGAGGAGTGTTTTGAGCAACCAATATGCTAATGATTATGATAGGATCATCAAAACTCGAGTAATTAGATACCACATCTTTATGTAAAATGTTATAGTAATAATAAGTATAAATCACCTTTTTTATGCATCATTAATTTACATACTCATTTTAGGATATAATATAGGACTAATCATTCACACTTACCGAGAAAAAGCGTAAAACAAAAACAAAAGCAAAGAATATAAATAGTCTTCTTTTTTCTATACAAAGTCTAATAATGAAGTCATTTTTTTCTCGCTACACGCAGAATACAAATTAATTCTTACATTTATTTAAAAGTTTGAATCATGATTTAGGATTGGGGCCGACCCTTAGTTCAGGGCAAGTAAGTCCACAAATTCTTACATTTATTTATGAGTATCAAAATCAATGGCTTCAAATTTTTTATTTTGGTTATAATTATAGTCCAATTCAAAAAATAAAATTAAAAAAGGAATATATGATACAGATTTAATATGAAAAAAAGACATACTAATAAAATTCAAATTAAATAAATGAATAACTATTTTATGACTTGGGCTTCAAATAGTCAGGAGGAATAACCATACCAGGTACCGACCAACACCATTAGATATAAACTATATTTTACAGGAATATATATATATATATATATATATATATATATATATATATATATATATATATAGTTTAATATACTCAACATATATACACAGTATCTCATATCAATTTATTTTAAAATTTCATAGAAAAAATTATTAAAATAAAAAAGAAATACTTTATTTATTTTGCCAAGGAAAAAGGAAATACTTAACCAAGATAACTAAAAATTAAGTAATTCCATTGAGGTGCCAACTTCAATTGATCATCACATGTATTGGATATGTTAGCAAATATGGCTTTGAAGCTTCCAACACCACATCTAATTCTAAGGACACCTTTTGGGTATCCATACTCTTTAACAGATTGTTCTAACAATTTAGTAATTTTGGGATGGTGAATCACTTTGATACGTACCCAAATTTTCTCCATGTCTTCTTCTCCTTCCCCTTTGCCAACTAGCACAGGAACATGCCCTTTGATACTTACTTTCATCATATCTTCTCAATAACACTTTATAATGGATCAATATAATATAAGTTCTTATATCTTGATTTGTCTTAATTAGAGCTTGCTTTTTCTCATGTAAATATGTCTACCATATGTTTATATACTGATGTTGGATATGAATTTATTTATTTTTTAATCAAGGATTCCAAATTAATTAAACTAACTATCTAATAATATGCATTGTTTGTGGCCTGAAAGTTGGAATAATTCATTGGCATGATTGAGTAATTTATTTTTATTAATTATAATAATGTACATATGTGATGAAGGAAAGACAAGTGGTTTTATGTGTTTCAAGTGGTTTTATATATTTAATATTTAATATTTAATATAGTTTCATTGTCTTGACTTTATGAATGTCAACCTTTTAGTGACATTAACATATTGTGTTTTTTTTTTTTTTTTGATTGAGTTAGTGACATATTTTTATATATTGGACTTTCACATTTTCTTGGAACAAGATTGGACATTCTCTAACGTAGTAGTTTTTTTATAGGTGTGCTTTCTTTTAGTACGGAAAAATAAAGGTTTTTTTTTAAAAAAGTTTTATTGGAACTAGATTGGATTTTCTCAAAATTAGTTTTTTTTTATAGGTGTACTTTCTTTTAGTAAGGAGAAATCAAGATTTTTTTTTAAAAAAAATTTATTGGAACAAGATTGGACTTTCTCTAAATTTGTTTATTTTTATTAGTATAGTTAAATTAAGATATTTTTTTAATGACAAATATAATATATATAGATAGATTAAACAAGGTCAAAAGATCAAAGTAGAAAGGTTAGACACTCAAACCAAATCAAATTAAAAAACAGTGCCAGCATTTTTATAGGTGTACCTTGCATCAGTACGGAGAAATCAATATATTTATTTTTAATATTTTTGCAACAAGATTGGACTTTCTCTAAATTAGTTTTTTTAATAGGTGTACTTTCTATTAGCATGGAGAAATCAAGGTATATTTTTTAGTGGCTAATATAATATATATAGATAGACTAAAACAAGGTCATCAAACATATCTGAGCAGAGGTCAAATAAGTATAAGCTCAAAATGAGTATTAGTATTACTATATTAGAATGAGACATAGTTTATTAGGTTGTAAATTGAGTCTTATTTATATAGACCAAAATATGTAATATTTGAACCAATAGATGTGGATGTGGTATTGAAGTAATTTTAAACAGAAACAGAGCAATAAACAAGTGGTATAAATAATTCACATTTTTTCTGTAGCAGCATTTACTCTCTTTTTATTAATATAGTTCACCCTAAAATATTCATTGTCACTAAACAATTTAAATGCGTTATATATGGATTACGGTACACAAAGTCACAAGAATCCATTGTCGTCCAGCGGTTAGGATATCTGGCTTTCACCCAGGAGACCCGGGTTCGATTCCCGGCAATGGAATTTTTTTATTTTATTTTATTTTATTTCACTTGATGTTTCCCTTCTCTTTTTTCTTAAAAAACTTAATGTTTCCCTATTAATTATATTTTTCATAACTATTGTAGAAAGTTCCTGCAATGGTTTCTGATCAAGCTGTGACCACAAAATATTGTAAAATGTAATGGTTGTGTTGAAGGATATAAAACATAGCATTCAGATTCGATAAAAAGTTGAATTTGTTTGTCACAAAAGCTAAACAAACAAATTACCCTGCAGTTTATTTGTGGAGAAGAATGTCATTCTCCTTTTTAGTTGATAAATCATTACACAACAATCTACTTTGCTGCTTAAGTTCTTATCCATATTTTGAGAGACAATCATTATAAAATAGATTTTCAAGAATAATAATGAATCAAAATCCTTATACCTTAACCACTAGTACCAGCATAATCACTCAACCTAGAATTTCAGTTTGGTGTGTATCCTGCTTGCATTCGTTCTCCACAACAATTGTAACAAAATATATTTCTTCATCATCTTTGTCAAAAAAATAAAATAAAATTCTGCATTTATTTGTTCATAAATATAAGACCTTGTAAATTTTTATTGTTTGTTTGGCCAAAGACATCAATTCTAGCCAAACACGCTGCGAGTCTTTGAGAATTGAGATCGATCAGAACAAAGTTACATGTTATAAAGAATCGTATTGGTTTATGATTAACCACTTTTATCCATGTTAGATTAGATTATTTCCACCATATGATTCATCTACACAAGAGCTAAACCATCAACATTCTCTCAATTCCTTTCTCTTTCACACCCATTCGTGTCATCGATAGATGCCTAGACCCTCCTCCTCTTCCTCACTTCGTCTTGCTAATACAGAGAAATGGGGAAATGGTGGAAGAGGACGATTAATAGATTGAGTGTGGAGGATGCATTGAAATACTGTGAGGTATAGATAGATCCAAATGTTAAAAATTGTGATGCACATTTGAAGAATCCTTCATATACATAATTACTTAGAGATAATGTTTATTCTGTTTAAACTTTAAAGTATGTTTTCTAACTAAATATTAAAATTTAAAACATTTATTATTCGTCCGTTTACACGTGTTGATTTACATTAAGAAACAACCTTGTTCCAAGGGATCCAAACTCCCACACACCATTCAATCAAAGAAAGGATGAGATGACCGATGAAGATTAGTATTGTGTAGTAACCAAATGAATTATTGGAAAAGTACCCACAAGATCACAAGAAGGATCATGCAGTTCTTTTAGTTTCCAAAGTCTTCTCATATTCTTCAATGGATTTGAAAAGCTCTGAGAAGTTGCCTTTTCCAAAGCCCCCACATCCTCCCTTTTGGTACTCCTTCCCTTCCTCATCCTTCAGCATGCATCCAACTCTCTGAATTATCTCTATAAATATGGTTGGCCTGCACATTTTACACAAGAGAATTCAATCAAGATTAACAATATTTAACTAATTAGCATCCCCCATTTTGCAAGGCAATAGGCTTAATTACACAACACAATATCAAATTGATAATTTAAGAAATAAATAAAATGAGAAGGTAAGAACACAAAACATTCTAAATATATAAAAACCAAAATGCCTTGTCAAGTCAAGGAGCATTTGTTTTACTAATCAAATACTAGTAAATGATAAATCAATCAATGAAATCCCTAAATACTGAGTTGATCACTAAACTAAACCTATACATATTTTGTCATTCTGCTAATATTATGCAGGGAAAACATTTCACACTACTTTTTGTGAGAGACTGAAATGTGAATACAATTGTAAACAATATTAACCAATATCACTTTTAAACATAACTGATCAAGGTGATTGTTACTATATTATGAACCAGTTTTGAGTCGACCAGAGTCACACATCAAACAGGTTTAGGCTGATACGTTAAGGTCCAAATGTCGCTAGGTAGAACAGGGGTCAGTTGCTAAGGTAGCTAGTTGGTTACACTTTACTAATGAAGTAGAAAAAGCTAAAAGTTTGATCATGCACAAGATTCGTTTGGGTAGTATCTGAACTCGATCCCTAGCAAAAATAAGCTTTTGAGTAAACTTAATGAATCTCTCAGCCAAACTCCATAAATAGTCGATGGACCTTTTCCATGAAGAAACAGAAGGTCAACACCAAAATAGGAGTTTGAACACGATATAAGATAATCCATAAACCTGGTAACTCAATTAACATAACCCGCGTGTAATGTCTTATTTGGTCCATAATTTGCATAAGGAGTTTAGTAAACCCCATCAAAATAGAAACTAATCTCTCCAAAAAATCTGAAGATACTTAATTGGTTTTCTCCTCTCAACATTTTACGCACACAAGAATCAGAATTCAAACTCCTAACTACTTGCTTAAGTGACAAGCGTCCTCATAGCTCAAGTCTTCGAAAATGTAGACATGTTAAATCAACTACTAAAAAGATGAGGGTTTGTAGATACATTAAATCAGCTATCGAAAAATGTATGCTACGGCAAGCCGAAAACTACACGATCCTTTTGCTGCAAATCCATGGGATTCAACTTCAAGTGCATTCTTAGATCCAACGGCTCAGCTAGAGCGCTGCAAAGGATCCAAATCCGAAAACAAACAAATAAACTACTATACTAGTCTAACTTACTTAATTATCTAAGTTTCTATGCTAATAAAGTGATAATAAAATCAAGCAAACAATAAATAAATCAACAAATCAATAAGAAAATGACATAAAACTATATAATATTGATGAAAAATTAGCATACCTATCTCCAATAGGTTTAGTAAAAATCTGAAGCAGAGTACCCATATCATCTCTATCAACCAAAATCCCAAGTTCCTCACACTCCTTAATCTGTTCATCACTCAAAACATCGCCAACGCGATTCTTCAAATTCCGATAATAAGTCGGTGGAGGTGAAGGCATAAACTCAAAGCCACCAACACCACTTCTCTTTCTCATCTCTCTCAATGTTCTGAATATATCTTCTGACTTCAAAGCCAAATGCTGTAAACCAGCACCTTCATTGTGTTCCAAATAAGTCTCTATCTGACTCTTCCTCTTTGTACCATAAACCGGTTCGTTCATCGGAAACAAAACCGTTTCTTCGTTGTTTGCTAGCACCACTGAGTTCAAACCACTCTCACTCGTTCCAACGTCTTCTGCTGTAAACTCAGCAAATTCGTGAAAACCGGTGAATTCCTTTAAGTATTTTAAAGCGGATGAAAGTTCCGGTACGTTTCCGACGGCGTGGTCTAGTCGTCGGATTCCGAAGTCGAGTGATGAGTTAGATGATTCATCTGATACAGATTCGAAACCAGGGAGGAACCAGTGGTTCGGATTAGGATTCTGGTTCGGGTTATGGTTCGGGTTGTTGTAACTGACATAACGTAAAACGACGTCACCGTAGAGACGAACTTCGGCAAGTTTTACGCCATTTTCGAGGTTAACGGGAGAAGACGCCGGGATAGCGCCGTGGTTTACGCTTGTAGTGAAAGCGAGTTCAGCGTCTTCTACTTCAACTGCGACGGCGCGAACGGCGAGGCCGTGAGAAGCGGAGAAAGCGAAACAAGTGGAAGCGTCGAAGGTAGGAATGGAGGCGGTTGAGGAAGGAGAAGAGAGTGAAATGGAAGGAGAATATGCGGCGGAGAAGAGAAAATTGAGGTCACCGGAACGGAGGAGATAAGAAGCGTGTTTTAGGTTTCCAGTGGAAAGGTCTGATTTAGCGACGATAGGCATTCCGAGTCCCCAAGAGAAGCGTCGTGCAGTGTTAGTTGCGTCGGTGCACCAAAACTCGACATGGTGGAAGCGTTTTACTTTGAACCGGTCTGATTTTGGGTTGGCTCGAACGAAGTTTTTGAAGCCAAGTAGTTTAAACCCGGTTTGAGTTTGAGTTTGGGTTTCTGTATCGATGGCCATAATGGAGGATTTTGTTGCGAAGAGTTTTGTGTTAGCGTTGTTGTTGATATAGGTATAGGTATATTTATCAAGTGGAGGGAAGGTGACGCGTGGAGGAATGTGATTGGAGGAAGGGGGTGGTGTGGCGGGGTAGAATAGTGGATTGGAGTTTTGTGTGTGCATTTGGAGTGATGGAGAGGAGAGTTGCGTGGGAGATATGGTGATTGTGTGGATGGATGAGGACTGAGGAAAAAATGTTAGGAAATGAAGATGAAATGATAGGAAGTGGACAAGAAAAGTAGAAAACAACTTTATACGAATTTTTTCATGAAGGAATTGTTATTTTAGTTACGTTTACGGTTTACACACTAGTACTATTAAAATTTTTTTTATTTGAAATTGACAAAAGTCATGTGTTTTTTATTACAAGAAGAAAAAAAAGAGACAAAAAACTTGTAATTTAATATTGGAGTTCAACTTACTTTTTTTTTAAGTAGTCCAGTGGTTCGAATTTTACTATTTAAAATGCATAAGTGGGAGTACCAAAATTGGAATCTTATTTTTGTATATTACATATTTACATACTACTATATTAAAAAATTATTTTAGAAAAGTCAAATAGTTCAATTTTCAATGTATTAATTACATGTAATAAAAGTATTTTAAAATTTGTATAATCGATCTTTTTAAAGTAAAAAATATGATTTTTTTTTTAAAAGAATCAAAATAACATATGACCTAATCATATATATTTGGGCAGACACATAAAATAGAAAAATGATTATATATTATTACTGTATTAAGACAAACAAAAATACTTATTTTGTTGGAATCTAATTTGAGTCAAATATTTACTAAAGTAAATGTGACTAAAGAATGTGTCAAATATTTATTTTTTCTTTGATTTATGTGAAACAATCGATTAAATCACTTATTTTAAGACAAACAAAAATACTTATTTTGTTGGAATCTAATTTGAGTCTCTCAGTTTTTTATTTCCTTTTGTCTATTTTGTAACCAAAAACATACTATGATACATAAATCAATGCAAAACATACCTAAGAATAATAGTATTAATTTAGGTACACAAGGTCTGATGAACCTGCACTGTTGCATCGAACATAACGAAATAGTAATTGATATCTATCTATAATTTCCAATGAAAACAAAATTACACGTTCATTTGAAATGGTCTGCATGTGGCAAGCACGCCAGTCTTGGCTTCATCCTTATGCTCCCACTTGATTAAAACAATAATTTATTTGATATATTTTCTTTTTTTAAAAAGATTATTAGATATCTAATCAAATATTTTTAGTAGTTGTGTTATTTTGACTACAAAAATTTATAATGAATAGGTAGGTATTTATATAAGATAAGATTAGAAATACAATCACCACAAAGAAAAATCAAGGTGTAATCAATGAGCCAAATGTAACTCAATTAATTTAACCTGGTTCTCATACGAAAACAAACACCCCTTTGATAAATCAGCCTCATGTCCAGTACTTCATGCCAAAATACAACACTGCACATAAAAATACAAGTACAGAAGTGTACAACAACTTAACTTTAAGCATTGAATTTAATGTCCGAAAGGTTTAGTACACAAGATGACTACGGCATTAAAGTGTACCTATCATTGTATCTGCATGCATGCTGTCTTCTGTAAGGTGTGGTGAGGAAAAAAAAAATTTAAGGGGTTTATGACATCATGAATCTTGGATAATTTTACAATCCACCTCAATAAAAACAAAAATGGCTAATGCTATAAACAACTATTGATAATTACAGAACATAGTGTATCAAGATCTTTTTAAGCTATGATAAAATAAAATTGGGTAAACAGAATATTCAATATATACTAACAAGAGGATCCTCATGATCTTGAGGATGGTTGAGAGCCAATATATGTTTCTGAAATGAAGTTGCAGCTTCTTCCCTTTCCTCTAATTGCCCAAGTTTGTCATAGACCATGGCCATCAGGTAAAAGGCTTCAGCCGCCAATTCATGAAACTGCAATAATCATTATAGAAGATCAAAAAGAGATGATTCACATAATTAAAAGTTTAAAACACAATAATCAAAATAATATAAATATCCAAACCAAGTTACATACTATAAAAAAGTACACAAAATATATCATTAAAAAATGCATGTTCCCACCAGAAAGGTGTTCTATCAGTGTCAGATCTGTGGGATTGAAAAAATATTTTTTTCTAATAGGACACTTAAATGGGGTGTGATACATGTCAGACACAGAGGTGTCTGTACTTTGTATGGTAGTAATTCAGTAGTAAGCTTTGAGTGACATGAAGCAGAGATGCTGCCTTGTCACTTATAAATGGAAAAGAAACGATGGCAAATTACACACAAAAGACAAAAATGCATAAAGTCTGCTTACCTCCAAAAGTCGGAGTTCTTCGGAAGCTTGTCTTAATGAATCTATCACAAGATTGTAATCTTCAAAGACTGAAATAACAAATCAAATAACAAAAGGAGATTTAGTTGAATTGAAGGTCATGGGTCTGATTTACCCCAAGGATTTAACGTTTTCAAAGTTTGCCAAAACTACCTCACATCAGAGTTTTAAATAGTTCTTACACAGTTCTCCACTTACTTGGTTAATATCTCTTACAGAAGTATAAATTAAGTTTTTGGTAAATGCTTGCAAAAACAACATATGAAATATGTATGTAGAAACTAAGCTTGAATGAATGAATATTCACATTGTCTTTTTCTTTTGGGTGCAATAATGGGTAGTATATTCTGAATAGTCTTTTATTTTTAATTTTTTTATGAAAGCATAGTCTGAATAGTCTAACATCTACAATCTTGAGCCACATACCATTGAAATTTGTATCAGACAGATAGCATTTTGCTTCAACAATATAGGCCCGTGAGCGGAGCTCCAAACCTCCGTGACCGAGAATTATTGGAAAAGCTCCGTGGACGAGGTTCAGTGCCCGTGTTGCATGGCTTGATCCAAGAGAGAGCCATAGCTCAGCTAAAGTGAGAGTAGCTGAAGCTTTTAGAAGATCTAAGTTAAATGATATGCAGAATGAGAGGCTTGCTAAAGCATATGGTATCCCCAAAACCGCATTGCCAGATTTCTGATAAAATTAAATATAATAAAAATCAGGGATTTAAAGCAAAAAAAAAAAAACTGTGGAGAACACAACAATATGAAAGCAGGTAGTTATACATCAACAGATTTTTAGGAAATGTGCCAATGTCCAATAGATAATGCATTAAAAAGAAGGGAAAAAAACCTTGTATATAATCAATAAGAAATAAAACATGTATTGTCATGACTACAAACATTTTTCCTTGAATAAAAGTTAAAACAATGAGTGCTTATTACAAGCATAAAGAGACATTATCAACATAAGCCTTTGTTTACTGAATTTTCATACAATGTTTTTCTGCTTTATTTTCAATGAAAGCTGGTAGTTTGGAAGTTTAGTAGAGATCAATTAACTTAGGTGCACCAATAGGTAATACATTAAAAAGAAATGAAATCATCTTACAGTTAAATCAATTAGAAAATAAAAACATGCACAGTCATGAGTCATGACAAATACTTTTCCTTGAATAAAAGAGTCATGCCAGTGATTGCTTATTACAAGCATAAAGAGAAATTACCAACATATGTCTTTGTTTACTAAACATTCATATCATTTTTTCTGTTTTTATTTTCTTTCAATTCTTCCCCCCTCATTTCCTTCTCATCTTGTGGAGGCTTGTTTAACACGTAATCATAACTGTTTGATACACAATTGTCATTTTGTGTGATGAATTGGAGAGGGAATGTCACCCCACAGTAAATTGTAACCCATCAGAATATTTTGATTAAATAGCAAGTTACCCAAAAAGAGAGCAAACCAGATAAAATAGTTTGATCTATGCGTAGTGTATCAGACCAATGTGATCACATACCTTGTGAATCTCAGCAAGCAAAAGAAGAACTGAGGCATTCTCAACTTGCAGATTGTATTTGTAACACATGCAAAAGAGAGAGTGTGCCACAGAAGCTGCCTGAAAAAGAAAATCATTGTACAAAAATTAAATAAAACAATATTATTTAAAGGGGGCAGCATTAATTAGCAGCAATAGTAATAGTTATTCATGAGCATAAAAATATCCCATCAGAGCAGCACCCAATTAATTGACAAGAACACTGATATCTTACATCACTTACTATCAATGACAATACTGCAAGGATTTTTTTATAAAATAATATATTTCAAGATTATGACCCCTAGTTACTATTAGGTTTTATATTGGACCTAACTCATCCTTAGTCCTTACAGAATCAACTTGCAAGGTGAGGGGTGCCTCTCTTTAGAAACTCAATTCAGGCACTATCTTTATTCTATGTGGGACTTAGGTTTTTCCCAATACACCCCCCCGCACCCAGCACTATTGGGTTTGGTGTGTGGAAATAATTGGTGGGTGGCCCGGTCAATAGGCTTTGATACTATATTAGGTTTTTATAGTTACTTTTGACAGAAACAATTACATATGCACTATACTTTCAAGAATACCATGATTTTCTGTATAATACTAATCTTGAGTGCATACTGCATACTGCATAAAGGGTGGGAAAAAACCTCTCGGAATTGCTTTGCTGCGAGCAACGTACGGGCATGGCGAAGGCTTGCTTCTGTCTTTATCTCCATATCCACACCAGTAACAGGTGATGCCAAAACACCAAGTTCATCACACAGTTTCTGCGCCAGCTTTAAACGTCCACTACACAATTCCCAATTAAGCTATTAACAATGCTGAAACCTCAGCTGATTACAGAATTTTAAGAATCTAAACACAAATGTTGACCTAGACTACTCACCCGTGTAAAGCATGCTCATGAAGCAGCTGCAGCTTTAGTAGTAAGATTTGTGATTTTGAGACAGACAGAAACTTCTCTTCTGCTATTTTAAGGGCGGAAAAGGCCTCTAAACATAGAATGAAAACAAAAGAACAATAAAGAGCAAATAAATCAAGTGAAGAAACTTGTGATGTGTAATTGATTGGACTTTTACACTATAATCCTCTATCTACATTCGCGGCAATAGAAAGAAAAAACCACTCCATATTAACAAAAGGCAATTCGCATTACAAATAATTATTATTATTAAGTTATTCAAAAACAATTACTCTGTTGATTTACAAACCACAAAGAAAAGCACAAAACAAGTAAAAAAAAAAATTAATAATTTGGAAACATGCAATGAACACACACACACAAAGGGCATGAATCTATTTTATGCAAGCAATCTAACCTTTGTATCCTTTAAAGACTGCTAAATGTTGAATGAGCTTTACGTATGCTAATGCTGCATCTGATGAGCTGGGGTAACCAAGAATTAAAGTTAAAGCAAGCATAAAAATAGGCTTAAATATATGTTTAATCCCTAAAATATTATTATTTTTTTTAAATTATTCCTTATTTAAATTTATTTCGTTTTTAGTCATAACATTTAGTAAAAAAATAGTTAGTTTTAGTCCATTCAAGGACTGTAAACCTTTCTTTGTATACAGAGACTAAAGTGAAAAATGATAGAGTTTATTTATTTATATAAAAAAAATAGGGATAAACGCATTTTAGAGGAATAAATGGTTGTTAAACAGCAGCTCTTTAATTAATTAACAAAAGTAATACAGAATTAGCAAGTCGAAATATGATCTTTGTAGTCTGTAGTACATTCAGCTAGTAGCTACCTTGATGCATCAGCAAAGCAAGTGGCATGCACTAGCGCATTTATGCGAGCCATGGGAGTGCTAATGATAATTCCAACAAAAAAAAAAGAACTAAATCAGATGATGAAATACAAAAGTATTAAGGGAAAAAATCATTATACATGCATATACAACAAGTAAATATCATTCATCACCCCAGAGTGATGGAAAGATCTCAAAACAAAACAAACTAGTATAAACTGAAAGATAAAAACAAGTATTCTGCTCAATTATATTTATAAGCAAAAGTCTGGTACAATAAAATCAAGGCTTCAAGAATTTTGGTAAAAATGGTTGCTTCTGTACCCATTATGAAACAATTTATCTTGCTGAGTTTTAAAACCATATTCACTAGATTAAATCCGAATATTGAAAACACTCCGTGTGAAATTCGGTTCTGCATGCATGTTTATAAGTAAGGCCTTACCACCTACTAAGCTATTTAATTATGGTAAATAACATTAGATGAATATCTGTCTGTACACAGTACATATTCTGAACCTCTCTCTTCCTATCAAAGTATTTAATGTTTTAATAAAGAGGATATTAAATTTACTTTGTTGGTTTAACTCAGAAGTTTGAAAGGAAGGACTATTGTTCACCTCCGGTACTCCCTTTTAAATAAATGTTGGCATAAAACCAATTGGAGTTTATCAATCTCTTTCTCACTCTCTATAATATCATTTTTTATTTTTCCCAATATCTTATTTTTGTTCAATACAAATTTATTGCAGAGTTTTGGTCCTTTTATTAAAGATAAATTTACATTCTTTGATTATGATTTGGTGCTAATATTTTTTGCTATTACCCATCAATTGGTGTGCCCATGCAGGATGCTGCTAATTGGTCTACCTTGCAAAGGGAAGGAGTTGTTACTTGTCGGTGCCAAATACTTCGTAGAAAAGCAATACCATCATGCTAAAGCGGGGTTTTTCTTCATTTACTAATAATTCATAGTTAAATCTATTTAAACATCACTCAACTATATTATAGTCTGTTAACAGGCAATTTCAAGAAAAAGAGAATAACTATTTAGTGCAACTTAAATCAAGCATATCTACAACACATGTAACAATTTTACCTGCCATATAACTCCCATGCAGTTGCACGAAGTATATAAGATGAACCGAGTACTTGCAAAACAGATCCAGGAATTGAGGTTGGTTGGGCACAGAACTGGGGAACGTTAGAACTATTTCCAGATCCAGAATCCTGACAGAAAATTAGAGAACCCGTTGGCTTTTGTAAATCCCTGAGCCAAGTTGTACTGAAAGCACCATCAATTGTCATTGCAGAACTCTCAGAGCTAAAATCACTAATTAGATGAGAACTCGACCTGAGTTCCTGCCAGATATACAAGAAAAAATGTCTTAGGTACTTAATCTAATTCTCTAGTTCTCAAACAGTCATCAACCAAGAATAATCACAGATTCATGCTACCTTGGAAACGCTAACCGGGCATGTACTGAGCTTCATGGAAGATTTTGGACCAAATGATAACAAGGGCCTTTGAACATGCTGCACAGAAGATACTACTATGTTGTAAAATTAATTCAATTCACACTTGTAGATCTTGAAGCAACATAAATAAGACAAATAATGATGACATACCATTAGCTACATGTACTAGGGTCTAGGGATTCAACCTTGATATTAATAAGATCTTAAAATTTATCACAATTAGAGTCATATTTGAAGATACCTCCTATTTGGTCCGTTTCCATTTTTTGTTTTCAATTCCTAATTTTGAATTTTAAATTTCAAAAATGTTGCACTATTTTCAATTTGTTTCCTGTTTCCATAGTTTTGTATAAGAATCAATGAAAACAACCTTAAAAGTGAAAACAAAAATCACTCTATTTGGAAATCATTGAGAACAAAATCAAAATGAAAACAGGATGAGTTTTTTGTACTTAAAAGTGAAAACAGCCAATGAAAACAAAGAAAGAAGACAAAAAACTAGTGGTCACTAGATTCTTGTGGGCAAGACCGTACTCTATTCCATCCTTCATTACGAACAGCAACCTTGGATTCGGATAGGAATTCCTAAACTGTACAAATTCAGGTATTATATGCTTTTTTTAGCTCTTATTTTCATATTCAATACTCATTCCTTATATTTCATATACTTCTTTAGCTCCAACTTATCAAAAGCCTTTGATTTCAAACCTTCTCTCCACAACTGAAATTTAGACTTTATACTTTCATCAACTATGAACACATACGTAAAGTACTGTGAGTAAAACGCATACACTAAGGCTCTACCTCTTGGATGTACCTAGTGTGGATCTCCAATACCAAAGTAAGATATGGACCATTGTTACATATAATGCGGAAATCCGTTACATCCCATATTTCGAAATGTTCATTCTCAAATTTGCAACCCAAAACATTCAAAGCAATGATCCAAACTTAGACAACGTAGCAATAAGGATTTCTTACCTAAGACGTATATCATGTGGCACATTTAGCGGTTCTTTGAGGGATAAAAAGATACAAACTGTTTTCCTCACAACAAAGGCCTTCTTACTTAGTATAGTGCAAAATGCTAAAAATTGAAATTTATGCATGATACTGATAGCACTCAAATTTTAAACAAACTACAACCTAGAAAGCCAATCAACTAAGGCATACCCTAAAGGAAAATCTTGCACTAACATGCCAAAATGTGTTATAATCAATTTATCTTAAGACATAGACTGAAAGTTAGTTAACCCTCCTCTAGAGCCTTTCAAAAAACTTTGCGTCGTACCCTAGCCCACATTTTCTGAATCTCAAAGGTGACCATGTATGTGTCTTTTTGTTTCCTTTTGTATAGATACATCAAACCTTGTAATAGATATACAGCTTCCACCGTTGACTTCCTTGGCATAAAACCAAACCAATTATTTAATATGCAGATCTCATCTAAATCTACCCTCGATAACTCTTTCCCATATATCCAAAGATTGGCTCTGTCAATAATTTGTGCAATTTCATCTCTCTCATATTTAATATACTTGAGGGTTTTGAATATGTTAAGATACTAGCATTCTTATACTGACAAGACAGCAATGATTTCACATTATCATTGGGGATAAATTTGAAGAATATGCTAAATGACCGCTTTCATATAAAAAAAGTACAAACAATGTAATGAAAAAGATGAATGTGGTAAGAAAATCACTTTACCGTCAACTCAAACTTTGCCATCGCCAAATGATTGGAAGCCAATAACCGTTTTAACTTTAAATTTTCCGCTCTCTTCAAAGAACCTCTCAAGAGAACAAATAATTGTTGCTGAACAGAGAGTGAAATACCCATGCTAGTAAATGGTGAATATGATGATCCTAGTATCCCGGCAGTACTTGAGATGCCATTTTCAAACAGCAAATTTGAGATAGCTGCTAAAGTATAGGCAAGACAAGTATCATTACTGTGCTGCATAAATGAAAAGTGTTAGTATTCACAGCACAACATATAACCAATGTATGAGGAAGACACATTTGGGTTTAAATGGAACACTTGTAAACATTTATTTTTCTATGTATCCGTAGTAGTATAGCCCATATACTGTAAGGCAGCATTTGCTGTCACCTTAGTTTTGTGCCACTTGATGAACACAAGTCGGCAATTTTAATGAACAAACAAACTTTATTTTTTATGGTTATTACCTGCTGAGAGACACGAACTGCTTCAGTCAAAACCTAAACAAGCCAAAACAATATAAGTAATGCACCAATATAAGTCTTGCGGTCTAAGAAAGGTAGAAACAGGGAGCATGTATTAAAATGTTCAAAGAATTCACCTCCAAAGCCAGCTTTGGATGCCCAAAGTGGAAATGCATCATCCCCAAACATAATGAAGCAATTTCATATCTTCCAACGCTATTACCACCTGCCGCAGGAACAAAATCAAATCCTTCTTTCCCTGCACTTTTGTCCAACAAACAGACAAGTTCAGTTCAAAAAGGTTACACTCAAATCATTGTCATTATAATCTAGGCCTAACTCAACCGTGAAAGCTAGATCAATAGATGAAGACTGCTGACTGCCTTTATAACGGCTCATGTGGGATCTTAACGTGCCCGAATCATGTCTAGACCTGGACATCTAAACCGTGAAGTTTGAAGGATCAACATCTAGGGGTGTCCAGTATAAGATTTAGGATAGGCTGAAATGTTGTATTAGAATTTGGGCATAATTCAACCCCAGAGTTTGTTCAACAGGTGAGGATTTCCCATGCTTTTTACTATGATTGCTTTGGTCATGTGGGATCTTAGCACTTTTTATTGACTATTAAGCCGCTCAATAGTTGGTATGTGTGCATGAGAAGAAGCATGGTATTAACCATTAAGACCTATAATACACAGTAAAATACAAAGACAAAAATTGAAAATCAAGGGAAACCTTAAAATTGGCATCTGTAGTTATTCTAAATTTTGACAATCAACAATATAAATGAAACTGGGATTGGAAGTATTAATAAGGTGGAGCAGCCCAAGTAATTGTGTGGAAGACAACAAAGAAACATATTCTTTTAAAAGAAGGTACTTACTTCCTAGGCAACAACAAATTTTTTAGATGGTCTATTCGTATTGTCTCTTTACTCACTAAAGGCAGTTCTTTATATTTATTAGTTTACAGTAGATTACAAGGAATCATTAATCATATAGACATAGTATCAACAGTGAGCTATGATCAGGCAAGTCTGGGAAAATATACTGACTGACTGACTGAAAATTCATCAGAGGAAGTTTAATACTACAAATTTACAATTAAATTTGCAAAAAAAGTAAACTGGAAAGTAGTGTAAAATTGACATTCAAGAGATTGAAGAAAAAAGTACAAAAAAAGAAAAAATTAAGTGGAATGTTTGAAGGATGACAACAGCTTTTGTAACATAAAACAGGCAATATAGATATTGGATAAATAACTAACAGTTCAATTACCTGTAATCAAAATAGCAATGAAGATTTTCCCGAGCAGCAATATAATCATTATGAGAAAGACTATTCAAGTAGCTCAAAAAGTGAACCTGCATAAAAGTGGAAATCAGGCAGCAAACTTCAGGAAACTATAGAACAGAAAAACAGGCCCCATGAATGTTTTCAAGAATAACCCCCTAAACTTACCCGATGTAGTTCAGGTGCCAACTTTTGTAGCTGTTGCAAAATAGTTTCAAACCCATTCAAAGAAATTGCACTACTATTTCTGCAAAATGGATAAAATTTGAAAGATAATATAAACAAAACTATACAGTTAAAAGTATGTTTAAAAAAATCATAAAAGTTTTGGGACTTCGTGTTGCTTACTTTTCAATGGTATCAGCTTGTTCTTGTAAGTAACCTTGTATCTGCCAGTTTGTACGCAAAAATACTGCACTGCTGGGATCATTATCCCATACCATGCTACTTTGAGGGTCTTCATAAGGACCAGCTACTCTTACTTTATCACTCTGTTTGGATACTGAATCAGCAGGTACATCAATATCTGTGCATTTGAGTTGCACCATTGTGTCAATCACAGAGATCAAAGCAAATGCATAAATAGATTACCCAAAAGTGAATTTGGGGATAAAAGTCAGAGCAAAAAACTGGGATTTTGTTAATTGAAAAACTCCTGGTTTTTATAACTCCCTACTGCTTTCAGAATTACATAAAACTCTTAAATAGGATCCTAATGAATTAGATACTCATACCATCTACTAAACTCAGAAGTGCATTGGGTGTATGAAAATGAAATGGAACTCTTTCACTGGCCTCCTTTCTTGCTTCAATTTCTTCTGAAACCTTTTCATAGAAAAAGTTCTCCAAGTCCATGTTCTCATATTCTGAATATGTCTCAAGATTACTACTAGAATCATCTAAACCAGTTTCTTCGTATGGAGGACAACTTGAGAATTCCTCTTTACAATAGATCCCAATGTTGTTTAAGAGATGGCATACACCCTGGACATTCAAATTAATGGTTACATGGAGGATACAATTTCACTCTAAAGAATAAAAGTAAAACATATAAACATAAACTGGGCATATGAGAGAGAGAGAGAGGGGGGCGGGGGAGAAAACAAAATATTTTCTTTGTTGAGAACATGTCGTTTGACACTATCAACGCGTGCCAAACAAGTATGTGCCATTATAGAATTGATTATCATAAAAGTCAATTTTTTGTATTGATTTTACAACTATGATTGATTTCCAGTGTATACATTATTTTCACGGACAATGTATGTGAATTAAAATTTTATGATATATTATGGTTAATGTTTTATAAAAAAAAATCATAAATTGTTATGTGATTTAATATTAAAATGGTCAAATAAAAGTTGACTAATTCACTTACTAAGCCTAGCGTTGCACCTTCTCCCACATTTCACTAATTCTTAAAATGATCATATAATTATAAACATTCAAATCACAAAAGGAATGTAGCAAAACATCATACCTCAAACGGTAACAAATTGAACGCAAGTACACAACGGCGAAGAAATATCCCCAAATTACTATTCGGATCCAAAATAACCTGATCATCTTCGAGTGCATTATCAGGACCAGCAAGTATTCCTGAACAACGACATTTTCATATCAATAAACATAAAAATAACCAACTACATTACAACTTCCACGTTAAAATGGAAAGCAAAACCAAATAATCAAAATATGGTGATAAACTAACCTCGAATATCGGTGAAAAAATTAAACAAATCTTCAGGTGATGAGAGACATGATAATCTACTAATCAACTGATCAATAAGCCAAGATGCTTCCCAATCTTGACTTATCAATCTCAATTGATGAATAAGTTCATCCAATTTTGGCTCCAAAATACCATCACATGACTGCAAAATTCACGCAAAAGTCACATCACAAGCATAAAATAAATTATCAATGATGAAATTGAGAATTTCGAAAAGGTACCTTGGTGAGAGCTAGGAGGAACAAACCGAGACGATTATGTTGAGCAACAGAAACGAAAGGGAAAGGAACTGAAAATTGACCTGGAGGAGCGTAGATCTTGAAGAGTATACAGAGTGATACTTTGTGTGGTGTTATTGTGAATGCGCCTGGTTGTTTCAACATTCCAGCCATTGATTCTCAGGTTTTTCTATCTTTCTGTGCTTTGCAAGCTTTGTGTTCGATGAAATGCCAAAGTGAGAAAAATGCGTAGTTGATGTGTTTGTTTGTGTGAGTGAGTGAGTGAGTTTTGAAATTATGGATCAGTGTTGTTGTTATTGTAACTGAGCATGAAGGTGTTTAGGGTTTTGGATTTTGTTTTCTCTAAATGAAAATGAAAACGGTGAGGAACTGGATGCTACTAAGCTAACCGGGAAAATGATTCACATGCCACCGATTTAAATTTAAAAAGTGAAAACAAAAATGAATTTGAATAATTAAAATTAGTATTTGGCATTTGAAATTTTAGTAATCACAATTTAGTCTTAAATAACAAGTAACAAAAAAAAAATTAGTCTCTTAAATTTGTAAAATAATTGTTTAGTGTTTTTTTCCATAAAATCGTTGCATAAGTTAGAACATGCACTCTGATGTTTATAAAGAAAAAAAGTTAAAAATCGAATTCAGACTTTAGTTAAACTAAAAGAAATCTGCATATTTCATTTAAATATTATTTGATAAATAATTGTTTATCTAGATAGTGCTTTTGTAAATAATTTTTTGTCAAATCTTTGTGAATATTGGGTGTTGATCAATTGTCGGAGCTAATCTATTTACTGATAATTTTGAATTTTGATACGTATACTCATCAAGTTAATCTAAATAAAAATGTCATAATACTCTCATATTATAAAATAATAACTATGTCAATCACCTATACACTTTAAGAGGTGTAGCATATTGTGTCAAAACAAAAAAAGAGTTGTAGCATATGTTGATGTGTAGAAGTTTATTGCATATCTAACAAATTATGGAAAGAGCCTTATGGTTAACAATAACATCTCATTCGGACATTGTTCTCTCTTTTATGGTCTACATCAATCGTGTATAGAGTTTAAACCTTTTTTCATATAAAATGAGTAGATTGTATGGTCCTTGCATTATCATATAAGGGTGGTGCAAACTAACTTTCAACTTGTTGAAAATCTATAAAGAACAAATCTTGTTGAAATAATAAGAAATATATCTTCTCTTATGTAAATTATAACAAGTTGAAAAGTCTATCTCTCAACCCCACAAACATATCATGTTTTATTTTTTTTTAAAAAAAAACTAGCTTTAATAGTGTTTGGCTTTAGAGATTTGGTTTGGATTTATATAAAAATAAAAATAAGCTTATTTGTAGAGCTGTTAAATGGGCTGGTCCGGTCCAGAGGACCAAGACATATAAAGAGCCTTAAGTGGGCCGGGTCATTAAGGCCTAAGGCTCAGCCCATCTAGCCCGGCCCGATATGCAATAGCCTATATGGTCCGATGGGCCGGCCTGACAAATTTTCATATTTTTTTTTAAACAAATTCAATGTACAATAAAACTACATATGTATCACACATAGTTGTTATTATTATTTTTTTCAAGTAAAGGTAATCATAACAAATTTGTTTTTTTTCAAATAAAGACAATCATAACAAATTTGGGTATTTTTATCTAACAAATCTCATCTTTTGTTACTTATTTTATAAAATTCCTTATTTTTAGGTAAAATTATTTTTAGATATTTTTTTTAAATTCTTTAAGGGGCCGGCCCAAAAGCCCATGGGGCCAGCCCATGATGGCCATTAAAAAAATAGGCCCGAGGGGCCAGTCCAATAAGACACAATAATTTTTTTAAGCCCAGCCGGTATAAATCCATAGGGCTAATGGGCCGACCTGATAGCCCGGCCAATTTTTCAGCTCTACCTATTTGTGCTCATTAGGTTGAAACGACACTAGCACGCGACATTATCTTTGTAGATTGATTTTGGACTAACAAATTAATATTAATTAGGTTATGATCACCACAATCCCTATAACATAGAGAGGAAACAAACATGTTTCGTAGTTGTTTAATGACTGACTTCTTTGGTAGAACCGACAGTACTGACATTTTTGTTCGGCCGTAAAACATTGTCATGATCAGTGACGGATCCAGGAATTTTGCATAGTGGGGGCACCACATGTATAAAATTGCAACATTAAATAACAATTTTTCAAAAAGTAATATCTATTACATTTCATTTTAAAAAGCATAAATATACATCATATTTGTTCTATGCGAGAACTCATGTTCTGAAAATACTTAATGATTTTCTCATTTTCAATGCCAACAAAAATATCTTTCTCTATATAAGTAACTTGTGTTTGTATTCATGTTATTTCTTTTGTTTTGACACCTTTGTAAGACTATCGTAGTTCTCTTTGGCACACCTTGTGCTGAGGCAACTACTTATTTGGTATTATATATTTCATTTTGGCTTGTTCATAAAAAAAAATGTCCCTAAGACACTAGTTAAGAAACTAAATATGATAAATAAGTGTATTTTATTTTTTAAAAGTATATATAATATTTATTCTAATATGAAGTTTATTTTTAAATTTTTTTAACTAATATTCCGGGGCACTAGTTAGCATAACCTGTATAATATATATACTATAAAAAAAAATCAAAATTTTTGTGCAGGCACTAGCCCACATAGTGGCCAACGTGCATCCGTCCCTGTCATGATTGTATGATGGTGGAGATAAACCCACAATTATAACAATTGAATCGTTTAACTTTGTGATAGTATGAATATTTCCTGATATTATGTATTTGTTGGTGAATTAAAGGGGGTAAAAGCTCACATAAACTAATTTAAAAACCACACGAGGAAATAATAAATGTCGTAAGAGAAAATAAAATAAAATAAAAGAAGAGCAAAATTAAACATTGGATTAGACCTAATATTATATATTATATATTATATACGATACACTTACATTTAAATTTTTTCGCTGAAACTTTGTCGATTTATCTTTCAGAACCATGTGACAAAATTTATTTACAGGGTTTGATTGCAAAAAAAATAAATAAAATAGTTTCACATCGTTTTCAAGTTGCACCCTCAAACTTCTTTGTAATGAAATACATATTTTCTCTCATTAATTGATATAGTGTATTTATAAGCATTCTATAACAAAAACAACTTTAATCATCGTCTTTGGTCTCTCAATTAATATCTATTGAACTTTCATCCCCTCTTCTTCCAATGTAATTCAATGATTTTTTCATCAAAGATTACAACTTACTTGGTTGCCTATAGAAATCATTTTCACTATTTCATAAATGATGCAATGGAAATTAAAATTTTAGTATTATATAAAAAAATATATTTATGCACAAAAATAAAATAAAATTAGTACACATTAATCACTTTAAAAAATTAAGTAATAAAGACAATCACACACACAATAAAGTAAAGTGCAAACTACTAGTCAGCATACCATTACCAAATTACCAACCAGTCTTCCCCTTTCCCATTAAACAATTTAATTTATTTTTTTAAAAAAATATTTTTTGTCTCAAATATTTATATTCTGACGTATTAAAAAAACCAAAAAACAGAACAAGAAGCAAATCTGAAGAAACAAAAAAAAGTATCATCATCAAAAAAACAAAAACCCTTTGTTGGGTTTGAAGAAGTTTCCGACAAGAGTTGATCTACGCTAATGGCTTCTCCGGTATCTCTCTCTCTCTCTCTCTCTCTCTATACTCTCTCTCTATTTCTCTGTTGAATTGAAACTTCAAACGCTGTTAACACTGAGCTGAATTTGCAATGATACAGCGAGCTGTAGAAAACACAGAGAACAGTTTGGAGAAGATCAAACGCCAACTAGCTTCCGCTTCTGGTAGAAACTTGTTACAAGGACCACTTCTTAAGAGATCCGAAACTGTAATTAACTTATCACCCTTTTATTAATTAATTAATTAATTAATCTTGATGTTTTTTTTTCCTTACTTTGTTGATTAATACTATGTTGTTTTGTTTCATTGCCAAGATTACCCTTTTTCTTATTAACCTCAAAGTTTCAATTTTTATTGTGTAAATTGAGCTATGATCATGTAATAATTCAAATGTGTTGTGGGTTTTGTGATGTTTTGAATATCCAATCTTGTTTTGATTTTTTTAGGAAAAAAAGGAGTCCATTTTGAATGTTAGTTTGCTCATGTGAGAAAAAATAATGTATTTTTAATTTTGTTTTCAGCTGCGGAAATGGAACGAACGTTGGGTGATCTTGGACCCGACAACTGGGAGAATGGAATACAAGTAGGTTTATATAATTGTTTGAGTTTAACGGATATGCTTTGTCAATGTAAATTAATTACACTGATATCCAATAGAAATCAAGCATTTTGCCATGTCATGCAAACGATTGCTATTGGATGACAGTGTAAAATAATTTTACATTGTTGGTGCATATCGTATTTTCTCTTATTGTTTTTGTGTGTGTAGGGAAAAGTAGTAACATTTTGGCTGTTGATCCTATGTGTTGTTATTTTTCTTCTATTTTTAGGTTAAGAAGAAATGAGCCAACTGTTAAGGGAACGATTCTATTTGATGCGAATAGCACCATTACCGTATCTCCTGTGAATTTCAAGTAAGGACGGTGTTTTTTAACATAAACCTATTTTGCTTGGTTTCTAATATGATTAACGAATGTGTACGTTGTAGTTTTATATTAATTTGAGAGTGGTATTCATTTATTTCCTTGTATTGCAGTGGGCTACCGAAGTATGACGGGTGCTGCATTTGTATCCTTTTTTGTCGTTTTTATAATTTTATCGCTTTTAGCACTCGCAACTCATTAATTGGTAACGTGTGTATGGAAATTACTCTTGTCGCTTCTTAACTTTCTTTTTTAGATATTGGGACACCACAGAAAAAGGATTACTTCCTCTGTGCGGAGACTCCTGGTGCAGCGAGAGCATGGGTATCAACTTTGCAGTATGTTTTCTATTTCCCGACTTTTCTATCCCTTTTCTTTAATCTCATAACGTTGTGCTATATTAAGAAATTAAATGGTACTAACATTGTTTTGCATAAAGCATCAATCTATAAGATATTTATAAGAGTGTAGCTAAATTATTGAGCCTGAGGCTCCGTTGGGTTTCGAAAAGAAAAAAGTAGAAAATAAGAGGATTGCTTAGTTGTTTGGTAGAATAGGAAACAAAAGGAAAGAAAGTTACAGCCTTTCTCTTCTATCGGTTGATTGCGTAAAAGGTAAGAGGAAAGACAGATGCATGTATCTATAAAATTACAAAAATACCTCCCGAAAATGGAGATATAACATAAAGACAGTTCAAAATTGGAGAAAGAAAAATAAATTGTTTGCTCGCTGTTTTCCTCCTGCCGGGAGAGGAAGTTTGTGGGGGTCACCAAGCATTTTTCCACCCTTGCTCACTGTTACGGGAACGCCAAACGATGGAATAGTTTCCGAGTTGCGTGCTTTCCTTTTCTTCGTCCAAATTTTCTGTTTGTTTCTGTTTTCCAAACTGGGTGTATAAGTACTGTTACTTATGTGTATATGTTTATCATTAATTCACTAATCTCTTAATAAAATTCGTTATTGAAAGTCTTAGTTCCATGCCCCATTTAGAATTATTGGATATTCATTACTGTAGTATCTTCCGTCGATAATTTTCCAAGTGTTCTCAACTACATGTTTTTATATGTTTACGGGAATAGGCTTCTTGGAAAGCGAGACCTTTAGAATACCATAGTTTATGTTAACTTTCTATGTTCTCTTATTGTTATTTATTCTACTATCTCGTGTTCTTCTTGCTTTCAACTAAAATGGATCAATTTTTTGATGTATCTATTGCAATTTTTCTTGTCTAATAATAATTTGTAATTATTTCATAGTCTGATTTATTTATTTTTCCTCTCACACCAGTGCTACTCAATTGGTTCTAAAAGCTCACAAAGAAGCTGTGAATTCCTTAAGTGGGAATGGTTCTACCAAATTAGGAACTGTTGCAACTGTTGTTGCTGCAGCCAACTCAACAGCTTCGGAATGTTCTAAAGAAATTGAAGCAGCAATGCAGATTTCTTTGCGAAATGCTCTTGGAATGATGCCAAATAGGAATACTGATGGTCCTATGGACGATTTAGCAATCATGAAGGTACACCCTGGTTTTAGTTTATTCTATGTTTCTTTCTGCTCCAATGCATAATTCAGTTCTCATGATGGTGACGCAAGGTCATAGTTCGTTATCTTTTTCCTTCAGTCTTTGATGATATACCCCAATTTCAATCTTAATCTGCATATTTTGTAATTTCTTCTAAAAGGGGTTGGCAAATACAGTCTCTGTTCTACACAGTAGCAATTAGAATCTTCACACTTAACATAAAAAAAGAAACCTAAAAGAATTGAGTGTGTGATTATATGAATTTACTTTAATCTTCACAATATGGCTGAATCCTGTAGTTTAATCATAATAAGGATATTTTGTATGTCATGTATTGAACAATAGAATTAGGTTTTTCCTTGTTATGAAATTGTTCGTAAATGGTTGAATTTTTCCTTTCTGAATTAGTGTTCGTAGAGGTCTACTCTTTGTATCACTGTTTGCTTGGAGAGGAGGGTTGAATATAGTAATATAGGTTTCAAAGGAATTTTTCTATATGGATGTAGATTGTCTTTTTGGGCTTTTATACGGTTCTTTATTGCTTTGGATTCGCTTCTGAAAAAATGATGTTACTCTATAGGAAACACTAAGAGTTAAGGATGAGGAGCTACAGAATTTGGCTCGAGATCTTCGGGCACGTGATTCAACTATAAGAGAAATCGCGGATAAATTAACTGAGACTGCCGAAGCTGCCGAGGCAGCAGCATCTGCTGCTTATACTATGGATGAGCAACGGAGAATTGCTTGTGCGGAAATTGAGCGTTTGAGAAAATTTTTTGAGCAGCAGCAGCAGGTGTATGCACAGATGGTATGCTTTAATTTTGGCTGATACAAAATAGAACAAAATCATGATCAACTGTTTTGGACAGATTGACTCTTAGCTATTATTACGATTTATGTGTATTATTTGAACAATGATTATTTTTTTTAATAATGTTCTATTTGTTTTAAATTAATTTTTTGTAGCTAAAGGAGTCTGAAGAAAAAAACACGGCCTTAAGCAAAGAAAAAGAGCAATTAACCAGCCAGATGAATGCGACTATTCAAGAGGTACATATGTGGCGTACTGAACTGGGAAAAGCTAGAGAGCATGATGTGATCTTAGAAGCAACTGTTGTAAGAGCAGAAGAGAAGGTTAGGGTTGCAGAGGCAAATGCTGAAGCTAGGATAAAAGAGGCTGTACAGAGAGAAGCGGCAGCAACAAAAGAGAAGCAGGAACTTCTTGCATATGTTAACATGCTAAAAGCACAACTTCAAAGGTCAGCATCTTGTTTTCTTTATCCCATTGCATGAAACTTCGGTAATTATATTTGTCGACTAGTTTCCTTTTCTTTTCCCGCCCAATCCAAACATAAAGATGGAAGCATTATATATTTATATCAACACCAGGGAATTGAAAGGAAACTTTGGATGGTTTGTTTGTCTTTTACGAGTTCGCTATGGTTGAATTGAATTTGTATGTTAGCTATGAAATGTGAAGTTAGAGGTGTACACGAGTTTTGATTGAGTCGGTTTTGACCAAATAAAAAACTTGTAATTTTTCTGTCAAACCCGAACCAACTCAACTCTGTGATGAGTGGGTTGGTTCGTATCATCAGATCATACGGCGTAAAATATTCTAAAATTTGCGACAAAAAAAGAAGATAATTAAACTATACATTCTATGTTAATGGAAATTTTAACACTTTGACTAAATTTCATAAACTAAAACATTTATATATTCAACTTATAAAAGTCTTAACTTGCATTAACAAATTTGACAAAGCAGATTTTTTTTTAATCGTTACAGGCAACACATTGATGCAACTCAAGTTGTCGAGAAGACCGAGTCATGCTCAGATACAAAACATGTTGATCCGACAGAAGAGAATGTGGACAAAGCATGCCTAAGTGTTTCTAGAGCAAACCCTATCCCTGCCGAGAATGTAGTTCACATGGCGACAGATCAGGTAAACAACATTCAGCCAGTTGGGGACAATGAATGGAGCGACATTCAGGCAACAGAGGCAAGGATAGCCGATGTAAGGGAAGTAGCAGCGCCAGAAACTGATGGAAGCAGTTTGGATATTCCAGTGGTTAGCCAGCCAGGTATCAATCATCACCATGAACAAGGATCAAACACTTTCCATCAGCCATGATGATAATAACCAAACATGTACAAGATAGAGAAATTTTCAATATTAGAGAGTGTAATTATATACCATTTTGTTGATTAAGTGTGTAAACTTGATTGATTTATCATTTTATCAGTTTCCCGATTAAACTGTGTTATGATCTACCCTAAAAGGGAGTACCTTTTTTCTGACAAAAATGTAATACAACAAAGAAACCTTTAACAACATGTTAAACACAATTAAGCCTATGTTTGGCTCCATGTTTGGAGCCTACATAATTGATCGTGAAGGTGTAAGATTGATTTTGACATGTTTGATTGCTCTCAAGTAGAATTGATTCTAACTTGAAGGTAGAATTTGTAGCTTTTGAGTTTAAACGCCGAAATATATTGTGCAACTCACTTTTACATAAATAAATTCAAACATAATCCACTTTATATTCGACTCACTTTTAAATATATTCGACTCACTTTTCTCGACGACCATAAGATGGGATGAATTATCTTTAATATTTTGAATTTTTGTTTTTTCTAGAAAGCCTTTATAAGGTTTCCAATAAGAATGTCAATATAAGTTTTTATAAGGTTTCCTTTATAAGCCTTTATAAGTTTTTTCTAGAGAATGTCAATTTTTCCAAATCTTTAATCAGTACACCGTATGATATATCCTCCAAGATTTTGAGACACCAAGTCATTCTTTTAATTTTAATTACCTATAACAAATCATTCTTTTTATGAAAACTAACAAGTCATTCTTTTAATTTTAAGTATCACCTGCTTCAAAGTAAAAAGTATAAAGTTATAATAATTTATTTAGGTGATTGTTCTCTGCCAAACATTGTTATTTAGAAAATGAAAGTTAAAAAAATAAAAAATTGAAAAGAGAATGTTACTCATACTCCTCTTGGTGCAAATGTTAATTTTTCCAAATCCTAAATTAGTGCACCTTATGATATATCCACAAAAGATTTTGAGACGTCAAGTCATTCTTTTTAATTTTTTTTTGAACTAGTCTTTCTTTTTAATTTTAATTTTAACTTTAACACAAGTCATGCTTTTAACGAGTCATTCTTTAATTTGAAGTATAAAGTTGTACTTACTTCAACCATAAAAAGAAAATTAAATTTTAAATAATATTTTAGGAGGACTACTAAACTTGCTTCTGAAATTTGCTATCTTGTGTATATAAACGAGTTCCTAACCACCAAACAGCAAACATTAGGAAATTGGATTTGATGCGGTTAGTTTCTCTCCATGCAATTACACAATTAAGGCACTAGTAATCGTCTGGTTTTGATCAGAAGGATCAAGAAAAAGATTTAAGTTTTGTTTTATAATTTAAAAAATATCTATCTTAAATTAATATTGTCTATTTTTAATCGAACGACTATGGACATATAACTTGGATAAGTTGCCAACTACCATCGATCCCGATCCCAACATCAATAGTGTTGTTGATGTCGTTACTATTTTGAATTGTTCTCTCTAAATTTGTGTTTACATACAATTGTAGATGTGTTTTCATTTTTCGATAATAATAAGATAATCTTGCTTTCACATATTTTTTATTTATTTATATGTTCTTTCCACGTAAACTAATCTTATTTGGAGCATTTTTATTCTCAACTGATTTGTTAGAGACCTTGAATTTCTCCTTCTAGGTTGTGATCTTTTTGACAATCTGATTAGACTCTTTTTCTTGTCTCCTCGGGAGGTAAACTTATTAAATTAGAGTCGTATATTTCTATGAAAACTCACCTTCTCCGCTCTTCGATGTAGTAAAACTAGTGAAATATTCTCTCCTCTGATATCTTCCCTGATCATTTTGTCCTTTTTCTTTATATCTATCATGATCTTGGTCATTATGAGAAATTCTTTGTATTCTCTTCTCGATGACCGCCACTATTTTCCATGGTGATGTGGCCAATACCTCTTCTCACAAATTCTTTTGAAGGCTTCAGGTTAATGAACCCGAGGATGGTTCTTACATTAAAACAAACACATCACATGTAGCACAACAATTGAATTCAAATTTTTAATATGGGTTGTTTCATCATTCAATCGATCCAAAAATGAGTCGAGAGATTTTCGTTTAGTCCATCTGTCAACAGGTGGAGTTTTGTTGAGTTACTCGACTGGTTTGAACTGAGACAAGAACATCTCTAGTAGTTGCCTCCAAGACTTGACCTATCTCTCTGGTAGATTTGAAAATCGAAGTAGACTTTATATCTTCAAGATAAATGTGAAGACTTTACATTTTAAAGCATTATGTGCCCTCAATAGTGTTAATCGGCCGGGCATTGAATAATGCGAGGTGCTTCTCGGGGGCTAGCTTTTCAACATATTCCTCATTGTTGGTAATCGAAATCATCTTGGGTCAAGATCTTCCATGATCTTGTATGTGAATGGAAACAAAATCATGTTTTCTTTGGATATTTTATTCACCAGAGTCCTTTGCGAGTTTCCTTTGTGTTTGAATTTGAACCTCGACACACATCAATATCATGATTAGTAGAAGAATTAATTTGCTACTCATACCCTTTTAAAGGTATATATGCATTGAGCTCTTTTTGTATTTCATCTGACATACCGATACTATCTCCGTGAATGGAAACAAATTAGTTAAGGGACCAATACACTAATTTAGCCTTAATTTTACTATTTCAACAATTTTATTAGTATTTGTTGAAGACGAGAATCAAATTTCAAACTATCCTTATAGCTTTATCACCTCCCCAACCTAACCTTATATAAAAAAAACTTATCTTGACCGACTTTTTTACTCATGTTCTTTATAAATCCATAGTTGAAACGTTTCAACAATTCATACACCAAACTTACCGCAGTAACAACTAACAACACCCTCAACAACAATTTCCTTACCGTATCCAATGGGCAACGAAACAGAAACCCAAACCGGGTTCAAGTTAGTTGGGTTCAAAAACTTCGTCCGAACCAACCCAAAATCAGACCGGTTCAAAATAAAACGCTTCCACCACGTCGAGTTCTGGTGCACCGACGCAACTAACACCGCACGCCGTTTCTCTTGGGGACTCGGAATGCCAATCGTCGCTAAATCAGACCTCTCCACCGGAAACCTAAAACACGCCTCCTATCTCCTCCGCTCCGGCGACCTCAATTTACTCTTCTCCGCCGCTTATTCTCCTTCCATTTCACTCTCTTCTCCTTCCTCAAAAGCCTCCATTCCCACCTTCGACGCCACCACTTGCTTCTCCTTCTCCGCCTCCCACGGCCTCGCCGTCCGCGCCGTCGCAGTTGAAGTCGACGACGTAGAACTCGCCTTCACTACAAGCATAAACAACGGCGCTATCCCGGCATCTCCTCCCGTTAACCTCGACAACCGCGGCAAACTCGCCGAAGTGCGCCTCTACGGCGACGCCATTTTACGTTACATCAGTTACAGCAACCCGAACCACTCCTCAAACCCGAACCAGAATCCGAACCACTGGTTCCTCCCTGGTTTTGAACATGTATCGGAATCATCCTCTCATTCATCACTCGACTTCGGAATCCGACGACTAGACCACGCCGTCGGAAACGTGCGGGAACTTTCATCCGCAGTAAATTACTTAAAGGAATTCACGGTTTTCACGAATTTGCTGAGTTTACAGAAGAAGACGTTGGAACGAGTGAGAGTGGTTTAAACTCAGTGGCACTGGCGAACAACGAGGAAACAGTGTTGTTTCCGATCAACGAACCAGTTTACGGAACAAAGAGAAAAAGTCAGATAGAGACTTATTTGGAACACAACGAAGGTGCTGGTGTACAGCATTTGGCTTTGATATCAGAAGATATATTTAAGACATTGAGAGAGATGAGGAAAAGAAGTGATGTTGGTGGGTTTGAGTTTATGCCTTCACCTCCGGTTACTTATTATCGGAACCTGAAGAATCGCGTTGGAGATGTTTTGAGTGATGAACAGATTAAGGAGTGTGAAGAGCTTGGAATTTTGGTTGATAGAGATGATCAGGGTACTTTGCTTCAGATTTTTACTAAGCCAATTGGAGATAGGTATATGCTCTTTTTTCATCATACATACATACATGCCATTTTATTGTAATTTAATGTATTAATATTGCTTTGATTTCATTATTAGCATGTCAAATTAGACTATAATCAAGTGGTTTGATTCAAATGGTTAATAAGTTTCAATATGTTTGATTTCTGCTTAGAATAATAATTGATTAGGCTTTATTTGGCTCTGCCTGAACTTTGGATTACTTTTATAGTAACTTAGACTATTATAGTAGATTTAATAGTGCACTTGAATCTGATGGCTTTGCAGTAGGTTGATCGTGTAAGGTGCTGCTTGCTTAGAATTTTAGTTAGTTGATTTGACGTGTACAAAAACTGTCATCCTTTATCTTATATTATTACACCGCTTTTACCAACTCATGATAACTTGAGCTACGAGGGTTCTAGACTCTAGTCCCATAAACATGTAGTTAGCAGTTCAAATTTGATTTTTGCGCATGTAAAATGCCTAGTTGAGAGGAGAAAATCACTTCAGTGCCTTCAGATTCTTTGAAGAGATTAGTCTCTATTGACGACGCAAAATACTATATACTCCTTATGCAACTCATGGGCCCAAAAAAACGTTAACGTGATTTATGTAACTGATTTACCACATTTATGGACAATTATGATGAAACTCCTATTTTGGTGTTAACCCTTTGTTTCTTTAGGAGAAATGATCATTGACTAATATGAAGTTCAGTAAAAAAATAAGTAAAGTTTGACAGTGTGTTGTGTGTTTAGTTCTCTTGCCTTGTAAACTTGGGGATGATGACTTTTGTTTAATATTGTTGGTGTTGATTGGCTTGAATGGCTTCTCTTGTGGAAAATGTGCAGGCCAACCATATTTTTAGAGATAATTCAGAGAGTTGGATGCATGTTCAAGGATGAGGAAGGGAAGGAATACCAAAAGGGAGGATGTGGGGGCTTTGGGAAAGGCAATTTCTCAGAGCTTTTCAAATCTGTTGAAGAATACGAGAAGTCTTTGGAAGCTAGAAGAACTGCATAATACATTACATGTTGTGATCTCTTGCGGTGTTCCTTCTTTTCCAATAAGTCATTTGATTACTGCAATGTTAATCTCCATTGGTCTTTTCATCCTTTCTTTGACCAATTGGTGGGTGGGAGGTTGGAGTCCTTGGTACAAGGTTGTTCTTATACTGATCCCAACTAGACATAAATCAACACATGTAAACGGTCAAATAATAAATGTTTTAAATTTTACTAGTTACACCCTTCGTCTCAAATTATAAGTCGCTTTACAATATCAATAAAATATTTAATGTTACTTTTCTTATTATATCCTTAATAGCTATTACGCTCTATTTTTTCAATTCTTTAATTTCTTTCCCATACTATTGCTGAAGGATAATTTTGTAAAATGACTCATAATTTCTCTTTTCTATACAAAATTAATTACATTTCTTAAAGTGTGTGAAATGGTCAAAACAACTTATAATTTGAGACGGAGGTAGTAGAAAACATACTTTAACATGATAAACATGTTGGAAATAGTTAGTTTCATGTATGTTTCCCATTGAAATTAGGAGCATTTAAGTCTTAGGTTTATGTATGTTTAGATTCATGTACTTAGGGGGTTGGATTTGTATTTCTTTCTCCTTGTAACCATAACATGTAATTAATTATGGAGTGTATATATAGTATCATGGTTGCTGAGTGCTTTACTCACTCAAGCACATTCAGAAAATTTCTTTTCCCGATTTTTCACATGGCATCAAAGCTCCTGATCTAGGACACTCTACTTCCTCAAACAACTCTCGAGCAAATCTGACTGGGCACTTCTGCTGTCAGAATTTTAAAATCATTTTGACTGGGCACAGTGTGCTGTCAAGTTCTTCCATCGACTACTGTTCATACAGTTTCCCGCCACCGTCCGTACACTTTAATTTCCGGCTACCATCTGTACGCTTTCGGCTTACTGTCGGTTCAATTTATGGTGACGTTCATACACTTTGGCATCACCTGTTATACTGGTGTAGGCATGTAGCGGATCTGCGGATGTTTAAAGCAATCTGTGTGATGAACTTTGTTTTGGCATCACCTGTTCCTGGTGTAGATATGGAGATCATAAAGATAAAAGCAAGCATTCTCCATGCCCGTACATTGTTTGCAGCAAAGCAATTCCGAGAGGTTCCCTTCTTATCACTAAAGATTAGTACTATACAGAAAATCATGATATTCTTGGTGCATATGTTATTGTTTGTTTCATAGGTAATCAGGGGTTATAAGCTTGAAATATACTTCATAAAAATTCTTGCAGTATTGTTATTGATAGTAAGTGGTGTAAGATGTGAGTGTTGTTGTCAATTAATTGGTTTCTACTCTGATGCGATATTTTTATACTCATGAATGACTATTGCTGCTGAATTAATATCACCCCCTTTAAATACATGTGTCATTTGTGTATTGTAAATGATTGCTGGACTTTCATGTATTAGAGTATTTCGGTGAGATCATTTGTAAGGAAAAAAAATGGGAGTGAAATCAATCATTTTTAACTATAGGCTAAATAGAGAACAGAATTTTTTTAATTTTTGTATAATGATTTTATTTTTCAGGCAGCTTCTGTCGCACACTCCCTCTTTTGCATGTATTACAAATACAATCTGCAAGTTGAGAATGCCTCAATTCTTCTTTTGCTTGCATTCACAAGGTATGTGATCACATCGGCCTAACACACTCCACAGTTCATGTATTCGAGATCAAGCTCTTTTATCTCGTTTGCTCTCTTTTCGGGTAACATGCTATTTAATCAAAATTTGCCGATGGGTTACAATTTACTGTGGGTGACATCCCCTCTCTAGCTCACATTAATTGACAATTATGTATCAAATAGTTCAGATTACTTGTTAAGCAAGCCTCCACAAGATGGGAAGGAAATGAATGCCTTTGTAATAACTAATAAGCACTCATTGTCATCACTCTTTTATTCAAGGAAAAATATTTGTCATAACTCATGAGTCATATGACTGTGCATGTTTTTATTTCTTATTGATTTAACTGTACGATTAATTTTCTTTTTAATGTATTGGCACATGTAAGTTAATTGATGTATACTACATTTCCAAACTACCATCTTTCATATTGTTGTGTTTTCCACAGTTTGTTTGCTTTAAATCCTTCATTTCTATTATATTTATTTGTCAGAAATCTGGCAATACAGTTTTAGGGGCTACCATATGCTGTTGCAAACCTCTCATTCTGCATATCATTTAACTTGGATCTTCTAAAAGCCTCTCATTCTGCATATCATTTATCTATCTGGCATGACATGTTTGCTCAAATTGCTCTGACATGATTGTTCACTCTCTCAAACTTGTTATAGCGAATCATTTTGTGTATATATTAATTAAAAATACTATTATTTCATTATTTTTCAAATAGACATAAAAAGAACAAAAATGCATCAGTGTATAGATTAATCAAAAAAAGAATAGCTAGGGATACAATACATTATATGCAAGGTTTGTCAAACTTATTTTTTTGGCTCCACCAAACTTCATTTGTACACAACAAAATAGCTGGTTGGAAATTGTTATATGGTAGTAGTAGTACTAAGTTTAAAGTAGCTAGTATATGACAGTCTTAAATTAAATCTAATTAAAGTCTTTACAATCATAAACCTTTGATGGGTCAAAGGTAAACTGAATAACAGATCTAAGATCATCCCAATTCTCATTTGTAAATGCTTCATCAACAACATTCTGATCATTCCAAAAACTTGATTGAGACAAGTTTGATGGAGTTTGAACTACATTGCCTAACTGATGACTTAGAAATGAGGGGTTAATCCTTTGGTCAACATGTCCATTAATAAATGGTTTGGTTTCATCAACAAGTGGTGAGTTTGTGAAAGTCAAGTATGGTTTGCTGTTATCAGATTCTAAGCTGCATGTTTTGGAACTTGAAGAGTTACTTGTGAATGCTGCTGTTTCTTCTATGTCTTTTTTCAAATTTGGTGTGTATTTTTTGTATGATGGAATTCGTTTGAATATTCTGCATAGTGTCCACACTTCCTGCAATGAAAATTCCATAAAGTTTAGTTAGAAACAAATACACACTTTTAGAAGTTGCTTGCAAATAAGGTTGTCTGGTTGTGCAAATAATATAATTATAAAGTACCCTCAAGGTCAAACTGAGTTGACTGGGTTGCGTAGAGTGTATATGCCAAATACCTCAAAAGTGTTTTCTCACACCAATTCATTAATTATTCAATAAATTTTAAAAGTTTTTTTTTTTCCTTATATTTTAAACCGGAGATAATATTTATATGCTACATAAAATATTACATAAAAGTTGAATTTTAAAGGTTAGACCAAGTTAGAGCCAATGTAAATCTAATCCAATGTGAATAAATATCAAGTAAAATTGGTTTTGTATGTCTTATTACATGGTTATCATCTTCTACTGCAGTGAATAATCTTTGTCGAAAAATTTATAGTGCACATGCGGTGACTTCTCTCTCCTCAAGTGAATTTTCTTTATAAGACAAATGTAAGACACCAAACCCATAATAACTTATTTAAAGATACAAAATCTCTTATTATTTAGACTAATTTATGGTTGCTTGTGTGTCATATATATATATATAAGCGTGCTTCGGACTGTAGAATAATACGTACACCGTACAAGGTATAAAAGTATGTTCACCATCGTCTTGAATATGAACGAGTTTCTAACCCCAAATCTCAGGATTCTTGTTTTCGTCATTTTTTGAATATTTTCTCTTTAGATTTGTCTTTACATGAGATTCTAGATGGGTTTGCTTTTTATTATTCATTAAAAAATAATGCTTTTGCTTTCACATTTTAAGAATTTTTCTTGGGGTTAGAAGAATGGTAGCTAACTTATTCAATATTTAATAAAAATAAATAATATTAAAAAATTTATAAGTGATGTGAAAATTACTTGCAACTATGAGTAGGACGAAATAACTTATACATGTTTTATGGATAATATGTGGCTAATGTTTTTTGATAAATTACTTACAATTCTTCAATTCACAATCTAGCTAATATTGTGGACAACGTAAAAAAGAAGTTTAAGAAAAATTCAGAATAAATTATTTGGATATTTTTTTGGACAATGCAGGGATAGTGATGCCTTTTTTATTTATTCAAAATAAAAAAATTACAATTATTGAGAGACTATGCTAAAACTCAAAAGAAAAATTGAATGAAATAAATTCTTTATGGAGAAAAAAAAAAGTGCAGAGTTTCTTAAAAAGTTTTACACAGTCACCTAACAACTATCTATATGTGTGTTTTCAAAAATAGTTATGATAAAAGTTAAATATTTTTAATAATTTGATAGTTATAATTAATTGACAGTATAAAAACTCTTTACACTGACAATATATATATAGTTCCTTATTTTCAAAAATCTAAAACTAAAAAAAAAGTTGTTTTTAAACAATTTATGTACACTTTACTCTCATTTTCTCTTCAATTTTAAAAAAAATAAAAAAATAAAAAATTAACCAATAATATCTTATATATCCAAAACAAGCGCAATTAATTAAGCTATATATATCCAAACACGAAATAAAATAGTAAAATACAAAATTAAAATTAAAATTAAAATTTAAGATAAACATGCAAGCAAATTAATCACTTACAGCTTCTTGAACATCATTGCTTTGATTATGTAACTGATTATTGCTAGTTTTTCCTTTAGGTGGAAGACGAAATTCATGCATCATCCAATCAGTTTTAGTACCTTTTCCAGCACTTCCACGATAATAAACCAATGATTTCTTAAGTCCAATACATTCATGTGATGATTCTTTAACACTTGATGAGTATATAGGTTTATCAATTCCTGTGGCTTTCCAAAATCCAGATCCTGTTACTCTATTAGGCCTTATGCTGTTTCTGTATTTTCTTCCTCTTAGACAAAAGAAATAACATTCTTTCTCTCCCATAGTACTAGCTTCATATTAATTTACATCACAAATAAAATATATAAATTAATTAAAGAAAATAAAAAATTAATAGAAATCATAAACCATATAGAAATCAACCACATATATTAAATTATATAAGGGATTCAAATCCTTTATACCATGGTATATCAATGCAACAATTTTTTTCTTCAAGTAGGAAAATATAGCATACTAGTGTTTTTTACACGAAAAATTATTTGTTGCACCGTAGGAGAGGATCTAAGTCGATATAATTATGATACGTTTTATGAAAATTCATATACAAATTTCTCTATATAAGATGAAATAGTGTCTATATCTAAGTTTTAGTAACATATTATGAGAGGAAAAACAAATCTTACTTGGTAAATCCCATGGATCATATTTGTAGATATCAATCTGTTTGATAAGTTCGATTCGAAGAGGCTTCTTATCTATTTTTCGCTGTAGATAAAATCCAACAAGCTCTTCATCTGTTGGGTGGAATCTAAATCCAGGAAGTGCAACTTCATCTTCTTTCTTGTCATCAAAGTTATCTAATTTGGTCACAATATCCATTTTGTCAATGTTGAGTGTATAGTATGACAAACTTTGAGGTTTCCTTTATAACATGCAAATAACTTTCCTCTTTTCCATGTATATGCATTTATAACAAAAAAAAGATTGTGAGTCACTACTATTATTTATGATCAATTAAGTTGAAAATTGGGCGTTGGAATTAAGTCAAAGATTTCCATTATGAGATGTATGTACCTTAGAAAAAAAAGTTCAAAAGCTTACAAGTTTCTGACCTAATGAAAGTATATAATTATTTTAGACTTTTTTGGGGGTCCCCACAGCCCACCAAAGGACAAACGTTGAATATTAATCATGGAAGGTGAAATGACACTGACACAATAATTTTTGAATCTATCTTTATGTTAATTAGCTTCTATAGAAACACCAAAGGAAAGTCAACTAGAGTGGGCATGACTTTGACTATTTCATGCATTATGTTTATGGAACAGAACAGTCATACAGTTGGTTTCTACCATAATAAAATTCAATCCATATCACTAATAATTTTTTTCTATAAATTGAATAGTTCAAGTGGTAAGAGACTTGGACTACTTAAACAAATAATTATTCGTTCGATTTCTGATTCTGGCGTATAAAAAAGAAACTATATTTTATGGGTCTTGCTAACGAGTGTCCCCGGGGCACTCTTTAAGCATACCATTTAAAGAAACTTTTTATTCAAAAAGTTAAATACTACAATTTCCAATGCGTTGACTTTACAAATTCTAATAAAAATTCTATAAAACACTTACTATTTAAGGGTTTAAAGAGTGCCCCGGGGGCACTCGTTAGCATTTGCCATATTTTATATGTCTCAACTATTCTCTAATCGAGATTAATCTTTGTTAAATATAGCTGCTTTAATGCTTAATCATAAATGACATTGTTAAGATATATAGGAAACATGGCATGATCTCCCGAGTCTCTATTCCATGTAATATAACAAAGATGTAGATTCGTTCCCATGAGCTTAGCTCAATTGGTTGGAACATCACCCTATATGTGCAGGAGTTAGAGTTCGAACCCCAAACACTCCACTTATCCACCTTTAAGGTGAAATTTCAAACCACTAAGTTACCTAAAAAAAACAAAGATGTAGATTCTTTTTCAGCCCCCCATAAAACAAGAAGATTCTTTTCTACAAAAAGAAGCCACAAACAAAGAATAAAAAAAAAAGTAAAATTGAATTATTATTTTTAAATGAAAGTATTTCATAAAAAAAATATATTTTAAATTTTCTTTGGAAACTTGTGATTTTTGTTTGAAATAGTCCACTACAAATATACAATTAACTAAATTTAGAGTTCGTGACTAATCAACAAACCTCATGCATTCCGATTCTAATTCAAGTTAATAATTCTAATTCCACGTTCCTTGTACCCAAAAATTAATGTTCCTAGTTGAGTTAATTTTACGAGGACAATTTAAGCTAAATTAATCAAGTAGGCAATTCTTATCGAGATATATGGATTTTTGTATATTAATTAATAATATGATTTTATAAATTTTTATCTCTCATTTCATTTTTGGATATTTTTTTCATGTTGGGGCGTATTTGATCATTTTTATGATGTGTGATCATGTTATAAATAAATTGAAGAATTAATTTAGTTTTATATGTCTTTTCTCTCTTCAAATATATAGAACTTTCAATTTCTTTTTAGATCGAGGCTATTGAGAGAATCTTGTGAAGTTTCTAGTTCATACTCTAGGCAATGATAGTGGATTGGTGGAAAAAGCAACCATAGGAATATAACATGCTAAATAATTCCAAAATCGGAGGAATCACTAAAAAGTCTATATGCTCATCTCATAGAGAAAAAATAAATATATATTTATTTTTATAATGTGTCATTTTCCCTTAATTTTGTGTTAAGCAAGGAGCATAAGCTAAGTCAAATAGTATATGATTTAACATTTGCATATGCATTATATTTTCTCTTCAACTAATTTGATAGTTAGAATTTTTTTTTTTTAAAATGAATAAATAAAGTGTTTAAATTCAAATACCGGTGCTGTTATATAATGCGATGTTTCAACCAATTAAATTAAGTTGATAGTTATTGTATTTATATTTTTATATTATACTAATTTTTATTATTTTTTTATTATTATACTACTAATTTAATAATGGAAGAGGAGACTGACTCGTAAATGCATGGTCAAGTCTCGAAAGAAACTTCTTTTCCCTTGGACCAAAATAATATATAAAGTCTTATAATTTTATGTCACGACGACGTCAATATCATGCTATATAAATAATTGTTTTAGATTGAAATTGCCAATATCTAGCTTGACGATTCCTAATATATATATAAAAAATCTTGACAATTCAGCAAAAAATAAAAGCAAGCAGAAATACACGATCAGTAATTTATTTTTTTTAAATAATTATTTACAGTCATTTTTTTATTAGATTAAAAATCTTTCAAATCTAACTAGTCATTCCATACAAATATGTCATGTGCAGGATGCTATAACAAATCTTGGCGGTTCAATCTTTAATCAATAACTGAAATTATGTTATTTTATAAAACTGTATTTTAAATTTAAACCGTCTGATCTATAAATAATGGTCAGAATTGACAGCAGCACATTCGAATCCTTATTAATTTATAGGTATTCAATAATTAGCATACTCAACTTCTCATGTACATTGCATATTATTATTACATGAAGTGAGACAACATTTAAATGCATATCTTTGATTTGTCACCTACTTGTATGGATTCTTTTTTCTTTTTCTTTTTTTGGTAGTGATTGTATGGATTCTTTATTAACTAATAAAATGATATGACTTTTTTATTGTCAAACAAAAAAAACTTTAATAGGCCAATTATGTAATCGTTATGCATATTACAAATATGATTTTCTTTTAATAAAATATAATACTATAGTATAAATTTGATTAATTTAAAGAATTTAACCAATAAATATTGAGTGGCTCCACCCCTGTGGACTGGACCGTGAAGTTTAATGAGTTATGTGGTAATCATACTCATGCAGTATGTATGCAACTATCATTTGTCGACAAACAGTTGCAAAATCAAATGGTGTGATGGAAATAGTGTCAAAATTACATAAATGGAAGTAAATGAGAAAACGGAGAAATTAAAGCCTGAAATTGAAGGCTATATATAAATGCAATTATACCGACTAATAAAATTGACCAAAAAGAGAGATTAAATCATATAGGCCCATATAAAATTAGTGATTAATGAGGGCCAAATAATTGAAAAGATAATATGTCAATGGACTTTTATAAGTTGCTCAAAAAAAAAAATGTCAATGGACCTCCAATTTTATTTATAAGTTGTGAAAAGTTTTCACATTTGACAATGAATAATCATTGTCGATGCGTCGACAATGCGCTTATTCACCATCGGCTGTGTTTTCAATTATTTCAACATGAATCTGGTATGCTGTTTGGTGTGCTCTTATCATTGTTGACACATCATTCATCAATCATGCTTATTCAATAGCGGCCTTATTTTCAATTATTTCAACATGAATCTGATACGTGTGTATGGTGTGCTCTTTTCATTGTTGATATATCGTGCATCATCGACCATGATTATTCACTGTCAGCAATGATTTTAATTATTTGGCCCTTATTAATCAAACGAGTTTAAATAAGGCAACCCAAACAGGTTCTAATGATCAAATTTAGAAGAAAGTAGCATAAACATCACCAAATAAATGGTTTTATAAATAATACAGAGTTTGCACATTAAATACACACTCAATGACACACTAGCTCTAATAACATGTAAATTAGAATAAAAAAAATGTAAACCGATTGGAATCACCAATAGTTTTCAAATTCAAGTATTTCATCAAAAGCTAACTCTCCTCCATCATCATAATTTGAGCATTCATAGGATTTGTTTGGAGGGACTATTGTGTTAGCTATGTTTGAGTAACTTGTTGGGTCAGGACACATGAATTGGACATGTTCTTCCAAGTTAACAATTCCTCCTTGTTTGTACACAAAAACTCCCCATTCACTTACTGTTAATCCTAACCAGGCTTCATATGAAATTTGCACTTGATTCCATTCATGCTTTAGAAGTAATGCATCAATGCTTAACCACTCCTCGTCATTGTATAAGAGTCGTAGATCACAAACTAAAACATGGTCGACGTCAATTTGGAAGTCATCATAACCTTTGTGAGAATTGCGAGGGACAGATTGACCGTTGATAACCAAATGAAGTTTAAGATACAAATATTTACTTTGCTTCCCATCCACAGCTTGGAACACCAATGATAAAGCAACATTAATGGGAAACTTCTCACGAACCCATAAACATGGAATTCCTTCATTGTATCTATAATCACCATTTTGGTACCTTGTAGCATCCGGGTATCACAATTTCTAATCCATGCCTCTCTTTTTTCACCTGTCATGTTGCAAAAACCAAAAAATATTAGCAACATCTCTTTAACTTCTATGTCTCATTCTTAGAGTCTTTTTGATTTGTAAGATATTAGTATCGAACATAATAGTACATGACAATATCTATTAGTTATATTTTCTAATGCCACCCTTTTTATTTGCATGCCAATACTAAGAAACTTGTTTTTTGGGGAAAACGGGCATCATATACCTTTGCAGACGGAAATCATTTGAAAGTTTATTTGGGCCAAGCTATGAAGAAGAAAGTGCATCAAATAATTTAGGACAAGCTATGAAGTTGTTATATACTTATATATGTACCTGATCCCATAACATGTGTGATGCTCCGAAGAAATGTTGAAGCATTCTCTTGCATCTACTTTTTGAATAGTGCATGGCAACTCTGAAATATGTGCAAGACTCGTACAACCACGGACATTAAGTTTCTTCAAGTGATTAGATTCTTTAATGCACACTGGGAGAGAGGATCAAGCATTATCCCTTGAATTCTTTAAAACAAATAAAAAAGAATATAAAGTCAATTAATATCTGTCGTCATATATATATATATATATATATATATATATATATATATATATCATCAAAATGTATGAATGAAAATTGTGGATGATTTGATTCTTACAGAAGCATTGGCCGATAACACATCAATGACATCTTGATGAAACCATAATCTACTACGTTCTGCAGGATTATTTGGTGCCTCTTTCCTAACAATCTCTCTACCCATATCCTGTATTAGATCATGCATATACAAGTATCCATCTTCAACATTCAAGAGAGATTTATTAACAAGCTCTTCAATATTTGATTTTGCACTAAATTCACTAAGTATTTCTTCAACATGTTCTTTCTTTTCCCCTTTGAAGAAGCAAGCTATATCTAGAAAAACACTTTGAGCATTAGGCTCCAACACATCATAGCTTACTTTAAGCACATCTTGAATCTCTTTACGTGGAATCCTCTCATAATCTTCCAATGCAGACTCCCAAGCTTTTAAACTTTTTCTAGTAGCCAAATTGGATCCTATAACTTTTAAAGCCAGTGGAAGACCTTTTGCATAACCAATGGCACAAGAAGACACAACTTCATATCCTATATTAGGATATCTATTTCCAAAGACATTTTGACAAAACAACTCAAGAGAATGTTGATCATTAAGTACAGTCATTTCATAAGTCTTAACTTTTATTTGATCAATACACATAAGCAAACCTTTGTCCCTTGTAGTTATAATGATCCTACTACCCGGACCATACCAATCACTTCCTCTTGCCAAGTTTTCTAATTGTTTCATCGCATCAACATCATCAAGTACCAAAAGAACCTTTTTCCTTCCAAGCTTGTGTTTTATTTCGTAGTTTCCTTTACTTGTATTTCCCCATCTAATGTTTGGATGCTCAAACATATCTGATAAAAGGGTCTTCATTAGATCTTCTAGGCCATTGATTTTGTTCCACTTCTCTCTAACATTGGCTAGGAAACTTGCCGCTTCAAATTGGTGCACAATCTTTTTATACAATGCTTTGGCAAATTCGGTTTTCCCTATTCCACCAAGTCCAATTATGCCTAACATGCATACAGTATCGTCAGTTGGCTCCAAGTCTAGAAGTGACTTCACACGTTCTACCTGTTGATCAAGTCCAACAAGTATAGGCTTAAGAGTTTTAGTAGCATGGATCTTTTCTGCAATCTCTTCAACTTTATCAATTTCGAACCTATAAATATACAACACATTATATTTTTATAAAACAAACAAACATAAATTCGATCATTGAAATAACAAGTACAAAACATTGTTAAACATGATGATAAAAACCCACTAGAAGTAAATCAGAAAATAGCTAACACTCCTTTTCAACTGAAATAAGCACCGCTTCTAATTAGGAAAATATAACCATGAATTGTAGTATTATTCTTATTATAACTTCTTAATCTTTGCACAGTTTCAATTCAGTTTGATTTGCATTTTTTAAACCCATTATATTTGATTTGGATACTAAGTTGAGGAAAATGAGACTTGATTTACTCAAACTAACGAATTTGAATTCTCTACAGTATTTGAGGATATCATATTAGAGATATATATAGCATATAGAATAAAATAATTATGTGTCATTCTCTCAAAAATAGAACCCTCATATACAGGAGATCCGGAGATGGTCTCCATTTATCAATAATTCTAGCTTAATGGACATATGGTGTTCTGCGAAGTAATGAGAGCAAAAACTTGAAAGTTCAAAAGAAAATAAATGCACTTTTATGTTCTTACATACATACCCAGTGTGGATGTGGTGACCTGAAAAGAGTGTCACTTCAGATAATGCTGCTTTCCATTCTTCTATTTTTTCTGATTTTTTTCCAAACCGTTCCTGATGAGCAAATATGGCTTCTCCATAGCTCTTTCTTAGATGTCAGACATCAGATGGATCAACATGGTAAAATATTGGAAAAACAATTTGTTTGCTGTTTCTTTTCGTACATTCCATGATCTTTGCGAGTTCATCAAGGCACCACCTAGAAGATGCATAATTCTCAGATAAAACAATAACTGAGGTCTTAGATTCTTCTATGGCTTTACAAAGTGCAGGTGAAATGTCTTCCCCTAGTCTCAGATTTTCATCATCATAGAAAGCATTGGTTCCCCTCTTTTGAAATGCTACACGAAGTTGTGAAATAAAATCCAACAGCTTGTATTCCCCTCTGAAACTGAGGAAAACATCATAGGTAAAACCATACGACTGTTCATTCAAGTTAACAGCTTCCAAGTTATCAGTTCCTTGTTTGTACACAAAAACTCCCCATTCACTTAGTGTCACGTGACTGTACTCGAATTCATATGAAATTTGCACTTGATTCCATTCATGCTTTAGAAGTAATGCATCAATGCTTAACCACTCCTCGTCATTGTATAAGAGTCGTAGATCACAAACTAAAACATGATGCGGTTCAATTATGAAGTTGTTATAGTCTTTGTGAGGGACTAATTGACCGTTGATAACCAAATGAAGTTGAACAAGATCCTGATTTATTCTTTCCTTCCCATCCGCATATTTGAACACCAATGCTAAAGAAACATTGGAACTCTAGATCCTGATTTCACTTGTGGAACTCTAGATGATTGGTGCAGATTTATAAGCTGAACAATAGATTGAACCTCCTCACTCAACCCTCCATTAGCCTAGGCAACACCCTTGATATTCCTTGTAATAAATCTTGCCTTAGCCTAACGCAGAATAAAAATACTGATTGTAATGTGTAGCCTAGTCACACATATAAAACACCAAATCTAAGTTTGTCGAAATTTTTTTGGGTTTGTGGGTTTGGATTAAAGCTTCTCAAATTGGTAATCATTTTCGGATCTTAGTGAATTGTTTTTTGTGAAATTTGTTTCTTCGTTGTTTCTTTTTCTGAGTTTGAATCAAGAACAGGATGCACTATGAACAACAACAATAAAGATGAAGTGAAAATTGTTTTTATTTGATTTCAATAAATGTTGTTCAGATCCGACCTCAAATTCACATCTCCGAGAGATTGTCCGCTTTGGGGTTGACCCGTGGTTTTGTCCTTTGTAGAAAAAAGGTCTCGGTTGGTTTGAAAGGTGTGAGTGTTGTATATAAATTACCTTTTGCCTCGAGTACCAAGCGATGTGGACTATTTTGGTGTATCCAGAACAAAATATTGTTTCTAATTTTATTTATTTGATTACATATTTAAAAACCATTTTGATTTGTTTAAATAAATATAAAGTAAATAAATTTTGTTCAATTCTGTTTTTATTTTGATTACTTTACGAGGGCCAAGGAGTATTAACCCCCACTTTTTTTTTTTTTTTTCGTTTCTGAATTTTGGTCCCCATCTTATTTCTAGGTCATTTTTTAATAAAGATGTATTAGGCTATTCATATATGATCTGACAGTGGTTATTAGGTCACATTGAATCTTCTTGTCAACAAAAATAGATCAATAAATGTTTCTATGTCATAAATGATTAGATCACAACAACAAAAAATGACCCAAATACAAAATGAGATATCAAAAATTCTAAAAAAAAGTTAAATCGGAGGATGAAAACTTTATTTTTACTAAAAACAGGCACAAAAGTGCATTTAAGTCTAAATTATTTTTGAAGGACACAGATTAAACTTGAGTAATCTATACTAATATATAAAGGGGATATAAATTTTTGGGATGACTTTTTCATTATTCCTATTTTACCCTTAAAATATAACTTCCACATAAAAATAGATTTTCAACTTTTTTAGTAAATAAATTTTTTTCTTCTTCTTAATAAGTAATAACTAAGCACAAAAGTAGGTTTTCAGTTTTTTATAGTAAACAAAAAAAATATATTTTTTTCTTCTTAATAACTAGCCACAACAAAAAAGGAGGTTACGTAGTTATCAATTAACTAAGTCCAATAAGAAAGGAGATTAAGTAGTTATTTATATTTGCACAGTAGAGAATAAGATAGATGGAGTATATATTCATAAAATAAAGTCATAAAATAATTTAAGACAAGCTATGAAGAGGTTATGTACCAGATCCCATATCATGTCCGATGTCTCCGAAGAAAAGTTGAAGCAATAGCTTGCATCTATTTTTTAATAGTGCATGGCAACTCTGAAATGTGTGCAAGACTTGTACAACCATTGATATTCAGAATTCTCAATTTGGTGCATTCAGGAATTTTTTGAAGCTGATTGCACATTCTAACATCAAGATTTGTCAAGTGATCAAACTCTTTAATGCACGATGGGAGAGAGACAAAATTGTTACATGATGCAACCAATTCTTCCAGTTTTGGAAAACATGTGAGAATTGCCTGAATATCTTCATTTGACAAACCACTATTTTCAAGATGCATTACTTTTAATGTTGAATGTTCATTGGCTTCTGATGGGCTATCAGGTAGAAATCTTCTGAAAGATCCACCAAGTTTAGGACAACTTCCAAAGTCAAAAGCAACAACATTTGGTAACCTAAATAAGTTACTTGGTAGATCTTCGAGTTTCTTGCTGTTTTCCATGTCTATTGAAACAAGCCCAATAAGATTACCAACAGAAGTTGGCAGCTTCTTAATAGAGGTACCCTGCATATGAATCATCAATGGTGTATTCATCTCGTTCTCTATATCTGGGAAGTGTTCAAGTTTTTCACACCAATCAAGTTTAAGGACTTCTAGAGATGGTAAAAACATTCTTTGCAGAAAATTTTCAAGTTTGGTGCATCCCGAAGCGCTTAAGTCGACAAGATGTTTGTGAAATCCAATGGATTCATGAATCGCAATTAAGTTTCGACAATTATCAAGTCGCAATTCTCTCAACTTTTCAACTTTGGACACATCAGGCATTGTTGTGATAGATTGATTGTTGGAGAAATTCATGACAATCAGATCTGAAAATTTCTGTCAAAGAATGAAAAATAGTCCATCAAACTAAGTTATTGTTACATGTAAAAAGGAAATAAATAGATAAAAACAAGTTTTGATTTTACCTTAAATGGCTCTTCCATTGTAAGTTGACTATTAGGCAAATTTAAGATGATGATATTCCTTGGGTAAAATTTTGGTGGAAAAGTCTTTGAAGGGTATACATCCCAGTCAAGTAGCCTTAAATAGTTTGGGAGATGTTTAGGCTCTGTTGAAAAGGTTGTATGTCGAACAATGAGAATTCTGAGACGGTTCATATTCTCAAAAGCAGAATCATTCAAATCTACTACTGTTGCATCAGGAGGTTGAAGCATTATCCCTTGAATTGCATCATTCCCCTTTAAAATTACGAATAAAAAAAAGAAAGAAGATAAAGTCATATATATATAACATATCATCTTAATGTATAGATGAAAAGTATGGAGGATTTGATTCTTACAGAATCATTGGCCGATAATACATCAATGACATCTTGATGAAACCATAATCTACTACGTTTTGCAGGACTCTTCGGTGACTCTTGCTTAACAATCTCTCTACCCATATCTTGTATTAGGTCATGCATATTCAAGTACCCATTATCAACATTCAAGAGAGATTTATTAACAAGATCTTCAATATTTGATGCTGCACTAAATTCATCAAGTATTTCTTCAACATATTCTATTCTTTTCCCTTTGAAGAAGCAAGCTATATCTAGAAAAACACTTTGAGCATTAGACTCCAACACATCATAGCTTACTTTAAGCACATCTTGAATCCCTTTACGTGGAATCCTCTCATAATCTTTCAATGCAGACTCCCAAATTTTTAAACTTTTTTTAGTAGCCAAATTGGATCCTATAACTTTTAAAGCCAGTGGAAGACCTTTTGCATAACCAACGGCACGAGAAGACACAGATTCATATCCTGATTCAGGATTGCTTTTTGCAAAGGCATTTCGACAAAACAACTCAAGAGAATATTGGACATTAAGTTCAGTCATTTCATAAGCCTCAACTTTTATTGGATGAGTACCCATGAGCAAACCTTTGTCTCTTGTAGTTACAATGATTCTACTACCTGGACCATACCAATCACTTCCCCCTGCCAAGTTTTCTAATTGTTTTCGCTCATCAACATCATCAAGAACCAAAAGAACCTTCTTCTTTCCAAGCTTGAGTTTTATTTGGTTGATTCCTCTACTTGTACTTCCCAACTTAGAATCTGGCGTCTCAAACATCTCCGATAAAAGGGTCTTCTGTAGATCTTCTAGGTCATTGATTTTGTTCGATTTCTCTCTAACATTGGCAAGAAAACTTGCAGATTCAAATTGATGCACAATCTTGTTATACAATGCTTTGGCAAGTTCAGTTTTCCCTATTCCGCCAAGTCCAATTATGCCCAACATGCATATAGTATCATCATTTGGCTTCAAGTCTAGAAGTGACTTCACCTCTTCTATGCGTTGATCAAGTCCAACTGGTTTCTCACCAACAAGTAGAGGTTTAGGAGCAATCTTAGCATGAACCTTTTTGGCAATCTCTTTAACATGATCGTTTTCGTTCCTGTAAGAATACGACACAGTATTTGTTAATAACAAGACTTATATTGTTTTAAAAAGTCAAATTTGATCATTGGAATAACAAGTACTATTATTAAACATGATGATAAAAACCCACTAGAGGATAATCAGAAAATAGCTACCGCTCCTTTTAAGCAAAATCAAACTGAAATAAGCATTGCTTCTAATTAGAAAAAAGTGACCATGAATTGAATTATTATTTTTATAACCTACTTGATCTTTTGCAAAGTTTCAGTTCAGTTTGGTTTGCATGTTTTAAATTCTGTCAATGTCATTCACTCTCAAAAATAGAACCCTCGCATACTGGAGATGATCTCAAATTCAACTACCTCAAAATTTATCAGCAATTCTAGCTTAATGGGTATATGATTAAGTTTGTACTTTGTAGACTAGACAAAGATTATATAATTACAGAATTGGAATTACATACCCCTTGTGGATATGATAGTGGTGACCTTTCAAGTTTGCAACTTCAGACAAAGCTGCTGTCCATGCTTTTACTTTTTCCGAGTCTTTTCCATATGTTTCCTTATGATCATCCATGGCTTTGCCATAGCTGTTTCTTTGATTTCGTACATCAGATGGATCAACATGGTAAAAAATTGGAAAAGCAATTTGTTTATTGTTTCTTTTCGTACATTCCATGATCTTTGCGAGTTCATAAAGACACCACCTAGAAGATGCATAATTCTCAGATAAAACAATAACTGAGATATTAGATTCTTCTATGGCTTTAAAAAGTGTTGTTGAAATGTCTTCCCCTAATTCCAGTTTCTTATCATCATAGAAAACATTGATTCCCCTCTTCTCAAATGCTTCAAGAAGATATCCAACAATATTGTGCCGTGTGTCCTCCCCTCTAAAACTGAGGAAAACATCATAGGTGAAACCATGTGATTGTTCTTCATAATTTGCCATAGATATAGTGAACAGATCAACCAAACATGTGAGAATGTTATAACAGAACACTGAACACACTGCAAGTAGTTAAGAACACAGACCATCAATCAACAAAGCAACTATGAAGTTTCTTGGGGGGTCCTCCTATTGACTATTGGTGGCAACCATGCAAGTAGTTAAGAAACGAAGCAACCATGAAGTTTCTTGGGAGGTCCTATAGCAATAATTGATGGCAACTTGGCTACCATGTTGGTTTCTTTGGAGGTCCTATCACACTAATAGGGTACCCACCTCATAAAGTTGGGTGGATGATGTTATCCATATATGTGGTGTGGTTGAGGAAAATGCAATTTATAATATTATTAAAATGTGGATAGTTTTTTTTTTCTTATAACTAAAAAATGTGTATACTTTTCAATTATGTAAATATAACTTTTGTTAGAAAAGGGGTATGATAATCCTGGATATCTTCGAAGAATCGTGTTCGTTTACTTTCCGAACAAAGTATTTCGACCCTATTCTTGTTTGGGTTCACGAAATCTTTGCGGGGATAATTCTCGAAGAGCAATCTGTTTCTGACAATAGAGAACAGATCAGAATGTAGAGAGGAAGTATCTAAAATCGTTTTTTAAATCGAGGCCAAATGACCCCTTATATAGGAGACCAATAACAGCGGGACCCCAGCCAGGGGCGCTGCCCCTTGAACCCCGGCAGGGCGCTGCCCCATAGACTAAAAAGAGAGATTAAATCAAATAGGCCCATAGAAAATTAGTGATTAACGAGGCCAAATAATTGAAAAGAGAGATTTACTTTTCGTATCTCCAAAGTCTCACAAGCACCTCATAGTGTTTCTTTTCTATCCTTCGCTACATAGGAAGCGAGTGTGTAAAATTGCAAAAACGAGAACACTGCAGTTCGCATCATAGGATGTGAATCTTATAAAAGTCAATTTTTTTTCCTCTTGACCCTTTTTAAAGTGTAAACCGAGTTCGCTACCTAAGTAGTGAACTATGTTTTAGTTCAAACTCTAAGTAGCGAATGTCAATTTTTTATACTCAAACTAGATGTCGGCACCCCCCATGGATGAAAATATCATTAAAAAAAGAGTTTGCTCCCTAGGATGCGAACAGTGCTCGCTCCCTCGGATGCAAACTCTTTTTTTTTTTTCATGATTTTTTCATCCATGGGAGGTGTCGTCGGCATTCAGTTTGAATATAAAAAATTGATACTCGCTACTTAGAATGCGAAAAGTGCTCGTTTTCTACATGGCGAGGAGGTGTACTATGGTCACTTCAAAGGGTGAAAGAGGAAACATGGAGAGTGCGAAAAGTACATCTCTTGAAAAGATAATGTCAATGGACTTTTATAAGTTGCCAAAAGAAAATAATGTCAATGGACTTGTCAATTATTTTATTTTTTTTATAAATTGTGAGAAGTTTTCACATTTCATTGATGAATAAGCATTGTCGATGCGTCGACAATATACTTATTCACCATGGACTGTGTTATCAATTATTTCAACATGAATCTGGTACGCTGTTTGGTGTGCTCTTATCATTGTCTACATATCATTTATCAACCATGCTTATTCAATATCAGCCTTATTTTCAATTATTTGATTTCAACATAAATTTGATACGTGTGTACGGTGTGCTCTTATCATTGTAGTTATATTGTACGCCGACCATGGCTATTCATTTTTAGCAATGTTTTTAATTATTTGGCCCTTTATTTATCAGACAAGTTTAAATAAGGCAACCCAAACAGATTCTAATTCAGGTTTAGAAGAAAATAGCAGAAGCATCACCAAATAAATGGTTTCGGATTACTAATGATGCACACTCCCTTTTATAAATACAGAGTTTCCACGTTAAATACACACTCAATGATCAACTAGCTCTAATAACATGTAAATTAGTAAAAAATAAAATAAAAATGTAAACCGATTGGAATCACCAATAGTTTTTCAATGAATGTAATTAAAAAACCAATGTGGATAAAAGAAATTGTAATAGTAATGGTTTAGATGTAGTTTGAATTACCAGTAAACCAATAGAACTATTGATATGATGTATGGACCATTGCTTGAGAAAGAATTTGCAAACTACTGACATGTTCCATCCATACACAGAAACCATGCTATTGATAAATCAATCTAATCAATTTCTAAAACATTCGTAAGAAAGATACAAAGGAATTTTAGGGAGCCTATATAAAAATCTAAAGTGTAAAAATCTCTCCGTTTTATTAAAAAATTTACCAAGAAAAATTCAATGGAATAAAAGATCGGTGAAGAGGACAAGAGTGTAAAAATAGACACAAATTCAAACACAATCAACCAAATCATCAAAGCCACATATACAGAGATAAACCTAACATATTGCGATTGAAATCATTTTAAATAAAGTTAGGCAAATTCCACCAAGTGAAACTATTAGCAGATAAACCAATGTTGGATATCATATCAGCACAACATTTCCCCTCTGACAATGTGAGTGACTTTAAAATGTATTTGAAAAACAAGATGCGGACAATGTTGGATATGAAGAGTCTAAGAAATAATGCGAAGTTGCTTTAAAGGCAAAGTAGCAAGCTGTGAATCAAATTCTAGTCAAAGTTGACGCCAACTCTTATCAAAAACAATTTCAATGGCAAAACTAGCAATTTCATCATAGTTTGAATCACTGTCACTTTAGCTTGAAGTTTGCCTCTAATTTCGTCCTCAGGTTCAAGTATTTCATCAAAAGCTAACTCCTCCATCATCATAATTTGATCATTCATAGGGATTCTATTGGAGGGACTGTTGTGTTAGATATGTTTGAGTACCTTGTTGAGTCAGGACACATGAATTGCACATGTTCTTCCAAGTTAACAGTTCTTCCTTGTTTGTTCACAAAAACTCCCCATTCACTCAGTGTTAATCCGTACCGGATTTTATATGAAATTTGCACTTGATTCCATTCATGCTTTAGAAGTAATGCATCAATGTTTAACCAATCTTCGTCATTGTATAAGAGTTGTAGATCACAAACTAAAACATGGTCGACGCCAATTTGGAAGTCATCATAACCTTTGTGAGAATTGCGAGGGACAGATTGACCCAAGGTAGTCAGAGTCGAGATCCTACGCAAGATCGGGGAGGGGTAACAAGATCGTGATTCGGGGGATCGTAACACGGATCGTAAGATCCTACCAAATTTAAAAATTCATATATAATGCATATAGATTCATAATATGAATATGAAGCAACATAATTTAGTAGGAAAAAAAACTTCAATATTAGCATTAAAATTACTTAAAAACTGACATTCTTAGAAAATGACTCAAACACATCAAAACATCAAAACAAGAAGTGAATACTGAAGTGAGATCAACAGCAGAGCTTAAAGCCATTGGGGAAGGAATTGAATGGATTAACGAGAGAAAGAAAATAAGAGTAGATGAGAAGAATTGAATATAGGAAATAAGAAGTGAATACTGAAGTGAGATCAATCAGTCCTATTTATCGTGAGATTTGGAGTGAGAAGGAAGTTCCACTAATCATGACATATATTGGGAAGTTACAGATATGTATTAGGAAGGTGAAAAAAAATTAATTATTTTAATTATCAATTAGTTGGTAGAATAAAAGAGACTGCAAAAAATAAGGAACGGTTCAGTTTTCTAGGGGAAAAGGGAAAAAAACGGGGAAAAGAAAAAAAAAAAAACGAATCTTCTAGATCCGGGTCCTGAACCGGGTCGCGTTTCACCTTCCGGGTCGTAACCCTACCCGAATTTTCTGGTTTCAAGCAGAAACGGAATAACTCGCGATTTCGTACGATCTCACGCGTTTCCACTACGATCTCACCTGCGACCACCCAAAACCGATTCCGGCCATATTCCGGCACGGAGAACCCCTGTAGGATCTTAGAATCGTACGATCTTACGCTCCAGATCGCGATCTTGACTACCATGGATTGACCGTTGATAACCAAATGAAGTTTAAGATAGGAATTATATCCACTTTGCCTCCCATCCACAGCTTGGAACACCAATGCAAAAACAACATTAATGGGAAACTTCCTACGAACCCATAAACACGGAATTCCTCCTTTACAACTATAATCGAACCATTTTGGTACCTTGATTTCAGGCATCACAATTACTAATCCATGTCTCTCTTTTTTCACCTGTGATCAAGTTGTAAAAACCAAAAAATATTAGTAACAATTTTAACTTCCATATGTCTCATTCTTAGAGTCCGATTGATTTGTAAGATATCAGGATTGCACATAATAGTACATATAAGAAACTTTTCCCAATGCTACTCTTTATATTTGCATGCCAAATACTATAAAAGAAACTTGTTTTTGGGGGCAAATGGGCATGCTATATCTACAATTACACCTCCGTTATCATGCCAATTAGTCATTTTTATCTAATTTCCACTACCACAATGACATTTTAGCAAAATAACTATTGAAAATGAGTATAATATATAAATGATTTAAATACATTTTTGTTTCTCTATTTTTTAAAAACAAAGTTTTGGATTCTCGTTTTAAAAATCAGTATTTGCCACCTATTTATTATTTTTTACTTTTGAATTTTGGTCCTCATCTCACTTCTAGGTCATTTTTTTATGATGTGGATCTTCATATACGAGATTATTAAGTCACACTAAATCTTCATGTCAACAAACATATGTCTAATAAATGCTTTATGTCATAAATTAATGGGAGCTTCTACAGTACATTTGAAAATTTATATGTACCGGTACATTAAATTAATAAATTAATGATTATTTTTATGTATTAACAAATATTTTTTGATTATTGTATTTTAGAGATAATAAGTTAATAAGAAAAAACACAACTGTTTATAAGCATTACACTAAATTTTTATTACATTTTTTCATAAAAAAGTTCTATATTGACTATTATGATGAATAAAAGTTCAAAAAAAATATCAAATTTTATATTTTTAACAGTTTTGATAAATAATAGTTAGCTATTATAATATTTTTAATGATAGAAAAAGGTTTTATTTTAAAAAATATTAATTTCCTTATTAATTTGAAGACCTAATGTACCAGTACATTCGAAAGTTTCTAATGTACCATAAAATTTCCCTAAATTAATATATCACACCATCAAAATATGACCCAAAAGTAAAATAAGAGACCAAAATTCTAAAAAAAGTTAAATTGGGAGCTCAAAACTTAATTTTTTTTTAGTCAAAAAGAAAAACTTAATTTTTTTTGAAAATTGAGAAGAAAGTGCACTTAAGCCTAAATAAATTTGTAAAGACTAAAATGGCATATATTCATAAAATAAAGGCATCAAATAATTTACGACAAGCTATGAAGTGGTTGTATATGTACCTGATCCCATAACATGTTTGATGTCTCCGAAGAAATGTTGAAGCATTTTCTTGCATCTATTTTTTGAATAGTGCATGGCAACTCTGAAATGTGTTTAAGTTTCCAACAACCATGGACATTAAGATTCTTCAAGTGATTAGATTCTTTAATGCACGCTGGGAGAGAGACCAACTTGTAATTATATGACACATTCAATTCTTCTAATTTTGGAAAACATACGAGAATTGTCCGCATATCGTCATCTGCCAAACGACTATGTTCAAGATGCATTACTTTTAATGTTGAACGTTCATTGTCTTCTGAAGGGCTATGACGTACAAATCTTCTGAAAGATTCACCAAGTTTAGAACAACCTCCAAAGTCAAATGCAATAACATTAGGTAACTTGAATAAACAACTTGGTAGATATTCGAGATTCTCGCTGTGTTTCATGTCCATTGAAAATAGTCCTATAAGATTACCAACTGAATTTGGCAGCTTCTTAATAGAGGTACCCATCATATGAATCTTCAATGGTGTATTCATCTCATTCTCTATATCTGGGAAGTGTTCAAGTTTTTGACACCAATCAAGTTTAAGGACTTCTAGAGATGGTAGAAACATTCTCTGCAGAAAATTTTGAAGTTTGGTGCATCCGGAAACGCTTAAGTTGACAAGATGTTTGAGAAATCCAATGGATTCATGAACTGTAGTTAAACTCTGACAATAATCAATTCGCAATTCTCTCAAATTTTCAACTTTGGACACATCCGGAAATGTTGTGATAATTTGATTATTTGAGAAATTCATGACAGTCAAATATGAAAATTGCTGTAAAAAGAACAAAACATAGTCAATCATATCAGACTAAGTTATTGTTATATGTAAAAATGAAATTAAAAAAATAATAAAAACAAAGTTGTGATTTTACCTTAATTGGCTCTTCAATTGTGAGTTGACTATCAAGCAAACTTAAGATGAGGACTTTCATCGGATTAAATTTTGCAGGATTATTTGGTGCCTCTTGCATAAAAATCTCTCTACCCATATCATGCAATAGGTCATGCATATTCAGGTATCCATTATCAACATTCAAGAGACATTTATTAACAAGTTCTTCAATATTTGATGCTGCACTAAATTCATTAAGTATTTCTTCAACATATTCTTTTCTTTTCCCGTTGAAAAAGTAAGCTATATCTAGGAAAACACTTTGTGCATAAGGCTCCAACACATCATAGCTTACTTTAAGCACATCTTGAATCCTTTTCCATGGAATCCTCTCATAATCTTTCAATGCATCCTCCCAAGCTTTTAAATTTTTTCTAGTAGCAAAATTGGATCCTATAACTTTTAAAGCCAATGGGAGACCTTTCGCATAACCAACAGCACGAGAAGACACAGCTTCATATCCTGCTTTAGGAATGCTATTTCCAAAGGCATTTTGACAAAACAACTCAAGAGAATGTTGATCATTAAGTTCAGTCATTTCATATGTCTTAATTTCTATCGGATGAATACTGGTGTGCAAACCTTTGTCCCTTGTAGTTATAATCATCCTACTACCTGGACCAAACCTATCACTTCCTCCTGCCAAGTTTTCTAATTGATACATCGCATAATCATCAACATCTTCAACATCATCAAGTACCAAAAGAACATTTTTCCTTTCAGGCTTGTATATTTTTTCTAATTGCTCCTTTAGATAATATCGTTGGCAATAGTAACACTACTTATGAGTTTCTCTCTCCAGAATTTTTCTCTGCCTTCTCTCTTCCCTTAACCTAAAACCGCGCCGCCGCCTTATTTCCCTCAAATCCAAAACCGACGGCGAGATGTAGCCGCTGTAGGGGGTGGTGCGACGAGCCCATGCTCCGTATCACCGGTTCCAGGGCTCGTGTGGGTTGTTGGTGTCCGCCGCCGTTTTGCTCGTGGGTGTTGGAGTTAGGTAGCTTTTGGTGCTACTGTGTTCACGTTTTTATCGGTTTTGGTGATGGAGTAGAGCAGCTGAGGCTTCCCTCTCAGTGGTGGTGGTGCTGGAAGGGTGCGTTTTTGGAATCTTGGTGGTGGTAGGTGGTGGTGGTGCGTGGTGGATGTTAGTGGAGGTGGAGGCCTCTGTTTAGGCGGTGGCGGTGGAGCTGAGGTGGTGGTGAAGTAAACCCTTTTGGGGTCGTGTTTACCGTTTCGTGCGTTGGTGTTGGGTTGATGATGATGTTGCTGTTTTCGTTTGGAGTTTTCGCTCCGGCTCCGGCGAGGTGGTGCTGCTGCAGTTCTCTGTGGTGATGGTGATGGTGGGGACCGGTTAATGGGATTTGGATGCAAATTCTGTTGGTGGCTGGTGGTGGGTCTGGAGGTGGCAGAGCTACCGTTTTGGTTTCGGTGGTAGTTGTCATGGTGGAGATGGTGAGGTGATGTGGTGGTCTAGTTGCTTTGGAGGTGAGGAGGTGGGAAGTGGTGGTGAGGTGTTTGCGGTGAGGAGGACGGAGGGAGTTTGGGCCTTGGTTCTTTGTCATGTCACGCCTGAAAAGGCGAGGTGCGTAGACTCTCTGTGTTGACAGATGATGTTTTATCGTACCTCAGGACGTATTGGTGTGGGAGTAGTGTCGGATGGTTAAGGCCGAGTGTGGAGGGATTCTATTTGATACAAGAGTCTCTGACCATTTTCAAATCTGGTGAGATTTGCAGGACTCTTGGAGTCGCTGAGGGGTGTTCAAGTCTGTTGAGACTTGCAGGTCTCTGGTATCTGATCGATTTCTTCTGCGTCAGGTGTTGACTGTCGATTCTCTGTCTACCGGAGTCCCTCAACCTCTGACTTCTGGGGCTGCTCTAAGGATCTGATGGGCCGAGTAATTTTAATTCGAGTTCGGAAGTTAGAGCCAAGTGGTGTCTCCTAGGGTCGGGTAGGGGTTTTCTTTGGGGGTTTAGCGAATCATTATTGGTGTATGGATGGTTTTGGGGTTCTGTTTTGGTGTTGGTAATTGTGTTATATCACGTTACCATTGTTTGTATGTTTCTATGACATTCCTTTCACTTCTTGTGGAGGAGTTGTCTTTTAATAAAATTTAGCCGATTCAAAAAAAAAAAAAAGATAATATCGTTGGCCTTTGATTGTCTCCAATTTGGCAAGAAAACTTGCTTCTTCAAATTGGTGCACAATTTTGTTATACAATGCTTTGGCAAGTTCAGTTTTCCCTATTCCGCCAACTCCAACTATGCTCAAAACGCTTACAGTATTGTCATTTGGCTTCAAGTCTAGAAGTGACTTCACCTCTTCTATGCGTTGATCAAGTCCAACCGGATACTTAACAAATGAAGGTTTAGGAGCTATATTGGCGCCGACCTTTCCGGCAATCTCTTTAACATGATCGATTTCGTGCCTGTAAAAATACAACACATTATTTTTTGATATCATGACTTATTTCGTTCTAGAAACATAATGTTAGAAGTCCCACATTGGCTAGAGATATGGCAAAGATAGCCTTTATAAGTGTAGTGCGAACCTCAACTCTCAAGCTAACTTTTGTGGTTGAGTATAGGCCTCTCAAATTCTAAGACATAAATTCGATCATTGGAATAAAAAGTACAAAACATTGTTAAACATGAATTGAATAAAGAAAATCAGAAAATAACTACCGCTCAGTTTCAACTTAAATAAGCATTGCTTCTAATTAGAAAAATGTAACCATGAATTGAATTATTATTCTAATTATAACTCCCTAATCTTTTGCACAGTTTTAGTTCGGTTTGGTCTGCATTTTTTAAATGAGACTTGGATGCTAAGTTGAGACTCAATTTACTCAAAGAAACTAATTTGGATTCTCTATGGTATTTGAAGATTTCATTTTAGAGACAGATATAACACATATAATTAAATAATATAATTTAATTTTGTGTCATTCACTCTTAAAAATAGATCTCTCGTATACTAGCAATTAGCTTTTAAATATGGCGTTACTTCCCTTTTAAAGTAACGAGAGCAAAACCAAAAAATTTCTAAAGACAATAAATGCACATTTTTGTTGAATATTTAGGTGCTTTGTAGACAAGACAAAGATAATATAATAACATAATTGTAGTTACATACATACCCGGTGTGGATGTGGTGACCTTCAAAGTCTGCCACTTGAAACAATGCTGCTGTCCATGCTTTTATTTTTTCTGAGTCATTTCCAAACTGATCCTGATGAGCAAATATGGCTTCTCCATAGCTCTTTCTTTGATGTCGTACATCAGATGGACCAACATGGTAAAATATTGGAAAAACAATTTGTTTGTTGTTTCTTTTCGTACATTCCATGATCTTCGCGAGTTCATTAAGGCACCACCTAGAAGATGCATAATTCTCAGATAAAACAATAATTGAGATATTAGATTCTTCTATGGCTTTACAAAGTGCAGGTGAAATGTCTTCCCCTAGTCTCAGATTTTCATCATCATAGAAAGCATTGATTCCCCTCTTTTGAAATGCTACACGAAGATGTGAAATAAAATCCAACAGCTTGTCTTCCCCTCTAAAACTGAGGAAAACATCATAGGTGAAACCATCCGACTGTTCATTCAAGTTAACAGCTTCCAAGCTATCAGTTCCTTGTTTGTACACATAAACTCCCCATTCACTTAGTGTCACATGACTGTACTCGAACTCATATGAAATTTGCACTTGATTCCATTCATGCTTTTGAAGTAATGCATCAATGCTTAACCACTCCTCGTCATTATATAAGAGTCGTAGATCACAAACTAAAACATGATGCGGTTCAATTATGAAGTTGTTATAGTCTTTGTGAGGAACTAATTGACCGTTGATAACCAAATGAAGTTGAACATGATCGTGATCATTTATTCTTTCCTTCCCATCCGCATATTGGAATACCAATGCTAAAACAACATTAGGAAATTCCTCACGTACCCAAAAACACGGAATTCCATCTTTGCATATATAATTAAACCATTTTGGAACCTTGTCTCCAGGCATCACAATTTCTAATACATGCCCCTCTTTTTTCACCTGTCATGTTGCAAATATAAACAATATATTAGTAACATACATATGTCTTTTTTCACTCTTAGTGTCCATTATTTGACTTGTAAAATGTTAGTACTCAGTACAATACCTATTAGTTATATTTTCCATCACTACCCTTTTCATTTGCATGCCAATACTTTATAAAAACTTGAATGCATTTTTGGTCCCCTATATCAGAAAAAATGTTTTATATTATCATTTTAAAATTCGGTTTTTTGTCCCCTATTTAATTTCTTTTGGATTTGTGAAAGATAAGAACTCTACATAGAGAAATCAGTTACTTGTGGAACAAGCTAGCTGATTTCACTTGTGGAACTCTAGATGATTGGTGCAGCTAAGCCGAACAATAGATTGAATCTCCTCACTCAACCCTCCATTAGCCTAGGCAACACCCTAGATAATCCTTGTATTAAATTTTGCCATAGTCTAGTGCAGAATAAAAATACTGATCATTTGATTGTAATGTGTGGCACATGAGATTTGGACATGCATCACATGAAAAGTTAATTGAATTGCACAAAAAGTTTCCTTCTTTCATTGTTTCTAAATCTAATATTCTCTGTGAGGTTTGTTTTTATGCCAAAAAAAATTATTTCCTTTCCCTCTTAGCACTACTATTTTCGAACATATATTTGATCTCGTCCACATGGACATATGACAGCCCTTGTTTGTACCTTCTATGCTTGGTTTTAAGTATTTCTTAACTGTAGTTTATGACAAAAGTCCATTTCACTTGGTTGTATTTCATGAAACTTAAATCTCAATCCTCAACTCACATAAAATCCTTTGTTGCCATGATAAAAACTCAATTCAATCTCAATGTGAAATGTATCATATCAGACAATGGCACTGGGTTCTTACTTAAAGATTTTTATAATGAACATGGAATTATCCACCAATGTTCATCTGTTGGTACACCTCAACAAAATGACACATTTGAGAGGAAGCACCAACACATACTTGGCACTGCTAGAGCCCTTACTGTTTCAATCCAAATCACCTCATCAAATACTATATAACCAACTCTCCAAAATAACAGAGAGAAACTAAACTCCATGTCTAAAAAATGCATCTATCTTGGCTTTAAAGTTGCAGTCAAAGGTCACATTCTATTTGATTTACTTCTGTCTAGAGATGTCATATTTGTTGACTCATTTTTTTCTTACCATTTTATTTCTCCCAATAATGATGCATCTCCTAATACTACTCACCACCATCCTCACACCTCGCATAATACAAGACCATCTCAACCTGATATCTCTCTTACACCATATACATCTTCAATAATACCTTTAACTCACTCCAATATTAACCATCCGACATCGACTCATGACCACATAACTCCTATAAATCCACCTTCACTCAATCAAGACTTACCATCCATCTCTCCTAACAATGATAATCAGCAGCCAATCCTCATCTCATTTCTAGGTCATTATTGTGTGCCTATTCATATATAATGTTACAGTGGTTATTAGGTCACATTAGATCTTCGTGTCAACAAAAACAGGTCTAATAAATGCTTCTATGTCATAAATGAATAGATCAGAACAACAAAAAATGACCCAAAAATAAAATGAGATACTGAAATCAATCCTATTTTTTTTTTAAATAGGCGCAAAAATACAGTTAAGCCTAAATAATTTTTGAAAGACATGTACACATAGATCAAACATGAGTAATATAAGATGGAGTGAGGATATATTAATAAAATAAAGGCATAAAATAATTTAGGACAAGCAATGAAGAGGTTATGTACCTGATCCCATAGCATGTTTGATGTCTCTGAAGAAAAGTTGAAGCATTTTCTTGCATCTATTTTTTTAATAGTGCATGGCAACTCAGAAATGTGTGCAAGACCCATACAACCATGGACATTCATAATTCTCAAGTTGGTGCATTCGGGAATTTCTTTAAGCTTTTTGCAATCACTAACATCAAGATTTGCCAAGTGAGCAGACTCTTTAATGCAAGCTGGCAGAGAGACCAAATTATTTTTATATACAATCAATTCTTCTAATTTTGGAAAACATATGAGAATTGCCTGCACATCTTCATCTGACAAACCACTTTCCTCAAAATGCATTATTTTTAATGTTGAAGGGCTATGAGGTAGAAATATTTTGAAAGATTCACCAAGTTTAGAACAACCTCCAAAGTCAAAAGCAACAACATTTGGTAACTTGAATAAGCTACTCGGTAGATATTCAAGATTCTCGCTATATTGCATGTCCATTGAAACAAGTCCAGTAAGATTACCAACTGAATTTGGCAGCTTCTTAACGGAGGTACCTATCATATGAATCTTCAATGGTGTATTCATCTTGTTCTCTATATCTGGGAAATGTTCAAGTTTTTCACACCAATCAAGTTTAAGGACTTCTAGAGATGGTAAAAACATGCTTTTCAAAAAGATTTCAAGTTTTTTGCATTCCGAAGCGCTTAAATGGACAAGATGTTCGAGAAATCCAATGGATTCATGAACCATGGTTAAGTTCAAACAATAATCAAGCCGCAATTCTCTCAAATTTTCAACTTCGGACACGTCGGGCATTGTTGTGATAGATTTATTATTTGAGAAATTCATGACGGTCAGACATGAAAATTGCTGTCAAAAGAACAAAAAAATTGTCAATCAAACTAAGTTATTGTTATATGTAGAAAAGAAATGAATAAATATATACAATTTTTTATTTTACCTTAAATGGCTCTTCCAATTTAAGTCGACCATTAGGCAACTTTAAGATGATGACATCCTTCGGATAAAATTTTGGTGGGAAAGTCTTCGAAGGGTAAAACTTCCAGTCAAGTAGCCTTAAATAATTTGGAAGATGTTTAGGCTTTGATAAAAAAGTTGTATTTTGAATAATGAGAATTCTGAGACGTTTCATCCTCTCAAAAACATTTTCTTGCAGTTCTACATCTGTTATACGTTTTGGAGGATAAAGCACTATCCCCTGAATTGCATCACTCCCCTTTTAAACAAATAAAAAAAAGATAAAGTCAACTGCATATACATTGTCCATTATACATAAAGATACCATTCTCATAGGATATGTCCTCTCTCTCTCTCTCTCTCTCTATATATATATATATATATATATATATATATATATATATATCTCAAAATATAAGTAAAAGTTGGTCAATAAAAGTGAATGTATCTGGTCCAAATTTTGAGCCAAATACATCAAGTTTCTTTAACTCACTTTTGCATATATTTTGAGACGGAGGGAGTATATAAACATATCATCAAAATGTATAAATGGAAACTATGGATGATTTGATTCTTACAGAATCATTGGCCGATAATACATTAATGACTTCTTCTTGAAGCCATAATCTACTACGTTTTGCGGGATTATTTGGTTCCTCTTGCCTAATAATCTCTCGACCCATATCCTGTATTAGATCATGCATATTCAAGTATCCATTATCAACATTCAAGAGAGATTTATTAACAAGCTCTTCAATATTTGATACTGCACTGAATTCTTTAAGTATTTCTTCAATATAATCTATGTTTTCCCCGTTGAAGAAGCAAGCTATATCTAGGAAAATACTTTGTGCATTATGCTCCAACGCATCATAGCTTACTTTTAGCACATTTTGAATCTCTTTACGGGGAATCCTCTCATAATCTTTCAATGCATCCTCCCAAGCTTTTAAACTTTTTCTAGTACGCAAATTGGAGCCTATAACTTTTAAAGCCAATGGAAGACCTTTCGAGTAACCAACTGCGCGAGATGACATAGCTTCATATTCTTTTTTAGGATGGCTTTTTCCAAAGGCATTTCGACAAAACAACTCAAGAGAAAGTTGATCATTAAGTTCAACCATTTCATAAGTCTTCACTTCTATTGGATAAGTACCCATGAGTAAACCTTTGTCCCTTGTAGTTATAATGATCCTACTACCTGGACCAAACCAATCAATTCCTCCTGCCAAGTTTTCTAATTGTTTCATCTCATCAACATCGTCAAGTACCAAAAGAACCTTTTTCCTTCCAAGCTTGTGTTTTATTTCGTAGATTCCTTTACTTGTACTTCCCAACTCAGTTTCTGGCTGCTGAAACATCTCAGATAAAAGGGTCTTCTGCAGATCTTCTAGGCCATTGATTTTTTTCGATTTTTCTCGGACATTGGCAAGAAAACTTGCAGCTTCAAATTGGTGCACAATCTTGTTATACAATTCTTTGGCAAGTTCAGTTTTCCCTATTCCGCCAAGTCCAATTATGCCCAACAGGCGTACAGTATCATCTTTTGGCTTCAAGTCTAGAAGTGACTTCACCTCTTCTATGCGTTGATCAAGTCCAACTGGTTTCTCACCAACAAGTAGAGGTTTAGGAGCAATCTTAGCATGAACCTTTTCGGCAATCTTTTTAACATGATCGATTTCGTTCCTGTAAGAATACGACACAGTATTTGTTAATAACATGACTTATATTGTTCTATAAACTAAAATTTGATCAATGGAATAACAAGTACGTACTATTATTAAACATGATGATAAAAACCCACTAGAGGATAATCAGAAAATAGCTACCGCTCCTTTTAAACAAAATCAAACTGAAATAAGCATAGCTTCTAATTAGAAAAATGTAACCATGAATTGAATTATTATTTTTATAACTTACTTAATCTTTTGCAAAGTTTCAGTTCAGTTTGGTTTGCATATTTTAAATTCTGTCAGTGTCATTCACTCTCAAAAATAGAACCCTCATACTGGAGATGATCTCAAATTCAACTACCTCAAAATTTATCAGCAATTCTAGCTTAATGGGCATATGATTAAGTTTGTAGACAAGACAAAGATTATATAATAACAGAATTGGAATTACATACCCCTTGTGGATGTGATAGTGGTGACCTTTCAAGTTTGTAACTTCAGACAATGCTGCTGTCCACGCTTTTACTTTTTCCGAGTCTTTTCCATATGTTTCCTTATGATCATCCATGAATTTGCCATAGCTGTTTATTTGATTTCGTACATCCGATGGATCAACATGGTAAAAAATTGGAAAAGCAATTTGTTTCTTATTTGTTTTCGTACATTCCATGATCTTCGCGAGTTCATTAAGGCACCACTTAGAAGATGCATACTTCTCAGATAAAACAATAACTGGGATATTAGATTCTTCTATGGCTTTATAAAACGCAGGTGACAATTCTTCGCCGATTTTCAGATTTGTATCATCATAGAAATCATTGATTCCCTTCTTCCGAAATGCTTCACGAAGATATCCAACAATATTTTCCCGTGTATCTTCCCCTCTAAAACTGAGGAAAACATCATAGGTGAAACCATCCGACTGCTCTTCATAATTTGCCATAGAAATTTAAACAGAACACTGAAGACAAGACAGTAGTATAGATAGAAGAAATGTTAACAGGAGGATGTGTGTGTGAGTCTCTCTTTTGTGTGACACACTGCAATTATATTATTTTTGTTTGGTTCAATTATATTATAATGCAACTACATATTTATTTAAGAACATCAATTCATCATCAACGAAGCAAGTATGAAGTTTCTTGGGCGGTCCTATCAAGACTATTAATAATATTTCTTTTGCTAACTTCCTAAAAAGAAATAATATTTTTTGCCTTAAGAAAAAATAAAATAAACTCAACTAGCTAATTTAAAACAATTAAAGTTGTTCGGTCTGTTGTACGTATTCAAATTTTCAACAAAGGTGCAGCAATATTGTTCATTATAATATAAATAGTTTGTTATGATATAGATTTTTTTTTATTGTGACAGATCATTATGATAATAACATACGAACGACTTTCAACCAAAAATGAAATAAATAATATACAGACGGCTAAAAGTTTATTTGCATAAGTTATTTTCATAAGCTTAAAAATAAGTCAAATTCAAACGGGCCCATAGTCACATATGCATGTATATATATATACTAACTTATTACATGAATAACATGGTAATGACTTCTTCATTCATATCACCTACAGATGTAAATGCTTCACCTAGAAAATGAAGAGAAACACTTTTGAATTATGATAATTGAGAAGAATGATACAGCAAGAACACTAAATTGAGTACAAATCTAACTAAAATTCAAAATACAAATTAATTCAAATGTAAAAAATTCAAAAACTTATAAGATTGAAAAATAAGACAATCGTATAAAATCTACATAAAAAACAAATGAAGTGGTTCTAACTTCTGAAATTTTCTCTTCTCACCCCCCATGACTCTTCCCCCCCCCTGGATATCCGTTTTTACCCTCCAGAAAGTCAACTTCGGTTTCTACGAACCGAAGTTATGTGGAGGAAAAAAAATTCTTCGGAAAACCTTCCCCGAACCATATTTCGAAAAATAAAAACCAAACTGAAACGTTATAAACCCAAAACCATCTCACTTTCTCTTCTTCCTCTTCACACTCAATCTCTTACTCTCTTTGGGAGAAAATCCTTTTCAACGCATTTGTGGCTCAAACGCATGATTGGGACCTCATCTACACGAATCAACACTCATTCAAGCATAAACATAAGGTAATTTTAGCATTCAACCGATTAAATTTTGTTTTAACATGCTATAATAGCCTGTCAAATTCTAGGTTTCCAAACTTTCTTGGATTACTAATTTTATTCATTTAAGCATTTTACCAAACACTTTGAGTACAAAATCCCACACACTATGTCAATACTCAAATTAAACTATATAAGCAACATGCAATAGATGAAAACAACTACCCAATCCCACAAACAACTCGTAATCAACGAATTAAACAACATAAGGACCATTAACCACAACTCAGAAATTTTTAAAAAAACAACAGAGGAATGAAGGATCAATAACAAAGAACAAATGAGAAATGAATGATCAAAGGTGTATATAATTTACTTGTTAAATTTAAGTGATGAAATTAGTTGAATAAGGAATCAAAATCGCAAGTTGAAGTTTTCCTACCTCTTCCCTCCAAACCCTATTTTTAAACTTGAAATTATAAAATGACAGAAACTGTCGTGTTTCTGTTACTATACTACATAACTTTGGATTCTATTCAGTGAACAAAAGGGTTTGAAAATACTACCGAACTGTATTTCTTTTAAAAGAATTTGGTTTTTATGTTCCGAAGTTGACTTTTTTAGGGGCAAAATTGATTTTCTGGGGTTAAAAAGAGGGGTGGGGGTGAGAAGAGAAAATTTCTAAATTCTAACGAAAAAACAAAACTAAAATGGGTTAAATTGTAAAGACATTGTTGTTCACCAGAGATGAAGTAATCACATAGAAGATGAGATTGATCTCATATATGTTTTCAGATTGCAGACATTGTTGTTCACCGGAGGAAATATACTCTAACTAACTATAACTAGTTAAGAACACACACTAATAACGAAGCAAGCTGAGGTGTGTGGTAGAGGAAAATGTCATTTATAATTGGCAAGTTCTATGGTACATTAGACAATTACTAATGTACCGGTACATGGTTATCAAATTAATAAATAAAATGAATATTTTGTTAAGAGAAATTATTTTCTATCATTAAAAAACATTATAATAATCAAATATCATTAACCAAAGTTGTCAAAAATATAAATTTTGATATTTTTAAATTTTTATTCTTCATAATAGTCAATATTCAATTTTTTATTGAAAAATGTTAAAATATTAGTGTAATCATTATAAACAATAAAATTGTATTTTTCCTTGTGCTATTATTATATCTAAAATAAAATAATTAATTAATAGTATTTTTATTCCATAAAAATAATTGTTAATTTAATATGTTATATACAGAAAATTTATAATTTCAATTATTGTAGTGTTTGTTTGCTATGGTGGACCATATCACATGGTCTATTTGGACAAATGGTTAATATATTATTATAAGAAATATGAATTTTACAAAATTTATTGTTTGATTGAAAGTTTATATCATATAAATTATTTATAATTTTTTTTAGAAAAATTGAAAATAATTTAATATGTTATTGTGATTTATATCAAGTTTAACTGTATTTAATAAAAACATATAAACTTTTAACATATAAACCTATTATTGAAATAATCAATCATAGATTAGTAATTAATATTTGCACTAATATTTGCACCGAGTGTCTGCCATTCATCAATAATAAACTCAAAACTACTGTAATATTTACTTTAATATTTGTATGAATATGTATGCCGAATGACTTAATATTATTAATAAAATGTTTTAATTAATACTACCGATAAAAAATTTGATTTTTTGGGGTGAGGGTGGGCCGTGGCAACCCCCTCCTGATATCGCCATTGATGTCATCCACCTGAGGTGTGCGGTCGAGGAAAATAGCGTGGATAGTTTTCAATTGGTGTAGTGTTCGTTTGTTAACATAAACAAGTTAGTTTATAGCTTATTAGGTTGGCTTATAAGTTTGTTTTAAAAAATTAGAAGTATGTGGTAACAACCTTTTCTCAATATATAATTTATAGTTTTTTTTTTTCAAATGGTATATATTTCAAATAATGTTTGAACTTCTAGCTCATAAATTTTTTATATTTTCTTCCATTTTTAACTTTATTATTTCTTTTCTATTCTAAAAAAAAAAGAAAAACTAGCGCACTCTCATAAAATAATCATATAATTTTGTTATTTTATATTTACAACAAATAGACAATACTCATAGAGATATATGGATTATGGACATCAATAATACGTACACTCGTTTATCATGAATTTTAGTCTTTCATACTTTCTCCGTTTCTTTTTAATTGTCTTTTATTATCATATTTAGCGTTTCTATTTAATTGTCTTTTTTGTATTTTATGGGTATGATTTGTCAATTATACCCTTTGTTAATTGCTCTTATCTTTTTCCATAAAACCAATTAATGCTATATATTTGGAAAACTAAATATTCTTTTTTTTTTCAAAATTTTTGTTGGTACATAACATATTAAATTTTGTTTTTTTTTTTTGTATATAATATATTAAATTTATTGGAAAGAGAAAATGTAGGCATAAAAATAGGAATTTATTGGGGATTAAAACGAGGGTATAATAGAAAGATAACATGTAAAAATATACTTGCTTAATTTGGTGTTATCATTCTAAAAAGACAATTAAAAAGAAACGGAAGGAGTATTAAATTTGAATATGTTTTTATGATGTGGTATATGTTCATAGGTGACAATGAAGAATGTCATGTAAATACGGAACCACTTACCACAATTCTTCCCAACAATAAGTGAAAACATATAACAAACCAATAAATAAATTTGAAGTACCAAATTCTCAAATTATATAACTATTAAACTAATTTTTCACTATTATTAATCCATCAAAATTATCTATTTCAATGGTTACCGATATATATCTAAGTAAGATGTGTATTTAGATGACTCACTCATTTTTTTATTATTTAAGAAATCTATCAAATCCAACGCATCATTCAAAGATACTCTCTCTGTCCCAATTTTAATTGACACAGTTGACTGTTTCACACACACTAATTCATAACTTTGATGATTAATATTTTTAATTGCATAATAGTAAAAATTATAAAAATTTGATATTTGAAAATACTCATTAAGACGAATCAAACAACATCTTATATACTAGTATATATTTTTGTTTATTAGTAGAAAAATAAGGTCAAAACAACATGTATGAATAGTACACAACAATCAACTGTGTCAATTAAATTGGAACGGAGGGAATAGTATATAATACAACTAATTCCACAAAAATTCCATGAAAATATGTTGTGTTTTGCTACTCATCATTGCTTTTTTATCATGACTAGCGGGCCAAACGGGCACGTTCCGTGCCCGTTTGTGTGGTGTGATACACATTTTATATTATACTAACTTATATGTGGACGATAATTGTGAAGAAAAAGAAATCACCTGGAAATATATACATGTAAGATATATATATGATGTCTTGACAAAAAAAAAATTATATTCTTGGGTGATCGATAAAAGATGAACTACGTATATATGCATGTCCAATAGTTTGGGTAATATGTATGGGAGTGATTCCATTTCCATCTCTGATGAGGACCTTTGTTGAATTTTGTGAAACACCTCGAGATAAAGCCACATATAACTGACCATGGCTGAAAACATGACGCGGTGACTTCCATATCTACATAAAGCATTGGTGATTCGGCAAAATTGTCATCGAAGTCCATACTATCTGCTATGATAGTTATAATTAGTAAAAGATAACAACTATGACGGTAAATATTTTGTATATGATTATAGGTTGTGGCAAAGAGTTGGAGTTAACATTTACAATGTTATCAACATTTGTTCCGCTTGGTCCTGCTTCGAAGTCATGGGTTCCTTAAAAATTTGATGAAAAATTATGACCTGCAAATGTCGAGATGATTCTAAAAACTTGAGCTACAATAGAAAATAAAAAATATTAAATAAATGGTTCAATATAAATTTTTTGTCATGACTAACCAACTGCAGTGTCATTAATATGTCTAACATTTGTCCTGCTTCACTTGATCTTGTTTCGAAGTCATGGGTTCCTTGAAAATTTGATGAAAAATTATGACCTGTATTATTCTAAAAAATTGAGCTACAATAAAAAATATTAAATATATGGTTCAATATAAATGCAAAACAAACAAAACGTAAATGAGTAAAGCAAAGCATGTTATTAAATATATGGTTCAATACCATCCGAATTTGAAACAACAAAAGCATGTTTTCTTCGTTATACCAGATGCAGAAATCCGACCCAAGATGTATAATGTTTCCAACATGTAGCATCTCTGAGTTCTTTGTTCTTTGAAATCAATTAATTACGGTGACCAAGAGTATATGTGTAGTTGTAAACAGGTGTTGGTACATGAAAGAGTACTTTTATTTTTTTTACTAAATGACTTGCTTTTGATGGGAGATCCTTTTGATGAAATCTGGAATTAATTGTAATAATAAAATTAAAATTTACCTTTGCTTTTTGAAGGATGAATGAAAGACTGTGTATAGCAATTTTAATCTCCCTCACTCATTGTTGTTTCTCTGCCTCTTTATTCTCAACTACTCCTTTATCTTGTTTTATTTATTTGTTTTTGTTTTATTATTTATTTGTTTTTGTTTTATTTATGCGGGATCTTTTTAAAAAAAATCTGTTTTGCGCTATATTTTTGGAGATTAAGTATGAGGCAATTATCAAAGTCTACACCAAACTATATTTTTGGAGTAACCGATGTGAAGAGAGGGTAAATTGGGAATAAGAAAAAGTCAACACCAAACTAATGTATTCCTTTTATATATAGGTAAGATATATTTTTGGAGTAACCGATGTGAAGAGAGGGTAAATTGGGAATAAGAAAAAGTCCACACCAAACTAATGTATTCCTTTTATATATAGGTAAGATATATATATATATATATATATATATATATATATAATTTTTTTGATGGAATGGAGGGCCGAAGCCCGAAGAAGAAACAAACTACACAGAGACTAGCCTTGGAACAGAAGTTCCTGCAGCATCATCTTCAAAAATGCTACGAATTTCATGAGGACAAGATTCGTAGAATATCACATTGATATATTTTTGGAGTAACCGATGTGAAGAGAGGGTAAATTGGGAATAAGAAAAAGTCCACACCAAATTAATGTATTCCTTTTATATATAGGTAAGATAAAACGAAGTTTTCAACCAACCTTTCTCATATGCAAATCCTATAAATTAAACTCGTGTCGTGACTATTTACTTAAAAATCAGATACCACTTACACCAATCTATTAGTCCCTCTAGTTTTAGAGTAAGCAAACATAAAAAAAGTACACCTTTTAAGAAAGTAGGTTAAGTGCATTAATTGAGGAGAAAAAAATATTTCATTTTCAATTATACTCTTCTTGGAAAGTGTAGAACATACCTTTATAATTTATTGGTTGAATCAATACATTTAAAGGTAAAATTGGAATAATGACATAAAACATAATAATTGAAGTAGACTTTTGTTTATATTTGAGATTTTCAATTTTTTTATTTTGTTGCTTACATTTGAGATCGGAAGAAATATTAGTTCGGGACCACCATATATCGGTATTCAATAATTAGTATATTCAACTGCTCATGATCTAGTATATTATTAACAAGTTGTCCATTGCATACTCTATTACATGAAGTGACGTAGACATTTAAATTCTCATCTACAATCAACCAACACTGTTTAACTTTAATAGACCAATTATATCATCATTTTGCATATTCAAAATATAAATTTCTTTTAAAAAATATAAATAAAGTTTGATTAATTTAAATAATTCCCCCAATTATATCATCTAGGTGCATCATTTATTCATTTTTTTTAATTGATACCACTAAGAGAAACACTTACAAAAACAAGTGTACAAAAGCCTCCTGAAGCAACCATAGTGATAATAGTCCACAGTTTCATCAACTTCTGGATCAGTAGGACTGGGAATATCTTCTAGGCCAATTGTTTTATTGGAATCCTCGTGTTTGGACTCCTCTATCGTCGTAATTGGATCCTTTGTAGGACATGGGAATTGAACATGTTCTTCCAAGTTAATAGTTACTTGTTTGTACACAAAAACTCCTTGTTCATCATGGTTGATGTGATGAACATTAGAAGGAAAATTGGGGTGGTGGACTGTTTCATGAGAAACATGGTGAACAGTGGAGTTTGGGAATGGGGTGGAGGAGTGATTAGGTACGGACGGGGGTGCAGGCGGGGGTGCACCATAGTTGGGTTTGAAAGAGTGAATGTCATGAGAATGAGGTGGTGGTGGTGGATGAGGAGATGAGTGGTTGAAATTTTCATGGGATACATGTCTTGTGTGGAAGACTTGAGGTTTTGGTTGAGGATGTAGTGGTTGTGGTGGTGGTGGTGGTGGGGATGAGTCGGCGTGGAAAGGAGGTTGATGTGGTGGTTGGTTGAAGGGAGAGAAAGTGTTGTTGTTGTGGTGAGCAGGTGGAGGGTGTTGTTGTTCATCTCTGCGGTTGTGGTGATGAGTGTGAGTTACTTTTGAAGAGTTATGGCCATGGTTGAAGGGGAACTCCATTTTTGTGATGATTGAATATTTGATTTGATTATTACATAGCAGAGAGAAGAGAATGAGAAATGAATGTGATCTAACCTGTTGATCAGAAAAGGTTGAGGGCCAGCAAATCCTTCGCTTGATGAATCCTTGGTTGAGTAGAACGGTTGAGGAGAGCAGAAAGCAGCAATCACCAACGGAGGGGGGGGTTGTACCTGCAGGCGCTCCGATGCTTAAGTCAGAAAGTGCACAAGTACAGAGAGTGAAAGTAAGGAATGAGAATTGAATACCTGATCCTCCAGTGAAGGAGGATATTTATAGACCCCCAGCGCTGAGCCAAGGTCCCCCTAATGGGCTGTGCTTTGCGGCCCAATAGGGGAGACTGCCAGGACTTATCCGTTGTTGGACCAAGGAACCGACCTTTAGCCCTTATCCTGGTGATGAGGTGTCCTCATCGTGCGGGAAGTTTGTTCCATTGACCATATCGTGTCCTATTAAATAGGAGCACGTGCGTATTGCGGTAATGTGCTGATAACGAGCAGAGAGCTCGCTACCTGCTGAAGAGGAGCTACGAGCTCCTTATGCCGAGGAGAGCTGTGAGCTCCATAGGCCGAGCATAGCCATAATGCTAAATCTCCGAGGAGGGATTTGTGAGCCTTGTCACGTCGAGCATAGCGGGATTGGGCCAGCTCCAGGCCCAGTCCAGAACAGGAGCCCCCCAAGTCTTTGCTCCTAGTTATAGGAGTAATGACTTAAGGTCGTTTTCTTAGTCGAAGCGTATCGTCCTCGGATGGGGAATTTGTGTCCCTTTAGATCTTGCTCGCGAGATTGTGTTATATACAGAGCAACATCTTGTGCTCGTATAATCAAAGAAAGCTTCTTTGCTCGTATACCCCTTGCGTATTTTATGCTCGTCAAATCTTCAAAAGATTTGCCTTGGGAATCGTATTTTACGAGCAGAAGGAAACGACCTTTGAGGTGACAGACGCTTCGTTTCGCGCTGCCACGTGTCAATCCTACGCTAGGGTGTAATGATGGCTATACATAGTGATATTATGACCTCGTTTCACGAGGAGGATCTATGACCGTCAGATCGAAGCGTCGTTTCGCTTATTACCACGATCAAATCTGGTACGTTGGGTCCTCTAGATTAAAATCGTTGGATTAATCTAACGCCCCAGATTGGAGTGGCGCGTTCATCCTCGTACGGAGGTGACTGTTGGGGCTTGGCGCTTATATATATGAGAAAGGAGTGCAGGTTTTGAAGTTTATTCACTTCAAATCACAAACCTTTCTTCTTCCCTATTTCCTTTTCTCTGCGAAGGTCAAGAACTTGGATCTTTTGTTGGATTTGTATCGTGAAGCTTTGAGAACCGATCATTAACCACGTTTCTGGTAAGTTCACGTTTTTTTTTTTATGGTGTTTTAATCTTTCTGTTTTGGTGTAGATTTTTGTGTGTTTTGATGAACTAGCGCTGATGAATGTTCATAGTAATTTAAGAATTTCTGGGAATTCTTCAAGAACATTCATGAAGATGAAGAACAATATGACGGGGACAATCGTCCCCCTTTTTGTCCTCGTATGAATTTTGTATGCTTAGATTCGTTAGAATTTGTCGGGGACCTTTTCCCCGTTACTTTAGATCGGAGACTTGGAAGAAAACCCTAGGGTAGTTTCCTCGTAGATTTTAAGTTTTGCCCAGCTGATGGGGATATTCTCCCCGTTTGAGACTTTTGGATAGCTTAGTGACGAGGAGAATTGTTAAGTGACTGTTGGGAACCTTCTCCCCGTTAAAAACTTAATCTTAGGATGCGATTTTTGGTGAAGTTCTCCTCCTCGACGATTTGTCCTTGCACTTTGCTGAGCGCAATTTATTGAGGGCTTTGGCTGGGGGCAGCTTGCCCGCGCCTCTCCACGCCCTTTCACTTGAATTGCGGTGGAAGGGTGGATTTGATTTGATTGTCGAATTCACTTCTCTTCGCTGCTTTTCAGGTAAAATGGCGGACGAACGCGAGGAGGCGGTGGATGTCGAGGAGAAGGAAGGAAATCAACCCGAGGAGGTTATTGACGAGGACGATGATCTCGTCGCGCACCAGGAATGGAAATGGATCGCGCGGGAGCCGCGCAGGATGGCCTCGGAAATTACGTCAACTTCCTTGAACGCGTTCACGATCATCGAGGAAGATCATGTTGTGCCCAAGAATTTCGCTGTCTACAACGTTGGACCCCACCAAAAGATATGCTCGACGTTTCACGGGGATGGATTCAGCATGTATGAGTTTGTCTTCAAAGATCTGGGACTAAGGCTCCCTTTCTCCCCGTTGGCTACGGATATATTTAAGTTTTTGAAACTGGCCCCTTCGCAGCTTCACCCCAACGCGATAGCGTTTGTGCTCGCGTTCCAGCATCTTTGCGAGTACAAAGGTGTGGTTCCGACCCGTGCCCTATTCTTCCGCGTGTTCCAACTCCAGCGTACGACGAAAGAATTTGGACGGAAAAGCTGGGTGTCCTTGAAGAACAGGGTTTCTCTATTCGACATGTACTCGGAATCCATCCGCGGTTTTAAGTCGCGTTTTTATTGTGTTCGTCCAGTGACTCCAACCGGGAAGAGCACCTTGTATGATTGGGTGGTCGATAAGAACGTGGATGGAACCGTGAGGAAGAGCGGGGATGGTTCTGATAAGCTGAGGGAGAAGGAAAAGTTTCCAATGAGCTGGACAGAGGAACATTTTAGAACGGGTCCGGGTGCTTACTTGACGTCGGACTCATCCTTGAGCGTTGAGGAGAGGCGTGGTCTCAAGGTGCTTCAGGAGTATGTCGCGGGTCTTGAGCCCGCCATGCTGGTGACGAGGACGGGAGAGCCTGTCCTCGACGAAGAGGGGAACGCACAGTTTGTTCCTCGTCTCATCAACACGAAGAGGTTGCTCGAGTGTAGAACTCGCGCTGAAGTTCATGAAGTGTTGGGTAGATAGCTTGATCCTCTCCCCGTTTTATTCGTTTTTTCAAATTTGACCAGTGTTTATAAAATTTCTATCCTCGGTTTTAACTTGTTTTATTTTTCTTATTTGCAGATACGATGGCTGACTTCGCTGCTGACCTGAGCAAGATCGTTTCCGAGAAGAAACTGACCGGAGGAGTAGGGAAGATTCCAAAGAAGAGGAAGTTGGCGAACAGGGGTAGCGCTGTTTTCACGAGTGGCTCATCTTCTCCTGGTGGGTGCAGCTCGTCGATGGGGACGAAGGTGACCTCCCCGAGTGTGCTGCCGAAGAGTAATTTGGTAAAGGGGGAAACCCCCTTTATCGATGTTGACGCGGAGATGGGAAGACCTTTCCTCCTCCCCAGAGTTATGACGGACAAGGACTTTCTAGAGAAGAATCCCTTGCAAGTGGCAGCCGTGGAGAAGGCTGCTATTCTGGAGATGGATGACGAGGCTGCCCGTGACCAGGTTATTGATGACTCAGCCGCCCTCCTGAGAATGCTGGAGAGGGTCTTGGTTCTTCAGGAGGACAAAAGCGGTCATCGAAAGGATTTGGAGAAGATGAGAGGGGCCTTCTCCAAGCTCGAGGCTGAGAATATGAAATTGGAAAATGAGGTCGTTGATCTCCGAGGAAAGAAGGAGAATTTTGTAGCGGCGGCCAAGGAAAACAGGGAGTTGAAGGACGAGGTGGCCAAGTTCGAGGAGGAGAGGAAAAAATTCGAGGAGGAAATTAAGGCGCTGAAGTCGGCTCTAGCTCCTGCAGAGGATGAGACCGAGAATACGAGGGAGCTGGTTAGTCGAGCTGACTTTGTTGCTCGCATCAGGAAGCTAGGTGACTCCGTGCTTGCTGGGATGAAACACAGCTGGCAGAATGCCCTTGCTCAGGTCAAAGTTGCTAACCCTGGGGTCGAGCTCAACTTTGACGGGATGGGGGTTTTCCGCGAAGTGATTAATGGACAAATCATCCTCCCCGAGAAGTATAGAGAAGCTGAGGCAGCCGAGCTGGAAGGTGATGACGAGATGGACGACGATGTCGATGAGGAGGAGGATGATGGCTCCAGCAAGAAAGATGTTACTCCCGAGGATGAAGCTTGATCATGGCCTGCGTGCCTGTTATTTTGTAATTTCTTTTTGAACATTTCAGGGGTCTGCGTGCCCGTTTTAAGTTTGTTTTTAAATTCTGTTAGGGGTCTTTGTGCCCGAATGTAATATTTGAACAAGTGGGCTTTGTCCCCGTTTTATATCATGCTTGATCTTGCTAAGTATTTGCCTTGCTTTTAATTGGTTTGCATTGCGTTTATGACATTCTGCTCGATATTCTATTGTATATATTGCGTTTATAAGATTTCCATTGAAAAAATCTCCAAATAATTGAAGTGTTTTTCGAGCAGAGCGTTGGATTCGAGGCGTTGTTCGAACTCGAATGAGCGGGGGCAAGATCGTCGGAGATGCCTGTCCTCGCGACTTGAACCTCCCATCGCGAGCTGGGTGTTAAGCCTGGCACGGAGACGGTGACCTCGTCGACAGAGTTGTCATCGTCAAAAGCTCATCCCCGCCTCCCCTCCGGGAACGGGGCCTGTGCTTGGATTGGGTTTAAGATGGATGTTTGTGCTACAGCATCCTCTGTTGTCGAGGTGTGTCTACCCGTTTCCTAGGAGTACACTACCTTGGCTTTGTACGCCCTGTTCGGCAATAACTTAGCTATAATATTGTTTTAACTTTTGAGCGTTCCAAGGTCGGGGAAGCTCCTTCCCTTGGAGGTCCTCGAGATAGTAAGCGCCGTTCTCGGTCTTTTCTCGGACTCTGTATGGTCCTTCCCAGTTCGGCGCTAGTTTGCCCTCGTGTGAATCTTTGGCGTTTCATCGTAGGACGAGGCTACCGATGTCGAACTCCCTTGGGATAACCTTGGTGTCGTATCGGGCAGCCACTTTTTGCTTTAGGGTGGCCTCTTTTAAAGATGCCCCCGTTCGAATTTCCTCGACGAGGTCCAGCTCTTCGCGTAGAGCCTCGTCGTTCATCTCCTCGTCTAGAGGTTGCTGTGTTCGACGTGATGGCTCCCCGATCTCTACGGGAATAACCGCTTCTGTTCCGTAAACGAGGCGGAACGGGGTTTCCCCTGTTGTGGAGTGAGGAGTAGTGCGATAGGCCCAGAGTACGCTGTGTAACTCCTCGACCCATCTTTTCTTGTTGTCGTCGAGTCTTCGTCGGAGTCCTCGCAGGATTACCCTGTTCGCGGCTTCGGCTTGCCCGTTAGTCTGGGGGTGCTCGACGGATGTGAAGCGTTGCTTTGTGTTTATCGCGATGAGGAATTCGCGAAATTTTCTGTCCGTAAATTGTGTTCCGTTGTCGGTGACCACGACTTGTGGGATTCCGAAACGAGCGAGGACATCTCTTTTGAAGAACCGGAGTATGTTGAAGGCGGTTATCTTCGCGAGTGGCTCTGCTTCCACCCATTTTGTGAAGTAGTCGACGGCCACAATGAGGTATTTGTTTTGAGCAGTACCCGTGGTGAAGGGTCCGAGGATATCCATGCCCCACCACGCGAAGGGCCAGGGAGAAGATAAAGACTTCAGCTCGTTTGGGGGAGCTAGGTGCATGTCGGCGTGTCTTTGGCACTTGTCGCATTTTTTGACATGTTCTTTGGAATCCTGTTGCATGGTGGGCCAGTAATATCCAGCTCGGAGGGCCTTTCTGGCGAGCGATCGTCCTCCCAAATGTTGGGAATTGATGCCCTCGTGTATTTCTCGCAGGATATAATCGACTTTGTCCTCTTCGATACATTTTAAAAGAGGGATAGAGAATCCTCTCCTATATAACGTGCCGTCGACGAGGACATACGAGCAGGAGCGTCGTTTGACCGCCGCTGCCTCTTTCTCGTCGGATGGTAGGGTGTCGTTCGCGAGGTAGTTAAACACAGGGGTCATCCAACAATTGTTGTCCCCGATTACGTTGACGTCGAGGGTAGCAGGGAGTTTTTCTATGCTCGGTCTTGGGAGGATTTCCTGTATTACGGATTTGTTTCCTCCTTTTTTCTTTGTGCTCGCCAGTTTGGAGAGGATGTCTGCTCGGGTATTGTCTCCTCGGGGGACATGGCGTACCTCGGCGGAGTTGAATTTTGCTATTTTGTCTTTAACGAGAGACAAGTATTCGGAGAGGTTGTCGTTTTTGGCTTGATATTCCCCGAGCACCTGTGATACGACGAGCTGAGAGTCCGTGCATATTTTGATGTTTTTAGCACCTACATCCTCGGCCAATCGTAGTCCTGCGAGGAAAGCCTCGTATTCGGCCTGATTATTTGAGGTCGGAAATGAGAGGGTTAGGGAGACTTCGATGACTATGCCCTTCCCATTTTCGAGTATAATTCCTGCTCCTGCTCCTGTCGAGCTGGAAGCTCCATCAACGAAGATGATCCACTTTTCTGTTTCCTCGGGTGAGGGAGTGGGCACGGTCATTTCGGCGACGAAGTCGGCAAGGACTTGCGCTTTCAGAGCCTTTCTGCTTTCGTAGCGGATGTCGAATTCGGATAGCTCTAACGACCATTTGAGCATTCTGCCCGCCATATCAGGTCGGCTGAGCAGTGATTTGATTGGTTGGTCGGTTCGGACTACGATAGTATGTGCGAGGAAATAGTGCCTTAGTCTCCTCGCCGCGTTTATGAGTGCGAGGGCTACCTTTTCGATTAGCAAGTAGCGGAGTTCAGGGCCTTGTAGGGCCTTGCTCGTGAAGTAGATGGGCTTCTGCCCCTCAGTTGTTTCGCGGATGAGGACGGCGCTGACAGCCTCTGAGGCGACGGTGATGTAGAGGTAAAGGATCTCCTCGTTATCTGGTCGCGATAGGACTGGTGGTTCGGAGAGGGCCTTTTTGAGGTGTTGTAAGGCCTGATCGCACTCCTCCGTCCATTCGAACGCGGATTCTTTCCTCAAGAGTTTGAAGAGGGGGAGAGCGTGCTGAGCGGATTTTGCAATGAAACGAGATAGTGAAGTTAGCATTCCGTTAAGTGTTTGTATTGATTTTTTATCGTGGGGGACATGCAGCTCGGTGAATGCTCTGCATTTGTCGGGGTTGGCTTCGATTCCCCGTTCTGTTAGGTAGAAACCGAGGAATTTTCCTGCTCGTACCCCGAATGTGCATTTTTCAGGATTAAACCGCATTTTATATTTTCTTGCCTGCTCGAACACCTTTCGCAGGTGGGCAGTGTGGTCAACCTCATCGTGAGATTTGACGATCATGTCGTCCATGTATACCTCGAGCATATCCCCGATTTGTGACCGGAATACTTTGTTCATCATTCTTTGGTAGGTCGCGCCAGCGTTTTTTAAACCGAAGGGCATAACGTTATAATAGTAATTCCCCGTTGGGGTCATGAAGGCCGTTTTATATCTGTCGGCGACCGCCATCGGTATTTGGTTATATCCTGAGTACGCATCCATAAAAGACAGTAATTTAAAACCAGATGAATTATCTACAAGACTATCTATGCATGGTAAAGGATAGGAATCTTTAGGGCAAGCCCTGTTGAGATCGGTATAGTCAACACACATACGCCATTTTCCATTAGATTTTTTAACGAGTACAACATTGGAGAGCCAGGTTGTATACCTGGCCTCGGAAATAAAATTTGCCTCTAAGAGGTCATTTACAGCCTTTTGAGCAGCCTCCTCTTTTTCGGGAGACTGCTTCCTCCTACGTTGTACTACATATCTGGTGTTGGGGTCGACGGTGAGCTGGTGACATGCGACCTCAGGGTCCAATCCGGGCATCTCCGCGGCGCTCCAAGCAAAAAGATCTGCATTCTCCCTTAAGCAGGCTTTGAGCTGCTTCCTCGCCAGATCTGGTAGTCCAGCTCCGATCTTGACTCCTCGAGCAGGATCTTCGCCGAAGGGGACGAGCTCGAACTCGCCATCAGGGATGGGGCGGAAGTTTTCTTTGCTCGCGTCGTCCTCCTCTTTCTGTTCTTTGCGGAGCTTTTTCTCTTCTCTGCGCTCCTTCTTGTAGTGCCTGCTGTCGAGCTCGACATTGCTCACGCTTGGGGCTGGGAGCGGAGATGTCAGTTTTGGCTTCTTTGACGGGCTGGGGAGCTGGCCAATGTAGCTGAGGCCTTTAGTTGCCGCGTCGAAGCATCTTCGTGCAGCTTCTATGTCCCCATGCAGGGTGGCGACGTGCCCCTTGGTCGTATAGTACTTCAGTTTCAAGTGGGCAGTTGAGGGGACGGCGAGCAGGTTGGCCATTGCATCGCGGCCCAGGATGCACTGATATAATGAGGGGCAGTCGACGACCAGAAAAGGAATCTTGACCGTCCTGGCTGTTTCCCCCTCTCCGAAGGTCACCATGAGGTCGACGTATCCCCATGGTTTGGTGGTTGCCCCGTTGAATCCTTGGAGGTCGGAGCCTACGTAGGGGGCCAGGTAGCTCTCGTCGAGCTGCAGGGCCGTGAAGCACTGGGAGAACATGATGTCGACCGAGCTTCCTGTGTCGACGAGGATCCGGCGGACATCGCAGTTGGCCATGTCTGCTCGAATCAGCAGAGGGATGTGGGCGTTGGGCGCCCCGCCGGGGAGTTCCTCCATGTAGAATGCAAGGGGAACCGAACCCTTTTTGGGCCTGTCGAGGGTGACAGGTTGTTGGGAGGAGGAATCGATGAGCTCCTCGAACTTCCGTTTAACTGATCCGATGGTTTTTTGGTTGTAGCCACCAGCGGATATCACCATTGTTTCAGCAAAATTTTCCCACTTGGAAAAAGTGGGATGGGAGTGGTTGTCCTCGCTATCATCGGGGACGTAGTAATCTTCTGGTCGCGAGATGGAGAGGACGAACTTTTTTTCTTGCCCGCTAGCAGAGGCGGGGTGGTATTCTTCTTCGACATTTGCAGCCTGTCGGGGAGCTTTCTTGGGACTTTCTTCGGCTCTAAACCTTCCTAGCCGTCCCTGACGGATGAGTGTTTCAATGGCATCCTTCAGGTGGATGCAGTCTTCGGTGACGTGCCCGTGGGACCGGTGATATCTGCACCATTTGGACTTGTCCTGCCCGGGTTTAGCCAGTCCAGGTTTGGGAAATTTAATCTGTCCTTACTTGAACTCGGTATCGTAGCATTCGAGGAGGATGTGCTCGCGTGAGGCATTGAGCGGGGTGTAAACTGTGAACAAACTAGGTGGACCTCGGGGTCTTTCACCTCTCCTCCTGCCTCCGTCCCTGTTCCCATCTCTTCGCCCGTCTCCGTGTCCGTCTCTGTGCCCGGATTCACGAGGGGCTTTGTTTGTGTCATGCTTTGGGGGAGCTTCCTCGCTTCGCCCCTGTCGGAGAGCATCAGCTATTTCCTGCTCCACGTACTGTATGTACGACTCTGCTTTAGCGAGGAGCTGGGCCAAAGTTCTAGGCTTTTCAATCCCTACTGCTTTGGCGAAGTCAGTTCGGGGACGGAGTCCACGCACCAGTAAATATCTTTTCATGTCGTCAGGCTCTTCGACCTGAACGGCTTCTCTGTTGAACCTCTCGATGTATGCGCGGAGGGTTTCTTTAGGACCTTGGAATATGGCCTCCAAGGTAGCAACTGTCTTCGGCTGTTTCCGAGATGCGGTAAAGTTGTGTTTGAATTGGTCCATGAAATCCTGCCAGGAGAATACGGATCGCGGAGGAAGGCTTGTGTACCAGGTTAGGGCTCCCTTCCTTAGTGTTGTGGGGAAGAGCCTGCACCTGATAGCTCCGCCAGTGTTGCGGAAATTTAAGATGGTGTTGAAGTTGTTGACGTGATCGTCAGGATCAGTCAATCCATCGTAAGAGGGGAGATTGGGGAGCCTCTCCAAAGCTGCGGGGATAGGTGCTCTCATGATTTCCCTGGAGAGAGCGCAAACGCTATGCTCCTCTTCACTCCCAGTGGGGGAGATCTCGAGGGTATCGTCGTCGTACCGACGAACCGGTGTGGGACTTCGGTACTCGTAGTCGTTGCGGGCAGGACGGGTGGAGTTGCCTCCCTGTCGGGCCATATTCCGCAGCCCTTGGGGAGAGTGGCGAGGCTGCTCGACTCCCTTCCCCTTTTTAGTGATCGGGGAGACTCGGTCCTCTCGGGGAGGCGGGGTTCGTCCCCTCTTGTTGCTCGGGGGCTGAATTCTCTCGAGGGCAGGACGCCGTTGTTTGGCTATTTCCTGTCGAGGAGGGGATTCAGGTAGATGCTGTCTCCGCGGGGGAGAGTGGGCTGCCCGCGGGGGGCGTTGTTTCTCGAGCGCCTCAATCCTCAGATTTTGTTGCGCTATGAGTCGGTTGTTATCCTCGAGGAGGGCGAGGATTCTCTGGAGATCAGTTTGTTGATCGGCGGGTCGTGCGCTAACCACCGGTATTTCCTGCGTGATTTGCGGGCGTTTCCCTGCTTGACGCTCGGTGATTATCTGCATATCGTCGTCTTCTCCCGACGATACCGGGGTGAATTGCCCATCCCTGGGATCAGATTCGGGGTTTGGTTGCCTCACAGGGCTGAGGACAGTGTTGTACCTCTCAGGGGAGGTTCTGGTTGGGACGAAATCGACGTGATCATTGGTTTGATCATCGTTGTTGTTGTTGTGAGTGTTGGATGCACTGGCCATTGCGATGAAGGTTCGTTGAGGAACAAAGAATCGGTTTTGAACTTTGGATTTTTTAAAGAAGGGGAAACCAGGTCCCCACAGACGGCGCCACTGATCTAACCTGTTGATCAGAAAAGGTTGAGGGCCAGCAAATCCTTCGCTTGATGAATCCTTGGTTGAGTAGAACGGTTGAGGAGAGCAGAAAACAGCAATCACCAACGGAGGGGGGGGGTTGTACCTGCAGGCGCTCCGATGCTTAAGTCAGAAAGTGCACAAGTACAGAGAGTGAAAGTAAGGAATGAGAATTGAATACCTGATCCTCCAGTGAAGGAGGATATTTATAGACCCCCAGCGCTGAGCCAAGGTCCCCCTAATGGGCTGTGCTTTGCGGCCCAATAGGGGAGACTGCCAGGACTTATCCGTTGTTGGACCAAGGAACCGACCTTTAGCCCTTATCCTGGTGATGAGGTGTCCTCATCGTGCGGGAAGTTTGTTCCATTGACCATATCGTGTCCTATTAAATAGGAGCACGTGCGTATTGCGGTAATGTGCTGATAATGAGCAGAGAGCTCGCTACCTGCTGAAGAGGAGCTACGAGCTCCTTATGCCGAGGAGAGCTGTGAGCTCCATAGGCCGAGCATAGCCATAATGCTAAATCTCCGAGGAGGGATTTGTGAGCCTTGTCACGTCGAGCATAGCGGGATTGGGCCAGCTCCAGGCCCAGTCCAGAACAGAATGCTTACTTGTTAAATAAGTTTTTACTTTTGTTGTTTTGATATATAAAATTTTGGTGGGAAAAGTCTTTGAAGAGTATTCCATCTAGTCAAGTTGTCTTAAATGATTTCGAAGATGTTTAAGCTCTTATGAAAAAGTTGTATGTGAACTATGAGAATTCTGAGACTTATCTTCTCACAAGTAGAATTATTCCAATGAGATTAATTGAAGGCTATAAATATGTTGGAATAGTTAATTGACTAAAATAAACATTAGTGTAGACCCAAAATAGAGATCAAATCATATAAGGCCCCATATAAAATTGGTGATAAATGAGGCCAAATAATTGAAAAGATAATGTCAATGGACTTTTGCAATTTTTTTTTTTAATTTATAAAAGTTGAGAAAAGTATTCATATCTGACAATGAATAGACATTGTTGAAAACATCATGCGCGTCAACCATGCTTATTCACCGTCGATAGTGTTTTTAATTATTTTAACAAAAGTTGAGAAAAGTATTCATATCTGACAATGAATAGACATTGTCGAAAACATCATGCGTCAACCATGCTTATTCACCGTCGATAGTGTTTTTAATTATTTTAACATGAATCTGATCTATGAAGCATGAATACAGGCACAAGACTGACACATCGATACCAATTTAGTTTTAAAAAATGACATAATTCAATATAATCATAAGTCTTGTGTCGATGTCGGATGCCTACGCGCGTCCATTCAGTTTACAGTTTTTTTTTTTTGCTAATTTACATGTTATTATTAGAGCTAGTTGGTCATGGAGTGTATATTATACATGCAAACTCTCTGTATTTGAAGCAAATTGCAACCACTGACATCAAGCTTTGTAAAGTGAGCAGACTCCTCAATGCACACGGGGAGAGAGACAAAATTGTTATCCGAAACAATCAACTCTTGTAATTCAAAAAAAATATACGAGAATTGCGTGAAGATCGTTATCAGACAAACCACATCTTCCAAAATGCAATGTTTATTTTTTATTTTTTATGTTGGGTGGCCATTGGTTGCTGAAGGGATATCAAGTAGAAATATTATCAAGGATTCTCCAAGTTGAGAACATCCTCCAAATTTAAAGATGACAGTATTTGTCAGTGTCGACATGCGTATTCACTGTCAATAATGTTTTCATGCTATTTGGCCTTCATTAACCAAATGAGTTCAAATAAGGCAATCCAATTTAAACTACTTCGGACCATTATTGTACACACTCCCTTCAATCGCAGACTTTCCAGGTACTATTTACACTTCATTCATGAAAAGTGTACAACCAAAATAAAATAACCTCAAGTAGTTGTTGAGCTTGTTGAATTGGCTTATTTAAGTTTATCTATTAACATAAGTTTTGTGAGACTGTTTGGGAATACTTCTACCAACAACTTATGACAATTTTCATAAAAAAATTTCAGCTTAATTATTTTTATAAGTTCTCAAAAGATAGTTTGTGAAACCCTTATGCTATAAACTGCAGTTGTTTATCCAAACAGGCCCAATAATGATATTACTAAGGGTTTTACAATTACATGGCTTGTTCATTGTCTATTACTATCAACTCACTAATAATGAAAGTAGAAAACAAAAGGGTCATATACATGATTATTGTGAAACACACTAATTATTCAGTGTAATCTATATTCTAGGTGCATCATTTATTCATTTTTTTTAATTGATACAATTAAGCGAAACACTTACAAAAACAAGTGTACAAAAGCCTCCAGAAGAAACCAGAGGGGTAAGGAGTGTCCTGAATTTCACCAACTTCTGGATCCTCTATTCCAATTATTTTGTCATCATGATTTTCATGTTCATTAACAGAAGCATCATTGGAATCCTCATGAGTAACATGTTCCTTGTTCTCTTCAAACATAGGAGTGTCCTGATCAGTTTCATCAAGTACTTCTGGAGCAGTAGGACTAGGAATTATATCCTCTATGCCAATTATTTTATCATCATGATTTTCATTAACAGAAGCATCATTGGAATCCTCTATCGTCATATTTGGATCCTTCGTAGGACACGTGAATTGAACATGTTCTTTCCAGTTAACAGTTCCTTGTTTGTACACATAAACTCCCCATTCACTTAGTTTTACGTAATAGTCTTCGGTTTTATCCAATTCATATGTCCTTTCATTGACTTCACATTCAATTTGCACTTCATTCCATTCATGCTTAAGTAATGCATCAATGCTTGCGTTATTGAATAAGACATGTAGATCACAAACTATAACATGATTCCGTGCAATCTGGAACTTGCAAACGCCTAACGAAGGGACACGTCGGCCGTTGATATATGGGATTAATTCAACATGCAAACTAACAGCATATGTTTGCTCCACCGCATCTTCGAACACCAATGCTAAAACAACTTTGGGAAACTTCCCACGAACCCAAAAAACCGGTAATTCTCCTTTGCATCTATAATCAAACCATTTTGGAACTTCGACTGTAGGCATCAAAATATGTTCTAATTCAGACCTCTCGTTTTTTACCTGTCATGTTACAAAAACAGAAAAAAAAATCAATATATATATATATATATACCCGATAATCACTAATCATTATCACAAACAAAAGTTCACTTTTTTATTTTTTATTTTTTATAGAAAGCAAAAGTCCACTTTTTTATATTAATTAAAAGGGTTTTGCTAACGAGTATCCCGGGGTGCTCTTTAAGCATTCCATTTATAGAAGTTTTTTTTTCCAAAAAATTAAGCATTGCAATTTCTAATGTATTGACTTTACGCATTTCCATACAAATTTCATAAAAACCTTACTATTTAAGGTCTTAAAGAGTGCTCTGGGGGCACCCGTTAGCATTTGCCTTATTAAAATACTAATTTATTTGGTCTATAATAATTACCGAGGGAGTATGTATTTTTTTTTGACACAAACAAAATGATATTCATTCACAGCATCCGAGTTATTTAACTTCCATATTTCACCCTTAATATCAAGTGAGTTAAAAGTGATTTAATATTAGAGTAGGGTAAGGTGATTTAATATTAGAGTAGGGTAGGTTAAAAATAAAAATAGTCATAACAAACAAACAGTTAGACTTAAATGCAATTTTGACCTCCATATTTCACATTTTGTTATAGAAAAAAAAAAGTGATTTTGACCTTAAATAATTTAGAGATTATTTTCTAGAGATTTTAGTAAAAATCAGAAGTTATTTTGTGTTTGTTTACCTTGATAAAAATTATTTTTATAAGGATATTTTAGGAATATTAAAATTTATGGAAGGATATTTTTGGATAAAAAATATCTCCATCTTTTGACCATTGTTTTCTCTTTTCTCCAAAAAAAAATCTAATTTTTAAGAAGCTACTATTTTTAGCAGTTTTTAGATTATTTTTAGATTCTGATTATTTTTAAAAGCTATAACAAACAGACGTAATATTCTTAAAATAAGTGATTTTTTTAAAAAAAAAAGCTATAACAAACGAGTTAAAAGTGATTTAATATTAAAGTAGGGTAAGGTGATTTAATATGTTAAAAATAAAAATAGTCATAACAAACAACAATCTGGCTTAAATGGAGTTTTGACCTTCATATTTCACATTTTGTTATCGATAAAAAAATAAGTGATTTTGACCTTAAATAATTTAGAGATTTTTTTATAGAGATTTTACAAAAAATCAGAAGCTATTTTGTGTTTGTTTACTTTGATAAAAATTAATTTTATAAGGATATTTTAGGAATATTAAAATTTATGTAAGAATATTTTTGGATAAAAAATATCTTCATCTTTTGACCATTGTTTTCTCTTTCCTCTAAAAAAAATCTATTTTTTAAGAAGCTACTATTTTTAGCTTTTCATTTTTAGCAATTTTTTGATTAATTTTAGATTCTGATTATTTTTAAAAGCTATGAGAGTTGGGGTGGTAGGGTGACTTTCATTAATTTGGTTTCGTCTTCAATCCCGATTTTTTGCCTTTCTTTCTTTCTTCAAAATGCCATTTTGCTTTTGGAAGGCTATAGTTAAATTACAAAGGCATTTTTTGTGGGGTTGTGTCGCGGGTGGGTGTGGTAAAATCCCTTCGGTGAGGTGGGATGATGTGTGTGCCGAAAAAGGAGGGGGTTGTGAGTAAAGAATCTAGAGTTGTTTAATTTGTCATTGTTAACTAAATGGCGTTGGAGACTATTAACGAAGGGGGATTCCCAATGGTCATCGGTGTTGGTGGCTAGATATGGGGATGTTCATATATTGTCATTGGATCTTGGGAGGCCAACAAAAACCTCCTTGTCGTGGAAAGATATAGAGGGAATTGGCCGAGTTAGGGGGCTGTCGGGAGATTGGGCTCAAGAGGTCTTTGTGAAAAAGGTAGGGAATGGTGGTAGTACTAAGTTTTGGCATCATGCTTGGTGTGGGTCGACCACACTTTGTAAGGCCTACCCACGTCTTTTTCAAATCTCCCTACAACCTCAAGCGACGAATAAGGATTTGGGCGGGTGGGAAAACGGTTCTTGGAGGTGGTACCTACAGTGGTGAAGACCTTTCTTTGTATGGGAGGAAAATATTTATGGCCATCTTTGTGGGTTCCTTGGAGTCTATATCTTTATCTCATGATGATGATACATGGGAGGATTGTACTCGATTAAGGTGAATTACGCATACTTATGCCAAAGAGTTACTCCTTCTTCTATCTCTTCTTTAGGTTCGATCACTTGTCGGGTGGTGGAGGAAGTTTGGGATAGTTGGGCCCCATCAAAGGTGGTGGTTTTCTCTTGGCAAGCCTTGCTTGGGCGCTTACCAACAAGAGTGAATTTGACTACAAGGGGAGTTATTTATCGGCGACCAAGCTTGTGGGCTTTGTCGAAGTGGTCACGTTGAATCGAAGGATAACTTATTCTTGCTTTGCCCATTTGCTTAGGTGGTGTGGCGGGAGGTGTACAATTGGTTTGGGTTAGTGGAGGGGTTGACAGATAAGGTGGGGGCCATATTTCTCTTCTTTTTTGGGGCTTTCAACTTTTGGGTGATTTGGAATACAAGGAGTGATGCCATTTTTGCTCTAGATCCCACGACATTCAAGAGGCGGTGGAGAAGATTAAAGATTTGTCTTGGCATTGGCTATTGGTGAAAAAATTGCGCCATACATACTTGTTTTATGAATGGTGCATCAACCCACTTTATTGCTTAGCTTGTTAAAATTGTATAGTTGTATGGGTTGTTTCGGGCCTCTTGTATTTTATTTTTTTGGGCTTTCATATTTGTATTGAGATTGGTAGAGTATTACATGTACTTGTTCGACTATAAAGAATAGAGCATCACTTGTACTTTATTTCAATCTTTTATATATATATATATTGTTGCGGTTAAAAAAAAAAAACCATTGTAAGACTACAATCACTAAGTGAAAAACTAATGAATTCACACTTTTATCATTTTCATTCTCTCAAAATGTGTTACTTTAACAGCGACAATGCTTATTAAGGCACACCGAATATCCATGTTAGCAAAAATATGTCTAATAAAATTATTGGGTTTAATTTAGTGGTGAAAAATTTCAATAGTGTGCTAAATGTCATGGATTTAATCCTCAGCTCCATAAAAGAATGTCACATCATAAAAAATACCCAAAAATGAGATGAATGACATAAATTCCAAAAAAAAAAAAGTTAAATAGGGAGATAATAACTTATCTTTTTTGAAAATAGCATATCAAATTGCATTTAAAGTAAACTAGTAAAAGATCCATGAATTCACACGAGTCATATAATATTATGATAATTATTAAGTTCTAACCAAAATTAAATTAAATTTTGAAAGATGAGAAATTCTTGCATAGTCTCTCCCTTAAAACTAAATTTTTAGGCTCAATCAACCAAAATTGAACACGTAATTTAATTAGAAATACATGGAATTTATATCTATACTAATATATAAAGGGGATACAAATTTTTGGGATGACTTTTTCATTATTCCTATTTTACCCTTAAAAAACAATTTTTACATAAAAATAGATATTCAGTTTTTTTAGTAAATATTTTTTTTTCTTAACATTATATTATATTTCATTCCGCTCCGCTCCATTCCATTGTATTCCATTAATCCAAACGGAGCCTAAGCACAATTTCCACTTAAAAGTAGGTTTTCAGTTTTTCTATGGTAAAAAATATATTTTTTCTTCTTAATAACTAGCCACAAAAAAAAAGGAGGTTACACAATTATCAATTAACTAAGTCCAATAAAAAAAAGAGATTAAGTAGTTATTTATATTTGCACAATAGAGAATATTGATCACAAAATAAAAATAAAAATACGTGCCCGTTTGACGGCTAATGAATATATAAAAGGAATGATTTCATTCAAATTAAATAATGTGATCGATATCCATAAATGCAAATCGTTGACTCTTTTTTTTTTTTTTTTAGAAAATTATTGAGATTTATTAGCACCTAATATATTCATATAATATTTTCTCTTTTTGTTGTCAATCGAATGAGTATTTCATGTTCATGTTATTTCTTTTAAAAACAATTACTTTTTTAAAATTATTTTCAGATTTCTTATAATATTTTATTATATTGGTAATATATTTATATAAATTATTTAAAATTGATCAATTTTTTTCTTTTGAAAAGGTTTTGCAAGAAAATAATATGTTAATTTTAATTTAAAAATTAATTCAAAATAAAATAATAATGGTAATTTAAATTCGAAAATAATAATTTATTTGAATTAATTGAATTTAAAATAATAATAGTAATTTAATTTGAATATGAAAATTTGAATTGTTTCCTTTTTAATTAGGAGAATTAAACACACTGATATGAAGTTTCATATAAATCTCATGTATTTCTAATTAAATGATATGTCCAATTTTGATTGGTTGAGCCTAAGGATTAAGTGTCAAGGAAGACACTATGCAAGAATTTCTCTTGAAAGACATATACATGAGTTAAACATGAATAATATAAGACCGGGGCAGAAACCAACAATGAATTGGTTAAATGTTAATGTCTTTGATTCATTAAGCATGTTGTTATGAGTTCGATTTATAATTCATGTGTATAAAAAACAATTGGTTGGAAGTGGAGAATCTACGTTACGTCCTTACGTATCTCATAGATTTCTTAACAGGGATTAGTCATCGCTAACAACGATGAGACTTGATAACAATATCATGGTAAAGAAAAAAGACCGAGGGAGAATATATTCATCATCATGAAATAATTAAAGACAGAAAATAATTTAGGACCTATGAAGAGGTTACATACCTGATCCCATAGCATGTCTGATGTCTCCAAAGAAAAGTTGAAGCAATAGCTTGCATTTATTGTTTGAATTGTGCATGGCAACTCTGAAATGTGTGCAAGACTCGTACAACCATTGACATGAAGATGTCTCAAGTTGGTGCATTTGGGAATATTTTGAAGCTCTACGCAACCATTGAGATCAAGATATGTCAAGTGATTGGACTCTTTAATGCCCGTTTGGAGATTGACAAAATTGTTGCCTGGTACATCCAATATTTCTATGTTTGGATTATATAAAAGAATTTTCTGAATATCTTCATCTAACAAACCACTATTGTAACACCGAAACTGTTTTAATTTTGAACGTTCATTGGCTTCTGAAGGGTTATCAGGTTGAATTCTTCTGAAAGATCCACCAAGTTTAGGACAATTTCCAAAGTGACAATCATCAACATTTGGTAAACTGAGAAAACAACTTGGTAGATATTCGAGTTTTCGGGTACAATTTTCCATGCCTATTGAAACAAGTCCAATAAGATTACCAAATGAGTTTGGCAGTGTCTTCATAGAGGTGTCTGACATACGAATCATCAATGGTTTATTCATCTTGTCCACTATATCTGGAAAATGTTCAAGTTTAAAACACGAATCAAGTTTAAGGACTTCTAGAGATGGTAAAAACATTCTTTGCAGAAAGTTTTCAAGATTTTTGCATCTTGAAGCGCTTAAGTGGACAAGTTGTTTAAGAAATCCAATGGATTCATGAACTGTAGTTAAGTTCTCACAATTATCAAGTCGCAATTCTCTCAAATTTTCAACTTTGGACAAATCAGGCAATGTTGTGATAGATCCATTAAATGAGAAATCCATGACAGTCAAATATGAAAAGTTCTGTCAAAAGAATAAAAAAGTAGTCAATCAAATTAAGTTATTGTTTTATGTAAAGATGAAAAGAATAAATAAAAACAATTAGTTTTTACCTTAAATGGCTCTTCCATTGTAAGTTGACTAGCAAACAAATTTAATACGATGATATTTCTCGGATAAAATTTTGGTGGGAAAGTCTTTGAAGGGTAGCTGTCCCAATCAAGTAGCCTTAAATGATTTGGAAGATATTTAGGCTCTGATGAAAACCTTGTATTTTTAACAATGAGAATTCTGAGACAGTTCATCTTCTCAAAAGCATAATCATTCCAACATACTACTGTTGTATATTCAGGAGGTTCAAACATTATCCCTTGAATTGCATCACTCCCCTTTGAAACAAATAAAAAAGAGATAAAGTCAATCGCCTATATATACACATTGTCATTAATATATACATATATATAAAACATATCAACATAATGTATAAATGAGAAGTACAGATGAATCGATTCTTACCGAATTATTGGCCGACAATACATCAATGACATCTTGATGAAACCATAATCTACTACGTTTTTCCGGATTATTCGGTGCCTCTTGCCTAACAATCTCTCTACCCATATCTTCTATTAAGTCATGCATATTCAAATATCCATTATCAACATTCAAGAGAGATTTATTCTCAAGCTCTTCAATATTTGATGCTGCACTGAATTCTTCAAGTATTTCTTTAACATATTCCACCTTTTTCCCTTTGAAGAAGCAAGCTATATCTAGGAAAACACTTTGTGCAAAAGGCTCCAATGCATCATAGCTTACTCTAAGCACATCTTGAATCTCTTTACGGGGAATCCTCTCATAATCTTTCAATGCATCCTCCCAAGCTTTTAAACTTTTTCTAGTACGCAAATTGGAGCCTATAACTTTTAAAGCCAACGGAAGACCTTTCGCGTAACCAACCGCACGAGATGACATAGCTTCATATTCTATTTTGGGATGACTTTTTCCAAAGGCAATTCGACAAAACAACTCAAGAGAAAGTTGATCATTAAGTTCAGCCATTTCATAAGTCTTAACTTCTATTGGATGAGTACCCATGAGCAAACCTTTGTCCCTTGTAGTTATAATAATCCTACTACCTGGACCAAACCAATCACTTCCTCCTGCTAAGTTTTCCAATTGTTTAATCTCATCAACATCGTCAAGTACCAAAAGAACCTTTTTCTTTCCAAGCTTTTTAATTATTTCATTGATTCCTTTACTTGTACTTCCGAACTTAGTTTCTGGCTGCTCAAACATCTCTGATAAAAGGGTATACTGTAGATCTTCTAGGCCATTGATTTTGTTCGATTTCTCTCTAACATTGGCAAGAAAACTTGCAGCTTCAAATTGGTGCACAATATTATTATACAATGCTTTGGCAAGTTCAGTTTTCCCTATTCCGCCAAGTCCAATTACTCCCAACATGCATACAGTACCGGATTGTACAAGTGACTTCACTTCTTTTACGTGTTGATCAAGTCCAACTGGACTCTCACCAACAAGAAAAGGTTTAGGAGCTATATTAGCATGGACCTTTTCGGCAATCTTTTTAATATGATCGATTTCTTCCCTATAAAAATACAACACATTATTAGAATCCTATAAGTCCCGTGAGTTTAGCTCGATTGGTGGGACAATTGTATAATTTATGTAGGGGGCGGGAGTTTGACCCCGGTCATCCCACTTATCTATCTTAAGGGTGAAATTTCTAGCCAATAAGTTACTTGACCAAAAATATAAAAATAGAACCCTAATAACTCACATGTTGAAATTTTTTTTTTTATCAATTTTGGTGGACTAGTCCATACAAAGTAAAAAAATAAAATAATTGGTTTTAAATGAACTCACATATGGGCAGTGAGATTGGTCTCTAGATTAATCGGTCCTTGGACCGAATACCGAGTTTTCAAAATGAAAAAAATAATAGAACCCCGATCTACTAGAGATGGTCTCAAAATCAGATCAGTACCTCAAAATTTATCAAAACAATTCTATCTTACAGGACATATGGTGTTCCATGAACTATGAAGTAATGAGAGCAAAACATATAAAGTTCTAAAGAGAATAAATGCAGTTTAATTTGTTGACATGACATATATAATAACAGAATTGCAGTTACATACCCAGTGTGGACATGGTGGCCTTTCAAGTCTGCCACTTGAGACAATGCTGCTGTCCATGCTTTTATTTTTTGTGAGTGCTTTCCAAACCTCTTTTGATGAGCAACTATGGCTTCTCCATAGCTCTTTCTTTGATGTCGGACATCAGATGGATCAACATGGTAAAAAATTGGGAAAACAATTTGTTTCTTGTTTCTTTCTGTACACTCCATGATCTTGACGAGTTCGCCAAGACACCACCTGGAAGATGCATAATCCTCAGATAAAACAATAACTGAGATATTAGATTCTTCTATGGCTTTACAAAGTGCAGGTGAAATGTCTTCTCCAATTCTAAGATTTTTATCATCATAAAAAACTTTGATTCCCCTCTTCTCAAATGCGCGACGAAGATATCCAACAATAGTTTCCCGCGTGTCTTCCCCTCTAAAACTGAGGAAAACATCATAGGTGAAACGATCTGACTGTTCTTCATAATTTACCATAGATAGATAGATATTTATTATGAACAGATCAACCACACTTGTGAGGATGTTAATTATAACAGAACACTGAAGACAAGAGTCAAGACTGTAGTGTAGATAGAAGAAATGTTAACCGAAGGATGTGTATCTGTTCGCAATTATATTATTGTGTTTGGTTTTGTTAATAGAAGAAATGTAGAATTATTATATACTAATTAAGAACACAAACACACCATCCTATGGCAATAATTGATGGCAACTTGAGTTCAGATCCGCTCCATTTCTTATCCTCAATTTTTTCTGGTTCTTCTATCGATGAATGACACATGACAATTACAATTTTTATTAACATTATTTTTTATTATTGTTATATTATTATTAGTATTATTTGTTATTATTGTTATATTATTATTAAGGGTTTTGCTAACGAGTGCCTCCGGGGCACTCTTTAAGCATTTCATTTAAAGAAACTTTTTTTTTCAAAAAATTAAACACACAATTTCCAATGCGTTGACTTTACGCATTTCTATAAAAAAATTATAAAAAATTACTATTTAAGGTCTTAAAGAGTACCCCAGGGGCACTCGTTAGCATTTGTCTATTATTAATACTAATTTTTTATATTTTGTCATTTTTCAAAGATTATTTTTTATTTATGTAAATGTAAAACAAAACAGTTACGGTTAACTGATCAACTGAACTGTTGATTCAGTTTATATTTCTACTAACGTTTCAATTTGATTTTTCTGAACCGTCAATTCAGTTTTTATGCACTTTTGATTTTAAACTAAATCACGCCAACTTACTTTTATATATAAGACCGAAGAGTACTAATCCAATTTAAAGGACCTGGATTCGGACCATTCAATTGTAATCAGACGGTGACAATTAATAACACAAAAATAAATAAAAATGTATAAAGCAGATCAGACGGCTGAGATCACCCTGTAATTACTATTTGACCGCAGGAAATCCAAATCCTAATTTAAAAGACAAACACACTATCAACGAAGCAAGCATGAAGTTTCTTGGAACGTCCTATGGTAATAATTGATGGCAACTTGGCGGAAACAGTGCAACTTGGCTACCGACCACATATAGTGGGTGGGTGATGTTATCCATTTTTTTGGTAAGTGTGACGTTATCCATTTGAGGTGCGACGAAAATGCCATTTAATTATAATATCATTAAAATGTAGATAGTTTTCAATTGTTGTAGTCTTATTTTAGTAACACAAATAAATTAGTTTATATAAGTTTCTTTCTTAAAAAAAAGTATTTGATAAGAAGCTTTTTTCATTATGTTATCATTTTTTACAAATGTTATTTTAAGTAGTATTTTAGCTTATAATTTTTAAATTTTAAGTCAAAAAAAGTAGTATTTTTAAATGTTTAGGCTTTTATGAAAAAGTTGTATGTGAACTATGAAAATTCTGAGACTTATCTTCTCACAAGTAGAATTATTCCAATAGAGATTGATTGAAGGATATTTTTATGTTGGAATAGTTAATTGACTAAAATAAACATTAGTGTAGACCCAAAATAGAGATCAAATCATATAGGCCCCTATAAAATTGGTGATAAATGAGGCCAAATAATTGAAAAGATAATGTCAATGGACTTTTGCAATATTTTTTTTTAATTTATAAAAGTTGAGAAAAGTATTTATATCTGATAATAAATAAGCATCGTCAACACATTATGCGTCAATCATGCTTATTCACCATCGACAGTGTTTTTAGTTATTTTAACATGAATTTGATCTATGAAGCACGAACACAGACACGACATTGACACTACTGACACAACGATACCGATCTAATTTGAAAAAATGACATAATTCAATGTAATCATAAATGATACGTCGACACCAGGACACGACTAATCCGAAAAATATCCATATTTCATAGAATTTGATACATACAGGTGTGCTCTTATCATTGTCGACGCATTGTTCGCCAACCATGCTTATTCACTGTCAGCAATGTTTTCAATTATTTGGCCATCATTAATCAAACAATTTCAAATAAGGCAATTCAATCGGGTCGTATTTCAGACTTAAAAGTTTGTAGCAGAAACATGACCTGATACACCAGACTGTTAGAAAAGCTTCCCAAGTAAGATGGTTTCGGACCACTAAATGCACACTCCCTTCAAATACAGAGTTTGCAGGTATAATATACACTCCATGACCAACTAGCTCTAATAACATGTAAATTAGCAAAACAAAATTGTAAACTGAATGGAATCAGCAATAGTTTTTCAATGAATGTAAAAAAATATGGATAAAATAAATTGTAAGAGAAGAGAACTATTGATATGATGTATAGAGAACTATTGCCGATGAATAAGCATTGTCGATGCGTTGACAATGCGCTTATTCACCATCGGCAGTGTTTTCAATTATTTCAACATGAATCTGGTATGCCGTTTTGTTTGCTCTTATCGTTGTCAACACATCATTCATCAACCATATGCTTATTCATCATCGGCCTTATTTTCAATTATTTCAACATAAATCTGATACGTGTGTATGGGCTGCCCTTATCATTGTCGATATATCATGCGTCAACCATGCTTATTCGTTGTCAGCAATGTTTTTAATAATTTGGCCCGTAATAATCAAACGAGTTTAAATAAGGCGATCCAAACAGGTTCTAATTCAGGTTCAGAAGAAAATAGCAGAAGCATCGCCAATTAAATGGTTTCAGACTACTAATGCACACTCCCTTTTATAAATACAGAGTTTCCATACACACTCAATGACCAACTCTCTAATAAGTAATAACATGTAAATCAATAAAAAAAATGTAAACCGATTGGAATCACCGATAGTTTTTTAATGAATGTAAAAAAAAAAAGTGGATAAAAGAAATTGTAATAGTACTGGTTTAGATGTATGGATGGAATATGATGTATGGACCATTGCTTGAGAAAGAATCTGCAAACTACTGACATGTTCCATCCATACACAGAAACCATATGCTATTGATAAATCAATCTAATCAATTTCTAAAACATTCTTAAGAAAGATACAAAGGAATTTTAGGGAGCCTATATCAAAATCTGAAGTGTGGGAATCTCTCTGTTTTATTAAAATATTTACCAAGAAAAATTCAGTGGAATAAAAGATCGGTGAAGAGGACAAGAGTGTAAAAATAGACACAAATTCAAACACAATCAACCAAATCAACAAAGCCACATATACAGATATAAACCTAACATATTGTGATTGAAATCATTTTAAATAAAGTTAGGCAAATTCCACCAAGTGAAACTATTAGCAGATAAACCAATGTTGGATATCATATCAGCACAACGTTTCCCCTCTGACAATGTGAGTGACTTTAAAATGTATTTGAAAAACAAGATGCGGACAATGTTGGATATGAAGAGTCTAAAAAATAATGTGAAGTTGCTTTAAAGGCAAAGTAGCAAGCTGTGAATCAAATTCTAGTCAGAGTTGATGCCAACTCTTATCAAAAACAATTTCAATGGCAAAACTAGCAATTTCATCATAGTTTGAATCATTGTCACTTTAGCTTGAAGTTTGCCTCTAATTTCGTCCTCAGGTTCAAGTATTTCATCAAAAGCTAACTCCTCCATCAACATAATTTGATCATTCATAGGAATTTTTTGGAGGGACTGTTGTGTTAGCTATGTTAGTACATTGTTGGGTCAGGACACATGAATTGGACATGTTCTTCCAAGTTAACAGTTCTTCCTTGTTTGTTCACAAAAACTCCCCATTCACTTAGTGTTAATCCGTACGAGGCGTCATATGAAATTTGCACTTGATTCCATTCATGCTTTAGAAGTAATGCATCAATGCTTAACCACTCCTCGTCATTGTATAAGAGTCGTAGATCACAAACTATAACATGGTCGACATCAATTTGGAAGTCATAATACTTTTTGTGAGAATTGCGAGGGACAGATTGACCGTTGATAACCAAATGAAGATGAAGATACAAATATTTACTTTGCTTCCCATCCACAGCTTGGAACACCAATGATAAATCAACATTAATGGGAAACTTCCCACGAACCCATAAACATGGAATTCCTTCATTGCATTTATAATCGAACCATTTTGGTACCTTGTAGCATCCGGGAATCACAAATTCTAATCCATGCCTCTCTTTTTTCAGCTGTCAAGTTGCAAAAACCAAAAAATATTAGTGACATCTTTAACTTCCATGGCTCATTCTTAGAGTCCGTTTGATTCGTAAGATATTAGTATTCAACATAATAGTGGTAAATGACAATATCTACTATTAGTTACATTTTCCAATGCTACCCTTTTTATTTGCACGCCAATACTATATAAGGAACTTGTTTTTTTGGGGCAAACAGGCATCAAATATGTTTGCAGACGGAAAATCATCTCTACTGTCATGCTATACCTACAATTACACCTCCGTTATTATGTCAATTCCACCTCCGTGTTATTATAATATTTTTAATGATAGAAAAAGGTTTTATTTTAAAAAATGTTAATTTTCTTATTAATTTGAAGACCTAACTTACCAGTACATTTGAAAGTTTCTAATGTACCATAAAATTTCCCTAAATTAATATATCACACCATCAAAATATGACCCAAAAATAAAATAAGAAACAAAAATTATAAAAAGGTTAAATTGGGAGATCAAATTGAGAAGAAAGTGCACTTAAGCCTAAATAAATTTTTCAAGACTAAAATGGCATATATTCATAAAATAAAGGCATCAAATAATTTAGGACAAGCTATGAAGTTGTTATATATGTACCTGATCCCATAACATGTGTGATGTCTTCAAAGAAATGTTGAAGCATTCTCTTGCTTCTATTTTTTGAATAGTGCATGGCAACTCTGAAATGTGTTTAAGACTCCTACAACCAGAGACATTAAGATTCTTCAAATGATTAGATTCTTCAATGCACGCCGGAAGAGAGACCAAGTTGTAATTATATGATACATTCAATTCTTCTAATTTTGGAAAACATACAAGAATTGGCTGCATATCTTCATTTGACAAACCACAATTTTCAAGATGCATTACTTTTAATGTTGAACGTTCATTGTCTTCTGAAGGGCTAGCAGGTAGAAATCTTCTAAAAGATTCACCAAGTTTAGAACAACCTCCAAAGTCAAAAGCAACAACATTTGGTAACTTGAATAAACAACTTGGTAGATATTCGAGATTCTTGTTGTATTTCATGTCCATTGAAACAAGTCCAAGAAGATTAACAACTGAATTTGGCAGCTTCTTAATAGAGGTATCCATCATATGAATCTTCAATGGTGTATTCATCTCATTCTCTATATGTGGGAAGTGTTTAAGGTTTTGACACCAATCAAGTTTAAGGACTTCTAGAGATGGTAAAAACATTCTCTCCAGAAAATTTTCAAGTTTATGGCATCCGGAAATGCTTAAGTGGACAAGATGTTTGAGAAATCCAATGGATTCATGAACTGTAGTTAAACTCTGACAATAATCAAGTCGCAATTCTCTCAAATTTTCAACTTTGGACACATCCGGAAATGTTGTGATAAATTGGTTAGATGAAAACTTGATGACAGTCAGATTTATAAATTGCTGTCAAAAGAACAAACAATAGTCAATCAGACTAAGATATTGTTATATGTAAAAATGAAATGAAAAGAATAAATAAAAACAAGTTGTGATTTTACCTTAAATGGCTCTTCCATTGTAATTAGTTGACTATCAAGCAAACTTAAGATGATGACTTTCATCGGGTTATATGGTGCCTCTTGCCTAACAATCGCTCTACCCATATCCTGTATCAGGTCATGCATATTCAAGTATCCATTATCAACATTCAAGAGAGATTTATTAACAAGCTCTTCAATATTTAAAGTTGCATCGAATTCTTCAAGTATTTCTTCAACATATTCTATTCTTTTTCCTTTGAAGAAGCAAGCTATATCTAGGAAAACACTTTGTGCATAAGGTTCCAACACATCATAGCTTACTTTAAGCACATCTTGAATCCCTTTCCGTGGAATCCTCTCATAATCTTTCAATGCATCCTCCCATGCTTTTAAATTTTTTCTAGTAGCAAAATTGGAGCCTATAACTTTTAAAGCCAATGGGAGACCTTTCGCATAACCAACAGCACGAGAAGACACAACTTCATATCCTGCTTTAGGAATGCTTTTTCCAAAGGCATTTTGACAAAACAACTCAAGAGAATGTTGATCATTAAGTTCAGTCATTTCATAAGTCTTAACTTCTATTGGATGAGTATACGTGAACCAAAATTTGTCCATTGTAGTTATAATGATCCTACTACCTGGACCGAACAAATCACTTCGTCCTGCCAAATTTTCTACTTGATACATCCCATAAACATCAACATCATCAAGTACCATAAGAACATTTTTCCTTTCAAGCTTGTGTGTTTTTTCTAATTTCTTCTCTAGATCATATCGGCCATTGATTCTGTTCAATTTGGTAAGAAAACTTGCTTCTTCAAATTGGTGCACAATTTTGTTATACAATGCTTTGGCAAGTTCAGTTTTCCCTATTCCGCCAAGTCCAACTATGCTCAAAACGCTTACAGTATTGTCATTTGGCTTCAAGTCTAGAAGTGACTTCACCTCTTCTATGTGTTGATCAAGTCCAACCGGATACTTAACAAATGAAGGTTTAGGAACTATATTAGCGCCGACCTTTCTGGCAATCTCTTTAACATGATCAATTTCGTGCCTATAAAAATACAAAACATTAGTTTTCAATAACATGACTTATTTCGTTCTAGAAACACAAATTCGGTCATTGGAATAAAAGTACAAACAATTATTAAACATAATTGAATAAAGAAAATCAGAAAATAACTACCGCTCAGTTTCAACTTAAATAAGCATTGCTTCTAATTAGAAAAATGTAACCATGAATTGAATTATTATTCTAATTATAACTCTCTAATCATTGGTTTGATTTGGTTGAGAAAAATGAGACTCAATTAACCCAAAGAAACGAATTTGGATTCTCTATGGTATTTGAAGATTTCATTTTAATGACAGAATAACACATAATTTAATAATATAATTATATTGTGTCAGTCACTCTTAAAAATAGATCTCTCGTATACTAGAGATGGTCTCAAATTTGAACTTCTACCTCAAAATTATTAGCAATTAGCTTTTAAATATGGCGTTACTTCCCTTTTAAAGTAATGAGAGCAAAACCTATAAAGTTCTAAAGACAATAAATGCACATTTTTGTTGTATATTTAGGTACTTTGTAGACAAGGCAAATATAATATAATAACAGAATTGTATAGTTACATACCCAGTGTGGATGTGGTGACCTTCAAAGTCTGCCACTTCAGACAATGCTGCTGTCCATTCTTTTATTTTTTCCGAGTCTTCTCCAAACCGATCCTGATGAGCAATTATGGCTTCTCCATAGCTCTTTCTTTGATGTCGTACATCAGATGGATCAACATGGTAAAATATTGGAAAAACAATTTGTTTGTTGTTTCTTTTCGTACATTCCATGATCTTTGTGAGTTCATAAAGACACCACCTAGAAGATGCATAATTCTCAGATAAAACAATAACTGAGATATTAGATTCTTCTATGGCTTTACAAAGTGCAGGTGAAATGTCTTCCCCTATTCTCAGACTTTCATAGAAAGCATTGATTCCCCTCTTTTGAAATGCTACAAGAAGATGTGCAATAAAATCTAACGGCATGTCTTCCCCTCTAAAACTGAGGAAAACATCATAGGTGAAACCATCCGACTGTTCATTCAAGTTAACAGCTTCCAAGTTATCAGTTCCTTGTTTGTACACAAAAACTCCCCATTCACTTAGTGTCACGTGACTGTACTCGAACTCATATGAAATTTGCACTTGATTCCATTCATGCTTTTGAAGTAATGCATCAATGCTTAACCACTCCTCGTCATTGTATAAGAGTCGTAGATCACAAACTAAAACATGATGCGGTTCAATTATGAAGTTGTTATAGTCTTCGTGAGGGACTAATTGACCGTTGATAACCAAATGAAGTTGAACATGATCGTGATCATTTATTCTTTCCTTCCCATCCGCATATTGGAATACCAATGCTAAAACAACATTATGAAATTCCTCACGTACCCAAATACACGGAATTCCATCTTTGCATATATAATTAAACCATTTTGGAACCTTGTCTCCAGGCATCACAATTTCTAATACATGCCCCTCTTTTTTTACCTGTCATGTTGCAAATATAAATAATATATTAGTAACATATATATGTCTTTTTTCACTCTTAGTGTCCATTATTTGAATTGTAAAATGTTAGTACTCAGTACAATACCTATTAGTTATATTTTTCATCACTACCCTTTTCATTTGCATGCCAATACTTTATAAAAACTTGAATGCATTTTTTGTCCCCTATATCAGAAAAAATGTTTTATATTATCATTTTAAAATTCGGGTTTTTGTCCCCTATTTAATTTCTTTTGGATTTGTGAAAGATAAGAACTCTACATAGAGAAATCAGTTACTTGTGGAACAAGCTAGTTGATTTCACTTGTGGAACTCTAGATGATTGGTGCAGCTAAGCTGAACAATAGATTGAATCTCCTCACTCAACCCTCCATTAGCCTAGGCAACACCCTAGATAATCCTTGTATTAAATCTTGCCTTAGTCTAGCGCAGAATAAAAATATTGATCATTTGATTGTAATGTGTTGCACATGATATTTGGACATGCATCACCTGAAAAGTTAAATGAATTGCCCAAAATTTTTCCTTCTGTCATTGTTTCTAAATCTAATATTCCATGTGATGTTTGTTTTTATGCCAAAAAAAAAATGATTTCCTTTCCCTCTTAGCACTACTGTTTTCGAACATATATTTGATCTTGTCCAGATGGACATATGACAGCCCTTGTTTGTACCTTCTATGCTTGGTTTTAAGTATTTCTTAACTGTAGTTTATGACAAAAGTCATCTCACTTCTAGGTCTTTTTTAAGATGTTATGTGTGTGCCTATATTCATATATAATGTTACAGTGGTTATTAGGTCACATTAGATCTCCGTGTCAACAAAAATAGGTCTAATAAATGCTTCTATGTCATAAATGAATAGATCCCAACAGCAAAAAATGACCCAAACATAAAATGAGATACTGAAATCAATCCTTAATTTTTTTTAAAATAGGCGCAAAAGCACATTTAAGCCTAACTAATTTTTGAAAGACATGTACACATAGATCAAATGTGAGTAATATAAGATGGAGTGAGTATATATTCATAAAATAAAGACATCAAATAATTTAGGACAACCAATGTAGATGTTATGTACCTGATCCCATAGCATGTTTGATGTCTCTGAAGAAAAGTTGAAGCATTTTCTTGCATCTATTTTTCGAAAAGTGCATGGCAACTCTGAAATGTGTGTAAGACTTATACAACCATGGACATTAAGAATTCTCAAGTTGGTGCATTCAGGAATTTCTTTAAGCTTTTTACAATCACTAACATCAAGATTTGTCAAGTGAGCAGACTTTTTAATGCACGCTGGCAGAGAGACCAAATTATTTTTATATACAATCAATTCTTCTAATTTTGGAAAACATGTGAGAATTGCCTCAATATCTTCATCTAACAAACCACTTTCTTCAAAATGCATTATTTTTAATGTTGAACGTTCACTGTCTTCTAAAGGGCTTTGAGGTAGAAATGTTTTGAAAGATTCACCAAGTTTAGAACAACTTCCAAAGTCAAAAGAAACAACATTTGGTAACTTAAATAAGCTACTTGGTAGATATTCGAGATTCTCACTATATTGCATGTCCATTGAAACAAGTCCAATAAGATTACCAACTGAATTTGGCAGCTTCTTAATAGAGGTACCCATCATATGAAACTTCAATGGTGTATTAATCTCTTTCTCTATATCTGGGAAGTGTTCAAGTTTTTCGCACCAATCAAGTTTAAGAACTTCTAGAGATGGTAAAAACATTCTTTGCAGAAAATGTTCAAGTTTGGTGCATCCCGAAACGCTTAAGTGGACAAGATGTTTGAGAAATCCAATGGATTCATGAACTGTAGTTAAGTTCTCACAATCATCAAGTCGCAATTCTCTCAATTTTTCAACTTTGGACACATCCGGCATTGTTGTGATAGATTGGTTAAATGAGAAATTCATGACAGTCAAATATTTAAATTGCTGTCAAAAGAACAAAAAATAGTCAATCAGAATAAGTTATTGTTATATGTAAAAATGAAAGGAAAAAAATAAATAAAAAACAGTTGGTGATTTTACCTTAAATGGCTCTTCCATTGTAAGTTGACTATCAAACAAACTTAAGATGATGATTTCCTTCGGATAAAATTTTGGTGGGAAGGTCTTTGAAGGGTATTCCTTCCAGTCAAGTAGCCTTAAATGATTTGGAAGATGCTTAGGGGCTGATGAAAAAGTTGTATTTCGAACAATGAGAATCCTGAGACGGTTCATCTTCTCAAAAGCAGAACCATCCCAATTTACTTCTATTGTATCTTCAAGAGGATCAAGCATTATCCCTTGAATTGCATCACTCCTCTTTAAAACAAATTAAAAAAAAAAAAAAGAAGATAAAGTCAATTAATATCTATCGTCATTAATATATATATATATATATATATATATATATATATATATATATATATATATATATATAAAGTATGGATGATTTGATTCTTACAGAATCATTGGCCGATAATACATCAACGACATCTTGTTGAAGCCATAATCTACTACGTTTTGCAGGATTATTTGGTGCCTCTTGCCTAACAATCTCTCTACCCATATCATGTATTAGGTCATGCATATTTAAGTATCCATTATCAACATTCAAGAGAGATTTATTAATAAGCTCTTCAATATTTGATGCTGCACTAAATTCATCAAGTATTTCTTCAACATATTCGATTCTTTTCCCTTTGAAGAAGCAAGCTATATCTAGAAAAACACTTTGAGCATTAGGCTCCAACACATCGTAGCTTACTTTAAGCACATCTTGAATCCCTTTACGTGGAATCCTCTCATAATCTTTCAATGCAGACACCCAAGCTTTTAAACTTTTTCTAGTAGCCAAATTGGATCCTATAACTTTCAAAGCCAGTGGAAGACCTTTTGCATAACCAACGGCATGAGAAGACACAACTTCATATCCTAATTTAGGATTGCTTTTTGCAAAGGCATTTCGACAAAACAACTCAAGAGAATGTTGATCATTAAGTTCAGTCATTTTATAAGTCTTAACTTCTATTGGATGAGTACCCATGAGCAAACCTTTGTCCCTTGTAGTTAAAATGATCCTACTACCTGGACCAAACCAATCACTTCCTCCTGCCAAGTTTTCTAATTGTTTCATCTCATCAACATCGTCAAGTACCAAAAGAACCCTTTTCCTTCCTAGCTTGTGTTTTATTTCGTAGATTCCTTTACTTGTACTTCCCAACTCAGTTTCTGGCTGCTGAAACATCTCTGATAAAAGGGTCTTCTGCAGATCTTCAAGGCCATTGATTTTTTTCGATTTCTCTCTAACATTGGCAAGAAAACTTGCAGCTTCAAATTGGTGCACAATCTTGTTATACAATGCTTTGGCAAGTTCGGTTTTCCCTATTCCGCCAAGTCCAGTTATGCCCAACATGCATACTGTATCGTCATTTGGCTCCAAGGCTAGAAGTGACTTCACCTCTTCTACGTGTTGATCAAGTCCAACTGGATTCTCACCCACAAGTAAAGGTTTAGGAGCTATATTAGCATGGAGCTTTTCGGCAATCTCTTTAACGTGATCGATTTCGTGCCTGTAAAAATACAACACATTATTTTTTAATAACATGACTTGTTTCGTCCTAGAAACATAAACTCGATCGTTGGAATAACAAGTACAAAACATTATTAAACATATGATGATAAAATAAACCACTAGAATAAAATCAGAAAATAGCTACCTCACCTTTTCAACTGAAATAAGTATTGCTTCTAATTAGAAAAAATAACTATGCATGAATTGAATTATTATTCTTACTATAATTAACTTCTTAATCTTTTGCACAGTTTCAGTTCGGTTGGTTTGCATTTTTTTAACCCGAGTGTATTTGATTTGGATACTAAGTTGAGAAAAATGAGACTCAATTTACTCAAACTAAGGAATTTGGATTCTCTACAATTTTTGAGAATTTTATTTTAGAGACAGACAAAATAACACATAATATCATTTAACTTTGTCACTCTAAAATATAGATTCCTCGTATACCGGATATGGTCTCAAATTCAAACTACCTCAAAATTTATTAGCAATTCTAGCTTACTGGATGACATATGGTGTTATGTGAAGTATTGAGAGCAAAACATATAAACTTCTAAAGACAATAAGTACACCATCATGTTGTGTATTTAGCTAGGTTCTGTAATTTGGAGACAAGACAAAGATTATATAATAACAGAATTGTAGTTACATACCCAGTGTCGATATGGTGACCTTTCAAGTTTGCCACGTCAGACAATGCTGCTGTCCATGCTTTTATTTTTTCCGAGTCTTTTCCAAACCTCTTCTGATGAGCAACCATGGCTTTACCATAGCTGCTTCTTTGATATCGTACATCAGATGGATCAACATGGTAAAAAATTGGAAAAGCAATTTGTTTATTGTTTCTTTTTGTACATTCCATGATCTTCGCGAGTTCATCGAGGCACCACCTAGAAGATGCATAATCCTCAGATAAAATCATAACTGAGATATTAGATTCTTCTATGGCTTTATAAAATACTGGTGAAATGTCTTCCCCTATTCTCAGACTTCTATCATCATAGAAAACATTGATTCCCCTCTTCTGCAAGCCTTCACGAAGATATCCAACAATATTGTACCGCGTGTCTTCCCCTCTAAAACTGAGGAAAACATCATGGGTAAAACCATGTGACTGTTCTTCATAACTTGCCATAGATATAGTTAACAGAATCACACTTGTGAGGATGTTATATCAGAACACTGAAGACAAGACAGTAGCAGTGCTAGAGACTTTGTGCTAGACAAGACAGCAGGTGGAGGATTGATATGTTGAATCCGAGTGTCAGGTCAGGAGCGTCTGGAAGGTAGATCTTTTCTCTCGACTTGGAAGAGTGTTGGTTCTCAAAATTCCTCTGAGCTCGACTTGATTTGGCACTACAAGGCGACAGTTAGTTTCCTGTGTTCTGTTTTGTCAGGTTGGATTAAGTTGTGTAAATTTGGAGATTGGCTGTTCATTGTGATAGATGTTGTTGATTTGTTGCTAGTTGGTTTGGGGATTATGTTGCTGTTTTATGTTTTTGCTGTGTACGTGTGGCAAGCCATTGTCAAATGTCAACGAAACAAGTATGAAGTTTCTTGGAAGGTCCTATTGGCTATTACTTCATCATCTATTGAGTATAAAAATAAAAATTAAATATTTAAATCCTATTGCTATTAGTACTTCCTAAAAGAAATAATACTTTTTGCTTTATAGAAAAGAAAATAAACTTCGGACCAAAATAAATAAATAAACTCAACTAGCTAATTAAAAATACAAATTTGTTACGTCTGTTGTACGTATTCAAATTTTAAACTAAAGTGCAGCAATATTCTTTGTATTCTCATTATCAAGAGTTGTTTTGGTACAAATTGTTCATTATAATATAAACGGTTTATTATTATTTTTTATGTGACAAATCACTTTGAATATTTATGTCTACAAAAAAATGTCTAGGTGAATTGGCCAGAATATAAAAAAACGACCCAAAAACTTTTATTTTTTAAAAAATTGGTGGACCAAAAATAAACTTAAACAGAATTTATAATATGGACTGGCGTGAAAGCACAAATTTCAATGCTAACAAATTTTGTTTGGCTATAGTAAGTAAAAATATACGACTGTCGTCACTTTTTTTTTTCTTTCACCATTAGTTGAATCTGGTTTGGGGTCAGTTCTAACATCAAGTGGCTCTAGCCCCCTCCCGATCGTAGTTGCGGGGATCGAACCGTGATCCTCCCTACCAAGTTCAGCGTCAATCACCCATAAACCAACTAACGATTTGTGTCATTTTATTTTTATTTTGGTACAAAAAGAGGGCAAAGCCCAAAGTGTCATTTATTTTTTTAAAATAGGATTAAATACAGTTTTTATTCCTCTAATTTGACTAAATTTGGATTTTAATCCTCACATATTAAAATCTGGAATTTCAGCCTCCTATTTTGAATAAAAACAAACTTTTTATTTTTTGAACAGAAAAACAAAATTTATTAAGTGGAAGAAAGTACAAATAGTACTCTACCCACAAATGGGGCAAAAAGTTTTTTGAATAGCAAAATCCTCTTTATTAAGTCCGAAAAGTTTTCACATCTAACGGTGAATAAACATTGTCAACACATCGTGTGTCGACCATGCTTAATTGCTTATTCACCATCGGCCTTGTTTTCCAGTATTTCAACATGAATCCGATACGTGTGTATAGTGTGCTCTTATCATTGTCGACACATCATTCGTCGACCATGCTTATTCACTGTCAGCAGTGTTTTCAATTATTTGGCCCTCATTAATCAAATGAGTTCAAATAAGGCAATCCAAACAGGTCCTAATTCAGATTTAGAAAGAAGTAGTAGAAACATCACCTGATACACCAGACTGTTTGAAAAGCTTCCCAAGTAAAACTGTTTCGGACCAGTGACCACTAATGCACACTCCCTTTAATTACAGGTTTCCAGATACAATATACACTCCATGACCAACTAGCTCTAATAACATGTAAATTGGTAAAGACAAAAATGTAAATTGAGTGGAATCACCAATAGTTTTTCAATGAAAGTAAAACAATATGGATAAAAGAAATTGTAATAGATGTAGTTTCAATTACCAGTAAATCAATAGAACTATTGAAATGATGTATGGAGCATTACTTGAGAAAGAATCTGCACACTACTAACATGTTTCATCTAGTCCATCATTTATTCATTTTATTACTGATGCAACTAAGAGAAACACTTACAAAAACAAGTTTACAAAAGCGTCCAGAAGCAACCGTAAGAGTAAGGAGTGTCCCGAGTTTTGCAAACTTCTAGACCAGTAGTAACAAGTACAACGGCATGTGCTTCAAGGACTCCATCCCTTTTCCTTGTCATCATCAGTTCCATCAAGGTTGTGACCCTTTGAATTATCCAGAGTAGCAATTTCATTTTTTTTAATTTCTTCAAATGTTATTGCGCAGAGCATTGTGGCATTACAGGAGATATGCCATGAAATGGCATCCAGGAAAAAACAAATCAAGTTTTGAAGGATGAACTGAAGCAATGTTCAAGTAGATTGAAGAAACTTAAGGTGTTCTTAATGATCATAGGAAGCAAGCGTAAGATTTATGATTATAACCACATCAAGGACAAAGTGATGCGGATCAAGTTAGGATTTTCGAGAGGAGACTGCATCAATGGTTAAGGCTGAGAAAAAAGTGGCCCTTGCCCTTGTAAAACTTTACAAAGATTGCATAAACCTAACTTGATCTACATCACTAAGAACACCATAAGCAGCTGCAGTCTGCTTAAACATTGCTTCAGCTTCATTTTCAAAACTTGGATCCTTTGATAATTTTTATCTGGGTGCCACTTCATGGCCAATCTCCTGTATGCCTTTAAAACATGTACTTCCCGGCTCGGTTACTTGCTGCTCAAACATCTGGTAAAACTGTCTTTTGTTAATCTTCTAGGCTTTTATTTTGTTTGATATATCTCGAACAATGGCAAGAAAATTCGCAGCGTGCACAATCTTGATATAAAATGATTTGGCAAGTTCAGTTTTCCCTATTCCGCAAAGTTCATAAATGACAAACATTCATACAGTATGATCAGTATCACCTAGGAGTGACTTCAGTTTTTCTTTATGGTGCTCAAGTCCAACTGGATCACCACCAGAAAGCAAAGGTTTAGGAGTAATGTTAGAATGGACTTTTTCAACGATCTCTTAAACATGATCAATTTCAAACCTGCAGGAATACAACATATTTGTTAAATAGCAGGACTTATTTCATTCTACTAACAAAATCTGGAATAACCCGTACAAAAACAAATTATAACGTATGATGATAATCCATTGTAACAGGAAAATCAGACAACAGAGGTCACAGCATAATAATTACTACTCGTTTTTAAACAGAAATGTTATTTGAACATCAATATAAGACAACAAAATTAACCAACTTTATAAATGGTTAACGCAGTTCTCTGAGTGGTATGTATATTTCCATCTTGGACATAAATAGCATTTTTCTAAAGTTGCACTGGCATCATCAAGGTACTGCAGCAGATGACCAACAGATGGCTTTCTACTCATCTTTCAGCCAGACAATTCATAAAAACTCAAAAATATAACTTAATGCACTATCATTATGTAGAAAGGGTTTTATATCAAAGATATTTTGAGAACACGGATGATTTTGTTTAACTATCAAATTAATAAGGAGAAATAAAATTTAGTTTAAAGGCTACGCGCGGACAATGTAAAATAGTTTTACACCGGCATCCAATGGGAACCCATAATTTTGTCATATATGGCTATTTTGAAAGTCTCTTAAAAATGTCCACATACTCTATTTTCATTTATTCTTTTTTTCTCATGGTATTTTATCATAGAAATTGTAAGGACATTATGTAACATGATAATTTTTATATACTTCAAAGTTACTAATGCTTAATCAATACTCTTGTCCTCGTGTATGTTTGGTTTTTGGAGACCTCAAAATTGATTCTAGAGGTGTAAAATTGATTTTGACATGTTTGGTTGCTCTCGAGTAGATTTGATTGTCTCTAGAATTGATTCTAACTATGTATGGTTCTGCTGTGAAAAAAAAAATTGATTTTGAGTGAATTGAAGTGACTTATGTTTGATACATTCATGAAAAAATGAGTCAAACAAAAAATTTTAAGTGTAAAAATCAATCTAGAATCAGAAACTACAATTTCTAACTTCAAGTAGAATCAAATTTTGAGGCAAAATCAATTATACTCTAGAGAAACCAAACACGTCAAAATCAATTCATCTCTAGAATCAATTTTGGATCTTAAAAGTGAAACCAAACATACACAAATTAGACCATTTGATTCTAGAATTGATTTTCACACTCAAATTTATTGTTCAACTCACCTTTACATGAATGCATCCAAACATAAATCTAATACATTTTACATTCAACTCACTTGTAAGTTCTAACCAAAATCAATTTTACTTTACATAATCTATTCACTCATAATCAATTCTTATCATCGCAAAACCAAACACATGCAAAGTAACTTATATCATGCAATGAACTGAAATCCCCCATTATTACCACAACAACATAAAACATAGACATGAAAAAGCGAAAATGCAAGAACATGCAGAAAACAAAATGAACCTAAAACATAGAAGTGAGTAAGGAATGAGAGAAGAGTGGGACCTTCATTCAGTAGTAGAAGGATTTGGGGAAAATATTTTTTTGGAAGCGAGATAGTGATTTGGAAACTGCGAATTCTGCCATTGATCCATGCAATGCAAATCCATCGTCTTCTTCCGGAATCGGCCACGGTTTCTTCAACAAAGTATGGAATGGTTTTGTCAGAAGAAGAGTCAGTACCAGAAATGATACATTTTTATTGACTAAAAAGCCCTTGACTGTGTTTCCACGTCACGACTAATTGTAATGTAAATGGAGTTAAATAACGGGGTTAATCATGTAAATGAATGAATTATTAAATTACTTTTTTTCGGTAGGATACTTTTAAATTTGTCCTCACTCTATTACTTCCTCTAGTCCTATATATATAAGAAAAATTTTACTTTTTGAATTCATTGAAAAATTGATGTATCTAGACTATAATATAGTTTCGATACATCAATTCTTTGATAAAATCTTATTCTGCTGCGTTTTGTTCCCCATAGATAGCAGTACCTTACTCGGTTAATCCTCACTTGGTGCCTTGGTCAATGCCATATTGGAAGGCACAATGTGCTTAAGTAATGTTGACGTAAGCTTGTTGAGCTCTTAAAATTGTACAGTTTATGGTGGTTTTCTGAAGAATAATAAAGGCAAATTCATTTCAAAATTTTATGGGAAGACTTCGATTCAAAGCATTTGATTTGCATAACTCAGGGTAGTGCTACATGATTTGATGATCCATTGGGATAGTGGTTACATGAAGATTATTTGTTTCTCGGACTTACTTCAGTTGGTTAGTCTAATCAGGGAGGGTTTTCTCCTCATCGCTAGTTTTTAATAAGATCTTGAGTATTTGACGGCTTCTAGCTCATGATTGGAAAGTGTGGTGCTTTCAGATACCCTCCGGAAAAGCAATGTATGTGTGGATGTGTTGACAAAAATGGGTGCAATAGCAAACTCGCCTTCGGTGACGATCTCCACGCCTCCTTTGTCTATGCCTCTACTTGAAGATGTTTGGGAAGGGGGGGTAGTTTTCACTAGGGAATAGTTTCTCTTTCAGTTTTTGTTTTCTCTGCATTGTAAATTTGTAGCCAAAAAATAATCATAATTGTAACATAAAAAATTGATTTACGAAAACTCCCTCAACTCATTTAAGAAGTGGTACGAGAGAATAAAATCACTTTAACAATATCTCGACTTCCTCTACATAACAACTTTAAGACATTGAAAATATTTGGCATATGTCTCTTATAGTATATTCAATATTAAATTTATAGTCTATTTAGGACTAACCACTCACACGAGAGCATAACACTTTAATCAAGTGTGAGTCTATCACATCTTATACTTGGACTAAATATTAGGATCATACTTCCACTCCCCTACTAAGTTGAATCAACTATGATACCACTTGTTGGAAAGATCGAGAGAGTGTTGGGAGCAATAACAGAACAACGCTTCAAAATTAGAAGAAAAAAAAAACCACATTTCTCAAATGGATTGGATTTTAAGACAATTTTTATTTTATTTTAATATAATATAATATAAAATTTTAAATTAACATTTAAACCGTCCAATTACACATACGGTTGAATTTACTGCATTCTGGTCCTGTGTGCATGGTACATGTGAGTTCTTATTTTAAAACTTAAAAACAAACTTTGATTCCTTTCTTGGTTTTTTCATTAAAAAAAAACAGAAACAAAAAAAACAAATTATTAAATCAATCGTTGTCCTGATCAAGGTGGTGTTTGGATTCTTATTATCAATGGTCCCAGATCAGATGTGACTTAAATAACCCAACAAATCAGCACATTATATTTGATGGTTTTATGTTTTTGTGATACTTGTACTTACATTATTATCCTTTAAGACCTTAACATTGCACAAAATTTCGGATATAATTCTAGTACTATAGTCTTTTATATATTTCTATTTTGATTGTATCATAAGCATGTATCATTGGTATAAGGATTACATGATACCGTAGAATCACTTGTTAGATATGAAGTACAAATACTTTTTGGCGTGTCTATGTCCAACACGTGTTCATGTTGAATTGTGTATTGTTGGAGTTTGTTTGAAATCTTGTATCGTTTAAGTTCTCGACTTGTTAAGTGTATAAATATGTGAGGCAACAACCTTTAACACCCTAAATAATTTTAAACTGTCAGCTAATAATAATTATGTATTCCGTCACTTGACTTTTTTATATGACGTGGAAATTTCAATCATTTTTATTGGATGACGGTTAAAATTAATCTACACTAAGGAAGCATGTTTTTTAAACTCTTCTATTTTTTATGTATGAATAATTCCATAAGAATGGTTTAATTAATATTATGTTTAATTTCTAACATTCCAAAGACATCATTTTATTGATTCATGAAAAAGAGTAATTTCAAAGTACAACAAAAAACATAAGCACACCCAAAAACAACATAACTAAACTACAAATGAAAAGAGAGAAGTAACAAATGGTGGACAATAATCACTCTATTCCTAAATCCCTCACTTCCATTTGAAACTTATTAGAACCACATTTATTAGCAACAAGATACTCATAATACTAATTTCACTTTCCCTCGATAGCGACATTCTTTTGTGTCAGAATAGACTGCGAATTTTGCAGAATTACATCAACACTGTTGTTTTATTGAAGCTCAAAAGTGTCTTATTCGCCAAAATCGTAGTAACTGTTATTCTGAACATCTCATTGTCGATCTAAACATGCACTTAAATCGGAGGACTATATAACTCAAGCACTTTTTTCCATGATGGTCTACAACTTATATCATCCCACCAAGCACTAACATGTTTCCTATCCTTAATCAAATACTCTTTCCCCATATACTTAACAATATAATCAGTAAATGGAAGGTGACTTATATCAGCAAGGCTGAAAAAATCACCAGCCAAATACTTGCTCTTTGATAGCCTCTCTTCATAAATGTTCAAAACCTTCACAAGTGTTGCTTCACTCTCTTCAATTATCTTAGGATTTGGAGTTTTGTCAGCTAGTAATGCAGGAAACAAAACATGAACAGTTAAGTTATATGCTGATGGGTGAAAGTTGTGTGCTTCAACTTCTAACCATTGTTCCACTAGACCCTTTTCTTCTATTGTCTTTCCAAGCAATTCAACACCTTGAGATCTATATTTTTCAGCATAATATCTCATTATTGCACGAGATTCTGCACCAATAGATGAAAACACAAAAATTAACAAGGTACTATAGTGTTGAGATTTATAATATGTTAGTTTCTCTGAGACGAAAATTGATTTTGAATTAATTGATTTTGTAAAATTGTCTTTTGTTATAAAATCATGTTAAGAGTTAAAAACTATTAACTTTAACTTTATGTTAAAATTAATTTTGAGAACAATTCTACTAAAAAACATGCAAATATATTAAAATCGCGCGTATGGATTTGCCGCTATAAACTGCAGCATGCAATAGTTGATTAGAGCCGTACGATTTCAAATCGACGCCTGACATTGAATTGCAGTGTAAAATTGAATATTTAATCTGAACCGTCCGATCAAATATTAATAACTGGAATTTATTACAGCACTGAACTGCATGTAAAATTACAGCAGAGAATCTATATCCAAAAATCACAAATAATCTTATATTTAATTTGTATGGTATAATTTAAGATGAAAGTAACCATTTTTAAGAGAAGCTAGGAACAAAAAAAGGAGAAACAAAAAAAAAATTGAAAAACATAACATGCATGAGTAGAAAATGTTTAACCATAAAGAGTGTAGTCTCCATCTTGAATTACAGGAATAGTTCCAAAAGGCTGCAGATTGTGAACAAAGAAAATGAGTTAGAAAATGAAGAATTAAATAATTAAACTTTGAATCCTTTTAGCATATTTAACAAAGATGAAAGGAAAATATAGAAAAGGTGAATAATTAACCTGTAATTTGAGGTACTCAGGATTCTTGTGTTCTCCTTCTAAGACATTAATAGGGACAACCTCAAATTCGATTCCCTTCTCAATTAGACAAACCAACACCCTTTTGGCTGAGGCACAGTGAGGACCATACACCTTCACTACCATGGTTTGGTTTCTCTTGGAAAAAATGCTTCAACAAGAGAAAGGGCCAGGTTTATCAAAATATTGGGTAGGTCACTTCATTTTTATAGTGGATTTGCACTTCACGTGAAAATTTAGTAAGATAAAATATTGACAAACAAACAAAATAGAGGTTGATGGATATGTGCGGCAAACAAAACACTGAGATTAAAATAGGGGACTGGACAATTCATTTAATTCAAAAAATATTTAATGTAACTAGTTGCATTTTCCATTTAATTAAAAAATATTTAATGTAACTAGTTGCGTGACTTCTAAATATTATAAGAATGACAATTCATGAAAAGTGTTTAAGGGTGACGTGCATCAGGTGCATAGCAATGCCGTGTCACATAGATCTATGAATATATTTTTTTAAATGATTATAAGTTAATTTAGTAGTTAACCTTCTTTATAAAAAAATAAAAACAGTTTTTCAAATGATTGGTTTTACTATCAGAAAGATTTAGCGGTGCTCTGTCTACTTCGTCGTTAATGTGCAATTATCGTCAATATATATATATTACATTATATTATAATCATTAGTAACATTAAACTAATAAATTCTTGTAACAAAAACAAAATCAATTATAAATCAAATCAAGTACGACTATTTTGTAGTGTTTATGATGTTTATTTTTCCATTTTTTGATAGATTTATGTTTTTTATTTTAGCACTTAATAAATTTGGTGACTGATGATTACCGTTGAGGACTAATTGATGGGGAACTGGAAGGAAGAGCGTTCTAATTACGTAAATGTTTTTTTTGGTTAAACAAACATTGAGAGGCTGGAGTGAAGATAAGACATGGTAAGGGAAATGTTATCTAACGCTCAATTTAGAAGGTTAGAGACAATAAAAGACGTTAGAATAAGAAAATATTTATTAAGATATGCATATGTTTTATTATATTTGTTGAGAAAATATCTTATTAGGTTAGTTTATTCTAAACCATATAATTTAGGGATTTAGTTTAGATTTAAATATATTCACTTGGCTATAAATATCAAAGTAGTATCATAATATTTAGTATGTAAATATTCAATGTAAATATTATACGTAAATATTGTATTTAGTTCATTATCAATAATATTTCTATTTCTTATTATTTTTTCTTATTCTTTCCCCTAAATACCACAAATTCAACATGGTATCAGAGCCATGGTATCCACCTTGAAACATAGTTCCGCTGCAACTTTTTTCGAGAAAACTTAACTCTCAGATATTCTTCGGTTTACCTTTTTTCCTTCATATAAACCCTAACCGCCATTAGGATTTCCTTTTATTTTGTTCCATCATTGTGGCTCTTGTCTTGTTTCTTTGCTTTCTATTCTAACCTTATTCATATGTTACCCTGACATACAGTCGGTCACTTTTCCATGAATCATTTACCTTTACCCACCGTTTTTATCCAGATTGATCAACAATCTGTCTTGGTTGTTTTGGTGGTCCTAATTTCCCGTTTGTGATGTTTTAATCCGCGGGTATTTTTATATAATTTGATACGGATTCATTACTCCGGCCGCTGCTTTACTACTTCTTTGGTTGCTGACTTGCTGCTCCTCGTTGGATATGCTATCAAAGGATTTAATTTATTTTCAGGGTTAATTTTGTAACAAGCTTAAAGCTCAATAAGCTTTAGTTTGAGGGGGGAGTGTTAGAATAAGAAAATATTTATTAAGATATGCATAAGTTTTATTATATTTGTTGAGAAAATATCTCATTAAGTTAGTTTATTCTAAGCCATATAATTTAGGGATTTAGTTTAGATTTAAATATATTCACTTGGCTATAAATATCAAAGTAGTATCATAATATTTAGTATGTAAATATTCAATGTAAATATTATACGTAAATATTGTATTTAGTTCATTATCAATAATATTTCTATTTCTTATTATTTTTTCCTATTCTTCCCCTAAATCCCACAAATTCAACAAAAGAAGACCACTCAAAGACTCTTTAATTTTTCTTTTCGCATACGACTCTAATTGCTTCAAAATAAGCAAAATTTATCAAATATTTTTATCAAATCTATGATGTTTACAGTATGGTCAGCACTGCAGCTAAGGAAAACTCACACTAAAGCAAAATATCAGCCATCTCAATAAGTTAACAGTTGCCACTAAATTAATCAAACTGTATTAGCAGTTTGATTAATCAAATGACTAAGATTTCGCCATAGGCAAAAGGAAACGAGGATGCAGCTTTAATGCTTCCTTCCTATCATGTTCATTGATAACTTCAATTTCTATGACACTTTTTTCCAGTAAATGAAGGTTCTCCTTAATAACTGTTTCCACAAGGATGGAACTTTACTATCGCAAAAAGAAAACTTTACTATCGCAAATAGAGCGATAGGTCTATGTGAAATCTCAAAATTTGTATAATCAATCAGCTTATTGAATGATGTTTAGTTTATTGTAGTCTATAAATTTGAACGATTTCTAATATAAAAAAGCATAATGGGATGGGATGGGATGGGATGGGATGGATCAATGGACATATACATGTTTCAAAACAGCACTGACTGTGGATGATTGTTGCTGAGACAGTTGAGTATCATTCCTCAATTTCCTCAAATGACACTGGTTTTGCAATGGCAAGTTTCCTGCAAATCGAAAATAACAAATTAGATAGACATTATATAAACGTTCAGATATTAAGAATCAACTACTAGTAATATCCAACAATAACACTCAGCTAAAACTAATGAAATAAGTTCAAATAACAAATTCCTGAATAAGTTAAAATAGCTAATTCATTGATTGGTCACACTCAGGCATGTCAAGCAAACGGGTTTTCATTGATTATTTGCTATCCTCACAGCATGCTAAACTTGAGTTAAATTTCTAGTCAAGATAGATAAGCAGATTTAGAATAGCATGAACAGATATTTAGGGATACCTTTGAGAGATAAAATTGTCCTCAGACAAAGCCTTATCCAACCTCTCTTCGAATGGTGTTGCATGCCACTTAACTGTCTGATCCTGGAAACAATCAGCACTAATAAGATGCAGAATATTTAGATTTAAATCTCTTCCAAATATCAAATAACGAATTAACGATAACAAGCCATACTTCCTTGTACTTCTTGGTTGAATTGGGTATGCCATTACCATTGCGCCACTTAGGAGGAACAATACGAGAATCGTTAACTTCATTCAACTCAGCATGAACCACCCCAATAATAGACCTGTCAGCAGATTGCAGGATCTCACAATCAGCGGTCTCTATTTCCTCATTTCCCTCTTCAATAATGATTGATGCTGGTTTTAACCAAGAACATAAACTTGCTTCCATATTAGATTCAGTTTCACTTTCAATTTTCTTCAAACTTTTTCCTGGGGTAGGAGTTGGATTTTGATCTCGCTCGACAGAATCACCCAGCTCACTTGAATCCTGCTCAGTGTTAAAATCTTGCACTTCAAGTAACTTGCTCAGAAGGACATTCTCACCTAGGTTGTAATTTGGATAGACGAACTGGGACCGAACATGACGTTTACCATCACATAAATCTTCTAATGATCCAGGGTACACAGTTCCAGGTGTTTGCATATCATCAAATAACTTCAATGGGGTAGGATAAGGTGATCGTTTGCATGTACTTTGGCTATCTGGTGACTTGTTTTTCTTCATACGCCAATCATCTGGCGGGCTTTGATAAGATACTAAGTCATTTTCACATTCAAAACGTACGGATTTGGTCTTCTTCTGAGTGTCTGTGACTGGCCAAGGTGTAACTGAAGCTTCATTCTTTCTAGTCTTATATGCAGTACGAGTACTCCTTGTCCAACTTCCTTCCACATAGTCAGGAGAGTCATGTTGAGCATCTCGTGCCTTGAAGACATAGCTGCAAAAGAAATTAAACTAAGATCTCAGGTACTAGTTCTATAGCTTCTATGTAATTTCAAAAGTAAACACGTTTTAACCACCAAAATACATCTCTACCATTCAGTGAAAATACAATGCAACATATCCATTTCAAAAATACCAGAATGAAAAAGGACAGGGGAACAATTTAAAGGGTACCTGCTAGGTGTGTGCTCAAAAGAATCTGTGCTATTCCCCAATTCTTGGCAAAGTTTTATGGGAGTTGGTGGGTCAGATGGCTGGACGTTCAGCTGAAGTTTCTCAACAGATGCATTGGGAAGCCAGGAATGAAACTTTGAAGTGTCGGAACCACTATCACAAACAGGTGACACTTTCAGTTTCGCTGATGTTTTGCGAATTTCAGCAGGTGTTCCTGCAATTGTACCACAAGCTTTAAGAAATTTGACCTGCATAAATGTTAATATAAGGATATAAGCAAAACTCAGTTAACAAATCGTATAGGGACTTAGAAGTACTACTTAAAAACTGATACGTACTACAAAGCATAGACGCAAAATCAGGAAATGCATGCACAACACATAAATTTATTCCTAATAATAAGACACGGTAATGACTTATAATTTGTCAAAATGGAAGAACAGAAAGCTAACTGAAGGTCCTAGTTTGATCATAATTCGATTGTTTTCATTGATACTCATAAGCTTAAAATAATTACTTTGTGTTAGGAACCAAAAACGTGCACAGCAAATTATGAAAACAATGAAACAATAATGATGAAATTGTGAGCTTTTATTAATATGTCAATGGAGGAATTACAGAATAAAAGGAATGAAATCCCTAGATTCAGTCCAGAGCAGAGCTCCTAATAGGCCAGCTATAGCTGCCTATCCATACAAAGAAAATACTAGAATCCAAGGTCAATCCCTCACAATCATTCCCACTCCTTATAACTAGGGAATTAGTTACTAGCTCACTCTCTTTCCACACGTCACCAGGCTGCATTACGTCTGTGAGACCCTTTTGCCCCTTCTAGAATAAACCAACCATTCTCTGGGGCCCACCTCATGATTGGGTAATAATTCATTTGACTCATTCCTTCCACTTGGCCCAACGGTACTATCCTCATTCCTAACACTTTGTGCTGGTCTCCTTACTTCATTTACATAATATATACCAAAATTCACACCTGTTAACCAACAACTCATTGAAAGGCATACTATTAAAGTCACATATCAATTTGCATATTCATTTGCTCATGTTGATACCAAGGTTTTAAATAAAGGTTCGTTACGCGGTTTGGGCAGTAGCATAACGGTTTCTTATGTTTTTTTTTTCTTTTGAAGGAAACAGTTTCTTATGTTGTCAAAACTAAAATGTGAATGCAATTGAAGTCACATTGATCATGCTTAATGCATCAAGGATTGTCACACAATGAAAACGGCTATCACAACCACTATTTAAAACCCTGGTATAAAAATTCACTACAGAAAACCCAACTACTTTCCTCAATATCCTTAACAGTGAAAACAAAAAATTAACCCAACTACTTTCCTCAGTATCCTTAACAGTGAAAACAAAAAATTGGGCCGCTAAATAACAGTTTTCGATGTTGTCAAAACTGCAATGCGGTTGCAATCGAATTAACAGCAATCACGTATCAAGGATCGTGACACAACCACAACTATTATTGCAACCGTTATTCAAAACTGTGGTAGAAAAATCCACTAAAGAAAACTAAGCTACTTTCCTTGTCGCCCTTAATAATGAAAACAAAAAAATTGACAAATGAAACAGCTAAAAAGCATATAAGAGAAACCATTTACAAAACTAAATACTGCTACAGTAATAGTATAACAAAACAAATAAAACTATGAAGTATGAACACACCTCATCCTTAAGCCCCTGATCATATTCCTGAGACCCTACATCAACATTCTGAGCTAAATCTTTATTCTCTTCTGAAAAATCAAAACACAAATCAGTATATTTCCACTAAGAAAACCTAAAAAAACAAAAAAGCTGAAAAAAAATATAGATTAACAGAGAAATACCTTTAGATAACAAAGATGACAAACGATTTCTAGAAATCAACACATCCTGCTTAACAACATCAACATTTCTAGTTAATAATTAACAATTAACAATACTAATAATTTTGATATAAACCTAAACCTAATATTATTATTATTCTAAACAAAAAATTAAATCATGCATAATTTCCCTAATTTCTTGCATTGTAGAGTATCGAATTAAGCTGTAATTGAGAAATTCGAAAATCAATGAACAAAATGAAGAACATGAAATGAAAATCTTGAAAAATTCTTGAGGGAGAGAGAGAGAGAGAGTTACGATGGTGGAGCGAGAAGGAGCGTTGATGAGCAGTGGTGGAGGAGGATGACGGCGATTATTGTCTCGGAATCCGAAGAAACACCGCATTGCTGCTTTGACGGAACGGAAGAAGAATCGTAACAGAAAAGCTAATCCACGTTTCAGAAATCGCAACATATCACGATTGTTTGAAAATGAGTGAATGGAAAATTAAGAAGAGAAAGAAATTGCATTAAGTGTGAAGAAATGAGTTACGGTATTGCCAGATATTTTGAATTTTGAACTCTGAGAGGGAAATTAGTGTGTGATATTGTAACGTCTGATTTTGATCATAATTTTTTTTGTTACAGCAGATTATTTTTTTACTATAAAGAATACGGACCGTAAATTAATTTTACATTAACCTCTAATAAAATTATCTAATTATTATTGTCAAAAAAAAATTTATCTAATTACTAGCCGCCTTCCGTGCCCGTTTGTGTAATCGATATTTTTTTTTTTTTTGTGTGATCGGTATTATGTATTGTGCAAATATAAATAACTACTTAATCTCCCTTTTTATTGGACTTTGTTAATTGATAACTACGTAACCTCTTTTTTTTGTGGTTAGTTATTAAAAAGAAAAAAAAAATTTACTATAAAAAAACTGAAAATCTACTTTTATGTGGAACTTGTGATTAGTTATTAAGAAGAAAAAAAAAATTATTTACTAAAAAAAAAACTGAAAATCTATTTTTATGTGGATGTTATTTTTTAAGGGTAAAATTGGAATAACAAAAAAGTCATCCCAAAAATTTGTATCCCCTTTATATATTAGTATTAGATTATTCATATTATGTGCCCAAAAAAAAGTTATTAGTCCCTTCGATTTTTTTATAATAAATAATTAAAGCAACAAAAATTGATGTATGTAAATTATATTATGAACAACATATATAAATTTTTGTTGATTCAGTTGTCTTTTATAAGAATAATCAAAGGTAGAATTTAGTAAAAAGAAATGACCAAATATACAATTGAATATTTATAAAAAAAAAATAATAATGAATAATTGAATATATTTTTTTGAACAAGCAAAAATGAATTTATTTATAATAATAAGTCATAATCAACATAAGGTGTGTCAAGCAGAACAACAAAAGTGTACAATAGTTAATACATCGAGACACATATTAGCTGATACTCAAACAAGTAAGAGGGATCGACCACCACATATGAGAATTGACTATTGAGGCCTATATTTGCATTATTAGTTTTCATTCACCATAAGGACAATACTTTGACTTTCTCAAACAACTGAACGACTGATGATTCTTTTGCCTTAAAGATCCTATTATTTTGTTCTTGCCACACCACCCAAATGCAACAAAGCCAAAGGAGTTGCAGAAAGGAGCGTCGAGCACAGGTTCCCTATTGAATAGACAAACTGAACATATACGGATCAACCGCTGACGTACCAACCCAACCGCGAATTAAGTGTCATAAAGATGCGAAAATAGGGTAAGACAAGAACAGGTGAATAGATGATGTGTTGTTTCCACGCCTACACAACCAGACACACAAAGCTGAGCATCAGGTGCAATAATATGTCGCCACACCAAATTATCCCGAGTCGGTGGCCTATTGTGGAATAACCGTCAAACCAACACGGGCACCTTTAAAGGAACCTGTTTGTGCCAAAGCAAATATGTGACTGCCGCCTCCTCCGAGGCATTCCTACGTGTAAGCAAACTATACGCGCCCCACACTGTAGCCACCACCTGGATCATGCCGCCATAGCCACTGGTCGACAACAAAATGTTAGGAAGCAAATGCCTACACTCCCCTAACTGCTCTTCCTCCCACGCCATCAAGGGACAACGCCACAACCACGCCCCACCTCTCTCTCCCCACCCTAAGTCGCACATCTCCGCAACAGTACACGCCCTGTGAATGGACAAATCAAACAGTCGCTGAAACCTCTCATCCAACGGGACTCCCCTCAACCACGGTCCGACCAAAATAACGTTTCCATCCTATTGCCCACTCGCTTGAGTCGCCTCATAACTCCCTCCTCAAACCAATTGAATATATTTGACAAGTAGAAATTTTCTATTTTGTTTTGGTGTAAGAGAGACTAATTCATGGGCCAAAACACAAAAAATCATGAAAGGATGTGAGTTTCCATACCCCTAAAACTCGAAATTACTCTTGATTTTGGTCCCAATTAGCTTGAGATTGATCATTCCCTTGATTTTGGAATCTATGGTCTAAAAGCATGCGAATTCCAAAGCTACGTTCCAAAATGGTCTTATATATTAACAACGCCGTAACTCATTGTTCAGTTGTATTTTTGGCAAAGCTTATCAAAGGAAAACGATTTTTTGTGGATCCTCTTGCATTCCAACTTCATTCATTTATTACAATCATTTTTTTATAACCAACTTCAACACAACGAGTGCTTTTTTTCATATCCAATTTTAAATTTGTAAAGTTTTACTATATGTTTTGAAAATTGATAGTCATAGGTTTAATTTCATGCTAATGCTGCGGTGAACCACATTAATAAGTGATCTACCGTGGACAAGTGATCTATACTATTATAAAGAATTTCTTATTATAAAATTCACCGTTGAATTGAAAGTTTATATCATATAGATCATTTATAAAAAAAATATTAAAAAAACTGAAAATGATTTGATATATCATTGAGACTTATCAAGATTATAATTAATGATATTTAATAAAAAATTATAAACAATTAATCTTAATAAATTTCAATAGCATATCAAATTATTTTCAATTTTGCGTTTAGAATTTTGATTGGTGGTTATTTGCACCTATTATATGCAACTAAAATTTAACTTAGAATCGAAAGTTAGTTCAACTTCAAAATGTATATACATAAATAAATTAAAGGGACCAACTGGTTACAATATTTAGGGTCCGTTTGACCTTTTTTTTTTAGGTTTTAGAAATCATCTGAAAGTTAAAAGTGAAAACAATAGTTTTTTAGAAAAAAAATAAAGCTGTTTGGTAATTGTTTTTTTTAACTTCAAAGTTATTTGGTGAGATATATTTTTTTTTTCTTAAAAAAAGATAATAACAAACTAAAGATTAATATGAAACTTAAGAAAAGATGATAACAAACTAGATTAAACTAAATTTACTAAAAATAATAACAAAAAACTCCAATTTTTTTTTTCCAAAAGTATGTTTCAACCTCTTCTCTTAGAAACTCTTTTGGTTCAATTTTACACATTAAAGAAAAACTGCTTTTTATGACTAAAAACTTTCTTAAAATTGTGTTTGACCTAAATTCTCATTCTTAAGAGAATAAAAAACTAAAAAAAAATGGGTGAAACGAAACTTTAAAATGAGGGGATTAAAATTGCACATGAAAAAATAGAGGACTAAAATTCGGAACTAAAACTGTATTTAAGTTTAAGATATATATTTTTGAAACAATAAGATAAAAAACTTAATTTTGCCAAAAATTAACAAAATTAAATTTCTCATTCTTATCTTTGCCTCCAAATGAAACGAAACCGTTTCATATTTCAATTTAAAGCACTAAAATAAAAACCCTCCCTCGTAATTCAGTCACACAACACAACTGCTCAAGCCCTAATCCCGCCCTCGTCCACCGCTGCTTTTCGCGCCTCTGCCGTAATACTCCGACCACTCTCTTCTTAACTGATTAGTTTTATCTTCCTTTTATTATTATTTTTATCAATTTATTATTTCATGGTTTGAAACTATTTTCTATGTTATAGACTTATAGTTGATAGCGAAGCAATATTTATTAACGAGTAGTTCACATAGACTATAATCTATGATTATCGATTATAATATGAATAAATGCCAATGTAGTGTTTGTGAAAATGCCTTTGTATTCGTGTTGATATATTTTTTTAAGTACTTTCTTATTTGTATCAAGATTTTTTATTTCGACTATAAATTACAGCATCCGGTCCTTTTTATAATAAACAATTGGCTTAACAAAAGTTGATTTATCAGGTTCATAATATAGATTAAATAAATCAATTTTTGTTGACCCTGTTGTATCTTATAAAAAGAACCGGAGAGAGTGTAATGATATATGTTGCTATATTTACTCTCTATGTAAATTTTGAACAATAATGTAGTTAAATATTGCAGGCTTTCAAGTATGACGAATAGCTTGTTTAATTCGAATAACAAACGCGGTAGAAACAATAGTGATGAAGAAGAGCGAAGGCGGAAGCAAAAGCGACGTTGTATATTTATGAATACGATTATTATGGCTGCAGCTGCTGCATTGATATGCATGTATTATCTGAAATATCTAGATGACAGTGACAGTGAAAGTGAAAGTGAAAGTGAAGATTCAGACACTGATAGTGGTTCAGATGCTGATATCGATACAGAAACTGAAAGTACAGGAAGGACAAACCACGTTCGTGGTAAATAGAAATGGAAACAAAACGACTGCAACTGTGTTGGTAGAAAAGGGAAGATTCCGAAACTTGAGCTTTATGGTCTTAAGTTCAGGATGAATCAGCTTATACTTTTGGTTAAATTGCTAGTGAATTTGAGTACCTTGTTGCAATGTGAATAACATTTGAGAAAAATGAAATGCATATTGATTATTGAATTTTTCAAGTTAGCGATATTTTATTGCTCTACGAAATTAGTAGTTTTGGATTGTTTAATGGCCATTATAAATAATTTTGCCTCTCTGTTTTTGACACCTAAATTTCTGTTTCTTATGATTTTCATGCTATATCCGAGAGTCGGTTTTGTTGGTATATGTGGCTCAACATCTAGGCTTGTTCTGCTCATTGAGTAGACTAGGTATTCATTTATTTTACTACCAATGGTGTCGGAATATATCTCGAAGATTTTTCTTTCTGATAGACCAATATTAGTAAGTTAGTGTTTACATTTTTTAAAACAAAGTTATTGTTTATGTGAGTTCCTAATGTTCTAACCTTTGACCTCTAATTTAAAATTCATTCGGTCATTCGGTGTCCCTTAGCTCGTCAACCAATATGCTTAGTTAAGGTGAGACTATTGTTGGCTAGTGCCTAGTCCCTATCTATTTGTAATTTAGCAATGCCTTTTTTTAGCTATGCCTTTGATTATTAATGAATTGCTTAGTGTTTTTGCTTCAAAAATATTCAGCTGTCATATGAAATCGATTTTGATAAGTTTTGTAAAAAGATAGAACATGCTATTATAGTATTATCCCTTGGTGTGTTTTACTTCTTTTATGAAGATTACATTTTGCACTTGCAGTCAGTCTGCATTTTATACAAATACATCTTTTTGATATTTTGTTTTTAATTAAATTTTGTAGTCTCACTTTAAGCTTTTCTGTTTTAGCAGTTTTTCTCAAAGGTAGTTTGGTGGAAAAGTAATTACTTTTTTGAGAAAAAAAATGGATTGAAAACACAACTTCTCCGATAATTTTGATCTCTAGTTTTTTTTTTTTTTTTCCTTCTTTCAAAATATTGGTTTTTGCAGCATTTACCATTAATCACATGTTGACCATGCTAATGCTTTTGCTTTGGAGGCAGAGAGTAGGACTATAACAAGATTAGGATCGGCTAACAAATACAATAAAATACAGAACTCTAAACAAAACCTGATATATCATATGCAAATATAATATAATATTGATGTGTATCTGTAGTTGAAATTCCGCGTGATAGTTAGAATGCATAGAATATTGATGTATTTATTCCTTAGTTGAAAATTTCAATATGACAGATCTCAGAACATTGTGGTTGCCTAATAATTTTAAATTCTAATTTTTTCCTTTTATACTTAATTTTTAATTAGTTGAAAGAGTTGACATAGGACATACATATATACTGTATGAAGAAAACTCAAGAAGCACAAGCTTCTTTGAAGTTTAAAGAAAAACTAACGTTTTGCGCACGCCATTATGATATATAAGCAAGAGACATCTTCCAATTCAAATTTTCATTGTTTGTATTAGATACAAGCAACAAAAAGGGGCTTCCAAGAAATTTCACATACAGTTCTTAATTCTTATCTCATGTTATACTGTTCTTAAATAAAAACTTCAGTATTCTACTCTGTTTTATCATCTGTCTTATGTTCTGTTCTATTCACCATGTCTATGGCAAATTATGGAGACCAGTCACGCGGTTTCACCTACGATGTTTTCCTCAGTTTTAGAGGGGAAGACACACGTCACAATTTTATTGGATATCTTCGTGATGAGTTGCGGCAGAGAGGAATCAATGCTTTCTTTGATGATAAGAATCTGAGAATAGGGGAAGATATTTCACCTGCACTTTTAAAAGCCATTGAAGAATCCTAGATCTCAGTTATTGTTTTTTCTGAGAATTATGCATCTTCCAGGTGGTGCCTTGGCGAACTTGTGAAGATCATTGAATGTATGAAAAGAAATAATAATCAAATTGCTTTCCCAATTTTTTATCATGTTGATTCATCTGATGTACGAAATCAAAGAAATAGTTATGAAGAAGCCATGGTTGCTCATCAGAATAGATTTGGAAAAGACTCGGAAAATATAAAAGCATGGAAAGCAGCATTATCCGAAGCCGCAGGCTTGAAAGGCCACCATATCCATACTGGGTATGTAACTACAATTCTGTTCTTATATTATCTTTTGTCTTGTCTCCGAGGTATCTAACTATACAACTAAAAAGTGCAGTTATTGTCTTTAGAACTTCTGAAGTTTTGTTGTCATTACTTAACAGAACAAACACCATATTTTCATTAAGGTGATAATAAGCTTTAGAATTCCTGATAAACTTTGAGGTAGTTTGAAGTTGAGATCATCTCCGGTACATGTAGGTTCTACTTTTGAGAGAGAGCGACACAGAATTAAATGATATTATTTTTATTTTATGTGCTATTCTGTCTCAAATAAAATCCTCAAATACTGGAGAGAATCATAATTTGTTAGTTTAAGTTTATCGAGTCTCACTTTTCTCAATTTCGTATCCAAATCGGTTTTAAGGAAATGCAAAACAATCTGAACTGAAACTGTGCAAAAGATTAAGAAGTTATAATAAGAATAATAATTTAATTTAATTGTTTGTTAAAAAAAAGAATAATAATTTAATTCACGGTTACATTTTTTTATTTAGAAGCAATGCTTATTTTAGTTTGATTTTGTTGAAAAGGGACAGAAACTATTTACTGATTTTCCTATAACAATAGACATTAAACCTTAGCTACATATCAAATCCAATAAAAGAAACATGATTAAACTAAAAATACCACATAGTTATCATCATAATGAAAAGAAATAAACTATTACTGAACAAAGATAGAAAGAACAATTAACACATACTTCCTGAAGTAGTGTGCCATTATCCGTATCATAAATCCGAATCAGCGTGCCCTTGACACTGGCGGTGCCAATTAACTGTCCATCAAGCGTGAGAGCAAAGGAAGCTATCCTTGAATCATGAGCAGAAATAAACTTTGTAACTTCTCAGTTCTCACTAATCCTCCCATCTGTCTTGTTGCACCAGCTCTGTTTATTCCGTGCCTCATTTAATTTTTGTCAACGGCGTCTTCTGCCATCAATAGTGTACTCTCCACAAAAGAGAGTTCATACTTGTAAAAGGATTAAATCCACAAATTCCTTTTGAGGACTAGGAAATACCTGTCATATGACATAATAAACAAAATAGTTAACTTCTAATAATTAATATGGGAACTAAAATATGATACATCCAAATCAAAATCAGATACTGAAAAAGAGAGACGCTCATCTTTATTTTACTCATAATTAATATGGGCGGAGGGAGAGTTCGGCGGTTTCGTCTTCACCGTTCACGTTTTCTTCTTTTGAGAAAATGATGCAGTAAAACAAGCACCCTTTCAACTGATTCACTAAAATATCGGACTAGTCCAAACTAATGCAGCCAACTATTATTAATAAGTGAGAAATGTGCAAGGTATAACTATTATTAATATTACCAATTGAAAGGTATACAACAAATCAGGACACGACCATGAATGACTTCCAAATGCAGCCATACTTGGAGCATTCAAACAATGCAAACATGGAAGAAAAAAAAGTAAGCACATATGTGTTTGATCTCATCAAGGCTTTGATCAAAGAAATCCTTGTTGTTCTTTATAATTTTAATACAAACATCAACACTTGTGTGCAAATCATGAGCTTGTATAGCTTTCCTAAATGCAGCAGATCCCAGATAATACACGGTGACATAATAGCGGCCGGATATTACAAAATTTAAAACTTGGAAATTCTTGTCCTCCTCAAAGCTACATGCATAAATTCTTGTCGTCATTAGTTATGGTACATACATGAATTCAAAATGTAACTTGAGTACTTGACAAAGCTACATACCTGGCCAAGCAAAAGTTCACCATAAGTACTATAGTACCTAAAACAGATGTAAGATGTGTTTGGTTCACCCTTTACCTGCACAGGACATAAGGCATTTACTTTTAGTCCTCATAAAACATCAGATAGCCATTGAAAACAAACAATCTTTAATCCTGAGATAAATAATTTGACCACCCAGTATGAGCAAATGGTGTACAAAAATAGTTAAAATTAATCACACAATATCACTAGTAAAGGCCAAATTGACCGACATAATCGTGAAATACTTGCACGAACTCATCAAAGGGTAAAAGGCCATAATTCCAGTATAAACAAGCAATAAGCCAAATCAAGTATAAATAATTGGTGCAATATGTAGAGAAGAAAATCAGTGCATCCACAGAACTGTTGATCCAACAAACAAGCTCCATACACTAAAATATAATAGGAAAGTAATTTTTTTAACTTAGACTACCGAAGGCCAAAGCCACATGTACCATTTTCCGGAAATCATATCCGCACCAGATAATTTAAAAATGTCGCACTGTCTATGATGTTATAAGGAAGCAAAAGTCATGATGAGAACATACCATGAGAAGGTTGCCAACATTCTCTTCTGAGTTGATCCGCGGTTGGATAGCAAATGGTTTTCTTTCAGCAAATACTTTTAAATTCTCATCTCATTGCCTTCAACATCTCTTGCAATTTTGGCCTTCCACCATACATTTTACTGTCATAGGTAAGACGAGGTCGCTTCTGGTGTTCTGTAACTGCTGATCCAGAAAACATAACGGAAGTGTTAGTAGCTATGCACAGATCACAAACAACTTAGAACATTATATTATTATTGTTTATCGCTTCTGGTGTTCTGTAACTGCTGATCCAGAAAACATAACGGAAGTGTTAGTAGCTATGCACAGATCACAAACAACTTTAACATTATATTATTATTGTTTATCGCTTCTGGTGTTTTGTAACTGCTGATCCAGAAAACATAACGGAAGTGTTAGTAGCTATGCACAGATCACAAACAACTTATAACATTATATTATTATTGGTTATCGCTTCTGGTGTTTTGTAACTGCTGATCCAGAAAACATAACGGAAGTGTTAGTAGCTATGCACAGATCACAAACAACTTATAACATTATATTATTACCATTTAAAGCAACTTCTTTCAATCGCAGAGAAACAGTCTAAGATATGAAAAGTAAAGCCATATACAAAAATTTATCCATATGGAATTGACAGCATACTTATCACAGAAATAGGCCTCGTTCGCTAAGAATGCTCTTGCCATGCCTGAGAACCCAGCATCTGTTCTCTAATGCTACCACATACATTCTTGATTGATTTGATTTGAATTGAACTTCTAGTGCCTGCCTGCTACTGCTATTGTTAGTATTAACAAGAGCACAAAAGTGACTCTGCAGCGCTACAAATATTCACTTTCATAATTAAAGACAAGGTGTAGCAATAATAGTAACTCTACTTAATAAGTCATAAAAAACTAAGGCCCTACTTCTACAAACTACAACTACCTAATCTTTGTACAGAAATGATCACAAGCTGAAAGTTGGTGCATCCAAAATGAACTCAGAGAATTCATAGAAATAAAATAACAATGATTTTACATTTGAAATGAATACATGGCCCAAGGAAAATATGTATGTGTATATTAAATGGTATAATTTCTGCATAAATTTAAATAGTTCATTATTGAACATTTGCACACATACACTTATATAACTTAAAAGCTGATCGAAACATACACTTTTATTGGACTAAAATCAATTCAACACCTATAGAATCAATTGCAACTAATCTAAACAACACCACAATCAAAATCTAAATTGCATGCAAGTTTTTTAGGTGAAGCAGAGCTAGAAACTTATCCACCTTACTGTCCTTACAGTGCTGATTACCCATCCACTTCCCAACTCAATTTCCATCATCTTCAGAACTTCTTCAACCTATCATAATAACAATTTCATAAAAACTTGTTTAACACTTCAAATCATAATAAATAACTAAAATAAATTACCTTGTTTCTATGAGAAGATATATTGATCAGTATCCAACACCAAAATAACTCTACCACTCTTATGAGAAGAAATAATCCTTTCGTTACTCCAACCCTAAAACAACATAATCAAATCAAGAGCATGAATAAAGAAGAAATTGACATTTCATTTTTGTTATTTAGCTCAACAACACAAAATCCCATTCCTAGTGCTCTCACAATGTTCAGAAAACACTCTGAAACCGAACCCCTCCCTTCTCCAACCAGATCCGTTCCATATCGATTCATCGATTCAACACTTCCACAGCCTAACATAATCAACATCATCATAATCATAATCATAACCATCATCATAAGCATAATCATCATAATAAGCATAATCATCATCATCATCATAATAATCATTTCAGAGAAAAAAATAACAAAATTAGATATCCAAAATTAGAAGCAAACAAAATACAATATGACAAATGAAATGAGAAAAAACCTGAGTCATGATTATTGATTGTTGCAATGAAGAAAAATCCGATTGAATTGAATGAAACGCGAATCAAGCTATGTAACAGTGAATTTGTATCCAAAAGCTCGTGAATCGGAAAAAAAGCCAAATCAGAGTTTATCGATCCAGCATTGATTGTGAAATGAAGGAATCGAGATTCATGATTTTAGAAAATACGGTTGGGAGAGAAGAGATTGAGAGGAAAAGAGATTTTAGAAATTTGGGGAAAACGCGGGACAAATGAAAATGGAATTGAAAACGCGGCGTCAAGTGAATTCTAGTGTGGTTATTGTCCATAAGCTTACACCATCCATCAATAGGGAAAATTTCTCACGCACCCTCCAATAATTTTTTAATTTTTTTTGTTTCTTTCTCTTCAAATTTTTAGCCAAAACTATTTTGTTGTTAGAATGGTTTCTAGGAGTTATACTCCAAAACCATTAAGTGCATAAAATGGTTTTGGTTATGCACTTAATTTTTTTTCCCTCCCCCAAATTTCTAGCCAAAACCATTAAGTGCATTGGGTAAGGATTGTTGATTGTCTTCTATGATTGGGTCATAAGTCATAACTCAACTCATAAATTATAATTATTTTCATAATTTTGTCATATTGAAAATTATTTGAAAGGGTCGAGGCTAGTATTGTAAGTGTTAAGTGCATAAAATGGCATTGTACTCTAAAATCATTTTATGCACTTAATGGTTTTAGAGTGCAAATATCTGAAATCATTTCCAATGCAAAATGGTTTTAGCATGATTTGGGGGGCGCTACTGGGGGTGCATGAGAAATTTGGGGGGTGCACGAGAAATATGGGGGCACGCGAGAAATTTGGGGGGGTGTGTGAGTAATATGTGGGGCGCGCGAGTAAAATGGGGAGCGCGTGAGTAAAGCTGTTGTGTTTTCATTGGCTTATGCACCATCGATAAGGATTTAGCTTATGGACAATAACTTTTGCCGTGAATTTCTCGTGGAATTGGGTCTTTTTTCTGTACCTATTTGCGGGGGTTTAGAACTGCCCAAATTTAACGAACAAATTTCAAAACCACAATTACGATTACTGATTTTTATCTCAATTTGCCGGATTTGGGTAAACCTCTGCTAAAAAACCCCCACTATCCAGCGAATATTTTGTAGTGATAGAGGACTGGTTGCTTGGATGTGAAGAAGCCTAAAAATACATGTCTTCTAACTTGGTGTGTTGTGAAAATGGTTGGTTTTTGAAAATGTACTTTAGTAGATCTATTTATTGATTGATAAATTATTAGTATAAAGTATAAAAAGATTAGAAATAAAATATATAGTGGAAAGGATCAAAGTAATATAATGTAGTATGTAGATAGATTTATCTTTGTTGGCAAATAGTTTGTCTAGTGTTGTTAATTCGTAAGAAATATACCAATAAAATCCATAGAGTAAATTGAACTAAGTAACCAATAAAACGAGAAGACACTTAATCACAAGCAAAAGATAAAACAGTGAGAAGAGAAAGAACACAATAAGTACTTGATTACAAAGAAGAGACTTAATTTGAAAGTGTTTCTTATTGTGATGAATCAATACCCAACCCTAGTGTTTGCCCAAGATAATTCTCTATAAACTCTGTATGTTTGCTTCAAAAACCCTCAAACCCTATGTTAAAAATAATAATCAGAAGAGCAGCCTATAAATAGGTCGTGCCTAGGCCCAACTGCGCCACACGCTCGTCACCCCTGAACCTCACGTACCACACATGTGTGCCTCGCGTAGGAGGTCGGGACCAACCATAGGCGAAGCTTCTCAAGGGCAAGCCCGGGCAGGTGCCCAGGCTTTCGCCAAAATGTTTTGGTATTTTTAGGAGTAAGTTTAGAGTAAAATTGAGATTTTTAGGGGGTAGTTTAATACAAAATTGATATTTTTTATTCAATACTCAAATATACTGAAATTTTTAGGAGTTAGTTTATGGTAAAATCGAAATTTTTAGATGTTAGTTTAGAACAAAACTGAGATTTTTATTCAACACTGAGATAAACTGAAATTTTTAAGGATAATTTAAGGAAAAAATGAGATTTTTTTGTAGACAAAAATTTTGCCCAGGCTTAATATAATTGCTGGCTACGCCAACCAAGCTGATGAGTGCGCCTTACACCTGGCGTGGACTCCTCTGCGCCTAGCGTAGGGTACAAAACCTGTATTATGAGTTTTTCAAGAAAATTTCAACAGAGAAAGATATGTATCTAAATTGAAAGAAAAAAAGAATATCCGCTTGAAAAATAGAAACAAATATTTGTTGAGATATTTATAACAAATTAAATCATTACTTTTATTTATTTACATAAACTATTTTAGCGTAAACTAAAAAATAAATTAATGCATACATGCCCTTATTATTTTGTTGACGAATAGTTTGTTTATAGATATATATTTAATTAGAAATGATCCGAATCCATTTAAAAATAGAATTTAATTTGTATGCACTGACAATGTAATATAATTTTACACTGTCAACCAATAACAACCATGTATTCCGCCACATCACCCCACTATATTTATATGACATGGAAGTTTAGATCAATCTTATTGGTTGTATGTGTAAAATAACTTTATACTGACAGTGCATAACAATTAACTCTTAAAAATAAAACAAAAACAAAAGATTTGTTGAGATATTTATGCCAAATAACTTTAGTGAGTTAGTTAGAAAAAACCTACATGGCTGGATCGTAATTGCAATACTTAACTTTGCCGGCAGATCTGCAATACATCTATCTCACACACACACACCTGTTTACTGCAAATTGATACAAAGATCCAAGGGCGGTTTCATGGCCCGGCCAGCCTGGGCACTTGCCCGGGCTTGGCCCAAAACTTTTTATTTTTTGTTTGGGAAAAAAAATAAAAACAGAAAGAAAAAAAACTGGAAAAAGGGCAAAATGGGCAAACCAGCAAGATGAACAAAATTTGAAAACAAGTTTCACTCTTTCTCTTTCTCTGCTCTCGCTCGCGCGCTACACATACAGTCACACGACCTCCACCACCCGCCGTGCCTTGTTCGACCGCCACGCCTCAGTCACCACGCCATCGCCACCAGAAAAGCTTCAAACACCAGTCCACAACCACCGCCTTTCTCTCTCTGCTCGGAAAAGCCCCTTCACAAAGAGTATGAAAATTTTAGAGTATTTTTAATTTGTGGGTTATTTAGTTTTGATTCAAATTAGTTGTTATTGTTCTTCTGTTATTGTTTCTGATGTTCTCTTGTTGATTTAAAGAAGGTTTCTGTTGTTCTGTTGGTTCAAATTTGGGGGTTTGTTGTTGCCCTAAATCTTTTTCCAAATTGATTCAAAAAATCAAATTTGGGGTTCTGTTGATTCGAATCTTTCTTATTTGTTTATGTGAATTGAAGAGATCATAAATAACTATTAATTGCTTTCTTCCACTAATTTCACAAGTTTTCAAGTTGTTTTTTTTTTTGGTACAATTCAAGTTGTTCTTTTTATATTTTACTGTTAGTATTTTTATTTTTTTTTGGGAATGGGGTTGTCTACTTCATTGACTTGGTCCAACTTAGATAAGATTGTTTCATTATTAAAAGGACTGATTTAAAGTTACATGGAACATATTTTATGTTTGCATTTCCTGCCATTAAAAGGTTGCATATCCTTCACTACAAAGCTGGTCTGTTGATTATCTTCATTGTATGTTCTAATTGATTTGCTTTCTGCAGATTTGTGGATTCTAGTTCTGTTTTTCCATTTTGAGAATCTTCAATTACTTGACAATTATGTATCCTTGTGGTTATACTGCTGGGATTATAAACTTATCTTCAATTACTTGATTAATGAGTTTTGTCACTGTATTTAAACTGCATTGACCTGCTAGGTTGTTATTCAATTTCTGTTGTTTGAATAACACGATTGGGTGTTTTTGACAGAATACAATAGATTTCAGCTTATCTCAGTTTCACTGTACATACAGTTTCTTGTTAAATAGTTTTACTGATTATTGAGATATGAACTAGATTGTATATGTGACATTTAAGGATGCTTATGAGTCTATTGCATATGTGACTTTTAAGGATGCTTATGCTCTGCATTATTGCTGAATGTAAGGCTCTTATCTTCTTTGTTTGATTTCATGGATCAACCAAATACATGATGGACTTCCTTGTTCTGTCAGCCATGCCTTGCTACTGTTTTGGTCTTGTTTCCTGTGTTTTTTAGCCGGCTCTAGCTCACTTGTATTTTGGCTTTGGGACCTTTTTGTTTGAGGTCTATTTGTTGTTGTTTGGGGTGGCTAGTTTTCTTTTTTCTAGTTGTTTATTTGTTCTCCTCTCAGGCTGTATGTTTTGGTGCTACTTGCACTTGCTGCTCTTGTACTACTTGTGTGAGAGTATGCTTATTAATAATACTTGTCATTTCAAAAAAATAAAAATTGTGTGCTACTGATACATATTTATAATCTAAAAAGCATTAAAATTTTGCCCAGGCTCAATAAAAATCCTAGCTCCGCCACTGCAAAGATCGATGGAAGAAACAAAAGCAGTTGCTGTGACGACAATCAACAAGTTTAGGTATCTACCTCTGGATATCATATTTTATATTCTCTCAAAACTGCCTCTAAAATCATTGAAAAAATTTGAATGTGTATGTAAATCATGGGCCGCTCTATTTCAAACCTCTTATTTCATGACCATATACCGCAACAATTTCATATGTGATAGTAACTATTATGATGATACATATCTCGTCCTACAACATGGTGAGGGAGAGTCAGGACATTACTACGGTGGATACCCTTATGAGTTTTATCTGCTCCCTGGGCAGAGGTTTGAAAATAGGATCAAAATAGATTGGCCACCTCCATTTCAAGAGGATGGTTGTGGTATTTATATTATGGGTACTGTTAGTATTAATGGCATTCTTTGTCTCAATCAAAAGTGTGGAAGACGACTTGTCTTGTGGAACCCAATTGCTCGTGAATTCAAGGTTATTCCTCGCAGCCCTTTAGTATATGTACCACCTAATCGGCACCCTCGTCATGTTCTTCATGGATTTGGTTACGATCATGTAACAGATGACTATAAAGTGATTCGCTTTGTAGATTCATTTCGCATAGTAGTTCAAGCAAATGAAGCGGTGGTAAATGAAGATAGATCATCATACGAAATATTCTGGGAGATATATTCTCTAAGAAGTGACTCTTGGAGGAAACTTGATGTCAATATACCAAACCGTTATCACTATTCGCTAAATCGTCGTATCGGAGTGTACACGAATGGAGTATGTCATTGGTGGGCTAGAACTAATCATTCACCTAATGTTTCACCTAATGTTGAAGAATGTTTGGTATCATTTGACTTTAGTAATGAGGCGTTGATTACAACACCCATGCCCTCGTACTTGGATGTTTCAATTCCCTCAGATTATGATCGTTCTTATAGATTTGTGGAGAGACAATTGGTGATTTTAAACGAGTCAATTGCATTAATCTCAATTACCGACTTAGAGAGGACTACAATCCACATATCAATTTTGGGCGAATTCGGTGTAAAAGAATCGTGGACCAAACTCTTTACCATTCCATGCATACCAGCTTCCATTCATTACTTTATCGGAGTTGGGAGTTTGAGCAATATAGTCTTCGTTAAAAAGAATGATGGTAAACTAGCTTGTATTGATTTAAATACTAAGATAATTGAGGAGGTTGATGTTAAAGTAGAGAGACATGTTTTTGTAGGGAAGTACAAGAAAAGCTCTCTTCCTATGGAAGGAATGAATAATTAATTCTTTTTAATTTCTTGCTTGCACCAACGAACGAGTACATGAGTGGTTCTACTGTTGTCGTATTTATTTTTGACTCACGGAGCTGCTCTTTGGAATCTAATGGGCCGATCACTTTTGATTCGAGATCAGGAGTTAGTGTTTAGTTGTGTTTTTATGGGTCGGCTTGATGTCTTCTTTGGTGGTCTAAAAGCTGAAGAATGTCTTTCTAAAAATAGGATTAAAAGTTGACCTCTTTTAAGTGTGTCTGTTTTAGTGTTTTCATCGGTATTTGTTCCGTTTATATACGTCTTGTATTGAGATCTTGTTTTTATTAATAATATATTTGCTTTGATTTTTTTAAAAAAGTACATGAGACTCATGATTACCGAAATTTTAATTTTATACTTATCTGTAAATTATATTGCAATGAGATCTATAGTATCGTAATGATTTAATGTCATTTGTTTTGATTAATGTGTGACGGCTAATTGATGAAAGAAGTGGAAGTAATTAGATAGTTATAGTCTTATCATTTTCTTTGGGGTGGTATGATACATAGAGCTGTCAAATGGATCGGCCCAGCCCGAGTTCAACGGGCCAAACTATCTACTGGGCTTAAGTGGGCCGACCCATTAAGGCCCAATGTCCGGCCCGCATCTCAGCCCAATAAGCAAGGGCCTAACATGGTCCGATGGGCCGGTCCGATAAATTTTTCATATTTTTTTATAAAAAATTGACACATTTTTTTATAAAAAATTCAATGGACAATAAAACTACATATGCATCGCACACAAATTTTTATACTTCTCTATTTATAATGATTGATTAAGTTGTTATTTTTTTTTTCAAATAAAGATAAATGATAATCATAATAAATTTGGTTTAATAATTATCTCCTAACTAACAAATCTCATCTTTTGACTTATTTTATCTAAAGATTTTATGCTAACTAAAATTCTTTATTTTTAGATATTTTTTTTAATTCTTTAAGGGGCCGGCCCAAAAGTCCGCGGGGCCAGCCCATGATGGCCCATTAAAAAAATAGGCCCGGAGCCCAGCCCAATAAGGCCCAATAATATTTTTTAGGAAGTCCGACCCGGCCCGTATAAAATTATAGGGCTACTGGGCCGGCCCGATAGCCCGGCCCATTTTTACAGCTCTAATGATACCAATGCCTAGTCCCAAAAGGAATTGTTTATTGGCTGGTTTCTTTACAAGCACCTTCCTGTCTTTATTTTAGATTAAATTGCATTTTTAGCCTCCTGAGTTTCAGAAAGTTGCGATTTCGGCCCTCTATATTTTAAAATAGCACTTTTGGCCGTCTAAGTTTCGGAAAGTTATGATTTTGGCCCCTTATCTTTACTTCCTTTTGCATAAGATCAATTCTGACCAAGTCAATGTTGCTTATTTTGCACATAAATTGGCAAAATAGTTGCATGAAGTGAGCTATTTTGTACAAACATAATATTTATAAATGCACACAACTGATGCGCCAATAAGAATATTTCCAATGGAAATGGCACACATAATATTTGGTGACTGGTACCTTAATACAACCAACCCAATTTTAAATCCTGTTAAATAAGCTTATCCTACTAATAATAGATAAATGACAAGGTAGGATGAAAAGTTTACTTGCTGCCATATGATTATCATTAAGAATTTTGCCACCAATTTATTGCTATCATCATGAAGAGTGTAATGAAAATCATTATTCCATGTAAAAACCCAGCATTGAGGAACTAAGTTAATATCGATTTTTTTTGGGTAGAAAATGGTGATTTTTTTTATTGGCGCCACTTTCTAAGTTTTATACTCTGTAGTTTCTGCCTCATATTGATTTTGCATGCTGGAAACTAGAAGATACTTGTTTGTATGTGTTAAACGCTCTATAAGCAATCCTCTCCTTTTTTTATTTTAAGAAGACAAAAAAAGAAAACTGATGTAGCAGTTGAGTTATGTGCGAAACCTTGAAGTTGAGGCTCAGAAGCAAGCTGGTACCTCAATTTTGATAACTCGATTTTGATCAATAATTCACCAAACTGGTACCAAAATGACCGTAATCGAGTTAACTTTCCACATAATCAAATTCCACTAAATTTGGAGTTATATAAAGAGATTAATTACCGATTTAGTGAAATAGAAAAGGTAAAATTCCAATTTATCTTTCTTATATCTAATCTAATCTAATCTAATCTAATCTAATATCACTAATTATGCAGCATTCTAACCCTAATCTCATTGTTGTTTTGGCGCCATTTACCCCACAATTAATGCACTTCTGCTGAGGTTAAATTCCCATTACCTGTGTTACTGCGTTTTACGTTCTCAAGAATTGGAAAGGCTGCGTTTTTAAGTGCATATGCCTGCGTTTTTCAAGTAACAAGGTGGGCAGTCCATTAATATTCTCCCTCTCCCACGCCACAATTAATGCTAGCAGTAATATTTCCTTTTTCCATGTTTTTGCAGTAAATGTTAATTCCTTTATTCCACACAATTGTCTCCAAAGAAAAGGTGCAATGCCTGCTACCTAATACTGATTCTTTAATACTACTACTTTCTATTTTATAAAACAGTGGTCTTTCCCTCCTTTCTCTCATCTTTTCTTCTTCTTCTTCTCTTATTCTGTTCTCATGTTCATCTTCTCTCTTACTTTCATTATCTTTTAATTTTTTTTTTCCTTAATGACATTCTCTCCACTGTTTCCTTGGTTTCTTTTTTGACCTGCTATGGATGAATCTCGCTATGCAGGTTCAAGCATCTGTTGTTTTTTCTTCATCTTCAGATGAAACTTTTTTGTTGCAACTTGAATCCTATTTGATTTTTCCTATCTGGATTTTTCTAATTTTCTGAATATTGCAGATAAGAATGAACAAGCTGAAACAACTTTCAGATCTAGCTGACGATAAGGTGATTCACGAATTCGTCTTGAATAATTTTTCTGTTTGTTCAATTGCATGGATTTAGGCTATCCATGATTGTTATGGCGTGTGGTAAGTATCTGATATGGTTGAGCTTCAAAATAAATATCCTTTAAATCTTTATCTTCTTATGCATACATATCCAACTTGCAACTATTCAAAGGAAATGCTAATGATTAAATAATTCGCAGAAATTGATATATACACGTAAATGGATTGTTTTATTTATCTTTTTATTAATTTGCATGTTTTGATAACATGAGTTATGAATAATATTTGGTGAGCAATTGATCACCAAGCTGCCTTTTTGGCATTTATAGTCTCTTACTAAATTGTTCTAAATTTTATGTTTTGTTTTTATACTAATATTTCCAAATACCAATTATGCAGATGATTTCATATGAAGGAGAAGGTTTTTGAGAAGGAAACTACTACGATTAATGTTGTAGATGAATGTGGCAACAAGTGGTGTTGTGTGTTTATTTATGTTTCTTTTTTCCTATAAACATTTCAAAATTGGCGATGGATGGAAAGGAACGATGGCAATGTTATTAAGCTTCAAGGATGTGGGGACAGAGATAATGAATCTATTTATGTCTTCATCGTTGATTTTTTAGTTTTTTTAGACTATTGATAACTTTATAAATTAAACAATTGTGATCATCAAGTTTGTGTCAATTTCTTGCAGTTATTGTTATTTGCTTGCCTTCTATTAGCTTTTTCAGTTTTTGTTCAAGATTTTACAGCTTTTGCCAATTTCATGTTATTGTTATTTTGGGTTCTAATTAAATATATTGTTTTCAAGATTGTTCTTTAGCAATTCTATAGCAATTTTTCTTTCCTCTACGCAAATCATACTAAATCTCTATAAAATAGTGTGTTATACCATCGATCATAAAATTTAAGTTGCAGCTAAATAAAATCTCCTTAATTATAGGATTTAAAAAATATACTTTAATTGTGACAGAAGGCAAGCATTAATTCGTGAGATTATATAATCATTTTCCAAAATTGTTTTTTTTTTGACGCAATTGCAAAATTGTTTATTAAAAAGCTAAAAAAAAGTGTGGAGAAAAGCTAATAGAAGCTATCCTGTTCTGTCAAAGAAAAAAAGGAAACAATCCTGTTTTTTTGTTCCAAAATTGATTAATGTGGACCCTAAATGAGAAGTTTAAAAATCTCCTAAATTATAGCAAGCATTCATTCATGATATTATATGATCATTTTCCAAAATGGTTGAGAAAAAAGCTAAAAAAAAGCGTGGACCCTAAATGAGAATTTGAATATCTCCTAAAATATAGCAAGCATTCATGGGATTTATAGTACTTATTCTTTCAATAGTCACCCATAAATGCACGCGTGATAGGAAAGGAAAATGCATAGGAAATGAAAACTCACACCCTTAACCATTTTTAAAATTTTTCCACCAACAAGAATTCTTTTTCCCAATTTTCATTTATTGTTTCTTCATGAAAATGCATAGGAAACAAAATTCACAGCATTAACGATGCATTTTTTTATTTTTTTTGTTTTCACCACCAGTTTAATTTGATTTGGGAATCAGTTCTTCTTATTTTATGTATTAAGTTTCTTATTATAATGAAAAACAATTTTTGTATAAAGAAAAAAAACTGATACACGGCTCTTTGAATCAGCCATTAAATTGCACTTATAGGAAACAACAAATAAATTGTTTGAGAGCAAGATGCAATTATAGTCAACAAATAAAATGCATATATCCTACTAATGCATCGATAATCAGATGCCTTCTTTAACTATTATTATCCCTTGGTTCCCATTTGATAAATGCATTTCCATCATTTCCCTTTTTACATGGTTGATCGATATTTTCCTTCCTAATGCTTGAGTCCAATTAAATATTAGGATATCAAACTCTAATTTGGTTGATCAAAATTTAGTTTGATTTTGTTATTTGTAGTTCCATATCCATCTTACTCAAGGAAGTATTTACTTTGACTACATATTAAAATTATTTCTAATCGTACATTGTTATATTGACGGACATAACACAATACATTTGTTAGCTTAAAATAAATTCACATTAATATCCAAAATATCCGAAATTCACATTTAATGGATACTACATAAGACCCGTGCGAACGCACGGGCAAGGCAACTAGTATCATATATAAGCTTTTTGTGTAATTTTTAAAAAAAACCTAAAATCAATTAAAAGCGTCATACGACCGATCGGATTTTGAGATACTTAATTTTTCTTCGAATTTTGAAACATAATCATATGTAGTAGTATCCATAATATTAAAATTTATTTTCAGTGATGAAAAATTAAAAACTAAGCATTTGCAATTTTGCATATATAATATATTTTTGAAGTAATAAGCTGTAGTTATATAATATAATAATAATTATGATTATTAATTTATTGTTAAAAAATTAAAATTGGAAAAGTTAAAATAAACCATAAAATATGAAAAATGATATTAAAATCTGAGTAGTTTTTTTAATGAATAAGTAAATCAACATGTTAGAAAACAATAAATATGTTAAATATCATTAGAATATTAGTAATTTGTTTGTCACATGTGGGAATCGAAGCTGTACGTAGGCGAGAAGCTGATTTCAATCGGAAAAAGTTGCATAGAGTAGCTTTAGGCTTCGTTTGGCCCGGCTTATTTTTTACTTTTTATTTTAGCTTAAACGAAATAAAGAAGTATAAAATTATATTTGACATTATTTCTCCTTAAAAGTATTAGAGAAATAAAGTAAAGAAATAAAAATAAAATAAAATAAAGTCAAACTCAATTTTTTCCTTCTTTACTATTTTTAAGGAGAAGAAAAAAAGAGGAAAATAAGCCGGGCCAAACGGGGCCTTAGTTAAAGTACTTTATTAGCATGTTTTACACATATAAAATAAGCTGCTTTTTTTTATTAAGTATACTTTTAAAAAAACTTTTCGGCCCAACTTTTTAATCAAGGAGTAAAAAAGTTAAAAAAAAGTTGGGCCAAACGGTACTGTAAATTATACTACAAACATGTAAATTATACTACAAATTTATTTCCTCCATCCTATAGTAATCGTCCCGAGTTAAATTTTCTGTGGTAAATTTTGTCATAGTTTTCACACTGTGTTCAGTGATGGAATCAGAAAATTTCTAAAGTCTGGGCAAAATATCAATTTTAAATACAAATTTTAGTATTACACCAAAAAGTTTCAATTTTGAATAAAATATCTCAGTTTTGTCCTAAATTAATCCTTAAAAATTTCAATTTTACCCTAAACTAACCCCTAAAATACCAAAAAAGGTATTACACCGAAAAATTTTAGTTGTGAATAAAATGTCTCAGTTTTGCCCTAAATCAATCCCTAAAAATTTTAGTTTTGCTTTAAACTAACCCCTAAAATACCAAAAAATTTCAGCTGAGCCCGGACAAATGCCCAGGCTAGTTGGACCTTGTATCCGCTCCTAACTGTGTTAGTTTTAGACTGTCGGATCTGATATGTGCTGTTGAGATTGTTTTGAATAATTTTATAATTTATTAATTTAAACTATCCGATCAATAATCAATGATCTAGATTAAAATTGTGTTAAAACAGTGTATTACTATTACCGTAGCAGATCCTTATCCGGAACCATCGATTATTTAATTACTTAAAAAATAACTTTTGTTTATAAGAAAATGCTAAAAAGGAGATAAAATTATTACTCCCTCCGTTTCTTTTTAATTGTCCTTTTAGAAAGATAACACCAAATTAAGGAAGTGTAATTTTGCACGTTATCTTCCTATTATACCCTCATTTTAATTCACCAATAAATTCCTATTTTTTTGCACTTTTTCCAATAAATTTAATATATTACGTAAAACAAAAATATTATATTTCTCTCATAACAAACAATTGCTAATTACTATCTCTTTCTCCAGTAACAAACCATTGTCACGAAACTCTACCATCGCAAATAACACAAACCACGTTTTAGTCATATATGAGTATATTTATTTTTATTTTTGTTTTTATTAGTAAAATAAAAAGGTACTAACAACTGTTTGCCGACAATGAAAAACTCAATCACAAGGTTTTCCTTGGTACAAATGAATATAGCTTGGGCAGATAAAAACAAAGAGTTTGAAGTCTTCTATTTTGTTTGTTATGGGTGTGAAGTCTTTTGTTTTTGTTATTTGAGTATGAAATTTAGTTTCTCCTTAATTGTTTTCCAAGAGATGCAATGATTTGTTTTCCACTAGCCTTGTGTTTAACCTAGGGGTGTCAATATTATCCGTTTGTCCATTATCCATCCAATCCATTGAAAAATTTATCCATCCAATCCATCCATTAAGAAAAAAATTGGTTAATGGATTGGATTTGATCCATCCATTTAATTAAATGGATGGATCCAATCCATCCACTTTAATTTTAAAATCCAATGGATAATTGATCATTATTAATTTTAAATCCAATGGATTGTCTCTTTTTAAAAAATAATAAAATTCTTCAAAAAATAAATAATAATGACACTAAAATAAATAAAAAACAAACAATCAGTCAAAAACTCAAAAATCGGCCGAAAAACCGAAAATTGACTGAAAACTCAAAAATCGGCCGAAAAACCGAAAATTGACTGAAAACCCAAAAATCGGCCGAAAACTCAAAAAATCGGCCGAAAATCAAAAAATCGACCGAAAACACAAAAATCACCCGAAAAACCGAAAATCGGCCGAAACTCAAAAAATTGGCCGAAAACCCAAAAATCGGCCGAAAAACCGAAAATCGGCCGAAAACTCAAAAAATCGGCCGAAAACACAAAAATCACCCGAAAAACCGAAAATCGGCCGAAACTCAAAAAATTGGCCGAAAACCCAAAAATCGGCCGAAAACACAAAAAATGGCCGAAAACCCAAAAATCGGCCGAAAACACAAAAAATCGTCTGAAAAACCGAAAATTGGCCGAAAACTAAAAAATCGGCCGAAAACTCAAAAAATCACCCGAAAAACCGAAACTCGGCAGAAAACCCAAAATACACCCGAAAACCAAAAAATCGGCCGAAAAACTGAAAATCGGACGAAAAACCTAAAATCAGTTTTTCGGCCGATTTTTTGTGTTTTCGGCCGTTTTTTGGTTTTTCGGCCGATTTTTGTGTTTTCGGCCGATTTTTTGGTTTTTCGGTCAATTTTTTGTGTTTTCGGTTGTTTTTGGGTTTTTCGGCCGATTTTTTGTGTTTTCGGTTTTCGGCCGGTTTTTTTTTGTTTTCGGCCGATTTTTTGTATTATCGGTTTTTCGGCCGATTTTTTGTGTTTTCGGTTTTTCGGCCGATTTTTTGTGTTTTCGGCCAATTTTTGGGTATTCGGCCGTTTTTTGGTTTTTCGGCCGATTTTTTGGTTTTTCGGCCAATTTTTTGTGTTTTCGGTCGTTTTTGGGTTTTTCGGCCAATTTTTTGTGTTTTCTGCCGATTTTTTGTGTTTTCGGCCGATTTTTGGTTTTTCAGCCGAATTTTCAGTTTTTCGACCGATTTTTTGCGTTTTCGGCCGATTTTAGGTTTTCGGCCGATTTATGGATTTTCGGGTGTATTTTGGGTTTTCGGCTGATTTTTGGTTTTTCGGCCAATTTTTTTAGTTTTCGGTCGATTTTAGGATTTTTTGGTGTTTATGTTGGGTTTTCGGTCGATTTTTAAATAATATTTTATCTACATAATATTTAAATTGAAAAATAATATTATTTCGATATTTTTATTTTATTGAATTAATTTTGTTGGATGGATTGGATATCCATCCATTAAAATGATGATAATGGATGGATTGGATGGATTTTATCTCTAAATGGATGGATTGGATTGGATTTTTTTGATCCCATTTTAATGGATTGTTAATGGACAAATGGATTACTTTGATCCATCCATTAACAATTCAATCCAAATCCATCCAATCCATCCATTTTGACACCCCTAGCCTGTCGTAAAACCATTATTATATGTAACAAACTTTGGTTTCAATTTGAAATATAATAGAGATAAACTTTCTTTTAATTTGTTTTTAAAAAAACAAACTTTGTTTTGATATGTTTTTTATTGAAAAATATAAGAGCAATTGACAAAGGGTATAATTGACAAATCATACACGTAAAATATAAAAAGGACAATTAAATAGAAACTCTAAATCAGATAATAAAAGACAATTAAAAAGAAACGGAGGGAATATTAAACAGCAATGCTCTTTTTCTGAACATCTATATTAACGAATATCTCACGAATTTTGTCTTTAACCAATAAAATTAACTCTTGACCAAAAATCATGGGCGTTGAATAATAGTGTAAAAAATTGTATCGCCTATATGAAAAAAAAAAATGAGAGAGGAGCAATCAGGAATGGAAAATTTCGATTAATGTACTAAATATTTAAATATATAGTCTTGAGATGAATTGATTGTATCAACAACGTATCAGTGTTTTGGAGATTATTCTAACGTATTCGTGCTTTTTGGAGAATATAACAGTTATTTCTGGCCAAGGCTACTGTACCCAACCATCACTGGTCTCCTACCGTGGGAGATTAGAAAAAAGGGAATATTTAGGGAATTTGTTTTTTTTTTCACAATATTTAGAAAATTTGTTTTGATACATGTATTTTAAAATTTAATTAATAATTTGATAGTTCCACTATTTGAGGGGTAAAATTGGAATTTTAGATCAATTAAAATATGAGTTTAATTAATAAGCACTGACGGTGTAAAATAATTTTACACGGACATCCAATAAGAAACCACCAATCTTCCATGTCATATGAAGAAAATGGGATAAAGTGGGGTGACGTGGTGAAATATATGGTTGTCATTGGTTGATAGTGTAAAATTATTTTACACTTTCAGTGTATACAAATTAAATCCTTAAAATATTTAGTTTTTAGTTTAAAATGTATGATGACTAACCGGATTCATAAGTGGTCGACAGTGAAACAATGCTTAAAATTATAAGAAATTCTAACGACTGTCGATAATATTTTTTAAGTAAAAATTACGACTCTTCTCATTTTTAATGCTAAAAAAATTACATTATTAACGTCGATTCAGTACGAGTTACATATTTATTATATATTGTTTTAATTAAACCGGTGTCAACTAAATCATTATTTTAATTAAGAAAATAAAAATAACCATCAAATTACACTTTCAAATATTTTTTAGATACTGTTCTACCATGGACCATTTAAAGAATCAATCAATATTAAAATTTATCATGTTTTTCACACATATATTTGGACTAACAAACGAATGAGATAAGAAATTTTGATAATCGAACTCCGAATGTATAGACAATTGTAATAACAATCTCATCGAAAACCTAGTTTTAATGAAAGGGTCATGAACTTTGACTAAAACTACCGATTTTGATTGAAGATTCCAAATTTAATAAATATGACTGTTCAATATCATCTAATTGGACTGACAAACAAATGAGAAAAATAATTTTAATAATCGAACTCTGAATGGATAGACAGATTGTAATAACAATCACATCAGAAATCTAGTTTTGATGAAAGTGTCATGAAGTTTGAATAAAACTATTGATTTTGACTGAAAATTTTGAATTTAATCAATCAGGCCGTTCATTATTATATAATTAGACTGACAAACGAATGAGGAAAAAATAATTGATGATCAGACTCTGATCGGATAGACAATTTCTTTTTATTTTATTTGTTTATCAGTCCAACTAGGTGATATTGAACAATCGGATTGATTAAATTTAAAATCTCCAGTCAAAATCAGCAGTTTTAGTCAAAGTTCACGACCCTTTAATTAAAACCAGGTTTCTGATGTGATTGTTATTACAATCTGTCTATCTATTCGAAGTCCGATAATCAAAATTATTTGTCTCGTTCGTTTGTCTGTCTAATTATGTGATATTGAACGACCGAATTGATTAAATTCAAAATTTTCAGTCAAAATAGACAGTTTTATTCAAACTTCATGACACTTTCGTTAAAACTAGGTTTTTGATGTGACTGTTATTACAATCTGTCTATCGATTCGAAGTCTGATAATCAAAATTCTTTTTCTCATTCGTTTGTCAGTCCAATTAGGTGATATTGAACGTCAGATTGATTAAATTTGAAATCCATAGTCAAAATCGGTAGTTTTAGTCAAACTTCGTGACACTTTCATCAAAACTAAGACTCTCTTTGGTAAAAAATAGCGGATAGCTAATAAGTTAGCTTATAGCAGATGAGCTTATAGTGGATGACTTATAAGCTAGCTTTTAGCTTATAACTGATAAACTAGCTGATTGAATTTGTAGTGTTTGGTTAAATTAACGGTTGAACTAGCTTATAAGTATGAAATGACAAAAAAAAGATATGTTTAATTAATATTTAATTTTTTTCAAGTAAAACTAGTTTTGAGACCCGTACATTCGTACGGGTCTATTGACTTTTATTTATAAAATATAAATGATGTTATTATGCTCTTTGTTATAAAATTTATTAAATTAATAATTTTTTATTAAAACAATTCCGTCTATGATTAAATTATTTTTATTAAAGCAATTGTCCCGTGTATATTTAAAATATGTTATGGAGTATAAAATATTTTTAAAATATAAATTGTGCAACTTTATATAAATTTGTTAAATGAATAAAAAAAAATTATTAAAGTTATTGTCCCGTGTATGATTAATTTTTTTTATTAAAGCAATTGTCCCGTGTATATTTAAAAATATGTTACGGAGTATAAAATATTTTAAAAATATAAATTGTGCAGCTTTATATAAATTTGTTAAATGAAAAAAAAAATTATTAAAGTTATTGTCCCGTGTAAATTAATTGTAATGTATATTTTATAACTAAATTATATTTTTAGTTGTAATATACTTTAATATATTAACCCGGTTTAAATTTTGCTTATTTTTAAGCTTATGAAAATAATTTATGCTTATAAATAAATCTTTATGTTAATTCGTAAGTTTGTTTTTTACGCATGTTAATTTATAAATTTTCGGTAACAAAAATTATTTTTTATAAACTGTTTTCATAAACTACCTAGAAAAATTTATAATAATACATAAAAGATTATTCATTTGCATAAGTTATTTCGCATAAGCTCATGAGTTACTATTTTTTCATTAAAAAAAAAAGTTACTATTTTTTATGCATACGTTTGTGTGATCGATATTTTTTTTTTTTGTGATCGATATTCTCTATGGTGCAAATATAAATAACTACTTAATCTCCTTTTTTATTGGACTTAGTTAATTGATAACTACGTAACATCCTTTCTTTTTTGTTGTGGCTAGTTATTAAGAAGAAAAAATATATATTTTTTTACTATACAAAAAATGAGGAAGTTGTGCTTAGTTATTAAGAAAAAAAATATTATTTACTAAAAACAACTGAAAATCTATTTTTATGTGGAAATTATTTTTTAAGGGTAAAATAGGAATAATGAAAAAGTCATCCCAAAAATTTGTATCCTTTTTATATATAGTAATAGATACCTCTATCGTGATTTTTGTTCATATTTTTATGCGTAATTTTTTTTAATTAAACTTTTTTTGTTCCTATTTTGGAAGTAAAATTAGATTTGATTAATATCTTTTTGTAGAGGTGGTTTCAGATGTTATTTTTATGGGAAGATTTCTTTTATGCTTATCTTCTTTTTTTCCTATTTTTGTTTTGTATTTTTTTTAGTTTAGAGTTAAAATTACATTTAAGGGCATAAATTCTGAAATATTATAAACCTGATAAGGACAAATTTGATTTTTTAGTAGTAGTTTATTTTAATATATTGTAAGTAGATTTTTTTGTTCCTATTTTTGAAGTCGAAATAGATTGAATTAATATTTTTTATAGGTGGTTTCCGTTGCTATTTTTATAGAAAGATTTCTTTTATATTTTTTTTTTGTTTTTGTTTAGAGATGTGATTTTTAATGCTATTTTTATGGAAAAATTTCTTTTATGCTTATCTTTCTTTTTTATTTTTTTTATTAGTTTAGAGTTAAAATTACATTTAAGGGCGTAAAACTTGAAACCTCGTTAAAAGTGATAAGGACAATTTTGTATTTTTAATAGTAGTTTCTTTTAATATATTGTAAGTAGATAATAAGGGTAAAATTGGAAGAAAAGATAATAAGCTATAAGCTATAAGCTCATAAGCTACTTGAAATAGCATTTGAAAAATAAGTTATAAGCTAGTAAAATAAGCTATAAGCTCTTTTCTAAAAACTGTTACCAAACAGAGCTTTTAGCTTATAAGCTAAAAGCTATAAGCTAGCTTATTTGGTTTACCAAACAGAGCCTAAATTTCCGATGTGACTGTTATTACAATCTGTCTATTTATATTAAAAAAAATTCTCGTTCGTTTTTCAATTTAATTATGTGATAATGAACGGCCGGTTTGATTAAATTCAAAATTTTCAGTCAAAATCGATAGTTTTAATTCAAACTTCATGACACTTTCATCAAAACTAGATTTATGATGTGACTATTATTACAATCTGTCTATCCATTCGGAGTTCGATTATTAAAATTCTTTTTCTAATTTGTTTGTCAGTCCAATTAGGTGAGATTGAACAATCCGATATATTAAATGTGAAATCCCCAATCAAAATCGGTAGTTTTAGTCAAAGTTCATGACCCTTTCATTAAAACTAGGTTTCTGATGAGATTGTTATCACGATTGTCTATACATTCGGAGTTCGATCATCAAAATTTCTTATCTCATTCGATTGTTAGTCCAAATATATGTGTGAAAAGCTTGACATATTTTAATATGGATCGATTCTTTAAATGGTCCATGATAGAACAGTATATACAAAATATTTAAAATAGGCAAATGCTAACGAGTGCCCCCGGGGCACTCTTTAAGACCTTAAATAGGAAGTTTTTTATAGAATTTTTATGGGAATGCGTAAAGTCAATGTATTGGAAATTGTAATATTTAACTTTTAGAATAAAAAGTTTCTCTAAATGGAATGCTTAAAGAGTGCCCCGGGGCATTCGTTAGCAAGACCCTTTAAAATATTATCTATATGTTTGAAAGTGTAATTTGATGGTTATTTTCATTTTTTTAATTAAAATAATTACTTAGTTGACACCGATTTAATTAAAACAATATATAATAAATATGTAACTCGTACTGAATCGATATTAATAATGTAATTTTTTTAGCAGTAAAAATGAGAAGAATCGTAATTTTTACTTTTAAAAATATTATCTATAGTCGTTAGAATTTCTAATAATTTTAAGTATTGTTCCACTGTCAACCACTTATTAATCCGATTAAGCCAGCATACATTTTAAACTAAAAACTAATACGGTAAATATTTTAATTGATCTAAAGTTCCAATTATACCCCTCAAATGGTGGAACTATCAAATTATTAATTAAATTTTAAAATACATGTGTCAAAAACAAATTCTCTAAATATTGTAAAAAAAACAAATTTCCTAAATATTTCCTTTTTTCTAATCTCCCACGGTAGGAGACCTGTGATGGTTGCCTACGGGATTGGTTATTATGCATAAGCGATACTTATGCACCTTGCATAAGTTAATTAGTGCACCCCCCCAATTACTCGTGCACCCCCCAAATTACTTGTGCACCCGCCAAATTTCTCATGCACCCCCCAAATTTCTCACACCATTTTGCTGTGAGAATGGTTTCAGAGATATGCACTCAAAAACCATTAAGTGCATAAGTTTGTTTTGGAGTACAACCCTATAATTATAATAAAAACAATAATTGTGATTTAATGGTTTCGATTGTCTTATATGAGAAAGCAAAATTATTGTTAAATGGTTTTTAATAATGATTATAATTGTACCAAAAAAACTAAAAAATAATGATCATAATAAAAAACCATTAAACCATTTTGTTGTGGGAATGATTTCATATGGTTGTAATAAAAAACCATTAGGTGCATAAAATGGTTTTGGAGTACAACCTTATAATTAGAATAAAAACAATAATTGTGATTTAATGGTTTAGATTGTCTTATATAAGAAACCAAAATTATTGTTAAATGATTTTAAATAATGACTATAATTGTACCCAAAAAAAGTAAAAAATAATTATTCTAATTATAGGTTGTACTTCAAAACCATCTTATGCACTTAATGATTTTGGAGTGTATATATGTGAAACCATTCCCACAGCAAAATGGTTTATGCTAGAAATGTGTGTGGACAAAAAAAAATTGGGGGCACAAGTCATCCGGGGGTGCGTGAGAAATTTGGGGGTGCACGAAAAATTTGGGGGGAGGTTGCATTAGAAATTTGGGGGGTGCGCGAGAGATTTGGGGGGTGTGAGATTAGGTGTGAGTGTTTGAGTTGAGATTGACTATGATTATTACATGTGGATGCTCAATCTAATGAGTGTTATTGACTTATGTACCATGCATAAGGATTACCATTATGCATAATAACTTCACCTAGAGTGGCCTTGGCCGTTATTTCTAGCTAGTATAGCCTTTTATCTAAGTTTCTTTTTTTGATCAATAATTGGGGGTTAGTATACGGAGAAGGAATGGCAGTGTTTCGGAGGATTTTTATTTGTCTATGCTTTTGATCTTGATGCAAAGAAATTGTTGTATTATTTTTCTCATCAACTCTACAGTGCATCTTCCAAGTTCCATTTAGCTTGAACCCAGTTTGATCGAAGTCTTATTTATTGATATTTTTTGGCAGATTAGAAAAAAGTTTTAGTTATATGTATGTAGTACTTATTAAGTTAAATTGCAGTTTTCGTTCCCTTATTTTTATCATTTTGCAGTTTTGATTCCCCTATTTTAAAATTTGACAGCTTTAGTCTCCATCATAATTTTCAACTATAAATTGATAATGTGATATGTTTTAAACAACGTGGTATATAATTTGGTGATGAGAAAGTACCAACATTGATGAAATTGTAAGAAAAATATTTGATAAAGTTAATTTAAAACACGTTGTATCATCATATTTTAGACAAAATATGTGTTTGGGAGATCAAAACTGTCAAATTTTAAAATAGGGAGACTATAACTATCGAATTTTAAAATAGGGGGACCAAAACTGCAATTAAGCCTACTTATTATATTTCATAAATATAATGTCATTTTAACATCTTAGAGACTAAAGAATATCGAGATGTAGTCTACGTACAAGTCCTAGTTCAACTAATAAAAATGTTAAAATTGTTAAGTCGGACGTCATGACGGGTTCGAACCCTGGCTCCTTGACTTGTGTACGTGAGTTTATAATAGTTTTATCATTTCGTCTATTTATCTAAAGAAGAATATCAAGATATATGTTTATTTGAATTTTACTACCGAAGTCTGAAAATATATATAAAAAAATTATACTTTTAAAAATAGAAAACATATTAACACAAAAAAAATATTAAACTCTAATACGATGATTTCTTTTTTGTATTTATTACCATTTAGTTCTTAGGAGAATGAAACAATAGTAATCTAGAATTTGACAGTAGCGTAACTAAAGTCTGACTAAAAATAAAATTCGGGTTTTCCCGAACAAATCACCCTAACAGGAGCTATGTTTTGATGATTTAAAAACTAATTAACAAAATATTTTTTATATAAATTTTTTATTAATAATTTATCAATGATATTTTTTTTGAATGGCAAATAAGTATATAATATATAAATATAAAAATGAAAATCCAAGTACAAATCATGAGAACCAGAACTTTGTACTCAATAATACAATAAAGACAAAAAAAAAGAGAAAAAAGTAGATATATCACAAAAAACTTTAAAAGATAACTCCCAAAAAATAAAGCCACCACGATCATCCAGAACATCCAGCAAGAAGAGAAAGAGGAAGAGTCAACTATAAAAAAACTCCCCAAAAGATATCACTCAATCAGAACCGAAAACAACCATACACCACACTTCACATATCACATCACCTTGCTGGACCAACATAATAAAAGTTCCACCTGATGTTACTTTAAAAACTTTTTTTTATCACTTAATCTCTACAATATGATATATTCAAAAACAACATATGGTTGATTTCATTCATCTTTTTTTTGTGCTTATCTAAACTTGTAAACGAATGTGTATAATTTAATGAGAGTTGACGACTTCAGTGATTAAAAATGTGTTTAAAATATTTCAGAAATGTAGAGACTTTAATATTTGTAAACCATAAAGACCCAAGTTGATCATAATTCAATATAAAAAAACTACACCAACCCAGACCATAATCTTTTGAGGTTTCACATTTTATACACCAAAAAAATATTAAATAACATTGTAAAAAAGTACTTTGTAGCTTGACCAAAACAAAGGTACTTGTAACAAAGTTGGTATACCTAGCAACTACCAAGGTCAGAAAGAATAGTAATATAATTAATATTTGCAGTGTTCTAATGGTGGAATGGGATTAAAGTATAGTATTAGAAGTATTCATTTTGGCAACTAAATTAATGTTGGATGGGTTGATAACACAACTCTTCCCTAAAAAGGAACATAAGCTAGTTTGACTGGAATTCAACATTTGAGAGGCAGATTAATATTTAATTCAATGTGCAATAGTATATCGCATGTTCATTTTATAGCGAGCCCAGATCATGATATACTTATATTTGGTTCAAAACAAAGATTTTGAGATCATGCATAAATTCACATTTGAAAGTATCCCTCAAATTAGTGAGGATGACAAATAAGTTAGTTATAGAGGTTTGTCCAGCTTAGTTATGTCTTATATGGAGTATAACACAAATGCTTATTTTGATAAGTAATTATATATAAATTTATGAGATAATTCTATGACAAAATAAAAATAAAATAAAATTACATTGTTTTTGTATATGCCATAAGCTTCTTTTATAAGCTATGTGCCTATTTGAATTGACTTATTTTTTAGTTTATGTAAAACAACTTAAATAAACTGTTATGCATTTTAAGATTTTCAAGGTAATTTATGATGAAACAACACTTAAAATTTTTGTCGGTAAAAACTTATGAATTAAAATAAAAATTTATTTATTTGCATAAATTATTTTCATAAGCTCAAAATAAGCTGAATCCAAACGGGCCTTATATTGAATAACTTGTAAAAATAAGCTGGGAAGAAATTATGAAATGTGTTATATAAGTTGTTTCATAAGTACTCCCAAACGATCTTAATTATAAAGTTTATGTTAATTAATAAGCTTAAATAAGTGAGTTCAAATAGATGCTTAAGAGTCCTTATGGATTGACTTAATTTTCACTTTATGTAAAACAACTTATACAAATAAATAAATTTTTATATATTATTTATAAGCTTGTTGAGGTATTATATGAAATAATAACTTAAGAAGATACACTTTTTACTTGCGAGAACTATGATTAACATAAAAAATTATTTATTTGCATAAACTATTTTTGTAAGTTAAAAAATCCGCTAATCCAAATAGACCCTAAGTCAATATAAAAACTTTATATTCTTACGTATCCAAATTCAAACCTTATAATTTTTTTTTGTAAATCGTGCATTATTTTTATTTTTAAATATCTTGCATTAAAGCTTGCTTTGAAGCTCTAAATATGTTGAGGCGGAATGAATCTATTTATATTGGATCACCCTAAAGTGATTGTGATGATAGACATACCATATATCGTGAAAATAATTTTTAGGTAAAAACTCTGGCGCCTTTGGTTTCTTTTTTGTGTGGAGTATCTATCTTACTTTTTTTTTGAAATTGGTAGAATTTGTTGGGGGTGTCATGTTTGGTCTTGATGATAAGGGGAATTGGAGTGATGGAGTCCTTCGTTATTTTGTCTTGTTTGTACGTTGATCCTTGTCTCTTTTTCATGAGGGTTGTCTTCTTTTCGGGGTGGTCCTTTGAGTATTTTTAGTTGATGGTGTGTCTTCTTGTTTTTTTTAATGGCAAATATATAATATATAAATATAAAAATATAGAGAAAATACACAAGATAAGTCAGAAAAATAAGAGGTATCAGGAGTACACTCAAACAGAATTCTAAACGAATTCAAAGACAATAAAAAAGGCAAGAATCTACAATAAAATAAGGAGACACACAAAACAACAAACTAAAACACCAATCACCACCACAAGATGAAACCCCAAAGAGAGAGATAAGATGAACCACAAGGAAAGATAAAGAACAAGAGGACCTCCAATCCACCAGATCCAACGAGACTCAAGACCACACCTGACCAAACTCTATCGGTTCCAGCAGAAAGTGGGCTGAATATACCTCAGTCATAAAAGGAATAGGGGGTACCCGGATTTTTATCTAAAAACCATTTCCAAGATAAAAGTTTCATCCTATCAACCAGACACTCGACAGAAAAGATCCTTTCCAAAAATAAGACGTCATTTCGGGAGTTCCAGATTGTCCACACAATAGTATGTCAAATTAACAACCACTCCGTGGTGTGTCTCCTTGCAGTTTTATTTTTTGTCCGTTTGTTTTTCCATCTTACTTTAGAAATTGTTGAATTTTGGTGGGGTATACTTTTGATATCTCCTTATTTTTTTGAACTTTCTCGTATATTTTTTTTATATTATTAATATAATATATTTGTCATTTTAAAAATCGTGTAATCTCCATATGTCCCCATGTACGTGAAGCATGACATATTCACAATGCAAGTATGAGGATTCTGTCTTTAGGCACTAAAAATATAAAAAAGACATATATTTTGAATTGATTAGTTAGTTTGATCAAATCATCTCCTAATGTCGTATTTGAATTCTCATATATATTATATATGCAAGTTGATATATGTACATATATCTCATCACACATCACTCAAATATATAGCTTTTCCACGAAAGAACTATAGCAAGAACAATGAAGCATATTCTAAACGACGGCAAACTTTTGAAAAATGTCTAATTAAGTTGCTTTGTTAAATTGTTTGTTTTTGTTTTATTACAAGAACAAGTTGGTTTGTTACCTAACTACCTTCACGCAATACTATATTTATTAATTATCCATATATATGATAAATAAGTTGACGATAATGGTTTTTTTAGCTAAAAATATGTGTGAAAAAGTTTAGGAATCAAGAGAATATAAAGAAAATGAATCCATTCAAACTAAATAAATAAAATGACACCTTATTATATTTTATGAAATATTAAAAACTTAACGTTGTCAAAACTTTAAAAGATTGAGAAAAAAAAAATTTAAAATCTAAATTCCATATTTAATTTTTACATAAAAAATCTGAACCAAATTAATTTACAATATTTTAAAACAATTTCAGACTTTGATTTTACTAATTAATAAGAGTGAATACTACATGTAATCATAAAAAAAAAGAAGAGAAATGCTTATTATTTTTTTTGAACAAGCGAGAAATGCTTATTATTGCGGACAGTTATGCAAGAAAATGAGAAGAATGAATCTCATCCCTTGATTATATCAACAACTATCCATGTATTCCACTCAATCCCCTTAATTTTATTGCTTCTCTTTGTTGAAAGAACAATTCTTGCCTTTCTTGTTTCTACCTTTCGTAAAAAGAGTGAATGCTACACGTTTATTTCCCTCCAAAAAAGATATAGAAAATTAGCATAATTCATATAGACAATATTCAAATAATATTTCTTAAAGCCCAAGAATTAACAAAATAACTTATTATTTAAAGCGCTGCCATTGACTAATTATTGATTAAAAAAATAAATTTACCATACCATTCAACTTATGGGATTGAGAATAGATATATATATATATATATATATATATATATATTTATCTATTTTAAAAAAAAAGATAAATAGTTATTTATCCATGTAAAATAGGTGAGTTTTGATTTATTATAGCTTAATTTTTTTTTTCAATTATCACGTGAAGATTCTGTCATTTACTCCCATTAAATATGTGGGCTTAAGATTCTATCATTTTGCCCAAGTAATGTTTACGAATTTTGGATTACTCCATTCGTTGGACATGCCACGTTACCCCATTCGCCCAAATTGCAGGGGGTAATCAAAAAGAAATTACAGACGGATAAATTGAAAAAAAATATTACAGCAGGTAATAAAAAAAATAATTAGGAAGGAAGTAAATTAAAACTCGTCTATTTTACAGGGGAATAAATGACTATTTACAAAAAAAAATCCACTCAAGCAATTTTTTTTTTGAAGAAGTGTGATAGATCTATAGACTCATAAAAAACTGAAAGGAGAGATGTTTATAATTTAAAAAAAATTGTTTAAGGGTTGAGATTAAAAACTTGAGAAAAATACTGAGAGGATCTTTTTCTCTATGGGGTTACCCTACAAGCCGAAATAAAAAATATGATTCTAAATAGTGTAAAATAAAAATAGATTGACTTTGATTCTGAATAGTGTAAAATAAAAATAGTGTAAAATAAAATAAAAATATCAATTTTCACATGCTACCAAGATTGACTTTGATTCTGGATAGTAAAATAAAAATATTTATTACCTACCAAAATCACACATCATGGCATACATACCTCTACTATTCTTTCTATAAATACGGGCGGGTACGGTCGGTTTCGGGCCCAATCTGGCCATATCAGAGAAAACCGAACACCCATAATCAAGGCCCAATTCCGCCCAAACACTGGTTCGGTTTTTGCGGGTCTCGGTTTATATGGGTCTCGGGTTAAACGGGTGGGTTGAGTCGGTTTTTTAAACCCCACAGTTTCAGAAAAGAAAAAAAAATGGTAAATTTTAGGCTTTCTTCTTCCTTTGACGTCAATATAAAAAAAAAGGAAAGAAACTACAGTGTCTTATTTCCAATATTTTATAGAACTGGAGAAGAATATTTTTGTTAAGAAATAGATAATATCTAAAAAAAAAAGGAAGAGGTAAAAGTGTTAATAAAAAGAGAAATAAAGAAGTTAAGTTTCACTTTCAAAGTTTTACATCAACAACAAACAAAATCAGACAAAAAGAGAAGATGGAGGTGATGAAACAATATCAAATCAAAGCTATGGGAATGAGGTTTTGATATACAAAAAAGAAAGAAAGAAAGAAAGAAAGAAGAGGAGGAGGAGATCTAAACTTTATCAAGAGAAAACACAGCAAACACAACTTTCTTGTTCTCATGAATCTTTCTTCTTCTTGCGTGAGGAACATATCTCTTCAACTAATGTTTTTTGTTTTTGTTATTAAAATGGGTAGTTGTGACTTGTGGTAGTAGTAGTACTATACTAGTACTAGACTAGATGGGATGGGATGTAGCAAAAGAAAGTTAAAATGTCACGTGATTACATTTACTTTGCTTTGGGAATAATGAATAAATTAGTGGTTATTAAAATATAGTAAAATATTGAAAGTTGTAGTGTTATTGGAAAAAGCAGAAAAGACGGAAGAGTTAGTCAGAAATGTAAAAAAGCACAGCTGTAACCTATTAATTACAAGTAGCGGGCGGGTTCGGATATGCTTGGATTTTAATTTTGAAAACCGAGCCCGACCACATGAGACCATTTCAAACTGTTTTCTGCCTATTTAAAACCCGACACCCATTTTGACCCGCCCGAAACAGTATCGGTTTAAATGGTTTTCTCGGTTTGCGGTCGGTTCTGGGTTGTCTGATCAGCCCTAATACATGCATACCCTTCTAGCTTATTCACCAAATAACAATCAAACAAACTAGTGTAAAACATTTTCCACTAATTGATATTGTTCTAAATCTCATAACTATTTTTATTTTCTTTGAACTAATCTTATAACTAAAATGTGTATTGGAAAAGTTGAATTCATTGTGAATATGACCAACGAGGAAACAGTGGCAGCTGCACTACCAATGCAAGAACATTGGTTGCCACTATCAAATCTTGATTTGATTCTTCCTCCTGTTGATGTTAGTGTGTTCTTTTGCTACAATAAACCTATAATTACTATCGGCACCCACCATAATATTATTGAGTGTTTGAAAAATTCATTAGCTGAGACTCTTGTTTCTTATTATGCCTTTGCTGGTGAAGTGGTGAAAAATTCCATGGGTGAACCTGAGTTACTTTGCAATAACCGTGGTGTTGATTTTGTTGAAGCTTTTGCTGATGTTGAATTACAATCTCTTAATTTGTATAATCCAGATGAAAGTGTTGAAGGGAAACTTGTTCCAAAGAAGAAACATGGTGTTCTTGCTGTTCAGGTGAAATATTAATTTTAAAACAATATTAATAATGCAACATGTCTATATACAAAGTAGTTTTATTCAACTAGTATTTATTTTAGTGCCTAAGTCAAGTTTTTTTTCTTTCTATATAGTTAGGTAGAGTCAAAACATTTCAAAAAGATCTAAAAGAGTTTTTTTTGTTTCCTTTCAATTGTGTAATAGTAAAAGATTTTTGTTGTGTGATATTTTTGCATGCACTCATTTTAATCTATTGCAACAAAATTTTCATTATTGGTTGATAAAAATATACTTAGTATTAAAAAGTGTTTTAATAGTCAATGTTATTGTGCAGGTAACATGGATGAAATGTGGTGGATTAGTAGTGGCATGCACTTTTGACCATCGTATAGCGGATGCCTATTCTGCAAATATGTTCCTTGTATCTTGGGCCGAGATAGCCCGATACAAGAATAACAAATCATTCATTCCGACAACACAACCTTGTTTTCGGAGATCTCTTTTGACCCCACGACGCCCACCTTCCATCCATCCTTCACTTTATGACATGTACGTCCCCCTCTCTGATCTACCTCCTCCACCTGCACCTGAGCTTGAATCCGATATTAAAACTGATCCAATAATAAGTCGCATATACTATGTAACAAGTGAAGAACTAGATAACATGCAATCACAAGCCAACTCAAACAATAGTGGCAGTGTTAAGCGGTCAAAACTTGAATCATTTTCTGCTTTACTGTGGAAGATGGTTGCCGCGGCGGCTTCAACTGATAATGAAAATGTCGTTGCGAAAATCGGGTTGGTTGTTGATGGAAGAAAGAGGCTAAGCAACGGTGACAAAAACAAGGAAGAGATTATGAGCTCTTATTTTGGGAATGTGCTCTCAATTCCCTATGGTGGTAGATTAGCGAACGAGTTGGTTGAAAATCCAATAAGTTGGGTGGCAGACCGAGTTCATAATTTTTTGGAGGAGGCTTTGACGGAGGAGCATTTCTTAGGACTAATTGATTGGGTGGAAGAGCATCGACCAGTTCCAGGGTGGCCGAGGATATATTGTGGAAGCACTAGTGGAGAAGAGGGCCCGGCATTTGTTGTGTCATCCGGCCAACGGTTTCCGGAGTCGAAGGTGGATTTTGGATGGGGGAAGCCTGTGCTTGGATCTTATCATTTTCCTTGGGGTGGACCAGGTGGTGATACTGGATATGTTATGCCAATGCCTAGTCCTAAAAGGAATGGTGATTGGTTGCTCTATATGCACCTTCCTAAGACACACTTGCACTACATGGAGGCTCGAGCTCCCCATTTCTTTAGACCAATCTCTTGGGATTACCTTCTCAATTAATTTTTTTTGTTAAGATTCATATTTGTTTGTTAACTGTATTATTGGTACCATTAATAAATCATAAAAAACTTGCTAGTAATATTTTGATGTGGATTTAAGATAAATATAATGTAATATATATATACCTTGTACCTTGTTAAAGTTAATAATAACATGTTTAATATTTTCATCAATGATCAATGTGTAAGTATTTGTTGTCGTTTATTTTTCATGTGAGATATATCAAACTATACATATTAGAGACTAATTAAAGGATATTGAGGTTTAGTCTATAAGTCTTAGTTCAACTAATAAAAATGCTAAAATTGTTAAGCCGAACGTCATGACGAGTTCGAACCCCGACTCCTTGACTTGTGTGTGTGAGTTTATAATAGTTTTGTCATTTCGTCTATTTATCCAAAAAAGAATATCGAGATATATGTTTATTTGAATTTTACTACCGAAGTCTGAAAATATATAAAAAAAATTATACTTTTAAAAATAGAAAACATATTAACACAAAAATTATTAAACTTTAATACGATGTTTTTTTTTTTTTTTTGTATTTATAACCATTTAGTTCTTAGGAGAATGGAACACTGGTAATCTAGAATTTGGCTTTGACGTAACTATTAAAAATTGTTTCTACTTAAAACTAGTTAGTATATAATATTTTGGTGATTTAAAAACTAATTAACAAAATATTTTTTTATATAATTTTTTTATTAATAATTTATCAATGATATTTTTTTTGAATGGTAAATAAGTATAATATATAAATATAAAAATTAGAAATCCAAGTACAAATCATGAGAACCAAAATGACTTTGTACTCAATAATACAATAAAGACAAAAAAAGAGAAAAAAAATAGTTACACCCACAAAAAACTCCGAACGAGAACTCCCAGAAGATTTCCACCACGACCATCCAGAGCATCCAGCAAGAAGAGAGAGAGGAAGAGACAACTATAAAAAAACACCCCAAGAGAGATCTCACTCAATCAAAACCGGAAACAACCAACACCACCACATCTCACATGACCTTGCTAGATCAACATAATAGAGGTTCCACCAAATTTAAATTGACACCAAATCTAAATCGTTGATCTTATTTAATCTAAAAGCTCTTATTTGGCTGAAATTGTCACATGATAATAAAGATTTTATTTTTCACCAATAAATGCGCATACTATCACATAATTACATGGAAAATGCTATTTAGCAAGAATTTTTTGATGCAAGAAAGAGAAGAATAAATCCTCACCCTTAATTACATCCATAACTACCCATGTTTTCCACTAAAAAAGAAGATTAAATGACATCATCCTTTAAGATTTTGCCATGTGTTAATTCTTGCATTTCTTGTGTAAAAATTTCATGCTAAATAGCAATGCTCTAATTACATATATGGTTTTCTAGGTAAAATTGAATATATGACACTAATGTTCACCATATATTCGAGCAATCAAAACCAATTTTTTTTTACTTTTACATAAAATCTATATAAAATTTATCTACACAAGTAAATTTGAAATTATGAGAATTGAGTGAAAAAGCAAGTGAAAGTTCAATTCTTTATAGTGCCATGAAACATTCGTTCTAATTTCTATTGCATATGTTTTTTTGTTTTTTGACAAAATTTCTATTGTATATCACTACAAGAAATTACTGATTTTGTGACGGCCAAAAGCCCTCACTAAGTGAGAAAATCCGTCACAAAGTCAAAATTTAGTGACGACTTTGTGACGGTCGGAATCCGTCAATAAATGGCTCGTGGAAAAGTTTTTGACGGCTCAGGTCGTCACAAACTTAGTGACGAAACTTTTTGACGGCTCAGGTCGTCACAAACAGAAAATAAATTCGTCCTTAAATTTCTGACGACTTACACCGCCACTACCTATATCTGTTTTTTTAGGCAAATCAGAGCATTGATCAGTGTGCAGAGCATTGAGCAGTGTGCTATTAATTCACTGTTATCAACATAGCCATAGCCACGTGACCCTTTATTTTTGTTTTATTATTTTTTTAGCAAACGTGACCCTTTAGTTATTTTTTAATTTCTTTGAAACATTATTTAATATATTTATTTAATAGTAAAATACAAAATTAGATGACAAATAAAAAAAATTGTTTGAGAGTCAACTGAGCAAGATGAAGAGCAGCAGTCATAGTGGTTTGTCCTAGGAAGAAAAAATACGATAGGTGTAATGAGATGAAGGAAAATTCTGAGAGAAAAGGAAGTTTGCATCGCCGCGAGTTTCCATGAATTGCTCTGAACATCGTAAGGTGCTGACTTAGCCGATTTGGGTGGTTGAGTTGTAGATCTTTAGCGGCTCTCTGTTTTGAAATGGAGAATATTAAGGTTGATGAGATGGAGATGGAGATGAGTTTGAAGATAATAGAGATAATAACAAGTTGAGTTAAATGAAGGAAGTAGTTCTAAGAGATGGGTTTTACTTTTTGAAGGATTTTCTTAGAAGAAAAGTGAAGGAAGAAGTAACAAAAGTGAAGGATTTTTACGCGGTGTAGATTTGGTGGTGGTGTTATTCGGAAAGGGGAAGATTTGAGAGGAGAGAGATGACTAGAGCTTCTGTTCTTTAGAGGAGAGAAATGAGATCTTATGTTTTGGACTTTTAGTACTCTATCACAAATTCACAGCTCACGTGGATCCATCACAACTCACAAGAAAAAATCATAAGATTTAATTTTTAATTTTTTATTCCTTATTTACTGGCGGCCTGAGCCGTCACTAAATTCTCAGCAATATACTGAGGGCTTAGGCCGTCACAAAGTTGTATATTTTTAAAAAAAAAAAATATTTTTAAATTTTGTGACGGATTTTTTCATTTATTGACGGTTTAAACCGCCAGTAACTTATTGAGGGCTAAAACCGCCAATAAGTGTTAATTAAATTCGTCAGAAAATTCAAGTATTCTTGTAGTGTATGTTTAGTACCTTTTTTATGTAAATGATTGTACATGACCATATATATGAAGGAGGATGAAGAAATCGTATATATTGAAAGAGATACAGATTTTAGAGTGAGAATATTAAAAGAAAAAATTGAAAGAGTAAATTTTATTGTTTCAATATTTAATTGAATTTTGATATTGAAAGAGCAAATCTTATGTATCATAATTGTGTGTGAGCAAATCTAAACAAATAAGAGCCTTAGGATTAAATGAGATCAATGGTTCAGATTTGGTGTCAATTTAAATTTAACACTTTAGTGTCATTTGATCCTATCTCAAATTAGTTATAGAGGTTTGTCCAGCTTAGTTATGTCTTATATGGAGTATAACACAAATGCTTATTGTGATAAGTAATTATGTATAAATTTATAAGATAATTCTATGACAAAATAAAAATAAAATAAAATTACATTGTTTTTGTATATGCCATAAGCTTCTTTTATAAGCTATGTGCATGTTTGAATTGACTTATTTTTGAGTTTCTGTGAAGCAACACTTACAATTTTTGTTGGTAAAAATTTATGAATTAACATAAAAGTTTATTTATTTGCATAAACTATTTTCATAAGCTCAAAATAAGCTGAATCCAAACGGGCCTTATATTGAATAATTTGTAAAAATAAGCTGGGAAGAAATTATGAAATGTGTTATATAATTTGTTTCATAAGTACTCCCAAACAATCTTAATTATAAAGTTTATGTTAATTAATAAGCTTAAATAAATGAATTCAAATAGACGCTTAAGAGTCCTTATGGATTGACTTATTTTTCAGTTTATGTAAAGTAACTTATACAAATAAATAAGTTTTTATATATTATTTATAAGTTTGTTGATGTATGATATGAAATAATAACTTATGAAAATACAATTTTTACTTGCGAGAACTATCATTAACATAAAACTTATTTATTTGCATAAACTTAAATTTTTTTTTATTTGCATAAACTTAAGTTAATTACCTGATTTCTTTATTTGCATAGAAAAATCGTGTAATCTCCATATGTCCCCATGTACGTGAAGCATGACATATTCACAATGCAAGTACGAGGATTCTGTCTTTAGGCACTAAAAATATAAAAAAGACATATATTTTGAATTGATCAGTTAGTTTGATCAAATCATCTCCTAATGTCGTATAGCTTTTCCACGAAAGAGCAACGAAGCATATTCTAATCAAGTTGCTTTGTTAAATTGTTTGTGTATGTTTTTTTACAAGAACAAGTTCGTTTGTTTACCTACCTTCACGCAATACTATATTTTTTTTTTTTTTTGAAAGAAAGATGCTTATAGCATTTCATTAATAATAATGTGTTCAATACAATGGGGTACATCAATATAAATAGTGGGACTAGCGGAAAATAAAGCAACCCTTGCTAGAACATGAGCCACCTCATTTGCTTGCCGCCGATTAAACTCAACCCGAGAGTTCGTAAATGATGAGGAAAACAGTCTTCTGCTAGCAGACATAACTTGACCAAACTCTGAGATGTCCGGTCTTTGATGGTGAAAGGCATCTGTGACAATTTTAGAATCTAAGGCAAAGTCAATACTATCAAAAGACATGTCACGGAGCCACTGAACTGCGTAGTACAAACCCATAGCCTCACCCAGGGGGACCGAGCATTTAGGGGAGAAGTGGAGCGTCTTGGCCAACACAAACGTACCTACGGCGTCTCTGATACACACACCAATACCGGTCCTATTCAAAGATTCAGAGAAAGAGACATCAATATTACATTTAAGTCTACCTTGTTGTGGATGTTGCCATGTCAGTGCAGTCGGGGCTATCGTAATCATGTTGGGATCAGCAGTCGATATCCCTTGCGGAGGATCACGAATGGAATTAGCTGTGCACCAGTCTTCGACTAGATGGAATGCTCTGTCGATCACTTGGGCCACAGTTTCACTAACATCTTGCCACAGTTGGAGGTTTCGGCGCTTCCACAGACTCCAGAATTGAAAGAAACTCAGAATTGCCTTAAATGTAATATTACATGTTGTGGATGTTGCCATGTCAGTGCAGTCGGCGCCATGACATAAAACTAACAATATCATGAACAATTGAAAGAAACTCAGAATTGCCTTTACGCTTCTTGTGAATAGCATCAACCAACACCTTCGAATCACTTTCAAAATGAACTCGATCAAATGCTCTGTGTCGAGCTTCTTTCATAGCTAAAAGTAGCGCCCATGCATCTCCCTCTACATATGAGATCACAGTTGGCTGTCATTGTGTCATCCCGCCGATGAAATGACCATTACTATCGCGAAAACACAATCCCGCCGAGGTCTTCCTAGTACCAGTAATGAATGCGACATCAACGTTGCATTTTACCCAACCTGGAGCCGGTTTTTCCCACCGTACTGGACCTGGTGCCATATCCATAGTGACATTGTTACGTTGTAAATTATGAACTGAGTACCAATCATTCCAAGCAGCAAAGACATGTCTTCCTATTTGGCTCGGCAACTTTGCATTATCATTCCACAGTTTATCATTACGATTGTGCCAAATGTACCAGAGTAACATAGCAACTCTTCCAAGTGTTTCACTACTCTCGTTGCTGCTCAAGGCAAAAATACGATCCGCAGCAGTAGCTTGCTGGTACATATTGTTGTGTAAGACCGAAGAAAGACGAGCTGCACACCAACTGTCACGAGCTACTGTACAGTTAAGGAAAATGTGAAGCTCATCCTCAGTCTCCTCATCACACACAGGACAGTTGAGGGTACACTCTACTTGTCGTTGTATCAGTCGGGAACGAGTCGGGAGACATCCTCTACATAAACGCCAAAGTAGATGGCGTGCTTTGTGCGGAGCTTGAGCTTTCCATATACCATTACAGTTACCTATCACATGATACTTGTCACTACGTATGTAACGCATAGCTAACTTATAGCCAGATTTTACTGAATAACACCCACTTCTTTCATCCTCCCAGACCACACCTTGTCCTCTCTGACCGAGCCAACAAGTAGTGTTTCAAGAATTCTCTCCACTACATCCCCTGAAAACAAGTTCTGAACCTTAGCTATATCCCACGCTTTATAATTGTCATGTAACAAATCTTTAACATATAACTGATACACACCTGCTGATTGAGGCGAAGATACCCATCTATTATCACTCTCACGCAGCCAGGGGTCGTACATAACACGAATATTATCACCACTCCCAATCCGCCACCTACACCCAAGGGAAAGAATTTGTCGAGCATGCAATACTATATTTATTAATTATCCATATATATGATAAATAAGTTGACGATAATGGTTTTTTTAGCTAAAAATATATTTAAGAAAATAAAAGATGTGTGAAAAGTTTAGGAAACAAGAGAATATAAAGAAAATGAACCCATTCAAAATAGATAAAAATAAAATGACACCTTATTATAATTTATGAAAATAAAAAATTTAACGTTGTCAAAACTTTAAAAAATTGAGGAAAAAAAGTTTTAAAATCTAAATTCCATATTTAATTTTTACATAAAAAATCTGAACCAAATTAATTTACAATATTTTAAAACAATTTCAGACTTTGATTTTACTAATTAATAAGAGTGAATGCTACATGTAATCATATAGACAATATTCGAATAATATTTCTGAAAGCCCAAGAATTAACAAAATAACTTATTATTTAAAGCGCTGTCATTGACTAATTATTGATTAAAAAAATAAATTTACCAAACCATTCAACTTATGGGATTGAGAATAGATATATATATTTATCTATTTAAAAAAATAAATAAATAGTCATTCACCCTCTACAAAATAGACGAGTTTTTTTATTTACCCCAGCCTTTTTTTTTTTTTTTTTTTGAATTACCTCATGTAATGTGAAAATTCTGTCATTTACCTCCATTAAATATGAGGGTTTAAGATTCCATCATTTTACCCTTATAATGTTAGCGAATTTTGATTTACTCCTCTCGTTGGACATACCACGTTACCCCCCCACGCCCACATTACAGGGGGTAATAAAAAAAAAATATCACAGGGGGATCAAATCGAAAAAAATATTGCAGGTGATAATCAAAAATATATAAATTAGGTAGGGGATAAATCAAAACCCGCTTATTTTACAATGAAATAAATGACTATTTACTAAATAAAAATCCACTCAAGCAATTTTTTTTTTAAGAAGTGTGATAGATCTATGGACCCTTAAGAAACTAAAAGTAGAGAAGTTTATAATTTAAAAAAAAAATTAAAAATGTTGTTTTTAAGGGTTGAGAGATTAAAGACTTGAAAAAATTTGATAAGAAATATTGAGAGGATATTATCTCTATGGGGTTACCCTACAAACCGGAATAAAAAATATTATTGGTTATTATATTATTGCAATTCAGTCTGTATTAGTTATTTAATTATCATCTATGTTTAATGTTTTTCATTAGTATACGTATTAGCAAAATTGATCTAGATATCGATTGTTTTCGAGAGATTCTTTTGGTATTCGAATTGATGATAATTATTCAACATGGTTATTGTAAGGATACATAATTTGTGGCTATTGTAGGGATACGTAGTTAGCAGTTGTGACTTTTGAATTAACGTTCTTTAATGCTTTCATAATTTCTCATCTCACCTAAGGGATTAGGGAGTTGTTAATAGTGAATAGGATAATAAGACACATGAGTGATTATTAACACTTAAGGGTTAATTCGTCGTGATGAACGAGACTTAATTTGAATTGTGAAATATAATACAAGTAGGAAAAAGGAAGGGATTCGAAACAACCTAAAGCTCCGTTTGGATTGATGGAATGTAATGGAAAAGAGTGAAGTAGAATAAAGTGGAGTGGAATAGAATGGAGCAGAATGGAATAAATATTTCGTTCCATTGTTTGGATATTTTAAAAAGGAGATAAACAAAATTGAAGGTAAGTGATAATATGATATTAAATTCATCCATCTTATTTCATTCCGCTCCGCTCCATTCCATTATTATTTTTCAAATCCAAACAATGGAACATTATTATATTATATTTCATTCCGTTCCGCTCCATTCCATTATATTCCATCAATCCAAACAGAGCTTAACTATTCTTCCCATCTTAATCTTTAATTAATTGTTTCTTTTATGCTTTTAATTCCAACAAACTCAAAAACCTCCAACTTTATTGCTTTTATATATTTCTAAATTCTCTTTAATTGAATTGTTAAACATAATCCCTACAAAGACAATTTTATTTACTACTTTATTACTTGTAACGATTTTATACGCTTGCAAATAAGTTATCTATATCATGTACGTGAAGCATGACATATTCAGGGGCGGAGCCCTTAATGGGCTGAACAGGGCCATGGCCCGCCCCAGCTTTATTTTTTTTTTCATTTTTATAGGTATTAGTTTATATATATATATATATATGAGTGCAACATAATGCCATGTGATTTTGCGCGTCCGAGTGGTAGACTATTGCACCCAGTTGCTTAAATGTACTGGGTTCAACTCCCACAAGCTACAACTTTTTATTTTATTAAATTTTTTCAATTTTAAAGGTAGTTCAACTTCCTCCAGCTGCAACTTTTAATTTTTATTAAATTTTTTCAATTTTAAAGGTAGTTTTTCTTATAGGTAGTTTTCTTTAACTTTAGTTTTCCTCAATAACATATTAAATTATTAGTTTTCCTTATATTATTTTAGTTTTTCTTAAATTTTATATAATTATTTATAAATATAATTTTCCTTAAATTTTATACATTTTTAACTTCTAAAAAAAAAAAAATTTAGCTTCGTTGCGGCCCTCCCCAACGTTTTCGTCTAGCTCCGCCACTGGACATATTCATAATGCAAGTATGAGGATTCTGTCTTCAGGCACTAAAAATATAAAAAAAGACAGTATAGTTTGATCAAATCATCTTTAATCTAATATATATTATATATATATCTCATCACACATCACTCAAATATAGCTTTTCCACGAAAGAACAACGAAGCATATTCTAAACGACGGCAAACTTTGGAAATTATCTCTATGAATAATTTTTACATATTGAATAAATAATTTTTACATGCTACCAAGATTGACTTTGATTCTGAATAGTAAAATAAAAATATTTATTACCGACCAAAATCACACATCATGACATACATAACCTCTATTATTCTTTCTATAAATACATGCATACCCTTCTAGCTTATTCACCAAATAACAATCAAACAAACTAGTGTAAAACATTTTCCACTAATTGATTTTTCTCAATCTTATAACTATTTTTATTTTCTTTGAATCAATCTTATCACTAAAAATGTGTATTGGAAAATTTGGATTCATTGTGAATGTGACCAACGAGGAAACAGTGGCAGCTGCACTACCAATGCAAGAACATTGGTTGCCACTATCAAATCTTGATTTGATTCTTCCTCCTGTTGATGTTAGTGTGTTCTTTTGCTACAATAAACCTATAATTACTATTGGCACCCACCATAATATTGTTGAGTGTTTGAAAAATTCATTAGCTGAGACTCTTGTTTCTTATTATGCCTTTGCTGGTGAAGTGGTGAAAAATTCCATGGGTGAACCTGAGTTACTTTGCAATAACCGTGGTGTTGATTTTGTTGAAGCTTTTGCTGATGTTGAATTACAATCTCTTAATTTGTATAATCCAGATGAAAGTGTTGAAGGGAAACTTGTTCCAAAGAAGAAACATGGTGTTCTTGCTGTTCAGGTGAAATATTAATTTTAAAACAATATTAATAATGCAACATGTCTATATACTAGTAGTATTATTTACTAGTGATAGATACATATTCAACTATGGTATTTATTTTAGTGCCTAAGTCAAGTTTTTTTTTTTCTTTCTATTTAGTTAGATACAGTCAAACAACATTTCAAAAAGATCTTAAGAGTTTTTTTGTTTCCTTTCAATTTTGTAATAGTAAAAGATTTTTGTTGATATTTTTGCATGCACTCATTTTAATTTATTGCAACAAAATTTTCATTATTGGTTGAAAAAAATATACTTAGTATTAAAAAGTGTTTTAATAGTCATTGATATTGTGCAGGCAACATGGATGAAATGTGGTGGATTAGTAGTGGCATGTACTTTTGACCATCGTATAGCGGATGCCTATTCTACAAATATGTTCCTTGTATCTTGGGCCGAGATAGCCCGACTCAAGAATAACAAATCATTCATTCCAACAACACAACCTTGTTTTCGGAGATCTCTTTTGACCCCACGACACCCACCTTCCATCCATCCTTCACTTTATGACATGTACGTCCCCCTCTCTGATCTACCTCCTCCACCTGCACCTGAGCTTGAATCTGATATTAAAACTGATCCAATAATAAGTCGCATATACTATGTAACAAGTGAAGAACTAAACAACATGCAATCACAAGCCAACTCAAACAATAGTGGCATTAAGCGGTCAAAACTTGAATCATTTTCTGCTTTACTGTGGAAGATGGTTGCCGCGGCGGCTTCAACTGATAATGAAAATATCGTTGCAAAAATGGGGTTGGTTGTTGATGGAAGAAAGAGGCTATGCAACGGTGACAAAAACAAGGAAGAGATTATGAGCTCATATTTCGGGAATGTGCTCTCAATTCCCTATGGTGGTAGATTGGCGAACGAGTTGGTTGAAAATTCATTAAGTTGGGTGGCAGACCGAGTTCATAATTTTTTGGAGGAGGCACTGACGGAGGAGCATTTCTTGGGACTAATTGATTGGGTGGAAGAGCATCGACCAGTTCCAGGGTTGGCGAGGATATATTGTGGTAGCACTGGTGGAGAAGAGGGCCCGACATTTGTTGTGTCATCCGGCCAACGGTTTCCGGAGTCAAAGGTGGATTTTGGATGGGGGAAGCCTGTGCTTGGATCTTATCATTTTCCTTGGGGTGGACCGGGTGGTGGTGCAGGATATGTTATGCCAATGCCTAGTCCTAAAAGGAATGGTGATTGGTTGCTCTATATGCACCTTCCTAAGACACACTTGCACTACATGGAGGCTCGAGCTCCCCATTTCTTTAGACCAATCTCTTGGGATTACCTTCTCAATTAAAATTTTTTGTTACTTAATTCATTTGTTTGTTAACTGTATTATTGGTACTAGTAATAAATCATAAAAAACTTGCTTGTAATATTTTGGTGTGGATTTAAGATAAATATAATGTAATATATATACCTTGTACCTTGTTAAAGTTAATTATAACATGTTTAATATTTTCATCGATGATCAATGTGTAAGTATTTGTTGTTGTTTATCTTTCATGTGATATTTATCGAACTATACATATTATTTAGTGTTCTAATGTTTAGGTAATTTGGTTGATTAGAAATGAAATAAAATAATTTCATAGTAAGAGGATTGAATTTTAACTTTGTTAAATACCAAAATATGTGGTTGAATTGTTGCCACTAAGCCTTAATAAGAAAGCCTGAATCGTTTTAAATTAAATGTCGTTTACCTCTAACAATTTTCCATTAAATTTTTTCTCATTGTGCCCCGGCCATCACAACAACCACCACATGCCAAACCAATGTCATTCTTGAAATGTTATGTGCCATATATGTGGAAACATATAACCTTCAATATTGCTCGCAATTAGTATTCTTTAAGAATTTATCTTTGATAATTAACATAAAGTTATTTAATTTATCTCATGATATAGTAAATTGTACATAAAGTTTTTTTTTTTTTTTAAAAAGAGGGCCGAAGCCCAAAAGAAAAAAAACTAAAAAGTTAGACGGACATTCCTAAGCATGCAAGCTCCGGATATATCGTCAAAGAGAAGACTCTGAAGCTCCCTAGGCGGAGACTTGAGAAAATGAACATCGAAAGAACTTAGAGTGTAGCTGAAATTAGCTAGCCAATCAGCGCTTCAATTTCCTTCACGCCAAGTGTGAGACAAATGAACCTGCCAATTCAATTGCAGAAGTTGTCTGATACGACGCACTAAAGTGGGTATATTTCCATTGAAGTTTTTTTTCTTTGTCACCATATCAATCAGCACTTTAGAGTCACTTTCAACATGGAGTTTTCTGATTCCTTGTTGGTGAGCAAGGTCCAATCCCAAGTACATTCCCCACATCTCTGCATGAAGAGCATCACAATCTCCAAGTTTTCGTGAAACTTTACATAAATGATCTATATGATATAAACTTTCAATCCAACGGTGGAATTTATAAAATTTATATCGGTGAAAACATTATTGAGAGGTGTAAGATTTGGTGTCAAACTATTTGGTGTCAACGGATCCTGACTCATATATATATATATATTAATAAACACGTACCATTTCTGTAAGCTTAATTTAGTTGGTAGAGATATTAAATATATATATATGTAGGATAGGGTTTGTTCCGAAAATTTGGAGGTCCTGCAACGAATATTAAAAATGAACTTCTTGAAAAAATTTAAAGAGTAAAACTCATTTAAATTATAAATAACATCGAGCTCTTCCTAAGGATGAATGTGGCGCGAAAAATTATCTAGGGTGATTGTAGTTTGACATGCTGTTATATATTTGTTCGATATGGAATTCTTGAAATGACTTAATCTTTGGAGAAATCTCATCCATGGAATATTTAGTTGAGAATCTCAAATTGTAGATAAATTGCAGACAAATTTTACAAGATCATATACCAATAAAGATAAAGATGAGCCCCCAACTCCAACTCCAAGCCTAAACTATAAAAATGAGCTCCACCAAATGACGAATTTTTTGGGAGAATCCGAATTCGGATTTTGGGTGGAACAATATTTGATGGAACTTTACTTACTTCCTGGACGAATTTCAAATTACCAAGATCCCCGTCCTCTAGAAATCAGAGGGTTAACACCCAAAGAACCCCCCGCAAGGATGAAATAATGAAACCACCTATGGATTCATATGTAGGCAAAATTTCTACCTCTGGCAATAAGAAAAGCTTGAAGGCACAAGCACAAGAAATATTGATGAAAATATTCTTGTTTGGAATGAGTGCAGGTAAATGGGTTATATTGTCACTCTTAAGATCTGTGGTACAAATGTCGATATCTGCTATTAGCCCAAACTACTATATCCGCTTTTCTTGGATAGTACGTAGCAGGGAGTATAGAATTTTTTCTTTTCCATTAGAAAATTCTGATATTTACATACTAATTAACTCTATTTTTCATAACATGATTTATTGATAATAAAAGTTATATTTTGAGATCAAAGCCATAAGGATGATCTATTAATTAGCATCTGAGTGCAACAGCTACACTCAAGGAGGGGAAACATAGCTAGAATTGAAGTTATTAGGAGTGCGTTTGTTTTAACTTTAAAAAAATAGATTTTTTTTTGTATTTTTGAAAATGGATTTTGTAAAACCTTTTATTAAAATATTATAAGTTTTTTTTTTATATTCAATCCTAAGTGTGATTTTAGTCTTTCATTTATAACTAGATCAACTTAACTTAACACATCATACATAGTTGCCACATGTGCAAACGTTTAACAAATCAGCGTTTTTGTAACGGTAGCATACAGCAGGGACTAAAACAAAAAAAAATTGTACATTCAAGAACTTATGTACAACAAAAACAGATACATAGATTAAAAGTTAAAACAAAAAATTCACGAAAGAACGAAAATAATATTTAAACTTTTTCTTTTTATAGAAGTGTTTCATTCTTTTATACTTCCACCGTCTTAAATTATAAGAAAAAACAAAAATCATTCTTATTATAAAAAAAAAATTAAAATATAATAATTTGGAATATGTTTCTTTTTGTGTTTTGTTTCAAATAAATTTTATAGAAAAATTAAATACAATTTGTATCTATTTCACGAGAATAATGAAAAATAATTCTTGTAAATAAAAATATTAATATTTTTCTTTTATAATTTGAGATAAAAATTGAGATTTTTTCTTATAATTTAAGGGTGTGGTTATTGTCCATAAGGGGTTCTTATGGACCGTCCATAAGCTTCAGCCCATTAGCGCTTACACAGCCCATTGCTACCCTACACCATACTTTTTCTTCATACACCCCCATTAGTAAGGAAAAATTTCTCACGCACCCCCCAAATTTCTCGCGCCCCCCATATTTCTTGTGCACCCCCCAAATTTCTCGTGCACCCCCCAAATGTCGTGCCGTGCACCCCCCATTTTTTTTTGTTTCTTCCTCTGCAAATTTCTAGCCAAAAACATTTTGTTGTTGGAATGGTTTCCAGGAGTTATACTCCAAAACCATTATTTAAGAGCATAAAATGGTTTCAGATATTTGCACTCTTAGATTTGAACAATGTTGGACAATGCCACTTTACAGTCACTAGTTTGGGGCAGACAGAGCATACAGCAAGCAAAATGGTTTTGCAAGTATTGGCCTCTAGAAAGTGTAAAGAGAGCATTTTCTAGAAGCCACCCCAACCCACCATTCAATGCCAACAAATCAAGGGAGTTGACTAAATTTAGCTTCACTTTGTCAATACCAAAACAATGGGAATCCAGTCATTCTAAATCTAGATGCGCAAGTAAAATGTTTTAGTTTTAGCATGTCATCATTATGTTAAATTAATTTCTTTTGACAAACTTTTTCATTTGACGGATTCTTTTGACAAACTTCATTGTTAAATTATTAATTAACGTGTACTAACAAGTAAATACTTGAAACAAATATTTGTACTCCAAAACCATTTTGTTGTTGGAATGGTTTCATGCTAAAATCATTTTGCATTGGAAATGGTTTCAGATATTTGCACTCTAAAACCATTAAGCGCATAAAATGGTTTTGGAGTACAATGCTATAATTATGCACTTAACATTTTTTTTCCCTCCCCACAGATTTCTAGCCAAAACTATTTTATGCACTTAACACTTACAATACTAGCCTTGACCCTTTCCAATAATTTTCAACATGACAAAATTATGAAAGTAGTTATAATTTATGAGTTGAGTTATGACCCAATCATAGAAAACAATCAACAATCCTTACCCAATACACTTAATGGTTTTGGCTAGAAATCTGGGGGGAGGAAAAAAAAATTAAGTGCATAATTATAGCGTTGTACTCCAAAACCATATTATGCACTTAATGGTTTTGGAGTACAACTCCTGGAAACCATTCCAACAACAAAATGGTTTTGGCTAGAAATTTGGAGAAGAAGAAAAAAAAAAAAAAATTGGGGGGGCGCACGACAATTGGGGTGTGCGTGAGAAATTTGGGGGGTGCACAAAAAATATGGGGGGCGCGCGAGAAATTTTGGGGGTGCACGAGAATTATGGGGGGCGCTAGTCAGTTGGGGGCGTGCAGTTGGGGGTGTGTGAGTAATATGAGGAGCGCGCGAGTAAAATTGGGGGGCTCATAAGTAAAGCTGTTGTGTTTTGATTGGCTTATGGATCATCCATAAAAATTGTCCTTATGAACAATAACTTTTGCCATAATTTAGGATGGAAAGGGTATTTGGTTTATGTGGGCTCTCCTTAAAATTGAGACTTTTTTACTTTTTTAGATTTGTGTATGTACAAATTAATTTTATTTAAGATTATCACCAAGGAGATGTTCCTTTTGCCTTTTATTGACTAACCATCTTGGGCCACTTTTTAACTTTTATGATTGATAATTAAATTCTCTTTGTTGATAAAATAGTACGAGCAGGTAAGTGTTACTGTGACCGGTCTAGGTCAAAGAACAAAGATATCCTTATTTGAATTTTTTGTAAACTTTCGTAGTGTTTTTTGATACGCTTTGTGCTGAGGGATTTACTTATTTTTCAGTGATATATATATTCCATTTTAACGTGTTCAAAAATAAAAGATCAAAGATATGCTTTAACGACGGGTATTTTTCAGTCAACAACCACAAAAAGATCCATACTTTTTCAACTTATTTATTTTAAGGAAAATTTACTACAAATTTACTTGCTCCATAGTCCATCCTATAGTAGAAACCCAAAAATAAAAAATAAACCCGATAACAAACGTGTAAATTATACTTACAAATTTATTTCCTCCATCCTATAGTAATTGTCCCGAGTAAAATTTTCTGCGGTAAATTTTTTCAAAGTTTTCACACTTAGTTAGTTTTAGATTGTCGGATCTGATATGTGCTGTTGAGATTATTTTAATTGATTTTATAATTTATTAATTTAAACTATCCGATCAGTAATCAATGACCTAGATTAAAATTGTGTTAAAACGGTGTATTACTATTACCGTAGCAAATCCTATTTCAGAACCATCGATTATTTAATTACTTAAAAAATAACTTTTGTTTATAGAAAAATGCTAAAAGGAAATAAAATTATTATTAAACAGCAATGCTATTTTTCACAACATCTATATTCACAATATCTCACGAATTTTGTCTTTAACCAATAAAATTAACTCTTGACCAGGCGTTGAATAGTGTTAAAAATTGTATCGCTTATATGAAAACAAGAAAAGAGAGAGCAATCAGGGATGGAAAATTTTGATTAATGTACTAAATATTTAAATATATAGTCTTGAGATGAACTAATTGTATCAACAGCGTATCAGTGTTTTGGAGATTATTCTAATGTATCATGCTTTACGGACGACATAAATTATGGTGCATAAACCATATTTATGCACAGTGCATTAATATCCAAAATTACTTAGTGCACTCTCCAAATTTCTAGTGCACGCCCAAAATTGCTTAGCGTACCTCCCAAATTTTTAGGGAGTACGCTAGAAATTTGAAGGGTGCGCTAGAAATCTGAAGGGTGCGCTAAACAATCCTGGGAGTGCATTAAGCAATTTTTATTATTTATACATGATGCATAAAAAAAAAACTTATGCACCATAACCACTCCTTTTTCGGACAATATAACAGTTGTGTTAGCTTTATTTCTAGCCAGTATAGCCTTTTATCTAAGTTTTTTTATTTTTGATCAGTAATTGGGGGTTAGTATACGAGAAGGAATGGCAGTGTTTCGGAGAATTTTTATTGTCTATGCTTTTGATTTTGATGCAAAGAAATTGTTGTATTATTTTTCTCATCAATTCTACTGTGCATCTTCCATATTTCATTTAACTTGATCCAACTTTGATTAAACTCTTATTTATTGATATTTTTTGGCAGATTAAAAAAAAAAAAATTAGTTATATGTATGTAGTATTTCTTTAAATTTAATTGCAGTTTTAGTCCCCCTATTTTTATCATTTTACAGTTTTGGTTCCCTTATTTTAAAATTCGACAGTTTTGGTCTCCATCATAACTAATAAAAATGCTAAAATTAATAAGTCGGACGTCATGACGGGTTCGAACCCCGACTTCTTGACTTGTGTGCGTGAGTTTATAATAGTTTTGTCATTTCGTCTATTTATCCAAAAAAGAATATCAAGATATATGTTTATTTGAATTTTACAACCGAAGTATGAAAAAATATATAAAAAATTTATACTTTTAAAAATAGAAAACATATTAACACAAAAAAATATTAAACTCTAATACGATGATTTCTTTTTATGTATTTATTACCATTTAGTTCTTAGGAGAATGAAACACTAGTAATCTAGAATTTGGTTGTGACATAATTTTTTTTTTGACAAAAGTTGTGACATAATTAAAATCTGACTAAAAATTGTTTCTACTAAAAATAAAATTCGGGTTTTCCCGAAAAATCGCTCTAAGAGGAGCTATGTTTTAATAATTTATCAATGATATTTTTTTTGAATGGCAAATAAGTATAATATATAAATATAAAAAATGGAAATCCAAGTACAAATCATGAGAACTAGAAGTACTATGTACTCAATAATAAATAAAGACAAAAAAAGAGAAAAAAAATAGATACATCACAAAATACTTCGAAAGAGAACTCCCAGAAGATAGAAGCCACCACGATCATCAAGATTACATCCAGCAAGAAAAGAGAAAGGAAGAGTCAACTATAAAAAAACACCCCAAAAGAGATCACTCAATCAGAACCGAAAACAACCAGACACCATACCTCACATCACATCACCTTGCTGGACCAACATAATAGAGATTCTATGTTACTTTAAAAACTTTTTTTTTATCACTTAATCTCTACAATATGATTTATTCAAAAACAACATATGGTTAATTTCATTCATCTTTTTTTTTGTGCTTATCTAAATTAACTTGTAAACGAATGTGTATAATTTAATGAGAATTGACGACTTCAGTGATTAAGAATGTGTTTAAAATATTTCAGAATTTTATTAGAGACTTTAAAATTTGTAAACCGTAAAGACCCAATTGATCATATAAATTCAATATAAAGAAACTACACCAACCCAGACCATAATCTTTTGAGGTTTCACATTTTATACACCAAAAAAATATTAAATAACATTGTAAAAAAGTACTTTGTAGCTTGACCAAAACAAAGGTACTTGTAACAAAGTTGGTATACCTAGCAACTACCAAGGTCAGAAAGAATAGTAATATAATTAATATTTGCAGTGTTCTAATGGTGGAATGGGATTAAAGTATAGTATTAGAAGTATTCATTTTGGCAACTAAATTAATGTTGGATGGGTTGATAACACAACTCTTCCCTAAAAAGGAACATAAGCTAGTTTGACTGGAATTCAACATTTGAGTGGCAGATTAATTAATTCAATGTGCAATAGTATATCGCATGTTCATTTTATAGCGAGTCCAGATCATGATATAATTATATTTGGTTCAAAACAAAGATTTTGAGATCATGCATAAATTCACATTTGAAAGTATCCCTCAAATTAGTGAGGATGATAAATAAATTAGTTATAGAGGTTTGTCCAGCTTAGTTATGTCTTATATGGAGTATAACACAAATGCTTATTGTGATAAGTAATTATGTATAAATTTATGAGATAATTCTATGACAAAATAAAAATAAAATAAAATTACATTGTTTTTGTATATGCCATAAGCTTATTTTATAAGCTATGTGCCTGTTTGAATTGACTTATTTTTGAGTTTATGTTAAACAGTTTATGCAAATAAATAAATTGTTATGCATTATAAGATTTTTAAAGTAATTTATGATGAAACAACACTTACAATTTTTGTAGGTAAAAACTTATGAATTAACATAAAAGTTTATTTGTTTGCATAAACTATTTTCATAAGCTCAAAATAAGCCGAATCCAAACGGGCCTTATATTGAATAACTTGTAAAAATAAGCTGGAAAGAAATTATGAAATGTGTTATATAAGTTGTTTCATAAGTACCCCAAACAATCTTAATTATAAAGTTTATGTTAATTAATAAGCTTAAATAAATGAATTCAAATAGACGCTTAAGAGTCCTTATGGATTGACTTATTTTTCAGTTTATGTAAAACAATTTATACATATAAATAAGCTTTTATATATTATTTATAAGTTTGTTGAGGTATTATATGAAATAATAACTCATGAAGATACAATTTTTTCTTGCGAGAACCATGATTAACATAAAAACTTATTTATTTGCATAAACAATTTTTATAAGTTAAAAAATCCGCTAATCCAAATAGACCACAAGTCAATATAAAAACTTATATTCTTCCGTATCCAAATTCAAACCTTATAATGTATTTTTGTAGATCGTGCATTATTTTTATTTTTATTTTTAAATATTTTGTAATAAAGCTTGCTTTGAAGCTCTAAATATGTTGAGCCGGAATGAATCTATATATATTGGATCACCCTAAAGTGATTGTGATGATAGACATACCATATAACATTCATTGTGAAAATAATTTTTAGGTAAAAATTATGGCGCCTTTTTTTTTTTTATGAGTGGAGTATCCACCTTACTTTATGTTGAAATTGGTAGAGTTTGTTGGGGGTGTCATGTTTGGTCTTGATGATAAGGGGAATTGGAGTGATGTGTTGGTGCACAAAGATGATAAATGAATAGAAAAGGAATTGTATTTAATGAACTTGAAGAATGACGGCTACAAGAAGAATAAAAGGCACTAACTTTTATGCTGACATAACTACTCCTATTTATACACAAAACTAGGTCATAAGGACAGCATAGTAAAATACTAAAATACCCTTAAATATAAATTACTTCTAACACCATCCCTTAATTTATATTTACACAAAACTAACGCTCCAGAAGTTAAACAAACTTTTGGACTTTTGGATCCTCATCAGAAGCTTCTGCTTGCTTCTGGCTTTCTGCTTCTCCTTCAGCTTCAGCTTCTGCTTTTCTTTCTGCTTCGACTTTTTCTTGTGCTTCAGCTTCAGCTTTTGCTTCTTCTTCTGGCTAATAACCTCAGAAGCTCTACTACTTCTGAGCAACACTGCTTCTGAGTAATGGCCACAGAAGTTTCTTCTTCTAACAGCTTCTGAATATGAATTACTTCCAGAACCATTCCTTAATTCATATTCAGCAAATTCAATTTTTGCAACACCAATTCCATCCCTCAAATGGATAAAGTGTTCAGCCTTGACATCCTTCATCAGAGCATCTGCAGGTTGCTTTTGAGCACTACAGTGAGCAGCTTCTAACACTTCATTCTGGACTTGACCTCTTCGCAGATTCTTGTCTTCAGACCAATCAGAGTTTATCAGCTCTGCATTAGTTTTAACACCAGAAGGGCCCAAAAAATCATACCTCAGAGTCTCAAGTTCTTCTGTCATGGCCTGCAACCAGACTTGCTTCTCGAGAATTTCTTCAGTAGTAACAAATTCAGAACTTCGGACCTCAGAACTTGCCCCTTCAGAGCCTTGGACACCAGAACTTGCTCCATAGTCTATTCCAGAGTCACAATCTTCTTCCAGTTCTGGAACAGTATCAGATGCTGGACAGCCAACTCCAGAAGCTCCACCTTCAGAGTCTTGACCACCAGAGTCTTGAATACTCTCAGAAACTCTGCCTTCAGAAGTTTCACCTTTAGGAACATGACCATTGTTAGAGGCTGGACTATCTTTAGAAGCTCCTCCTTCAGAAGGTCCACCTTCAAAGTCATGATTTCCTCCATAGGCATTATTAAATTCAGAAGCTTGTCCTCCAGAACCTACGTCTTCAGAATCTGGATCACCACCATCTGAATCATTACCACCATCTGATTCAGAATCAGACTTGCCTTCAAGGTCTTCTTCTTCAGAAGTTGGAGACCAAGAAGTTTCACCTTCAGAAGCTCTTGCATCTGAAATGTTATCAGAAGTTCTTCCTCCTTCAGAACCTTGACTTACTTCATCTTTTGAACCTTCAGAATCTCCTTCAGAGTCACCTTTAGAGTCTGATCCTTCAGAGTCTGATTCTTCAGAATCTGATCCTTCATCTTCTGACTCATCTTCAGAACTTTCAGGTTCTGACACTTCTTCATCTTCAGAGTCATCTTCTGACTCTGAGTCATAGAGTCTGACTCCAATTTCATAATCATCTTCTGAAACTTCTTCAGAGTCAGAAAACGTTAATTTCACAGGTTCATCATCATCAGATTCATAAGCCATTAATAGCACAGGTTCATCATCAGAACTTCTGGCCATATTAGCTTCTTCTGACTTTCTTTCTTTGTTTGACCTGCAATCAGCAGCAAAATGGCCAAACTTCTGACAACAGTAACACTGGATCTTCTTCTTGTCAAATCTCTCCTTTCCCTTCTGATACTTCTGCTTATCAGAGTTTGAAGTTTCAGGCTTCTGAACTCCATCAGACCTTCTCTTGGCTTCTGACCAAGACTTCTTCTGATGGTTCTTACCAGAGTCTGCTTTGAGAGCCTGCTGCTCTACTTCTCTTTCAGAGGTTCTCTCAGTCAAGCGCAACTCTTGTGCTTCTAGGCTGCTTTGTAGCTCTTCAATTCTCATGGAACTCAAGTCCTTGGAATGTTCAATAGCTACCACAATGTAATCAAACTGAGGGGTAAGTGATCTCAATACCTTCTCAATGATTACTTGTTCTGAGAGTGTTTCTCCACACGCCTTCATCTCATTAGTGATCAAAATCATTCTTGAGATGTAATCAGAGACCTTCTCATTGTTCTTCATGTTGAGGTTCTCATATTGCTTTCGTAAGGACTGAAGTTTCACCTTCTTCACTGATGCATCACCACCATAGCATCTGATCAGTGTGTCCCACGCGGCCTTTGCCGTTTCTGAGTCAGCAATCTTCTCAAACACGTTCTCATCCACACACTGATGGATGTAGAACAACGCCTTCTGATCCTTCTTCTTTGTATCCTTCTGAGCAAGCTTTTGTGCATCTGTTGCATCAGCTGCTACTGGAACATAACCTTCAGTAACAAGTTCAAGCACATCTTGAGCACCAAACAGAACAGTCATCTGTTTCATCCAACGATTCCAGTTTTTGCCATCAAACACTGGAAGCTTGGTACTCATACCACTGTTTCCGTTCATCTTCAATCTTTGTGCGTTCACTTAAATCTCACTAACACTCGTGTTTCCCAATCCCGCAGAATCAGAAAATGTGATTCTGTTACAACTTCGTTCAAGATTCAACTCGAATTCAAGAAACGAAATCAATCACACAACGCCTCACGTTTCACTCGTGTTTCCCGTGGATTCGAACCGGAGCTCTAGATACCAATTGTTGGTGCACAAAGATGATAAATGAATAGAAAAGGAATTGTATTTAATGAACTTGAAGAATGACGGCTACAAGAAGAATAAAAGGCACTAACTTTTATGCTGACATAACTACTCCTATTTATACACAAAACTAGGTCATAAAGACAGCATAGTAAAATACTAAAATACCCTTAAATATAAATTACTTCTAACATGATGGAGTCCTTCATTATTTTGTCTTACTTGTACGTTGATCTTTGTCTCTTTTTCCGGAGGGTTTTCTTCTTTTCGGGATGGTCCTTTGAGTATTTATAGTTGATGGTGTGTCTTCTTGTTTTCTTGCAGTTTTATTTTTTGTCCGGTTGTTTTTCCATCTTACTTTAGAGATTGTTGAATTTTTGTGGAGTGTACTTCTGATATCTCCTTATTTTTTTGAACTTTCTCCTATATTTTCTTTTCTTTTTTTTAATATTATTAATATAATATATTTGTCATTTAAAAAAAAATCGTGTAATCTCCATATGTCCCCATGTACGTGAAGCATGACATAGTCACAATGCAAGTATGAGGATTCTATCTTTAGGCACTAAAAATATAAAAGAGACGTATATTTTGAAATGATCAGTTAGTTTGATCAAATCATCTCCTAATGTCGTATATTTGAATTCTCATATATTATATATGCAAGTTGATATGTATATATATATCTCATCACACATCACTCAAATATAGCTTTTCCACGAAAGAACTATAGCAAGAACAATGAAGCATATTCTAAACGACGGCAAACTTTTGAAAAATGTCTAATCAAGTTGCTTTGTTAAATTGTTTGTTTTGTTTTTTTACAAGAACAAGTTGGTTTGTTACCTACCTTCACGCAATACTATATTTATTAATTATCCATATATATGATAAATACGTTGACGATAATGGTCTTTTTAGCTAAAAATATATTAAGAAAACAAAAGATGTGTGAAAAGTTTAGGAAACAAGAGAATATAAAGAAAATGAACCCATTCAAAATAAATAAATAAATAAAATGACACCTTATTATATTTTATGAAATATAAAAAATTTAACGTTATCAAAACTTAAAAAAATTGAGAAACAAAAGTTTTAAAATCTAAATTCCATATTTTTACATAAAAAATCTGAACCAAATTAAATTACAATATTTTAAAACAATTTCAGACTTGATTTTTCTAATTAATAAGAGTGAATGCTACATGTAATTATAAAAAAGAAAAAAAAAAGAGTGAATGCTACACATTTATTTCCCTCCAAAAAAGAGATAGAAAATTAGCATAATTCATATAGACAATATTCAAATAATATTTCTTAAAGCCCAAGAATTAACAAAATAACTTATTATTTAAAGTGCTGCCATTGACTAATTATTGATTAAAAAAATAAATTTACCAAACCATTACACTTATGGGATTGAGAATAGATATATATTTATCTATTTAAAAAATAAATAAATAGTCATTTACCCTCTATAAAATAGGCGAGTATTTTGATTTACCCCAGCCTAATTTTTTTTTTTTTCAATTACCTCATGTAATGTGAAGATTCTGTCATTTATCTTCATTAAATATGTGGGTTTAAGATTTTATCATTTTGCCCATGTAATGTTAGAGAATTTTGGTTTACTTCTCTCGTTGGACATACCACGTTACCCCCCTCGCCCACATTACAGGGGGTAATTGAAAAAAATATTACAAGGAGATAAATCGAAAAAACTATTACAGGTGATAATCGAAAAAATTAAATTAGGTAGGTGATAAATCAAAACCCGCTTATTTTACAGCGAAATAAATGACTATTTACTAAAAAAATCCACTCAAGCATTTTTTTTTTTTTAAAGAAGTTTAAAGAAGTGTGATAGATCTATAGACCCTTAAGAAACTAAAAGGAGAAGTTTATTATTTAAAAAAAAAATAAAAAATGTTGTTTAAGGGTTGAGATTAAAGACTTGAGAAAATTTGAGAAGAAAAACATCGAGAGGATCTTTTTCTCTATGGGGTTACGGGTTACCCTACAAGCCGAAATAAAAAAATATCTAATCTATACTAATATATAAAGGGGATACAAATTTTTGGGATGGCTTTTTTGTTATTCCTATTTTACCCTTAAAAAAACTACCAAAAAAACAAACTAAGCATAACTTCCACATAAAAGTAGGTTTTCAGTTTTTTTATAGTACAAAAAAAAATATTTTTTTCTTCTTAATAACTAACCACAACAAAAAAGGAGGTCAAGTAGTTATCAATTAACTAAGTCCAATAAAAAGGAGATTAAGTAATTATTTATATTTGTATAATAGAGAATATCGATCACAGCAAACAAAAAAAAAAAAGAATATCGATCACACAAACGGGCACGGGACGTGCCCGTTTGGCGGCTAGTATTGAATAATTTTCACATGCTACCAAGATTGACTTTGATTCTGAATAGTAAAATAAAAATATTACCTACCAAAATCACACATCATGACATACATACCTCTACTATTCTAGCCTTCTTTCTATAAATACATGCATGCTATCCTTCTAGCTTATTCACCAAATAACAATCAAACAAACTAGTGTAAAACATTTTGCACTAATTAATTGATTGTTCTAAATCTTATAACTATTTTTATTTTCTTTGAATCAATCTTATCACTAAAAATGTGTATTGGAAAAGTTGGATTCATTGTGAATGTGACCAACGAGGAAACAGTGGCAGCTGCACTACCAATGCAAGAACATTGGTTGCCACTATCAAATCTTGATTTGATTCTTCCTCCTGTTGATGTTAGTGTGTTCTTTTGCTACAATAAACCTACAATTACTATTGGCACCCACCATAATATTATTGAGTGTTTGAAAAATTCATTAGCTGAGACTCTTGTTTCTTATTATGCCTTTGCTGGTGAAGTGGTGAAAAATTCCATGGGTGAACCTGAGTTACTTTGCAATAACCGTGGTGTTGATTTTGTTGAAGCTTTTGCTGATGTTGAATTACAATCTCTTAATTTGTATAATCCAGATGAAAGTGTTGAAGGGAAGCTTGTTCCAAAGAAGAAACATGGTGTTCTTGCTGTTCAGGTGAAATATTAATTTTAAAACAATATTAATAATCCAACATGTCTATATACTAGTAGTTTTTTATTTACTAGTGATAGATACATATTCAACTATGGTATTTATTTTAGTGCCTAAGTCAAGTTTTTTTTTTTCTTTCTATATAGTTAGATACAGTCAAACAACATTTCAAAAAGATCTAAAAGAGTTTTTTTGTTTCCTTTCAATTTTGTAATAGTAAAAGATTTTTGTTGTGTGATATTTTTGCATGCACTCATTTTAATTTATTGGAACAAAATTTTCATTATTGGTTGAAAAAAATATACTTAGTATTAAAAACTGTTTTAATAGTCATTGTTATTGTTCAGGCAACATGGATGAAATGTGGCGGATTAGTAGTGGCTTGCACTTTTGACCATCGCATAGCAGATGCCTATTCTGCAAATATGTTCTTTGTATCTTGGGCCGAGATAGCCCGGCCCAAGAATAACAAATCTTTCATTCCAACAACACAGCCATGTTTTCGGAGATCTCTTTTGACCCCACGACGCCCACCTTCCATCCATCCTTCACTTTATGAGATGTACGTCCCCGTCTCTGATCTACCTCCTCCACCTGTACCTGAGCTTGAATCCGATATTAAAACTGATCCAATAATAAGTCGCATATACTACGTAACAGGTGAAGAACTCAACAACATGCAATCACTAGCCAACTCAAACAATATTGGCAGTGTTAAGCGGTCAAAACTTGAATCGTTTTCTGCTTTATTGTGGAAGATGGTTGCTGAGGCCGCTTCAACCAATAATGAAAATATTGTTGCAAAAATGGGGTTAGTTGTTGATGGAAGAAAGAGGCTAAGCAACGGTGACAAAAACAAGGAAGAGATTATGAGTTCGTATTTTGGGAACGTGCTTTCAATTCCCTACGGTGGTAGATTGGCGAACGAATTGGTTGAAAATCCATTAAGTTGGGTGGCAAACCGAGTTCATGATTTTTTAGAGGAGGCAGTGACGGAGGAGCATTTCTTAGGACTAATTGATTGGGTGGAAGAGCATCGACCGGTTCCAGGGTTGGCGAGGATTTATTGTGGTAGCACCGGTGGAGAAGAGGGCCCGACATTTGTTGTGTCATCCGGCCAACGGTTTCCGGAGTCGAAGGTGGATTTTGGATGGGGGAAGCCTGTGCTTGGATCTTATCATTTCCCTTGGGGTGGTGATGCTGGATATGTTATGCCAATGCCTAGTCCTAAAAGGAATGGTGATTGGTTGCTCTATATGCACCTTCCTAAGACACACTTGCACTACATGGAGGCTCGAGCTCCCCATTTCTTTAGACCAATCTCTTGGGATTACCTTCTCAATTAAAATTTTTTGTTACTTAATTCTTTTTTTTTTTTTTTTGTTAATTGTATTGTTGGTACTAGTAATATAAAAATCATAAAAAACTTGCTACTAATATTTGGATGTGGATTTAAGATAAATATAAAGTAATATATACCTTGTACCTTGTTAAAGTTATAACATGTTCAATATTTTCGATAACCAATGTCTAAAATATTTGTTGTCGTTTATTTTTCATGTGAGATATATCAAACTATACATATTATATATTTAGTTTTCTACTCTTTAGGTAATTTGGTTGATTAGAAATGAAATAATATTTTTCATAATAAGACGATTGAATTTTAACTTTGTTACGATAATTAAACCAGTAACTCTAACCAGTAACTCTCTCTCCCTTCTCTCTAGCAACAACACCGTCTTCCTCCAACACCAATCCGGTGCTCCGCCGCAAATCCAAACCTCATCCTTCAAGATGTAGCCCTCGTGAGTGGTGGTGCCTAGCCCCTCACGGTCGCACCACCCTTCCATCTGGCGACCGCCGCTGTTCCACTGTGATTAACTCTCCTCCGCCGTCGTATCTTTTGGATCTACGTCGTTTCTTGGGTCACGTTGGTAGTGGTGGTTCCGGCCTGTTTTCAGGTCGGTAGTGGCGTTTTTGGGTTGTCCTCTGTGGGTTTCTTAACTCTCTGAAGTCTCGACTCAGTTTCACCACCGCGCCGGAGTTTTGTTTGTTGTTAGTGTTCTGGTTTGTTCGTGTTTTTGTTCTTTTGCTTCTGTGCTAGTCGTATTGTTCGTACTGTTTTAGTTTTGTGTGGACGGGTTCTTGTCCTCTGCTTTTGTTTTCTGCAGGTTCAGATTTGGTTGTTTTAGCTTTTGTTCTATGTATTGTTTGCTTTTATTTTGTTCTTATCAGAGATTGGGTGGTTGCATTTGGTTTCGCTAACCCGCTTGGGTTTGGATCTATTTTATCCCGAAAGGGTTGTTTTCTAACGTGTTCGGCTCATTCCTCGTTCTGAGTTCGATTACGTCTGTGCTTGGTTCCCATTGGTGTTGGTACTTCTGTGCCCTTTGTTTCTCTGTTTCTTCCAGGTCTGTTGAGATCTGCAGGTCTCAAGGTGTCTGATCTTCCTTCACAGTTTGCTCGAAAGAGCTTTGACGCCTGCTGCTTGTTCAGGGGGTTGTTGGCACGTGGGTCTGATTTCGTGTTGGCGGTTGACCCATTCGCTAAGATTTGAACTCTTGTTGATCTTGTCGTTGCTCTCGCTCTTCACATTTTTTTGTAACTTGGTTTCGCGCCCGTACGCGGGTTCGCTGGGTTGCGCTCGTGATGAGTGTTTGTACTGTTAGATTAATTAGAGCTGTTGTACCCGGTTTGCTTAATCACGTTGTATTTCCCTCTTGGATTTTAGTCGGGTCAGATTTTAATGCCCCCCGGTCTTTGTATCGTTTTACTTTTATTTAATATATTTGTTTCTTTTGCCTAAAAAAAAAAAAAAAAATTTAACTTTGTTACATATCAAAATATATGTTAGAATTGTTGCCACTAAGCCTTAATAAGAAAGACCTATATCGAACTAAACAATACAATGGATTAACATATCATTCATAAATTAAATTAAATATGGTGATTTAGTCGTTTTAGACATTAACAATCATTTTTTCATGAGCCATATATTAAATCGTTTCAAAAATGTCGTTTATCTCTAACAATTTTCCATTAAAAATTTTCTCATTGTGGCCCGGCCACCACAACACTCAAACCACCACATGCCAAACCAATGTCATTCTTGAAATGCTATGTGCCAAGTGGAGACTTCCAAAACTATAACCTTTTTTTAATTTATTTTTTTATATTTAATAAAAAGAAAATTGTTGAATATTGCTCGCAACTATTTTTTTTTTTTTTTGTATTTGCAACCTTTAATATTGCTCGCAACTAAGTATTCTTTAACAATTTATCTTTGACAATGAACATAAAGTTATTTAATTTGTCTCATGACATAGTAAATTGTACATAAAATTTTAATAACTGAATTATAAAAGTTTCTCTTAGTAAACACAAAACAAACCAAAAATGGTTAATATTATGATACGACTAATTATGCATGCGTTACAAAAACAATTATAAAATCACATAAGTTTTGAGATGGTTGCAACCTAATTCTTGTTGCTACTATATTAGTATTAGTATATGAATAATTCTAGCGGACTCCAACACCTTTTTAGAGTCCTATAAAACTAATATTATAATGAGGCCTTTTAATATATTTTTTTTTTAAATAGAAGGCTTCTTAAAAATAAAATAGAAAATTATGTTAGGCTGAATCTAAGGTTGAACCCCATGTCCTAGCAAAGAACCTTCATTCAAACAAATTGAGCTAAAGCAATTTTTATAAATACTTTGTCATAATATATAGTATTTTTATAATTAAATTTTTCTGGCTACTGATTTTAATTTTAAATTTTGAGGCAAAAAATTCTTGTTTGAGCTTGACTCTTAAGCGGTTAAGCCTATCTTGCAAGCAACGCACACTCTTTTTTAATCAAGAAAATCTGTTAAATAAGTGTGTTGTTAAACTCTTCATACTATTAGTAAAAAAAGAAACTATTCATACAAGAATATATTATATGACTATGATATATGATATGAACACTTCCATAAGAAATTGGACAAAGTTGTAAAACAGTGACCAAAATACCATAATATATACTATCTTTTTTGGCAGAAAACAATACGATAATATATAAATTATGCAATATGGGCGATTTTTAAATATTAAGAGTAGATTGAACAATTTTGAAAATGATATAGGCGGCTATACCAAGTTAATAAATTTAAATAATTTTTAAAAGTAAATAATTTTTAAATCTAAATTATTGTTGTCATGTTTAATTTTTAATTTAAATAATTGTTGTAAAAAAAATTTAAAAGTTATTATATTAAAAAAGGAGTGATGGAGTGCACTCCTCTGTGTATATATTAAGTAACACGTATCATTTCTGTAAGTTTAATTTAGTTGGTAGAGATATTAAATATATATGTAGGATAGGGTTTGTTCCAAAAATTAGGTGTTGCATCGAATATTATTAAAAATGAACTACTTAAAAAAATTTAAAGAGTAAAACTCATTTAAATTATAAATAACATCGAGCTCTTCCTAAGGATGAATGTTGCGGGAAAAATTATCTAGTGTGGTTGTTAGTTTAACATGTTGTTATTTGGTCGATATGAAATTCTAGAAATATAACTTAATCTTTGTCGGAGAAATCTCATCTGTGGAATATTTAGTTGAGAATGTCAAACTTTTATCTTGGAAGTGGTATATATCCAAGAACCTTACTAACCCTTGCCCCTTTTATGAATGAGAGGTGCAACTGATTTGGTGCTTGAGCTGTTAGAGTTTAGCGTTGTGGTGATCTTGGGTTTTGGTGATCTTGGAGGGGTGGTGATCTTGGAGGGGTGTGGGCCTGTTTTTCTCTTTCACCCCCTTGATCTCTTTTGTTTCTCTCCTTCTTTCGGGTAGGGATGGCAAGTATGCCCAAACCCGTGGGGCCCACCCGCACCCACACCCGAGTCAACGGGTGAAACCCGAGTTAACTGGGTTTGGGTTCGGGTTCGGGTGGCACCCGATATTTCGGGTGCGGGTTTGGGATCAATCAAACCCGCACCCGAAACCTGAAATTACACCCGCTTAAATATTAAATTACCTAATTATCCCTATGTTTATATAATTGTAATTTAATTTCTTAAAATTCTATGTTGAATACTATGTTACCAAACTTTGTTATTGTTGTATTTTAATGTAATTACTTGTAATTTAACATTACTCAGTTTTATTGTTGTATTTTCTCGAAAATTTGAATTATGCTTGTTACCAAACGATGTTACTATTGTATTTTTATATGTTCTTGCTACGGGTTCGGGTGAAAAAACCCGAACCCAACGGGTGTGGGTGCGGGTGTTATTTTACCACCCGAATATCCTTTGGGTTTGGGTTCGGGTTCGGGTGGTGATTTCGGGTGCGGGTTTGGATAGTGTGAAACCCGCACCCATGGGCACCCGTTGTCATCCCTACTTTCGGGTGTCAGATAACTTGATGCCAGATTGCCTACCTTTTAGGCTGGTGTTTCGTCTTTTGTGGATTTTGTACTTCTTATACCCCCTACTTTTTTGTTTTGTACTGTGACTTCGGTGTGTGTTTTTGTGTGTGCGTGTATATATATATATATATATATATATAACTTTGTCATTAAAAAAATTATCCTAGTAAAATATTTATATTTTAATCAATAGTAATAACAAAACTTTTTTTGTTTATTTTTATTTTAAAAAAAAATTGACCTAGCCACTTTAAGTTGGACGAACGAAAATAGATTAAAATGATTTTAAGAATTTTTATTTTATTATTTTTAATCATTATTTTTTTAAGAAATCTACTACAATTACCATATAAAAAATATTTTTGAGGGCCCCTAATATAGAGGTCCGGTACCATAGAGCACTTTGCGCCTCTTAAGAGATGTCTCTGCATATAGAAGTCGGAGTTCAAACTCTAAACAAAACTTTCAAACTATTAAAAAAATATATGCCGTCATTGATAATTCAAGCGGTTCATGCATGTAATTGGATATTGAAAGAGATGGATTGTAACTGTAAGGGATAGTACGTGACGTGACATTGATAATTCAAAGGTTGGTCGATCGAAATACGGATCTATTATCATTCAAATATGAGTACTTATTAGTATTTTCATGGTGATGCATAGTGAGACTTGGTAGTGGGTTACTTTTATTTTGTCTAAATCGGAGGAACTACTTTGTTTTGTTCCCAACAATGTGTTTTTGTTGTTGTGTGATGAGTTTCAACTTCAAGTGTCGTTCTTTGATAAAGTGATAATTTTGGAACTACATTCAAGATTAGTATAATGTGATGTGATTGTCTACTGTCTCTAGTGGTCACAAAGGAGTACAATTTAGACGTAATATGCTCTTTTTCCTTCCAACTTTATTTAAATTTGTATCAAGTTTTTTTTTTAATTAGCCTTCCATAGTGATGACTCAAATATTCTAAATAAAAACATCTCGACTATATTGATATTCCTTCATTTATCTTAAGAAACGAGTCATCAAACAAATATTATAAAAGTTAAAAAATGGATACATACAAAATTTGGGGAGATTAAACCAAAATGCGAGAGGCCATGTAGCTAAACAAATAATAATATATTGTCTCATTAAAAACTTTACATGTAATCCACAAATCCTAGCTCAACTAATAGAAATGTCAAAATTGCTAGTGTCGAACGTCACAACCGGGATTCGAACCTCAAAAAAAACTTATCTATAAAACCCTAAGGAAAAATCAGGGGAAGAGAAAAAGAGTGCAATGCTCCAAAATTAGCAAGATCAACGGCGCACGGATTTTCTTCGCTAAAAATATGAGAAACAATAAAAAATAATCTTTTTTATAAGATCAGCACAATTCAACCAATGATTCCTAACACGCCAAGAAATCATGTCAAAATTACGAAAAGCTAAAGTCACCATGAGAGAATCTGTCCAACCAGAGCTGATGTCATCTACAAGGCAATTTAATAGCAACCATTATACCAACTATCTCGGCATGTATTTGAAAAGGTATTCAATTGGTTTGAGATCTTGGTTAATTATATGTCTATCTTCATGAAATCTAACTCACAATAACTTTGAATATGATTGTGGATATCATAATGACTTTCATCCTCATGCAATTTTTTTATACGATTCTCTTCTTTTATTTTTTTGGGTGGCCTTTTTACCCATTCACTTTTAAAAAAAGACAATGAATTATGTTGATTAATTGACTATGTTTGATGCTACTAATATTGACTCATTCGAGGGAATTTCCGCTCCTCTTCTATTATAGATTATCCTTCTTGTTCTAGACACCTTTAAGATATTTAGACAAAGGAATTCTTAGATATTTTATTTTTCTTACACTCACTACAAAAAAATTTGAAAATTGCAACAAATGGATAGCAACAGTTTTGTAGAACTGCCGGTAATTTTAAAATAAAATCAAAATAGCAACGGTTTTGGGGAACCGCTGGTAAAATTGGAAATTGCAATAAATGGATAGCAACAGTTTTGTAGAACTGCCGGTAATTTTAAAACAAAATTAAAATAGCAACGGTTTTAAGGAACCGCTGGTAATTTTTAAATGAACCGGCGGTTTAATTTGATTTACTAGCGGTTTAGTTGATAAATAGAAGAAAAAAAACCCGTGAACTATCTCTTTTATTATTTTTTTCAGGATACATAGAGTCGGTTCCACCGATTCTATTGTTTTTTCTGGATAATATTTAATTCTTTAAAATTATTATAATTTGCTTTCACTCAAATAAAAAAGAAAAAAATTATTCTTTCTCACATTGTTTCCTTCACTCACCAATAATCCTTTCCCACCATTCACACTTCCCCTATTTTTTTTTTGGTAAAACCCTAGTTCTCTTTTACCACAAATTCGATTCATCACTCTAGTCACTCTAGAAATCCTAAATCCCTAACATTCATCACTCTTGTGAAAACCCTAAGTCACTAACATTCTCAGATGCGATTCTCAAACCCTAAATCCCTCTTTTTCAATTTCGATTCTCAAACTCTCATTCTCACATCATGTGATTCTGAAGCTTTTTCCACTGTTTTTCCCATGATTTTTAAACCCTCACTTGTGCTCTCGCTCAAACCTTCACTTTGTTCCCAACGTCTCCGACGATGATTCTCGATTATCAACCCTTTTTTACTCCCTCACCGGGGAAAAACGGGGAGGTGGTGCAGCATATCATGGACGTGGCGACAATGAAGATTCCAGGTACCAAAAAGATTTAATCTTTGTTCAATTGTAATTTCATTTCAATCTTATTTTCCACACCACGATAAATGTTGTATACTGATGTGAATCATGATAGATCCATGGGTTTTATCGGGCCTTCTACATGGAACAAATTTTTTCCATTTGACTCAATTTTATGGGGATTTGGCTCATTATATGACAGTAGGTGGCCACAATACTCTTATCTATCTTCATATATTTCCCTTATTATTATTCTTTAATTTTCTGTGCATGGCGGCAATGGAGGATTTGGCTCATTAGATTCGAAGATGCATATTTATTCGATTCTATGAATTGAATTTTATTATTGGAATAGTATTGGCATGTCATAGTGTGATAAGTGTATTTGGAATAGTATTAGCATATCATAGTGTGATAAGTGTATTATTGAAATTCAAGTGTTTGATAAGCTGATTGTCCATTCAATTGCACTTAACATCTTGGACTAGTAAATTTTCATTCAATTTTATATTAAAATTCTCATGAATTTAGGCTAACAAAGGTCTCACAGTTTGTTTCATTTCGAATGTTGCTCCTTTAACAATGAAGAAAATTTTAAAGCAGTTTTGCATGAGTTGGTACTATGGTATCTCAAAGCAAGATATCAGGTAACTTCAAACATTTGCTATAACCTATTACTAACACACAAAATGCATATGGATATATTCCATCTTGATGGAAATAAAGATTTTGTTTTGTTTGTTACCTAGGTGGAGACGCCAATTCATTTGTTCATGCATTTTGAATTAGCCTCCAAGATTTGTTCATGATTCTTATCCTGCTTCCCAATCTTTTTTTCCCTTTTCAATTGTTCGTGTGGTAAGGGAAAACGCAGTAAACAAGGATTGATGCTCATTTGGAACTCAATAAGTTGGGCTTTGTGGCTGGCTCGGTGAAATTTAAGGTCTCTTTACTGTGCCATTATCTGTTTCTCGGTTATTTTCCTTCTTGTTTGGTGACAAGGCTGTTCTGATTATTATTATTATTTTGCCTTTATGATATCTCAGTTGACTTTGTGTGTGGCTGTGCTTGTGTTTTGTTTTAGTGTTTCAGTCATTGAATGATTTTTTGTCTTGTTCAATTGTGGTTTTGGTTTCCTGTATTTTGTCTTGTTCAATTGTGGTTCTTGTTTTGTTTGTGTACTTGTCTTTTGTATTCCTTGAATTTGTGTTTTGTATAAAAAAAAATGCAGAAGTGAAACACTCATTTTCAACATACTTTCTTTTTCTCTACATTTATTTTTGCTCCTATATGGAATATTTCCTTGAGTTTACAAGAATTTGGTGAATTTGAGGTAATTAATTTGATTGGTAGCTAAATGTAAGATATGACTCTTTGAATTGTGGATTGATACACCTATGCTGGCATAGAGTTTGGTTTAATTGAATGTTTATATGGGTTTTTATTGTTTGTGGACAATCTACTTGTATATATATTTTGTTCTTGGAACAAGTTCAAAGAAAATAGCCTTCATTGTTATTAGAGAAGGTGTTGTTCAATTAGGAGTTGTTCACAAGGTTCTTATGAATCTTATATTTTAATTATAAAGTAGATTCTTATTACCTATAAACATACATTTAGTTTGTATATGTTATGGTTTAGTTTGCTACCTTTCAATAAGAGATACAAACATTATAGTCAAACTCTTGGTTGTTCATTGAATTAACTTCCCTCCCAATTATGATAAACCATTCCCTGTTCTCTACTGGCTCTCCGGTCTAACTTGCTCCGACAAGAATTTCATTTTTCAAGTTTGGCGCTCAACACACCGCCTCCCAACAGTAACATGTCAATTTCACAAAATGTCCATGAAACTAGAGTGGTTTTGCAGTCAGACATATTGTTTGTTTTTGTTTTATTAGAAATTATACCTTTAAGTATTAAAGTATCTTTTCAAGTGCAGGTAATTAACTTATTTGAATTTGGGTTAATAGAATCATGTTTAAATGAGAGAGATGATTATGGAGTGATTTGTGTTTTCTATGAAAGTGGATATGAAATTATTTGGGTGTTTTCTTTTGTAAATTTAGTCTTTGATTTAAATTGTTAGACTTAACCACCTTTATAATGCAATTCCAGCTAATGAAAGCTTGCTGCCATATTGCTAACACTCTCTTCTTCATTGTTCATATTCAGATTTAAACTTATCGCAATGAAAAAGTCAGGACTTTCATAATGTATATATAAGGACTGGCGGGAGATTATATGTTTAATGTACTAGTTACAAGGTAAATGTTCTTATAAAGAACTAGTTTGTGTACATCGATTACACTAGAAATCTTGCTTACCATATCTTGCAATTTTATTAAGTTTTGTATCCATAATGGTTATGTGTATACGTTGTGTTAAAGTATGGCTGCAACTTACTTTTGAGACTGAACAAGAAATTTGAACATAGTCAATTAAGATCAATATTGCTACACTTGTACCTTGTTAATTTATTTTACTCGAACATGTTTGCTGTCGATGCATTGTGTTTATTCCTATTTCATGTTCAAAGTACATGATATTAATTTGAAGTGCATTTTTTATGAATGATATATATAAATATGTTGCTACTACAATACTTTTGTTTTTAACTATACTTTAAATTTTGTTTTCAGGGGTCTAATATAGGATCACCGTTTGAAGTACGACGCTCTTCTGAGTCTAGTCATAATGTTGAGGGTGATCAAGCAACTCCGGACGATTAAACTTAGATATATAATTTTTGTTTAGGCGTGTTGAACTTTTGATGTCACGCTTTTCCATTTGTTTTAATTTTGACGTACTAGGCGCATGTGTTGTGACCTTCGTTTTTATTTTTTGTTATGTACTATTTAGGTTGCATGTGTCAATGCAAGCTTTGGATGTATTGCACATGTATTGCGACCTTTAGTTCCATGTGTTGTTGCGAACACCTTATTTTTGAATCAAATGGATGATATTTTGTTTATGAATTTGTCTATATTGCATGAATTATTATAGTAGTTCAATATTTAAAAATACTACGTTTGAACATTAATCGATGAATAAAAAAGAAGGGTAAAAAATTGTCCTACAAAAATGGACCTCAAAGAAACCAGAAAATAAATTAAAAAAAAGTAAATTATATAGCGGCGGTTACAAACTGTTGCTAAAATTTAAATACTAAAAAATTAAAAAAAATAGCGGCGGTTTCAAACTGTTGCTAAAACTTAAATACGAAAAATTATAAAAAAATATAGCGGCGGTTTCAAACCGCTGCAAAACTGGTTGAAAATTTTGTTTTTTCGTTTCATGTATTGCAACGGTTTCAAACCGCCGCAACACATATTGTGGCCGTTTGTGTAACGGTTTTCCAAACTGCCGCTATTTGAGCTACCAACGCTCAAATCTGCAACGGTTTGGCAACCGCCGGTAAAGATGCTGCAACAGTTAAAAACTGTTGCTAAATCGTCTCATAACCGTTGCTAAACACCTTTTTTTCTTGTAGTGACTTAACTTTCCACTTAATAAAAAAAAAAGTCTTTTGAAATAAAATTCTTCTAAACTCTTCTTCATGTGCATGAATGTCAATTTTTCTAAAACAAAATCTTTAAAGAATTTTTTATTTGATGTCTGATGTGAAAGAGTTGGTGTCTATAATAATCTCGAGTTTGATTTCCAAATTGATTAACATATTAATATCAATTGTTTCAATATATATATCACTTGCTAAATAATTGGACTTATCTATAAACTAGTTTTGTTAAATTTATTAAATTTTCTGAAACTTCAATTCAATATTGGCAGCGCATACATAAAGAATGTACGTTTGTATAGATATGAAATTTCTTACACGAGCTAGACTAGACTCAATTCAATCACGGTTTTTCTTCTATAAAAATCTAAGTAAGGATACACATGTAATGGAGTCATGTAGATGTACAAATTGGTCATCATTGAAGATTAATTTTGTATCCTTAAAGAATAAATTTTCTGCACCATTTGTTACTAAATCAGCATGCAATATTATCTTAGGTTTTTCATTTTCAATATTAATTAACACGTTTAGGAGAAGGAGAATATATATGATCAATGACTCTTCCTCTTTCAATTCGAGAACGTGGAAGAGAATGTATGCAAAATACAAAAAGCTAAGTTGATTAATCTATATGGTTTTTTTTTTCTTTACACAAGCTAAGCATTTTGTAGTCAAAAAAATATAGTAAGCATTGGAGAAAAAGGTTCGAGAAAGATTTGTCTAATATCTCCATCAGTGCATAATTACTATAAGACGGCAAAAAGGATAATTTTATCATGGTTTGAATAAAACAGTAATTTGCAACCAAAAAAATAAAAATAAAACAGTAATAAAAAACATCATATTCTAATGTGGTTCTCACGAAAATATATGAGTGCTATATTAGGGGTGGCAAAACAGGTTGTACCTGCTCGACAAGTCCGTTTGATTAATCCACAGCTTTTGGCGGGCTAAGCTAAATTTGTGAGCTCGAGCACTTTAGTTGGTCTGTTCTGCTAAACTCGCTTAAAAAGTTGGGCGGATCGACCCACGAGTTACAAAATTCTATATTTTTTTAATTTTATTTTATTTCTAGTGATTAAAAAAAAATTAATAACATTAGGTGGCTCATCAGATCTTATTTAAGTAAATTTAAGTTTTTTCTATTCATTCATACACTATGAATGAGACCAGTGTTAAATTTAGAATTACTTGTTGTCAATTTATCCTCTTATTGTATTGCTTGTACTTATTCCTTCTTGTCTTTTCATACTCGTGTTTTTTCTTCGTCGAATTTCTTGCATACAATCCTTGTTTTTATTCTATTGTTTTTTTCACAAATTCGTTTGTTTCCTTTTTTTTTATAAAAAAAAAATAACATCAGCATTTTTTCCTGTAAAAACACATACAAGTGCTAAAATAAAAATATAAAAACAAAAAAACACTTTTTATTTGACAGATCAGTCCACTAACTCACTTGTCCGCCAGTAAACGGAGTACACCTAAGTTGGTCCACCTCACCTCGTCTTACTTTTAGATGGGCATAAGTGGGATGAGCCTAAATGGAGCGGACTTTTCCGTTTTACCGACCCTATTCTATATAACTATAGTGGAACTCATGAATCTCAATTAATAAAAGAAAGAGTGTAAAAAAATGCATGATAAAAAGTATATGGATAGCATTACTCATAAATGAGATTAATAACTTTTTTTTATCATTTGTGTTGAATTTCATATTAAAATTCATTTTATATAAGAAAATGAGTTTAAGGTTTAAAGAACACGCATTGTTAATGTAAATTAATTTTACACTAACATTCAATAAGAATGGTTCATCTTTTCGTGTCATATCAAGAAAGTGAGGTTAAGGAGGGTGACGTGGTGGAACAAATGGTTGTGATTGATTGACAAATTGTGATTGATTGGCAGTGTAAAATTATTTTACACTGTCGGTGCATATTATTTTTTCTCTTTTAAAATTTTTAACAGTTCAGTATCAATTTAACGGATCTAAATATTGTGATCTAGTGAATGCAACAAAGAAATTTGCTCTTTAACCAGGCCCCCTAAAAATTCCAAAATAACCCTGGTTTTAGGCCAAGTTAAATTTGGAATCTATGGTTCGAAATGAAATTTGGTTCAGAATATAGCTTTTGAAAATGCTTTATTTCATATCGTTGCTTCCGAAACGATGATTTAAATCTTAAAACCCAGAAATTTATCAGTTTTGTTTCTAACGCAAAATCAAGTGTGGGCGGATTTTGGTCAACACGAGATGTAATAGCCCGGGTCTTCGGTCATCCCGGCACTGCCACCTCGGGACATTCTCCACCCCCCTCTCTAGAGGGGTTTTTGTCTTCCATGAAAATTGAACCATATGCCCAGAGATTCAAGTACATGTTCAATTTATTCCTATATAATATTAATTGAGCTAGTAACATTCACTAAAAAGCAAACAAGGGAGATTTGGGGAGCAATACAAGGGGCCTAAAAAGCAACTTTCTGCAACAAATTGATGATTCCTTCAAAGAAAGGCCATGTTTACCAATTTGGAGAAAATGGCTGTCATTACTATTGCTATTTGCCCCTCATATTCTATACATACCGGCAAACTCATTTTAAGAGTAAATTTTATGTGCAAAATACAAAAGTTCAAAATTCAATTAAAAAACACTTTGAGGATAAGCCATTACCCAACACCCATGCAATAAACTAGTGATGACAAACTTAGGGGTATTTTCTTCGATGCGTTTTCTATGATTTTTAACATAAAATATAAAAATCATAAAAATAAAATAATACTTATGTAAGAGGATTTTTTTAAATTTTATAATCGTTTTATATTTTAGACTAGATTTTTTTTAATTTTAAAATTTAATTTATTATTTCTCAGAAAAGTAAAATTTTATATAGTAGTATTTAAATTTGAATCGTTTGAATGATCACTCTGTTGTTTTATATTCTCTCTTACAAAAGTCCAATTTTAGGGTTTTGAGAAACCAAAGAATAACTAAGAATTTTGAGAACATGCAAAAAACTGGCACAATCATGACGAGAATTATTTTTGCTGTCCTATCGTTTTTGGGGCGTGCCTTATAAAATTATAAAAATACCCTTGTCCGTGACTTAAGTCACACGGACACCCCTTAAAACATCCTACCGGGTTTTATTTTTATAACGTCCGCTATTTAAGTCACGGACGACATTTTTCAAAATTTCTCATTTTTCCTACATCTATGACTTAAGCCACAGAAGAGTATTTTTGTCATTTTGTAGGACACGAAAGTAATCAATAGGACAGCAAAAATGGTTTTCATCATAACTACTGGTACTTTTATGTCACGACATTCAAAAATTTAAACTACTTCCATGTTTTATAAATGCTCTTATCCACAATTCCATGTTTTATAAATGCTCTTATCCATATATCCATGATAAGATATGCATACAATGCACTAATATAGCACATTCTAGCCAAATTTTACACGCCATTTTGCATTTGACTTCTCTAACGTTTTTAACAAACACTGTCCACAATTAGAATGTTTTCGTTTAGCACTATTTCATTTTCCAAAAGAAAGGAGAGCTCCATTATTAAAGCTATAAATGATTTGAGATTTTTGTAAAATTTAATATTGATGATTTATATGATATAAATTTGAAACATGCATTATATATAGAGAGAGTTTAATGGATATGCTCTGTCAGTGTAAATTAATTTTACATTGACATTCAATAGGTATCAAACATTTCTCCATGTCATATAATTGTAGTAGGGTCTAGTGGAGTGATTTGGCGAAATAAACGGTTGGTATTAATTGATAGTGTAAAATTAGTTTACACCGTATATACATATACATTTTTCTCATATATAGAAGTGCAGTTCAAACCTTGAATACGTCACTTATTTACTTTAAAAGTAATTTAGTCACTTGATCTCATACGTATAATAACTATATACATGATAGGGTTTAGGGGTGAATATGAACATAGTAGAACAATTTGTGATGGGTTATAATATTCAAGTCTATCATAAATTTTGATTGGCACATTTTGAAGATTTTAATTTCTCTCTAAATTCGAGCAAACCCAATAATATATAGGTCAACTTATAACAGGTTTATTGAGGACAAAATTGTGTTAATCCAAAATTTATGTAAAAAAAATTATGACTTTGTTACTACTAATGATAGAAGATTATATCTAGTTAATTAAATAATTATTAGATAGTAATTAATTAAGTAATTTAAGTATAAGTAAGATATAATATTTATATTGTTATGATGACTCTTATGTTATTGGGTTGTTTGATTGGACTTTATGTCTTTAGGCCCATTAAGAGTGTTATATATATGTAGTGCTTTAGGTATTTTAACCTAATGAATGAAATCAAAAGTTTATTTTATCTTTATTTTACTTGTCTTTTATTTACTTTCTTTAATGTTTTCTTTAGTTTAGTTTTAGCTTGCTAACAACTAATAAAAATAATTTTGACTAAATAACTAAATTTAATAAACACACTTTTTACTTTATAAATAACTTCGCGGTTGATCATGAGAAAAGAAGTAACATTACTTAAGAAAAGTTGTAAACCAACAACCTTTTTTTATTTAAACACATTCATATAAAGATCCCTAGCATTTCTAATTAAGTGCACATTTATTTAAACTATTCATATTTCATATTAATTTTCAAAACATTTTTTTGGACGCAGTTTCAAGAAAATTTCTCTTCTAGCCCCCCACGATTCCTTTTTACCCCCAAAAATCCGATTTTGTCTTTGATAAAAAATTCGGTTCGCAGAAACCGAAATTTTTCTAGTTCAAATTTTAGAAAAATTACAGTTTTTAGAAACCAAAGTTGTATTTCAAGGCAAAAAAAATTCGGTTTATAGAAACAGAATTTTTTAATTAAGGGCAAAATAGAAAATCCAAGGGTGAAAAAGAAACGCAGGAAAATGGAAGAGAAATTATCTATTTTCAAATTTTATATAGCGGAGTTTAAATTCAAGTCATTTATAGTGTGACCAAAGGAAACCTAAGTCACACCATGTCAATGTGTAACAAAAAAACACACCATGTCAATGTATGATGAATTTAATTTAATAATTAAGTAAATAAACTTATACTGCTACTCTGAGTCTAAGCCATACAATTAATGCTTGTACCAAAATGACATCAAATTGAAGCCATCCACTACATGTAAGCATGCAAAACGTACAAAACAATGGACCACATGCTAATGCAAGGCACTTAACAGTTAACCCTTGCTTTTTAATTTCATAGTCAATATAAAATAAAATAATACTAAATATCCAAAATTGAGACATAAAAACAAACAATTTGATCAAATTAAGGATTACACTATATGCAAAATGATGAAAATAAGAGACCAAAACTGCGATTAATTTTTTTTTATAGTTCACGTATGCTTTTTAACTTAACTACAAATGATTTTTTATATCTATAATTATCTCTAAATTTATTATAACCATAAAAATTCATTTTCTATTAAAAATGATACAACATATCTAAAAAAATACACCTAAATTTTTTCAACACTAATTGCATGTGTGTTGGGTAATGGCTTATCCTCAACGTGTTTTTCAATTGAATTTTGAACTTTAATATTTTTGTTTAATTAATTTAATTTGAACATAAAATTTACTCTTAAAATGAGTATGCCGACGTATATAGAATAAGGAGAGACAAATAGCAATAGCAATAACAGCCATTAGCTCCAAATTGGTAAACGTGGCCTTTCTTTGATCACCTAAGTGCCCACATGCATTCACTTGGTCACAGTATTGAGAAAAAATTTCTTTCCACCCCAACAATTAACCCTTCACCCCTACATTTTTTATAATATTCCCATTTTACCCTTTGTTTATTATATTATTTTTTATAATTTTTTTTCAAAGTGTTCCGGTATTAATAAAATATATTTTTTAGACACAAATAGAAACCGAAACACTTTTAAAAGTGTTCCGATATCAATAAAATAAGTTTTCTAGCCAAAATTACAAACCGGAACAGTTTCAAAAGTGTTCCGATATAAACAATTGAATACAAATACAAATCGAAACACTTTTGAAAGTGTTCCGGTATAAACAGTTGGACACAAATACAAATCGGAACACTTTTAAAACTGTTCCGGTATGACAAATACAAACTGGAACACTTACAAAAGTGTTCCGGTATGAATAAAAAAACAAATTTTTCTCAAAACAGAAAAATAAAACTGGTTCGAGAAAAATTTGTTCTTTTATTCATACCGGAACACTTACAATCCGGTTTGTATTTGTGTCCAACTGTTTATACCGGAACACTTTCAAAAGTGTTCCGCTTTGTATTTATATTCAATTGTGGTTAGATTGATATTGAATTGTTCAAATTTTAAATTTGAGTTTTTTTTATTTTTATTTTTAATTTTAATATAGCATTTTCCAAAAAAGTTTAATCTAATATTAAAATTTTAACTCTTTGATCTCATTCTAACAGCCACGAATATTGTGGCAGTGTGAATGCAAAAATTAATTAGAATCAGAATTTTGACTCTATTTTCTTTCTATATTTTCTCTCTATGACTACAACAAAATAATCCAATTTCAAAATTTTCACGAACCATGAATAACCACAAATTTAGACAGCATGCACACAAATAATACAGAGATGATATTATTTGTGTCACGACACTAAAAAATTTAAACCACGCTCAATTCCATGTGATACAATGCACTACTATAGCACATTCTAGCCAAGTTTTACACGACATCCATTGCAATGACTTCTCTAACATTTCTAACAAACTCTTTCCACAATTAGAATGTTTTCTTTTTATAACTATACGTGTATTATATATGGTGAGCTATCACATTCATTCACTTCACTCCATTTTTCAAAAGAAAGGAGAGCTCCATTATTAAAGTTATAAATATCTATATTTCCAAAAGTTGTGTCATGTATTTGGACATTAAAAAATTAATGTTAAATACGGCGTCAATTTTTTTAGATTTTTTTTTTACTAAGTTTTTTAGATATTTTAAAATGTTTGTAAAGTGCATAAAATAAATAGTAGATATATTTTGATGTTTAAACGACAACTGTTTGTATAATTGAACTTGTGTATTTTTGAATTTTTTTTTTTTTTTGGTTTACGTGTATTTTTGAAATATTAGTGTGGTAAAATAAAAATATTAGCAATGACTTCCAGCTTTACCAAGGTTTTTAGATTCGATCTATGACTCGAGCATGCAGGATCGTTACAATTTTTAGAAGAGTTTACCGTTCATTTAAGTATCATAAGACTCGAATGATTAATCTATGCGGTTATATGTGCTAATGATACCTAATTTATGCAATAAAAGAAAAATAGTAATACTAGAGCTCTCTCCATTTATTTTTAGTTGGGGACGATACTTACTACTATATATGGTAAATATATTAATTAAATTTATTTGTTTTAAGTATTGATGTTTAAAATGGTTTTTCTTAACTGTTTCTCTGTTTCAAAATGTAAGTCATTTTGGAAAAAAAAATTTGTACTAAAATATAAGTTATTTTACAATATCAATGTGATTATTGTTGATCTTCCTAAATTACCCTTTTTATTTTCTTTTTTCAAAGAGAAGTTATTAAGTCTTTTTTTTTTCTTTTACAAAGCTTTAAATGTTATGTGAAGGGTAAAAGAGAAAAACCATTATAATTTTTTATAACATTCACAAAAGTTAGCAATTCCTTAATATGCGTAAAAATAGCAAAGTGACGGAGTGAGTCATTTTTAGTTGACCAATAACACCAAAATATAGTGTGACCAAAGGAAATCTTAGTACAAGCATATTAATGTATGATGAATTTAATAAGTACATGCACTTTTACTATGACTCTGAATCTAAACATATGTAAGCCATACAATTAATGCTTGTACCAAAATGATATTAATTGAAGACATCCACTATAACTAAGCAAGCAAAACAAAATAATGGACCACATGCAGATGCAAGGTACTTAACCCTTACTTTTTCATAGTCAATATAAAATAAAATAATACAAAATACCCAAAATTTGAGACATAAAAACAACCAAGTTGATCAAGTTTAGGATTACAACACCACTGTCCATACATTAATTCTCACACATATATTACTTATGTTACAATTGAACACAAAAAGCCTTACAGTCACAAATATTTTTTCTATATATATTTGAGAACCATTGAGCTTAAAAAAGTGCATCTTTAAAAAAAAAAACTTTACAATCTCAAAAAGTGTCCTAACTCATTCTTCTCTCCCTCTATTTTTTTTTTGTCCACTAGAAAACATAGAGAAAAATTGTGTTCTTCTTTTGATATGTCTAGTGTTGTTGTTAGAGTGAATTATGATGCAAAATCATTGGTTGGTATTTCTACTATTGGAAGAAGAGAAAAGAGTGTTAAAGGGTACTGTCCTAGGATAAGGTTTGGAAGTGGGGGTGCAGTGGCAGCAGAACCTTCAAGAAGTTCAGAGGAGAGGGTGTATGAAGTAGTTTTGAAGCAAGCAAGTTTGGTAAGAGAAGTAAAGAGGGGTGTAAATATTGAATTTGGTTTGGAGAAAACAATTGAAGGTGATTTTAGCAATGGTGATGTATTGAATTCTGCTTATGATCGGTGTGGTGAAGTTTGTGCCGAGTATGCCAAGACATTTTACCTAGGTATTTTACTTTCTCATCTTTTCTTATTCAAATCAATTTTCATTGTACCGTAAAATCTAATTTAATTGACAGATATAAACAAATATTTTTTTTCAATTTCATTGAATAACTGATGTATTTGGTTAATATTATGGACTAACTTATTATGGATCAGATAAATAAACTATACAATGAACCTGAAAAAAGAATCTATACTTATACGTAAGACTGAAGGGAATACTAATAATTTTAGGCCGAATAACTTCATTCTAATTTGAACTTAGAACTTTACGGCAGTGTTTGTGTGATAATCGGGTGATAATTATCACTTTGTCAACAAACAAATAAAAATAAATAAATAAATAAATAAATCAATTTTCATCTATTTTTAGTAAGTTCCATTATGAGTTTTTTTTTTTTTAATAAGTTCCATTAATGGTTAATTAATGTTTTATTTTGATTCAACATTATTTGCTTCATATAACCACACACATGCTTCATATGACTCATGTTTGAACTGTAAAATGTAGGTACACAATTGATGACACAAGAGCGAAGAAAAGCCATATGGGCAATTTATGGTATGTTCAAATTAACATTCCAAGGGTCTATTATTGAATGAAGTTTGTGCTCCATTTTTATTTTTAAGTTAACAATTTATTTGTGCATTTTGCATTGCAGTTTGGTGTAGAAGAACTGATGAACTAGTAGATGGCCCAAACTCTTCACATATCACACCAACAGCCTTGGACATGTGGGAGCAACGATTAACCGATGTTTTTGAATCTCGACCGTATGATATGTTTGATGCCGCCCTCTCACACACCGTCTCAAAGTATCCTGTTGATATTCAGGTACGTACTTCACGCTATACTCCTTCTGTTCCTTATTATAAGCACCTATTGTAAATTTCACATATAGTAATAAAAGTTTGTCGTGTTATTAATACACGCGTACATTTTGTGTATAACTATTATTATATTATTAATTTGTATGTGCTAAAATTGATTTTATTAACATTGGAATTTTTATTTGAAATATAGCCATTCATGGACATGATTGAAGGGATGAGGATGGATTTAAGAAAGTCAAGATACAATAATTTTGATGAGCTCTATCTTTATTGCTACTATGTTGCTGGGACAGTAGGTCTTATGAGTGTACCTGTAATGGGGATAGCACCTGAATCAAAGGCTTCAACAGAGAGCATTTATAATGCTGCTTTGGCATTAGGCATTGCAAATCAACTCACCAATATACTTAGAGATGTTGGAGAAGAGTAAGTTCTTTTTAAATACATAAATATCATATAGTAATTTAAAATTGAGTCCACTTAATTGGGTCCCTAAAATTCTAACTAAAATTTAACTTGTTTCTAATAGGCCGGTTCATGATGGCTTATTGACAAATTTAGGGACCTGATTAAAATTTAAATGACCCAAATATAAATTATTGACAAGCTCGTCTATCTAATTATAAAAAATTTAAATTTAATAGTAAAAAGACAGGTTTTGAATTCGAGAAAATTTGATTTCAAGTTCTGCTAGTAGTTTTGAACGAAAAATGTCCTAAAATTTTTAAAGTTTTTTTTGTCTTAAACGGAGACACCATCCCCTTACTATAAATTTTTTATATAAAAAAATACTGTAATTGAATTAAAATTATCAAATAGTTCAACCACATTTAATTAAAACTATTTAATTTCAATTGTGCTATTAATGAAGTTATATTTTGTCTAATGACTTCTTATTGTTGATCATGATATATAGTGCTAGAAGAGGAAGAGTGTATCTCCCCCAAGATGAGTTAGCACAAGCTGGCCTATCAGATGAAGACATTATGTGTGGAAAAGTTACAGAAAAATGGAGAAATTTCATGAAAGGACAAATAAAAAGAGCAAGGATGTTTTTTGATGAGGCAGAAAAAGGTGTTTCAGAACTTAGTTCTGCAAGTAGATGGCCTGTTTGGGCGTCATTGTTATTATATAGGCAGATATTAGATTCTATTGAAGCCAATGATTATGATAACTTCACAAAAAGGGCTTATGTTGGAAAAGTCAATAAGTTATTATCACTTCCTGCTGCTTATGGAATTGCACTTTTAGGTACTTAAAAGTAATAATAATGTATATATGATTAGAAAGTGGTGCTTTTTAGTTTGAAAATTATGTTCATTAGATTTAGGATATAGAGTTATCATGTCAATACTTTATTTTGAGGTATGATTGTATAAATCTCTCAAGTAACCAAACATATAGTGAAGAGCAACACACTCATTATTTAATCAATTTTGAGCAAATATTAAGATTGTTGTTTTCCTTGATACTTCTTCCCCTATTATATGTCAATTTTAGTTTTTTTCTTAATCGTCCAATTTTAAGGGAAAAGTGACACTGATAATATGAAATTCAATGTAAAATATTAACCAAAGATTATTTTGGTCAGAATTTAAACTCGAGTATTTCTGATTAATAGTCATGAAAATCAAATTTTTGTTTTGGATTAGTAAAAAAAAACTTTTTGTTTTGGAAAAATTCTCTACAATTGTTGTACAGTACAACAGACCGTAAAAGCATTAGATCGAAATACATATGATTGTGGATTCAGATTTATGGGTCATGTGCAGTTTGTTGTGTGTGGTCGCATGTGCGCACATGTGAGATTTTGTTTGTTACTCTATTTTTTTCGGTCTTAACTATAAACAAAAATCAAAATGTCTTCGGCCTAAATTTGGACTAAAATTTTTTTAACGTTTGTTTATATTTAAGACTGCAAAAAATATGTTATCAACTCCTTACGTAATACTATTTTTAACCATTAATTTTTTATCAGGTGAAATTCATGTAGATCTATCCAATTTATTTTTATGGAAAAGGATCCAACCAATTTATGTGGGACCTTTTTCTTTGCAGAGAAGTGTGAGTGTGTGCCCCCTATTCTGTCATCGAACTCATTGATAATGATTTATATTCTGTCCCTTTCTAATGGCAGCACACAATCAGCTGTTGCATGTTGGTAATTAAATACCTTATTGTAAGGTAGGTGGATCCAACTTGTTCTATGGATAACAAATCTAACACTATATTTTATGAATTTTATATTATATAGACAATAGTTCTGCATGGTTCAGTTAATCTGCCAAATATAAAAATCAGGTGGCCATTCAAACAAACACTTCTCTTTTAACTTTTTTCTTTAAGAATCTTCATCGAAATTATATATTAACAAAACATGGCCTAGTGACAAAAGTGTTATTGCAGTGAAGTTTCTGAAGCTCATTGTGAGAAATTACAGGCAAATTCTTAATTGTATCCATTTGCAACTAACATTGTCTTAACTTATATTGCAGCTTATAGCATATCACTTATCATATAAACGCTTATGAATAAATAAGCTATTTCTACAACACAATAAAATAAAGCCAAATAGTGTTTGTATAATCTATTATCTCTTTATAAACTATCAAGGAAAACTTACGAAAATAAGCTAAAAACAGCTTATGAACATGTTATAAGTTTTTTTCATAAATTCTTCCAAACAGTGTCACCGCAAGTACTAATGCCAATAGATAAGCTCAAATAAATCAATTCAAACATGCCCGAAATTTCTAGTTAATCAATCAAGTTCCTTATATTACATGATTATAAACAAGTACATGTTGATTTGTAAAACAACTAATATGCAACATAGCATCTTATTGGCAAAAATGCTACTGCTGCTACTTACAAGTTGCAAAACTACTTCAAAAGGCCAAAACTTATAATGGCAAATACCAAGAGCAACAACATAGACTTCATTTTCTTCTCATTTTATGGTTAAGACTTTCCCTACGAGTTGTCGATGATGTAGAAGACAATGAAGATTGAAAACCTGAATGGTTATTTTCGGCCATATCTTTGTGAAAGGCCTTCTGCACCTCATCTTTAAGTTCCATGAACCGCGCTTTCTTTGTTCTTTGCTCTTCTTCAGTGCCTTTCTCTAGGACGAAAACATCCGGCATATCATCCTCCAGAAACTTATCAAGCACCTCTGAACAATGCGGAAAAAAGCGCCTGCCATTCTCAACTGTACAAAATTCAAAAGGTATATATATTAGAGTAGTTATAGTAAAATGAAACCGTTAGAACGAAATTTTTCGACAAAAGCCACAGTTAAAAAGGAACGTAGAGTATAAGAAAGCTATTGAAAAATACTTTTAATCATACCTGTTTTTACAAGGGACTGTAATCTTAATTGAAGTTTTCTTGTTCTAACAGAAGGAGTTTCATTTAGATCGACTTCTTTTATGTTGCCTTTTAAAAGAGGTGAAGTTGCATACAGTGATGTTGAATCTGCCTCAGCATTTTCTATGGCTACCTTAGCCTCAGAAGGAAAGAACAACTTAGCAAATGCAACTGCAACATATGAAGAAGAATGTTAATTTTCTTGTCCATAATATGCTTCCAAATTCAAAAGCTTCATCATGCAAATTAGCAAATATTTTGTAGGTATTCTGATGCCATATTCCTAAAGTATAATAGCAACTATGCGTGTTTGGTTTTGTAGTGACAAAAAATGGTATTTAATGAACTGATTTTGTAAAATTGATTCTGGCTAAAATTGAGTTGAATGTAAAGAGATTTACGTTTGGAAAGGTTTGTGTAAAAGTGAGTTGAACATTAAATTTGGGGTCAAACGTCAATTCTAGAGGCAAAAACCATAAATTCTAGCTTTAAGTTAGAATCATCAAAACATGTGAAAATCAATGAAAGAATGTTGAACTCGACAAGTAAAGTACCTCTATTTTCAAGGTAATCTAGTCTCATGTGCAAGTCATCGGCAGTTAACTGTGACAAAACTTCCATGTTCACTGACATAGAATTTCTTCTCATCTCTCTTTCAAGTACATCAACACAAAGCCTATCCTTGTGAGACTCCTTCCCCTGCACTGTTTTCTCATGATAATCCTTTCGCCTCGTCAATCTCTGACAAATCGAAAGAGCAGTTTGTCCATCGAGAGTTGTTTCTGATGCACAGGCCCCTTTCTTCAGCAGTGCAACCAAAATGGATGGATCCTTTCGTCTTGCGGCAACATGAAGAACTGTGTATCCACGGGGATTCTTAAGAAGAATATCAGCTAATCCTAGAGTAAGAACTTCTTGAACAACCTTAGAATCACAATGTGCACAGGCATAGTGTAGTGCACAAGCATCGTCAAGAGTCACACTAGATTCATCTAAAAGAAGCTTCAGTAACTCCACATCATCAGAGTCCAATGCTTTAAGGATTTTCCTGACACTCTTATCATTCACATTAACATTCACAGGTTCCACTTCCATTGCATCGGGAGAGGATTCCGGAAGAGATTGGACTCGGAGTGATTTGATTTCGGTCACAACTTCATGAGGAAGTTCTCTTTCCAAAGATATAATATCCATGTCAGACCTTGCTACTCTCTGAATGCAAGGAGAGAGAAGCTGGTCTAGGGTGCAGTGATGTGCAGCCATAAGAATAGGAAGGACATCTTCTACAAGAGCCTTGTCAACAAAGTTTAGGAGAAACCTCTGCATCAGTTAAGAGATATCTGCATTAGATCAGTTCAAATAACTATTTTTTTTTTTCTTTTTCTTCTGGCCTATTCCATAGCACAAAGCAAAATAAAGAAATTTCCTTTTTTTATAGCCATGTTATAGGTATGAAGTATCTACCGTTATTTAACAGTGACTAATCTCTCCGTCAGAGAACTTGTTGGACACACAAGGTGGATTCTCCCTTACCATATGGTTTTCTCCATACACAAGAGTCAGGAAACAAACCTCTAACCACTTGCTTAAGGTACTTGAGTCCCTTACCACTCGGACCAACCATTTGTTGGTAGTCTAAACTAACCTTGAGAGTTGAGACTAATTAACTATACCTAGTGGTATTTTACTTACACCAATAGGGAAGCCTAATATGAGAGAAGATAACTGTGTCAAATAGTGTGCTTCAATTAATTTCGAAGTCCTTTAGTTTATTGTTCTAAATTTGTCACATTTCCTCTCTTCAACACAAAAATGAGGAACAAAAATAAAAGAGAAGCATAATAGTATATATACCTGAAAAAGTAAAATCAGCTCTTTCATCTTAAAATTGGAAGAAGCATACATAAGTTCCAAAGCATAATCGATAGCAGGACGACACGCATCATGAATACAAGCTTCATCAACACATGTTGTAACTTCTGTTGGTGGAGCCTTTAACTTTCCAGTATACAAATAATGCAAGAAAACAATGAAAGCTTCATATCCAACACTACCATAAGCCACCAAATCTTTCATATGATACCTTGGCTTTCCTTTTCCCTTTCCTTCCTTCACCTCTCCATCTTTCTCTTTCTTAAAAAGCTCATGAAAATACTGACTCCGCGAAGCGAGTATACATCGATGAATACCAACCGGAATTTCTTCAACAACAATCTCAGCATCACAATAATCATAATCAACATCACTTAATAATAACTTCTCAAGGCTTCCACTTAGCTTATTCAAACTCACAATTTCAATATTTGCTACATGTTCATTGTTGGTTGAGGAAGATAAGTTCTGATTATTACTTGAACCATTTGATAAATGAGGAGATGATACAAAACTCAATGATGATGATGCTTCATTTGAATTATCCATATCTTCAATTAAATCTAAGGCTTCAATTGAGTCAATGAATTGGTTGACTTAATTTAGAACCAACAAAAATAAAAAATAAAAATCAGATTCATACAAAAGCTATAACCAACATATTCTAACTCTAGAGCAAAACAAAGCTAAAAAAGCAATTTTTTTATAAGGGATTTTCTTCACAATCACTTGTAAGTCAAGTAACAAAAGTCAGATTCCATGAAACAAAAAGTTAACTTTTTTTTATACCATTTTGGTTCATTTGATGACCCATTAAAGATATTTAAGAGTAAGAATAAAAAAGTCTGAACTTTAAGCACTTAAATGAAAAAAAATGATGTTTTTAAGAGATTAAAAGAAAAAATACATACATGGTCAATCTTTGATTTGAGATTGAAGATGAAATCAGTCAATAGCAGCTTGTGATGAATCTTGATGAACAGTAACAGGATTAGTGAAAAAACAGAAAAGTTGAAAGGTTGAAAAGGGTATATAGAAAGATAGAAAAACTGAAGAAGAATGATAGTTTTGTTAGACTAAGAATGAATTGTAAGTCCATTCTAGCAAAGAAGGAAAAGACTTGGAAGGGAAAGAGAAAGTGAGAGACAAAGAGCAAAGGTTGACCTGACCAACAAAATGGAGAGAGAGAGAGAGAGAGAGATAAGTTGGGGTCAATGATGTTTGTAATGAAGATTAAATGGGTTACTTGAAAGGGAAAGACAACTTGGAACTATATGTATTTTATTTCTTTTTATTAATCTCACAATTTTCTCATGCATGTTTAATTAAAGTTTATATCTATACTAATATATAAAGGGGATACAAATTTTTGGGATGACTTTTTTATTATTCCAATTTTACCCTTAAAAAATAATTTCCACATAAAAGTAGGTTTTCAGTTTTTTTATAGTAAAAAACAATTTTTTTTCCCTTCTTAATAACTAACCACAACAAAAAAAGGAGGTTACGTAGTATCAATTAACAAAGTTCAATAAAAAAAGAAGATTAAGTAATTATTTATATTTGCACAATACAGAATATCGATTACACACGAAGAAAAAAAAGAATATCGATTACACAAACGGCGGCTAGTACAATATAATTTTTCTTGTAAAGTTTTTAATAAGATAAATGTTGAATTTTTTATTTTGTATTTTTTATTTTTATTTTTTGAAATTCTTTTGCCTTGAATTATTCAGATATTGTGTATCTTTTTTAGTCAAAATAATTGTATCTTTTATTTTATTTAATAATATTTTATTTATAGAATTTATTTGATGATATTTCAATAGATAATTATTAAAAGTGGTTGAAATTAATGTTTTAGTAGTTATGCGAGGTATTTGTAACTACTTTTTATAGAAAGAAAAGTTAAATATAAATTTTTTGTTTAAATATAACTGTGTACACATGTGATTGGAAAGTGATGACTGAATATATAACTATCTAAGCATAGAAAAGCTAAATCTATTAGTGGCGTACGGAAAAATATAGTTTAATGTAGGACATGATTCTTGCCAATTCTTTATCTTTCATGTAGTACTGTTGGTAAATAAAAATTGCTACTTCATTTATTATCTTACATTGTTTTGTTCATTGCTACTTCATTTATTATCTTACATTGTTTTGTTTATTCATAAAAGAGACTTAAAAGATAGATTAATGATACTTTATTTGTCCTTTTTTATAAGAGATAGTGTGATAAAACACGGGTATTAAAAAGTGAGTTTTAGTATTAAATTGATTGATAAATTATATTAATTTTACATGTTTACTTTTACAATTAATTGAAGTGTTTTGTATCAAACAAATAAAGAATTTAATGCTATTAAAAAAACTATGTAAAATAAATAAGAGTAAGTTTGGAAAAAAAATAATTAATGTCATTGATAATTGCAAAAGAGTCTTATAAAAAGAGACAATTTTTTTGTCAAACTGTGTCTTATAAAAAAAACGGAGGAGTGTTTATTTAATAGTGGATCTAATGAGTTTTATTAGTCTTGTTCAAAAAAATGAGTTTTATTAGTCTTTTATTGAGTGAAATGTCAAATACCCCCTTAAAACTTCAAAATTCGTCAAATACTCTCTGAAATTTGGAAATAGGCAAATAACCTCATGAAATTATAAAATATCAATCAAATACCCCCTTCATCCGTTAACTCCGTCTATATTGATGTCATGAACCTTAATCAACAACAACACTCAATGCTCCTTCAACAACAAATAAATCCACCTCAACTCAAGCAAAATACAACAAAGAAAACCCCCAAATTGATCCAAAAATCCTAATTTATTCACCACTAGTTTCATTGTGATTCTGTTTCTAGGTTCAGTTTCTCAGATCTGTCGTACCGGGTTTCGCACAATACTTATTTTATGCGTTTTTGGAGTTTGACTGGCGGTTGCCACATACTCAGTTAACATCCACTTCATCAAAATAGACAGAGTTAACAGATGAAAGAGATATTTGATTGATGTTTTATAATTTCATGGGGCTTTTTGCCTATTTCCAAATTTCATGGGGGTATTTGACGAATTTTGAAATTTCTGGGGGGGGGGGGGGGGTATTTGGTATTTCACTCATCTTTTATTTGTGTTTATCTCTCTTATAAATAGACAATAAATGGAAGATAGAAAATTTAGCAAAGTTAAACCCAAAGTAAAGCTCGTGTTCATATGGGCGATTTTCCTTGCAGATGCATTTAAGATTTTTCTAAACCAATATTCCAACTACATTGATGTGGAGTGTTTTTTAAGGTGGTCAAACTCTGATCAGTACATATTACATATAACGTTGATGAATACGATTTAATTTTTAGTTCTAATTCTTGGAGAACGCGGTAATTAATCAGAGTCGTCCAATCCGAATCGGTGGTTCAAATTGATTGGTGATACTTTTATGTCAACCATTTGATCTATAATGAATGGTTCAGATTCAAAACAGTAAGAAACTTTATATAAAAACCGTAGCAAATTTGGATCCCAAGTTGTCGGGTTAATTCATTTGATTAAACATAGTCCGTGAGAAGCAACAAATTGAAGCAACACTACTGTTTTCTTTTTTCGTAGAAAAATAAAAGGCTTAATTAGTTCGTTGATCCCTTAAAGCATATTTTTGGTTTCACATTGTCACATAAAGAAAAAAAGTTGTGCTTTGATCCCTTAAAGATTTATCTGTTTGCCACATTGGCCCCTTCCGTTAAATTTTTGCATAAAATGTTAATTTTAGTTTCATATTGGTCTCTTATATATTTTAATGATTTTAAATTTGTCTCTTATCTAGTTTTATATTGGTCATTTATATAGTTTAGTGTGATGTTAACTTGTGCTCTGATGGCACATGTTAAAGTATCTAAAAATGAAAATATAACATTTAATTATACAAAGAATTTAATGTTTAGAGAATTGAATCCATCATAAGTTCAATATATTGTTTCCAAATTTATCATGTTAACATGTGCCCTTATGACATATGTTATTATTCCCTTATAGTTTAATAGGTTCCATATTAGTCCTAAAGTTAACATTTTTTTGTCAAAAATTAAGGAAAAAATCAAAATGACAAACGTGAATGTCTTTAAAGGACTAAAGCGAAACTTTTTTTTTATAAGATCAATATGAAACTAAAAATATCTTTAAAAGACCGATAAAGTAATTAAACCAAAATAAAATTAGTGTTGTGGATCAAGATCTTATCTTAAAATGAACGTGCAAATTACAAATTTGAAAGGAATACTGAATATTAATGTTTGAGTCAAAAAGTAAAAAAGGATATTGAATATTGCGGACATTTTTGTTCTACACATAAGGAACCTGTCTAATTCTGTACCGTTAGTGTTGTCCGATTACTATTTAGTAGCATCTGATTCTGAGATAACTTTTCAATTTTTCAACTTTGGTAATAATCTTCCACAAACAAATCATTATTATAATTTATAATTTACAGTACTAATTAAGAAACCATAACACACGCGACATTTTACATGAATGCAAGTAAAGTCACCACGGATGTCATGCTCGACCAAACTAGTATTCATTTTGGTTCTATATATAAAAAATATTTCACTTTTTAGATATATTGTTGGATTGATATATTTAGACTATATTATTATCTAAATACATCAATTTTACCATAAATCTAAAAAGTCAATTTTTTCTTATAAACAAGACCAGAAAAAGGAATAGGTTTAGTATATCATTACTACCATATGATATGATCCTCCTCACTGATGTCATTGTCATGCTCTTGACAATTGGCACTCTTTTTACTTGTAAATCCCACTTATGTCATGCTCTTTTTACTTGTTTAGAGTGATACTCACAACTCACAAGAGTATGTTGTATGTTTGATATTTCGATAAATTTGTCAAAATTACGGGAAGTCACTCTAAATTGGCGAAGCTATATGTAATCTTGACAAAAATTTTGTTGCTTAGCATACAAACTAACATGATGTCAAATTTATACTCTTATAACCACTTACTGATATCATGCATTTATTGTATAAAAATTGTATTCTAATTTTATGTTATCCCCTATTTTAAAACTTCTATTAGAAGATGATATAAGAGAGGTTAATTTGCCTCCATTAATATATTAACTTAATTCCTTTTCACATGAAAAAAACTACATTAATCAGAAACTATCTAAACATAGGGTGTGTCAATGATTAGAAGTACATTTACAAGTCACAATGCACCTAACCAATGTCAAAGCCGCAACAAAATTAAACTAACCTCACCCAATTCATAACATACTCCCCAAAAAATAAAATAAACCACTTGAGTCTCAGTAGCACACAATCCAGAGAATGGGGTCTTTGCCTCCAATATTGTATTTTTTTTTCTTTGACAAACCAATATTGTATCGTATATTTAATTAACACAAACATTTCTAATATGTAATTTTTTTCCCGATATAGACAAAGAACAAACTTAATATATTCAATAAAATGAAGTAATTTTTTTTTACACAAGAAAATGAAGTAATACACATTACATAAATCATATTTTGTTTCTACCAAACATAATATACATATTTATTTTTCGGGAAAAAAATATTTCAAAATATACATATTTATTTTCTTATGTTTTTTTAGAATGTTTTTATTTTCTTATGTTGTTTACAAACAATTTAGTAGCTAGAAATTACACCATTAAAATAGATAACTGAAATAATCGAAATTCGAATTATAAACCCCGCATATTAATGAAAATTTCTCTTTTGCCCCCCCATGTTTCTTCTAACCCCCCCAAAAATCCAAATTTGCCCTCATAAAATTTTTCGGAAAACGTTTTCCAAATAATCACAATTTTCGGAATCTATTTTCCAAAATAAACTTGAATGTTTCATCTTCTCAAAATCAGAAACACGCTTATTAGAAACAAAAACACGCACGTTAGAAACAAAAACTCTTGTTTCTTCTTCTTATTCAATCACACAAAATCTTTGTTCTTCTTCTTCTCACAGAAAACTCTTCTTCTTGTCACGCGCTAAAACCCTTATTCTTCAATCCGACCAAAACCCTTCTTTGAAGATCCTGAAATAGGCGTTGAAACCCTTTGCCAATGCTTCAATGTTGATTGTAGATCCCGAAATCACCAAAAAACGCAACACATCTCATAAGGGTTAAGGTTGAGTGAGGATGAATAAGTGACAATACAGTAGGTAAGGTTTCTATAAATATCTCCGGCTTTGGAAAACGTTATCCGAAAAAACATAAATTTCGGAAAACGTTTTCCGAATTGCATATGGAAAATATTTTCCGAACTGTGTTTTATCCTTGTGTCTGTTTCGTAGATTTTCATGCATAACTTGAGTTCGGAAAATAAATTCCGAAAATTGTGAATATTTGAAAAACGTTTTCCGAAAATTTTTATGAGGGCAAATTTGGAATTTCGGGGGGGTTAGAAGAAACATGGGGGGCAAAAGAGAAATTTTCCATATTAATGCAATTTTCCAGCCGAATGAGTTAAACTCGCAAGGCCCATCACTAATTCACTATTACATTATAACCATTAACCGCTACTAATACTAATTTCTTAAAAAAAAAAAAAAAATACTAATGTTGTCTACCAAAAAAATAAATGGGAAATGCTTTTTGGCAAGAAAATTCAAGGAGAAGAATTGCAAGAATAAATCTCCACCCTTGATTATATCCATAACCACCCATGTTTTCCACAAAAAAAGGAAATTAAATGACATCATCTTTTAAGATTTTGCCATGTGTTGATTATTACATTTTTTGTGTAAAATTTTCATGCTAAATAGCAATGCTCAAATAAAAACTACTATTATTAGTTAACGACGAAAGACGCGTGGCTAAATTGCAAGGGCTTAACAGCATGATCAAAGATAAACTCCAAAGCATCAGAACACAACCGATCCAAACTCACCGGCGTAGTCGTATCAACCACCATCCTCGCAACATCCTCCACATCATACTCACTACAACCACCATACCCTTCCACAATCTTCTCCAACTCCTCCCACGTCGCCGGCTTATGTCCACCACCACCACCACGTTCCTCCAACCTCCGTCGCCACAGATCACGATCACCAGGTCTACACTCAATAATCAAAAGCCGAACACCATACTCAGCCGCGAGTTGACGGAGACGATCGAAGTGGATTCTACGAGAAAGAGGTGAGTCGAGAACGACGCTGAGTCCGATTTTGAGTTGAGTTGAAGCGATTTGCCAGATGGCGTTGTATGATAGGTCGTTGAGAAGTGAAGCGGGTGAGGTTAGTTGAAGAGGGATAGTATGGTCTTTTACATCGTCTTTATCGATTAGAGGGATTTTGAGTGATGAAGCTATGGATTTTGCTAAAGTGCTTTTTCCACTTCCTGGATGGCCTTTCATTGCTATTATCACCCCCATTTCTAATTTCTATTTTTCTTCTGTTGTTTGTTATTACTACTTCAAATAAATAGTAAATAGATATAGATATAGATAAAGATAGATTATTCTAGATGTTATTTATTTTTTGTTTGTGTTTGTGATGAAAGAAAGGTTTTGTAAATTTCTAAATTGCGTGTATATCTAACAAATTTCCATTCCTCAGTCACGGTTTTTCTATTGTGAAATGAGAAAGATGTTTTGTTTTTTTTTATTTTATTTTTGATGTTGATATAAGGAAAATGAAATGATTGTTGATTTTGTTGGATAATTTTATCCATCACTTATCCAGAGAAAATGATGTTTTCATCTTGTTTTTTTTTTCTCGTGGTTAAAAAGTTTCACTCGAGGACGAATCGTTTGAGAGAATAAGAGTTTGAATTTCGGGTGTACCAATTCTCATCCGAACTCTAAATTACAAAGATTTTTTCCCTGGAAGTTAACACCTATAAAAAGACGCATACTCTTCGGATTAAGCTGACACACCGACACTTATAAGTTATAATAAATGGTAAAAAAGCTTGCTGACATCATTCATAATGTGGCAATATAAAAATTCTTTATGTTCAATGGTGCAGTTACATGATTCTATATATATATATGTAAAATGACCAAAAATATTTTCTGAAAAATATTGGTGGTACTAATTTTCTCTCTTTTCTATCATGGTTGAGGGAGCACCATTCAAGCAAGTTGACCGATTTCATTCACTATAGTGGCAGATCTTGAACTAGAATGAAAGAGGGGACAAATAGTACAAAACTTCTTACCATATTGAAGGTTGTTTCTTGCAGTAAGGTGTAAGTTGATCCTTCTATATTGTATTAACTTCTATTCAATGAATGAAGCTTCTGCACATACTGCTTATTTTTAATCTTTGTATGTAGACTCACTTTAGAATGAAAATGTAATTATATAACAGTAACACAGAAGAAGATTCAATTATGTCAATACTGCTTTTCGTAACGATTCCAAAAACTTCATTAAAGTCCGGCAGGACTAGCCGCTAGTGTGCAAAATGTGTTCAATCCTACTAACATAATACAAAACAGAAAAATTGCTAAACCAGAAACCAAACAGCAATCCGAAACAAATCGGCAAACTTGCCTCCTCTATATGTGAAGCAAAACAATTTGAACTTGCAGTTACACAGTCAAACTCTTACCACTAAATCGATACCTCGTGAACAATATGCGAAACATAACCAAGCCTTTTAATCAAGAGTGGTTGTAAGCCTCTTGACCAAAGTCACTGTGAAAGTGATTAATCTGTGTTATATTGATTATCAATGTTGAAAATTAAATCAATACCCTATGACCTTTTTGTAATTGGGTACTAGGACTAGGATAATTTAATTTCATACCTGATTCATAATGTAATCTATCAAACGGCCTAAATAAGTGTAAGAAGATCCTCCCTCTAATAAAGTCTTCCTACTCTTTTCACTCATCTCTTTCGCGTTCTTCCTTACCTCTCCATCCGTATCCAACACATTCCTTATTCCTTTCTCGATCTTATCGGCAGTTACAAGATAGTTAGGCCCACTATTAAACTCAACCCTATAATCCAACGCAATCTCAACACCCATCTTCAGCTCACATACCAATTCAAAAGCATTAGTCTGCTGTTCTGCATAAAGCGGCCATGTGGCAATAGGCACACCAAAATAAATGCTCTCGAGTATTGAATTCCAACCACAATGCGAAGCAAATCCTCCTGTGGCTGGGTGGGCTAGTATTTTGGTCTGCGGGGACCATCCAATGACCCTTCCAATCTCTGCTGTCCGGTCTAAAAAACCTTCGGGTAAAATCGAACCCAAATCAAAAAGAGTGTAATCAGTGGGTGGAATCATGGTGCCCTTCGGTGGAGGTTTACGGAGAGACCATATGAATCGAGCCCCACTACTCTCAATAGCGCATGCAATCTCCTTAACTTGATCCTCGTCGAAGTAACCCATGCTCCCGAAGCATAGGAAAACTACAGAGGAAGGAGGTTGATTATCAAGCCACTTGATTATGTCATCAGAATCAGTGGAGCCCTTGATTTTGGGCTCCGGGTTTAGTAAGGGTCCCACCGGATATATGGGAAAAACAGCTAAACTAGGATCAGATAAAAACGAATGAACCGCATGGGATTCTAGCTTTTCAAATGAATTTACTATAAACCCATCGGCATTCTTGAGGCCTTTCCAAAAGTCCATCATAAACGACTCCCATTCCTTCCGTAGCACGGCACTAGGCAACGATTTTGATGGAACCAAGTTAGCAAAACTCGGGACAGCCAACTCTGTGAGTTGCAGCAACTGAGTGGAATCCACATTGTCTCGTTCACGGAGAGTGTGAAGATGAAGGCTCAAACCAAGGAAAGCAACACCGGAAGTGAAGAAGACGAGTGTAGGGACAAAAAACTCTTTGGCAACATCAATCATGGTGGTGCAGAACATGTCAACAACGAAAGCGGCTAGGACTCCATTTTCTGTTTCAGTAGTGAGGTTACTGACGGCTTGTTTGACGTTCGGTTTTTGTGCTTCAAGGAGAGCACTCGTGGCGGCACCTGGATCGGAGTTCGGGGTAAGAGAACATTCTGGAAGGTTGATAACATGGAGAGAATCGGAGATAGGAAGTGATTTAGTGTAAACATCGGTTTCTGTTGAGTGTGGAAATTTGATTACTAAAACGGTTACTCGGAGACAGTTATCACGGTTGATTAGAAGTTTCGCGAACTCAAGGGTGGAAACTAGATGGCCTATACCAGGAAAAGGGATAAACACCACTTCTGCTTTCTTCATTTTGGAGCACATGATAATGGATATGCACTTAAATTAGTGATTCCAAACTGTGATTTTGAGAAAAACTAAATTTCAACATAAAAAGTTTAGTGCGGTTCCAAACAATGCCTGAAGTTAGGGGAGGAATCTTGGGATTGATGTCAGTAATTTGTAATATGTGGTTTGTTTGTGGGCATAGTGGCATGCATGCATATGAAAAAGACATTACATTGCAGGCTATATCTCTTTTTCAAGTATATTATTATTATTTTAGAGCTTGGTATATGATACTAATTTTTTACAAGATCCTTTGGCCTGCAATCTTATGATTCTAGCATCTTATAATATATATTTTTGTTTTCTGTTCTGTAAAATGAAGTTCATTGATGGTCATGATTTGGATTTAATTTTCAACAGCACATCATCTCAAGTTCTCAATTTCTTGAAGGATTTATTAAAAGTATTTTTGAAGGTGCTCCAATATCCACAAAATGGCTTGTCAGAGACATACCAATTCCAATTTCTAACCACATTTATATCTTGCAGAACTGCATTAAGAATGAAGAATGCATTAAGAAACAGAAACAACAGGAGAATCAATGTTGTGATCAAAAGAAAAGAAGAATCAATGCGAAACCGCACGCCAGCTACCATTCATCGAGCAACTATAGTTATGAGCTAAGCATGGTGTTGTGATCACGATTCACGATCAATAATTTGGTCAATGCTGGTAAGTATTTATACCGAGATAAATTTCCATACTTGATATTGGTGTTTAACTTGCTTAATCGATGCTAATAGTAATATTTTTTTTAATAAAAAAGCTCATTCATTAAATTAAGTAAAAGCATTGAATCCAAAGAAATTAGTAGAAAAATCACTCAATGTCTGCCAAATCATGTGAGATTTTTTAGTGTACTACTTTAATAATGTTTTCTTATGACCCCAGCTGACATCTTCGTCAACTTCCACTACCGCAGCTGACATCTTCGTCAACTTCCACTACCGCAGCTGACAGCAACACAAATACAATACCGACAAGGAAGCATGTTAATACAGTTTTCATACTTATTACAATACTTTCATTTTCATATGCATTTTAATATAGGTTCTTGTTTTGATATATGTTCAATTAATCTGTTACTTGCAGATTCCTGAGACAAACTTTCAAGGGATTGAGGATTTGAGAAGATTTGCAGCTGAAAAATAAATCCTGACAATCTATGAACTAGAAACATAAAAATTCTGGTTATCCTGCAATGTATTGTCTTTGTCAAATGGTATGCCCACAAAGCACATATTATGAACTATTGAATAATTCCAACAAGATAATATAACAATTCAGTATTACGATTCCTTGTTTACCACGAAATTTTCCATGGTCGATACTCAATACTCAATATATAAACAATAGAAATAGTAAATACCAAAACTTGCCAATAGCCCCACAATCCATCCATGCAACCATCTATCGTTCCTTCCTTATCTCATACCACCTAGCAAAGCCATACCATCATTCCCAAGATTTCTAGACAAAGATATGATGAAGTAATAAATACAGTTTTTTATCTCGACCGTTAATCTGAGATCAGACGGTTCACGGCTCAAATCAAAAAATTTATCTCTTTAGTTAGAATGACCCTTGACAGTCTATCTCAGTACCGACATAGATAAATATTACTACTTCTCTACACTAATTCATCCTGCTCAAATTTGGGGTTTCTTATTTCCTATATATATGAATAAGTATATCAAAGAATATTACAGAAAAACAGTACCTCACAGACTAAGTAAGGGTATGTCCTGTGCTCCAATATGAATAAAGCAGAAGTTGTGTTCATCCCTTCTCCTGGTGTAGGCCATCTGGTTTCCACCCTTGAGTTTGCGAAACTTCTAATCAACCGTGACAACCGTCTCCGAATAACCATTTTAGTCATCAAATTACCACACACCACAGAAACTGATGTCTACACAAAATCGCTTCCGATTTCCGATTCTCTCAACGTCATCAACCTTCCTGAATGTTCTCTTCCCCCAACCTCCAATCCAGGTCTTGCCATGACTGCTCTACTGGATGCTCAGAAAACAAATGTCAAACAAGTTGTTTCCAACCTCACTACCGGAGAACAACATGGACACCTCGCTGCCTTCGTTGTTGACATGTTCTGCACCAACATGATTGATATTGCAAAAGAATTTTCCGTCCCTGCGTTTGTGTTCTTCACTTCCGGTGTTGCATTCCTTGGTTTGAGTATTCATATTCACAATCTGTTTGAACGAGATAACGTTGATTCCACTCAATTGCTGCAACTTACAGAATTGGCTATACCGTGTTTCGCTAACTTGGTTCCTACAAAATCCTTGCCTAGTGCCGTGCTCCACAAGGAATTTGAGTCTTTTTTCATGAGCTATGCGAAAGGTCTCAAGAATGCTGATGGCATTATTGTAAATTCATTTGAAGAGCTAGAGTCGCATGCGGTTCATTCATTTTCCTCTCATCCTGATCTATCTGGTTTACCGTTATATCCGGTGGGACCCATACTAAACCCGGAGCCCAAGACAAAGGGCTCAGTTGATTATGATGATATCATCAATTGGCTTGATGATCAACCTCCTTCCTCCGTAGTTTTCCTCTGCTTCGGGAGCAGGGGTTCTTTCGATGAAGATCAGGTTAAGGAGATTGCAGTTGCTGTTGAGAATAGTGGGGTCCGCTTCGTGTGGTCTCTACGTAAACCTCCACCAAAGGGCACCATGATTCCACCTGCTGATTACCCGCTTTCTGAATTGGTTTCAGTTTTACCCGAAGGGTTCTTAGATCGAACAGTAGAGATTGGAAGGGTAATTGGATGGGCTCCACAAGCCCAAATACTAGCCCACTCAGCCACAGGTGGATTTGTTTCGCATTGTGGTTGGAATTCGACACTTGAGAGCATTTATTTTGGTGTGCCTATTGCCACTTGGCCACTTTATGCAGAACAACAGCCTAATGCTTTTGAATTGGTGACTGAGTTGAAGATGGCTGTGGAGATTGCATTGGATTATAGAGTGGAGTTATTTGGTGGGCCTAACTATCTTTTAACTGCTGATAAGATTGAGAGAGGAATAAGGAATGTGTTGGATACAGATGGAGAGGTAAGGAAGAAAGTGAAAGAGATGAGTGAAAAAAGTAGGAAAACTTTGTTAGAAGGAGGATCTTCCTACAATTATTTAGGCCATTTAATCGATAATATTATGAATCAAGTATCAAATTAAATTATCCTAGTACCCAGTTTCATTGTTGCAGTGTGTAATGCTGATGATCAAATATAATCTTGACAAAGTCAAAAATTGAACTTAGAAATTGTTATATTTTGTATATGAAAAGAGGCATGTTTGTAGTTCTGTTTTAGATTGTTTTTTGGTTTCTGGTTCGGGAATTATTTCTTCCGATGTATTTATCTTTTTTCAAGAATATTATGCCTGTTGTCACATACGTTGTCCATATTTCAATGTTCAAATTGTCACGGATATCGAGACTTAATTCATCCTTACAAAACCAGCTTGTACGGTGAGGAGTGCCTCCTCTTTATAAACTCTTATCAAGAATCCTATCTATCCGATGTGGGACTAAATCCCACCGAGTGTTGGCCGCTAACACAAATAACACAACTCAAGTGTGTGCATAAGCTTCTTTTTTTGTATAGAAGTTCATACAATATAGAAGGATCAAGTACACTGTACACAAAAGCAATAGGTCAGAAACACTAGTGTAAATATTGCTAGACTTGGCATTATATATAAAGTCTGTTATTGAATATTTCACTACACATATGCATAGCTTGAAGTTGATTAAGATCATTTGGAAAGTGCTTTAACAAAAAATTTGTGTTTGGCAATAATAATTTAAACATGCATCTAAAATGTTAATCAGATTCAATGTTGATATGCTCCATAGCAGCAAAGGAGTCATCTGCAGCATGCTATAATTAAGCTTCCCTTATCACAAATGATAAAAAAGCTTGCTCATACTTTTACTTTATAATATGGCTATAAAATTATTGCTAAATCTTTTACTACATAACATGGCAACAATATAAATGGTATAGTAACAATATAAATGTATCAATATCGATTATCAATGTGAAAGTGATTAGAGCTTGGTATATGATACTCTAATTTTTTACAAGATCCTTTGGCCTGCAATCTTATGATTCTAGCATCTTATAACATATATTTTTTTTTTCTGTTCTGTAAAATGAAGTTCATTGATGGTGATGATTTGGATTTAATTTTCAATCAATGACCATCAATGAAGTTCATAGAAGTATTTTTGAAGGTGCTCCAATATCCACAAAATGGCTTGTCAGAGACATACCAATTCCAATTTCTAACCACATTTATATCTTGCAGAACTGCATTAAGAATGAAGAATGCATTAAGAAACAGAAACAACAGGAGAATCAATGTTGTGATCAAAAAAAGGAGAATCAATGCCAAACCGCACGCCAGCTACCATTCATCGAGCAATTATAGTTATGAGCTAAGCATGGTGTTGTGATCACGATCAATAATTTGGTCAATGCTGCTAAGTATTTATACCGAGCTAAATTTCCATACTTGATATTGTTGTTTAACGTGCTTAATCGATGGTAATAATAATATTTTTTAATAAAAAAGCTCATTCATTAAATTCAGTAAAAGCATTGAATCCAACGAAATTAGAAGACAAATCACTCAATGTCTGCCAAATCATGTGAGATTTTTTAGTGTATTACTTTAATAATGTTTTTTTTGTTGCTATTAGCCCAGTGGCTGCATTCATTGAGTAGAAGTTCATAAAACAAAGAAGGATCAAATACAGTGTACACAAAAATAATATGCAACAATTTTGCAGCCTGCCACGATATAACTTTGTGCCAAAGTAATGCGACCGGTTAGGGAAAGTTCTTTAGCGTTCGAATCGGACGAGTTCTTGTTTCTAACCTTATCAATAATGAAAGAATATGCCGCCGATTCTTTACATCATGAGATGGTTGAAATGTTCAAGTGTTTGCTGCATATGATATTTATGCAGTACTTACAGATTCTTTGATATGCATAAGTACATTAGTTGAGAAGTATATATTGATAGACTTAGAAATATATAAAGTTTGTTATTGAGTATTTCTCTCAGACATATGGAACACCTGAAGTGAGTGAACAAGTGCATAATTCATCAGTTCTATCACCATCAATCTCTTGAATCTCTGTTGAACTTACTTTAGATTTTTCCACAATTTCAAAATCAATACAGTTTATACAGCCACAAGCCATAAAGATCTTCCACTGCCGCAGCTGACAGCAACACATACAATACTGACAAGAAAGCATGTTAATACAGTTTTCATACTTATTACAATACTGTCATTTCATATGCATTTTAATATAGGTTCTTGTTTTGATATATGTTCAATTAATCTGTTACTTGCAGATTCCCGAGACAATCTTTCAAGGGATTGAGGATTTGAGATGATTTGCAGCTGAAAAATAAATCATGACCATCTATGGACCATAAAAATTCTGGTTATCCTGCAATGTACTGTCTTTGTCAAATGTATGCCCACAAAGGTACAAACAAAGCACATATTATGAACTACTGAATAATAACAATTCAGTATTATGATTCCTTGTTCACCACGAAATTTTCCATGGTCGATACTCAAAATATAAACAATAGAAATAGTAAATACTAAAATTGCCAATATATCCCCATCCATCCATCCATGCAACCATCTGTTGTTCCATAATATAAAGATAAACATATCTATCTCACCACACCTTCCTTATCCCATACCACCTAGCAAAGCCATGCCATCACTACCAAGATTTCTAGACAAAGATATGATGCAGTAATAAATAAAGTTTTTTTTTTTTTTTTTATCTCAACTGTCAACCTGAGATCAGACGGTTCACAACTCAAATAATTTTTTTTATCTCTTTAGTTAAAATGACCTTGACAGTCTATCTCAGTACCGACATAGATAAATATTACTTATTATCTACACTAATTCATCCTACTCAAATCTGGGGTTTCCTATTTCCTATATATATGAATAGGTATATCAAATAATACAGAAAAACAGTACCTCACAGACTAAGTAAGGGCATGTCCTGTGTCCAATATGAATAAAGCAGAAATTGTGTTCATCCCTTCTCCTGGTGTAGGCCATCAAGTTTCTACCCTTGAGTTTGCGAAACTTCTAATCAACCGTGACAACCGTCTCCGAATAACCATTTTAGTCATCACATTACCGCACACCACAGAAACCGATGTCTACACAAAATCCCTTCCGATTTCCGATTCTCTCAATGTCATCAACCTTCCTGAATGTTCTCTTCCCCCAATCTCCGATCCAGTTCTTGCCATGGCTGCTCTACTGGAAGCTCAGAAAACAAATGTCAAACAAGCTGTTTCCAACCTCACTACCGGAAAACAACATGGACACCTCGCTGCCTTCGTTGTTGACATGCTCTTCACCAACATGATTGATATTGCAAAAGAATTTTCCGTCCCTGCGTTTGTGTTCTTCACTTCCGGTGTTGCATTCCTTGGTTTGAGTATTCATATTCTCAATCTGTTTGAACGAGATAACGTTGATTCCACTCAGTTGCTGGAACTCACCGAGTTGGCTATACCGAGTTTTGCTAACTTGGTTCCTACAAAATCCTTGCCTAGTGTCGTGCTCCGCAAGGAATATGAGTCGTTTTTCATGAGCTATGCAAAAGGTCTCAAGAATGCTGATGGCATTATTGTAAATTCATTTGAAGAGCTAGAAACGCATGCGGTTCACTCGTTTTCCTCTCATCCTGATCTAGCTGGTTTACCAATATATCCGGTGGGACCCATACTAAACCTGAATCCCAAGACAAATGGCACAGTTGATTATGATGATATCATCAATTGGCTTGATGATCAACCTCCTTCCTCAGTAGTTTTCCTCTGCTTCGGGAGCATGGGCTCTTTCGATGAGGATCAGGTTAAGGAGATTGCAGTTGCTGTTGAGAATAGCGGAGTCCGCTTCGTGTGGTCTCTACGTAAAGCTCCACCGAAGGGCACCATGATTCCACCTAGTGATTATCCGCTTTCTGAATTGGATTCAGTTTTACCCGAAGGGTTCTTAGATCGAACTGTAGAGATTGGAAGGGTAATTGGATGGGCTCCACAAGCCCAAATACTAGCCCACTCAGCCACAGGTGGATTTGTTTCGCATTGTGGTTGGAATTCAACACTCGAGAGCATTTATTTTGGTGTGCCTATTGCCACATGGCCACTTTATTCAGAACAACAGCCTAATGCTTTTGAATTGGTGTATGAGTTGAAGATGGCTGTGGAGATTGCTTTGGATTATAGAGTGGAGTTATTTGGTGCGCCTAACTATCTTTTAACTGCCGATAAGATTGAGAGAGGAATAAGGAGTGTGTTGGATAAGGATGGAGAGGTAAGGAAGAAAGTGAAAAAGATGAGTGAAAAAAGTAGAAAAACTTTGTTAGAAGGAGGATCTTCCTACAATTATTTAGGCCATTTAATCGATAATATTATGAATCAAGTATCAAATTAAATTATCCTAGTACCCAGTTTCATTGTTGCAGTGTGTAACTGCTGATGATCAAATATAATCTTGACAAAGTCAAAAATTGAACTTAGAAATTGTTATATTTTGTAAGAGGCATGTTTGTAGTTCTGTTTTAGATTGTTTTTTGATTTCTGGTTCGGGAATTATTTCTTCCGATGTATTTATCTTTTTCAAGTATATTATGCCTATTGTCACATAGGTTGTCCAAATTGTCACGGATATCGAGACCTAACTCATCCTTACAAAATCAACTTGTACGATGAGGAGTGCCTCCTCTTTATAAACTCTTATCAAGAATCCTATCTATCCGATGTGGGACTAAATCCCACCGAGTGTTGGCCGCTAACACAAATAACACAACTCAAGTGTGTGCATAAGCTTCTTTTTTTGTATAGAAGTTCATACAATATAGAAGGATCAAGTACACTGTACACAAAAGCAATAGGTCAGAAACACTAGTGTAAATATTGCTAGACTTAGCATTATATATAGTCTGTTATTGAATATTTCACTACACATTTGCATAGCTTGAAGTTGATTAAGATCATTGGGAAAGTGCTTTACCAAAAAAATTGTGTTTGGCAATAATAATTTAAACATGCATTTAAAATGTTAATCAGATTCAATGTTGATATGCTCCATAGCAGCAAAGGATTCATCTGCAGCATGCTATAATTAAGCTTGCTCGCACTTTTACTACATAACATGGCAATAAAAATATGTATGCTAAATGGTATAGTAACAATATAAATGTATCTATATCTATATTTGTAAATGATCATAAGTATTTTCTGAAAATAATTAGTGGTACTAATTTTCTCCCTTTCACTCACTATAGTGGCACACCTTCATCAAGAATGGAAGTAGCACAAAATTGTAGGATTGTTTTTTCTACTTCAACTTTTTTTGTACTATGACCTATTACTACTACTATTTTTGTATACAGTATACTTGATCCTTCTATGATATATCTACTCAATAAATGAAGCTTTTGCACACTTTTGCACAATTTATTAAATATGTATACTTGATCCTTCTATGATATATCTACTTAATAAATGAAGCTTTTGCACACTTTTGCACATTTTGCACACTTTTAAGAAATTATTAAAATTAAAAGCCATCATCCCAAGCAACTAGACATCAACAAAGTCAAAATTCTGCATCACTATAACCAATAAGATTGTAGTCCAAAGATGCTCTATTAAAAAATTCTGTCTTAGTCACATGTGACCACAAAGGAAAAAACAAAGTATATATGATGAATTATTGAGTAATTCCAACAAGATAATACTCTCTCCGGTTTTGAATATAAGCAAAAACCAACTTTTTAGATTCATTGAATAAAACATGTGTCTAGACCATAAAACATGTATCTGAACCATTTCATAGTCCAGATACATGCTTTATTCAATGATCTAAAAACACAAGTATATTCATTGAATAAAATATTACTAATTCTCTACACTAAGTCATCATCCTACTCAAATTTGGGGCTTCCTATTTCCTATATAAAACAACAAGTATATCAAAGACCAATTCAGAAAAACAGTAACTCACAAATTAAGGGTATGTCCTGAGCTCCAAAATGAAAAAAGCAGAAGTTGTGTTCATCCCTTCTCCTGGTGTTGGTCATCTAGTTTCCACCATGGAGTTCGCCAAGATTCTAATTAACCGTGATAAGCGTATCCAAATAACAGTTCTAGTCATCAAATTTCCACACACCACTGAAACTGATGACTACATAAAATCAATTCCGATCTCCGATTCTCTCAACATCATCAATCTTCCAGAATGTTCTCTTCCTCCAAACTCCAATGCAGGTCCCGCCATGAACGCTCTGGTGGAAGCTCAGAAACCAAATGTCAAACAAGCAGTCTCCAACCTCACTACTGGAGAAAAACATGGACAACTTGCTGCCTTCGTCGTTGACATGTTCTGCACCAACATGATTGATATTGCAAAAGAATTTTCTGTGCCTGCCTTTGTGTTCTTCACTTCCAGTGTTGCTTTCCTTGGTTTGAATCTTTATATTTACAATCTGTTTGAACGGGATAACATTGATTCCACTCAGTTGCTGCAACTAACAGATCTGGCTATCCCAAGTTTCGCAAACTTGGTTCCTACAAAATCCATGCCTAGTGCCGTGTTGCGCAAGGATTATGAGTCTTTTTTCATACCATATGCGAAAGGTCTCAAGAATGCTGATGGAATTATTGTTAATTCATTTGAAGAGCTAGAATCGCACGCGATTCACTCATTTTGCTCTCATCCGGATCTAGCTTTACCGTTATATCCGGTGGGACCTATACTAAACCCGGAGCCCAAGACCAAGGGCACTGATGATATTATCAATTGGCTTGATGATCAACCTCCTTCCTCAGTAGTTTTTATTTGCTTTGGGAGCAGGGGTTCTTTCGACGAGGATCAGGTTAAGGAGATTGCACTTGCTGTTGAGAATAGTGGGGCCCGTTTCGTGTGGTCTCTACGTAAACCCGCACAAAAGGGAACCATGATTCCACCTACTGATTACCCGCTTTCTGAATTGGCTTCGGTTTTACCTGATGGTTTCTTAGATCGAACGGTAGAGATTGGAAAGGTAATTGGATGGGCTCCACAAGCCCAAATACTAGCCCACCCAGCCACAGGAGGATTTGTTTCGCATTGTGGTTGGAATTCCACACTCGAGAGTATATATTTTGGTGTGCCTGTTGCCACGTGGCCGCTCTTTGCCGACCAACAAACAAATGCTTTTGAATTGGTGACTGAGTTGAAGACAGCTGTGGAGATTGCATTGGATTATAGAGTGGAGTTATTTGGTGGGCCTAACTATCTTTTAACCGCTGATAAGATTGAAAGAGGAATACGGAATGTGTTGGAAAAAGATGGAGAGGTAAGGAAGAAAGTGAAAGAGATTAGTGAAAAAAGTAGAAAGACTTTGTTAGAGGGAGGATCTTCCTACAATTATTTAGGTCGTTTTATCGATAATATTTTGAATCAAGTATCAAATTAAATTATGCTAGTACCCAATTTCAAAAAGGTTAGAGGCTATTAGTTAAATAAGTATATTTCAATGCTTTCAACCAATGTATAATCATTGTTGCAGTGTGTAACTGCTTATGATCAAATACAATTTTGACACCGTCAAATTTGAACTTAGAAATTGTTATATTTTGTATATTCCATAGGCATGTTTTTAGTTCTGTTTTAGATTTTTTTTGGTGTCTGGTTTGGGAATTATTTCTCCCTATGTATTTATCTTGTACTGCATCTTTTTTTAAGTATATTAATATTATGCCTGTTGCCACATACGTTGTCAATATTTCGATGTTCAAATAACACAACTCAAGTGTGTGTTTGTGTGTATAAGCTTCATTCATTGACTAGAAGATTTTTCCATGATCTTGGACCCATTATTTGTCACTAGGCCTATGAGTGGTTCCATTGCTCATACACCCGACTTCGATTGCTTCAAACTATTGAGAATTTCAAACAGCTTGCCAACATCCTTAGCATCACCCAACAACAATCATCCAAATTAAAGGCCATCATCCCAAGCAACTAGAAGTCTAGAACCATAAGATTGCAGTCCATAGATGCTCTTTTCAAAAATTGCTGGCATACAAAGCTCCAAAATGGGAAAAATTGTAATTGAAAAAAGTGGTAGCCTGTAATATACTGTCTTTGTCTGTCACATGTATGCCCACAAAGACACAAACAAAACATATATTATGAATTATTGAATTATCCCAACAAGAATATAAGAACAAGTAAGTATTACAATTCCTTGGTCACCATGAAATTTTCCACATTCAACACTCAATATAATATAAAGTCAGATATTTCAATCTCACCTCACTTTTCTATATCCCATACCAGCTAGCAAATTCATGACATCAATCCCAAGATTCCCGGACAAATATCTGATGTAGTAATAAAAATACAACAGTTTTTTTTATCTCGACAGTCAATCTAAGATCAGACGGTTCAAATAAAAAATTCTGTCTTTTTCTTTATTTAAGATATTCACAGGAATACAAGACCCGACACTGATATGCAAACACCGATAGTAATTTGAAAACATAAAACTTATTAAATATATTATATTTATGGTTATCTATCTCAGATAACGACATAAATAAATATTACTAATTTTCTACACGAAGTCATCATCCAACTCAAATTTGGGGTATCGTATTTCCTATATAAAAGAACAAGTATATCAAAGAACAATTTAAAAATAAAACAGTGACTCATGAGCACCAAGATGAAGAAAGCAGAAGTGGTGTTTATCCCTTCTCCTGGTGTAGGCCATCTTGTTTCCACCCTTGAGTTCGCGAAGCTTCTAATCAAACATGACAACCGTCTTCGAATAACTGTTTTAGTTATCAAATTTCCACACACAACAGAAACTGATGTTTACACAAAATCACTTCCCATCTCCGATTCTCTCAACGTCATTAACCTTCCAGAATGTTCTCTTCCCCCGACCTCCAAACCAGGTCCTGCCATGGCCTTGGCTCTACTGGAAGCTCAGAAACCAAATGTCAAACAAGTCGTCTCCGACCTCACTTCCGGAGAACAACATGGACAACTTGCTGCTTTCGTTGTTGACATGTTCTGCACCAACATGATTGATGTTGCAAAAGAATATTCTGTCCCTGCGTTTGTGTTCTTCACTTCCGGTGTTGCTTTCCTTGGTTTGAGTCTTTATATTCACAATCTGTTTGAACGAGATAACGTTGACTCCACTCAGTTGCTGCAACACACAGAGTTGGCTATCCCGAGTTTTGCTAACTTGGTTCCTATCAAATTGTTGCCAGGTTCCGTGCTGCGCAAGGAATATGAGTCGTTTTTCATGAGCTTTGCGAAAGGTCTCAAGAATGCTGATGGAATTATTGTTAATTCATTTGAAGAGCTAGAAACGCATGCGGTTCACTCATTTTCCTCTCATCCGGATCTATCTGGTTTACTGATATATCCGGTGGGACCAATACTAAACCTGGAGCCAAAGACCAAGAGCACCGTTGATTCTGATGATATCATCAATTGGCTGGATGATCAACCTCCATCCTCAGTAGTTTTCATCTGCTTCGGGAGCAAGGGTTCTTTCGATGAGGATCAGGTTAAGGAAATTGCCCTTGCTGTTGAGAATAGTGGGGCCCGTTTTGTGTGGTCTCTACGTAAACCCCCTCCGAAGGGCACCATGTCTCCACCTACTGATCACCCGCTTTCTGAATTGGTTTCGGTTTTACCTGAAGGGTTCTTAGATCGGACGGCAGATATTGGAAGGGTAATTGGATGGGCTCCACAGGCCCAAATACTAGCCCACCCAGCCACAGGAGGTTTTGTTTCACATTGTGGCTGGAATTCCACACTCGAGAGTATATATTTTGGTGTGCCCGTTGCCACGTGGCCGCTTGCTGCTGATCAACAAACAAATGCTTTTGAATTGGTGACTGAGTTGAAGATAGCTGTGGAGATTGCATTGGATTATAGAGTGGAGTTATTTGGCGGGCCTACCTATCTTTTAACTGCTGATAAGATCGAGAGAGGAATAAGAAATGTCTTGGAAAAGGATGGAGAGGTAAGGAAGAAGGTGAAAGAGATGAGTGAAAAAAGTAGAAAAACTTTGTTAAAAGGAGGATCTTCCTTCAATTACTTAGGTCATTTAATTGATAATATTATGAATCAGGCATCAAATTAAGTTAGAGGCTATTGGTTTAATTATCAACATAAAGCAATCCAAATAAATTTTTCTTTCTTTTCTTTTATTAAATATTTAGTGTATTTCAAAGCTTTCAACTAATGAGTAACCATTGTTGCATGTTTTAAGTTCTGTTTTATTTTTTTTGGTTTCTGGTTTAGGAATTATTTCTCCCTCTGTCCCAAAATATAAGCAAAAATTGATCAACAAAAGTGAATGTATTTAGTCCAAAATTTGAACCAGATACATAAGTTTTTTTACTTATATTTTGGATCAGAGAGAGTACATGTTTTCATTTATCAACTTCATTTAACAGAATTAGAAAAACAAAACCATATATAATATAAAAAAGCTAGACCATAAAATTGCAGTCAAAAGATGATCTTATAAAAGTTATGGTATACAAAGCTCCACCTGTAATGTCATTGTCATAAGTAAGACACAAACAAACCATATTTTATGAATTATTGAGTAATTCCAATTCTTGTTCACCACGAAATTAGAAATAGAAAGTCAATAGACCCTACCATCCATTCATTGTCCCATAATATAAAGGCAAACATACCCATCTCACCTCACATTCATGATCACATACCAGCTAGCAAAGCCATGACATCACTCCCAAGATTCCTTCTCTCTAACTTATGCTTTTATACAAGTTTGAATTGACGGTTAGTTTATCGGAAACATGGCGAGCCATCGTAATTTTGGAGTTTCACCAAAATCACAGTGACACTGTGATTTCGTCAAACTTATTGTGATTTCAAACATGCACAAAATTTGTCTAAATTGCAATAATAAACTTCTACTCTTCTAAACGTACTGGAGTGTAAATACAACATTAATTATTATTTTTTCAACTATACCATCTAATTATTTCGATAAAAGTAAATACAGCAATGCATAATAATTCATCCTACTGATATATCAACATCTATGTCCTATATATAAAAACAAGTATCAAAGAACAAGTAACTCTCACTGAGCAAGGATATGTCCTAAGCTCCAAGATGAAGAAAGCAGAAGTGGTGATCATCCCTTCTCCTGGTGTAGGCCATCTAGTTTCCACCCTCGAATTTGCGAAGCTTCTACTCAACCGTAACAACTGTCTCCGAATAACCATCTTAGTCATCAAATTATCGTATACAACAGAAACTGATATCTACACAAAATCTCTTCCAATCTCCAATTCTCTCAACATCATAAACCTTCCAGAATGTTCTCTTCCTCCAAACTCCAATATAGGTTCCGCCATGGACGCTCTCCTCGAAGCTCAGAAACAAAAAGTTAAACAAGCCGTCGCCAACCTCATCACTGAACGAGAAGATGGAGTACTCACTGCATTCATTGTTGACATGTTCTGCACTAACATTATTGATGTTGCAAGAGAATTCTCCGTCCCTGCGTTCGTGTTCTTCACTTCTGGTGTTGCTTTTCTTGGTTTGAATCTTCATATTCACACTATGTTTGAAAGAGATAACATTGATTCAACTCAGCTGCTTCAACTAACTGAGTTGGCTGTTCCGAGTTTCGCTAATTCGGTTCCTACAAAATCGTTGCCGAGTTCTGTGCTACACAAGGAATATGAATCGTTTTTCATGAGTTATGCAAAAGGTCTCAAGAATGCTGATGGAATTATAGTAAATTCATTTGAAGAGCTAGAATCCTATGCTATTCACTCATTTTGCTCTCATCCTGGACTAGCTGGTTTACCGATATATCCGGTAGGACCTATATTAAATCCGAAGCCAAAAACTAAGGGCGCGGTTGATTCTGATGATATCGTCAAGTGGCTTGATGATCAACCTCGTTCCTCGGTAGTTTTCCTTTGCTTCGGGAGTAGGGGTTATTTGGATGAGGAACAAGTTAATGAGATTGCACTTGCTGTTGAGAATAGTGGGGCCCGTTTTGTGTGGTCTCTACGTAAACCTCCACCGAAAGGAACTATGGTTGAGCCATCTGATTACACTCTTTTTGATTTGGATTCGGTTTTACCTGCAGGGTTCTTAGATCGGACGGAAAAGATTGGAAGGGTAATTGGATGGGCTCCACAAGCCCAAATACTTGCCCACCAAGCCACAGGCGGATTTGTTTCGCACTGTGGTTGGAATTCCATACTCGAGAGCATATATTTCGGTGTGCCTGTTGCCACATGGCCGCTCTTTGCTGACCAACAAACAAATGCTTTTCAATTGGTGGGTGAGTTGAAGATGGCTGTGGAGATTGCATTGGATTATAACGTGCATCTTAATGGTGAACGTGACTATCTTTTAACCGCCGATAAGATTGAGAGAGGAATAAGAAATGTGTTGGAAAAGGATGGAGAGGTAAGGAAAAAAGTGAAAGAGATTAGTGAAAAAAGTAGAAAGACTTTGTTAGAGGGAGGATCTTCCTACAATTATTTAGGTTGTTTGACTGATAATATTATGAATCAAGTATCAAATTAAATTATCTTAATATCCAATTCAAAAAGGGTGGAGGAATAAATTTAATTATCAACTTAATTCAATTCACCAAGATGTTGTTCTTTCTATTTTTGTTTATTAATGATTTAGTATATTTTAACTCCTCCTAAATCCTAATCAAATATATTTTTGACATAGTCAAATATTGATCTTAAAAATTGTTCAGTTTTATATATATGCATGTTTGTAGTTCTGTTTTAGATTGTTGTTTGGTTTCTAGTTTGGGAATTTTTTTACTTCTTGCAGGTACTACATCTTCTCGGTTCGAACTTAGATCACTGCATAACAATGAGTATCTTACTACAGTCATTTTTGACACAGAATATATATGTGCAAACTTCCTTGAAATAGTGCCTGCTTTCCACTTTCCACATACTTTCTCACATGATGTAGACACAAAGTCACAAACATTTGAATCTCACCTAACTTTAGTTCCGGATAGTTGTCATCCAAAATCAGCCAGCAAAGCCATGACATCACTCCAAAGACTCCTCTTACATGTAGATATCTTGTTTGGAATTCCAGTGATGTTTTATTAAAACACTAAAGTATAGTCTTTGCTAAAGTCTTCGTGGTAAACTCGTCGTCAATCTAAACATACACTTAAAATTAATCAAATTTCCTAGAAACTTCCAAAAGTGATTTTGGTTGTATATATTCTATTCCATTCTATTTATTGTACACATCAATACTAATTAAAAAATGAAAGTAATATAAACTTGTTGGACACGGACATACATCAAACACCGCACCTTTAATAATAATACTAATTATATACACAACCATTTCTATATAACTAATCAAGAATATCATTGAACAATTCATATCAAAATACACAGTATCTCCATTTTCCAATATGAAGAAAGCAGTAATGTTTATCCCTAGTCCTGGTGTTGGTCATCTAGTTTCCACCCTTGAGTTTGCGAAGCTTCTAATCAACCGTGATAACCGTCTTAGAATAACTGTTTTAGTCATCAAATTTCCACACACAACAGAAGTCGATGTCTACACTAAATCACTTCCAGTCACTGATTCTCTCCATGTCATCAACCTTCCAGAATGTACTATTCCTCCAAACACCCCTACGAGTTCTGCCATGAACGCTCTCCTTGAAGCTCAGAAACCAAACGTCAAACAAGCCGTCTCTAACATCACAACCGGAGCAGAAAATGGAGTCCTATCCGCATTCGTTGTTGACATGTTCTGCACCACCATGATTGATATCGCCAAAGAATTTTCCGTCCCTGGTCTCATCTTCTTCACTTCCGGCATTGCTTCCCTTGGTTTAATGCTTCATGTTCACACTTTGTTTGAACGAGACAATGTTGATTCGACTCAGTTGCTGCAGCAGACTGAGTTGTCCGTCCCAAGTTTCGCCAACTTGTTTCCTGTAAACTCGTTGCCAAGTTTTATGCTACGCAAAGAATGGGAATCGTTTTTCATGAACTATGCAGGAGGTCTCAAGAAAGCTGATGGTATTATAGTAAATTCATTTGAAGAGCTAGAATCACATGCAGTTAATTCTTTTTCCTCTCATCCTGATCTACCAGATTTTCCGATATATCCGGTGGGACCATTATTAAACCCCGAGCCTAAAACCAAGGGAACCGTTGATTCGGATGATATTATCAAGTGGCTTGACGATCAACCTCCTTCTTCGGTAGTTTTCCTTTGCTTTGGGAGCAGGGGTTCTTTTGATGAGGATCAAGTTAAGGAGATTGCATTTGCTATTGAGAATAGTGGGGTCCGTTTTGTTTGGTCTCTACGTAAACCTCCACCGAAGGGCACTTTGAATACGCCCTCTGATTATTCTCTTTCTGATTTGGATTTGATTTTACCTGAAGGATTTTTAGATCGGACCGCTAAGATTGGAAAGGTAATTGGTTGGGCCCCACAGGCCCAAATACTAGCTCACCCGGCCACAGGTGGATTTGTTTCGCATTGTGGCTGGAATTCTACATTGGAGAGTATATACTTTGGTGTGCCCGTTGCCACGTGGCCTATTTCTGCGGAACAACAAAGTAATGCTTTTGAATTAGTCCGTGAGCTGAAGATGGGCGTGGAGATTGCATTGGATTATAGGGTGGAGATCGGTGGTGGAGCTAACTATCTTTTAACTGCCGACAAGATTGAGAAAGGAATAAGAAGTGTGTTGGATAAGGATGGAGAGGTAAGAAATAAAGTGAAAGAAATGAGTGAAAAGAGTAGAAAAACTTTGTTAGAGGGTGGATCTTCCGACATTTATTTAGGTCATTTAATTGATTATATTATAAATCAAGTGTCAAATTAAACATTGAGTGTTGGTTTAATTTTCAACATTTATAATCATTATAACAAGAATTGATCACTTTCACAGTGATTTTGGTGAAAAGGCTTATAACCACTCTTGACTAAAAGGCTTGGTACTCACCTTTTTGCTATTATAGATTGATGAATTAGGTAACTTTTGGAAATTTTCTGTTTTGTAATACATTGGTTTTATCTTGTACCACATCTTTTTAGTAGGATTAAGCACATTTTGTACTCAAATTCAGCTGGTCTTAGAATGAAATTTTTTTGGATCAATAAGTTATATTGATAAATTTGACTCTTCTTTTTTTGGTACTGTTGCATTTTATTATTAACCAAATTTTCCAAAAATAATCAGAAAATTAAGGCATAAAATGAACTCCAAAAATATCAGGTATTGAGCTACAAATATGAAATTGACAGATGAATTGAACATATTCCTACATCAAAACAAGAACCTATATTAAAATGCACGTGAAAATGAAAGTGTTTGATCGAAAATGACTTCTTTATTTTTTTTACGAAAAGATATGCTTATAGCATTTCATTCATGATAATGTGTTGAATACATATTGGAATATCAATAAAAATTTGAATCCTAGAATCTCTGACCTTTTTAATTTCATATCTGATTCATAATATAATCAGTCAAACGACCTAAATAAGTGTAAGAAGATTCGTTCTCTAACAAAGTCTTTCTACTCTTTTCACTCATCTCTTTCGCATTCTTTCTTACTTCATCATTATCCAACACACTCCTTATTCCTTTCTCAATCTTGTCGGCAGTTAAAAGATAGTTAGGTCCTCGATTAAGCTCCACTTTATAATCCAAAGCAATCTCCACGGCTATCTTTAGCTCACGAACCAATTGAAAAGCATTAGTTTGTTGTTCGGCAAAGAGCGGCCATGTGGCAATGGGCACACCAAAATATACGCTCTCGAGTGTTGAATTCCAGCCACAATGTGAAACAAATCCTCCAGTAGCTTGGTGGGCAAGTATTTGGGTCTGTGGGGCCCATCCAATGACCCTTCCAATCCCTTCAGTCCGATCTAAGAACCCTTCAGGCAAAACCAAACTCAAATCAGAAAGAGTGTATTCAGAGGGTGCAGCCATGACTCCTTTCGGTTGGGGTTTGCGCAAAGACCACACGAAACGAGCTCCACTGTTCTCAATAGCATGTGCAATCTCCTTAACCTGATCCTCATCAAAAGAACCGCGGGTTCCAAAGCAAAAAAAAACTACTGAAGAAGGTGGTTGATCATCAAGCCACTTGATGATATCATCAGACTCAGCGACGCCCTTGGTTTTGGGCTCAGGTGTTAAGATTGGTCCTACCGGATATATAATTGGTAAACCAGCTAGTTCAGAATGAGAAGAAAAGGACTGAACAGCATGAGATTCTAGCTCTTCGAATGAATTTACTATGATACCATCGGATTTCTTGAGGCCTCCGACATAGTTCATGAAAAACGGTTCCCATTCCTTGCTTAGCACGGAACCAGGAAATGAGTATGAAGGAACCGGGTTGGCAAAAGTTGGGATTGCCAACTCAGTCACCTGCTGCAACTGCGTCGGATCAACTTTGTCTCGTACACGGAGTGTGTGAAGATGAAGATTCAAACCAAGGGAAGCAACACCAGAAGTGAAGAAGACAAGCGTAGGAACAGAAAATTCTTTGGCAATATCAATCATGGTGGTGCAGAACATGTCAACAACGATGGCAGCGAGTTGTCCATGTTGTTCTCCATTTGTTAGATCAGAGACAGCTTGTCTGACGTTTGGTTTCTGAGCTTCGAAGAGAGCGCCAAAAGCGGCTGTTGGATTTGTATTTGGAGGAAGAGTACATTCAGGAAGGTTGATGAAGTTGATAGAATCAGAGGTGGAAAGTGATTTATGGTATGCATCAGTTTCTGTTGAGTATGGGAATTTCATGAGCAAGACGGTTATATGGATACGGTTATCATGGTTGATTAGAAGCTTCGCGAACTCAAGCGTGGAAATTAGATGGCTCGGAGCAGGAAAAGGTATAAACACCACTTCTGCTTTCTTCATCTTGGTGCACAGGATATTCACTTAATTTAAGTTACTGTTTTGTGAATTGTTCTTTGATACTAAAGTTGTTTTTATATTGGAATTGCAAACCCCCAAGTTTCTAGAGAACTATTATGAGTATTGAAGTCTTCTTTGTTTGATATACGTTCGATCACTGTCATACTTTTAAATTGTAATGAATCTGGTCAAACTATAAGATGCTATTTGTTATTTTTGCAAATAAATATTTGAAGTGTAAAGTAATTTTACACCTCTATAATCAATTTTGGCATATACCAAGAATATTGAGTTTAGAGTGATGTCATGGCTTTGCTGGAAGGCATAGGATTCATCTATATGTGGAATTAAGGTGTAATGAGATTGAAATGTTTCTGTCTTTTTATTATGGAAAAATGGATGGTATGGTGGGGTAGGGTGGGGCTATTGGCTAGTTTATTTACTATAGTCGTATATATGAACTTTGAAAATTAATGTGGCAGACAAGGGTTCAGCTTGAATCACTATCATCTTATTTGAATTGTTCAATAATGCATAATATATGGTTTGTGATTGTGGCCATGCTTTTGACAAAAACAATGTAGTGCAGGCTAAGGTACCTTTATTTATTATATAGATTATTTTGGAACTTTGTAGACCTGAAATTTTTACAATAATATCTTCTAGATTGCAATCTTATGATTCTAGCTTCCCAGGCTAAGGTACTGTAATAAGTTTGGAAACACTACATTAATATAAAGCTTAACACAAAAATCACAGTTAACAAATAAAGAGCAAATTCACAATTCATCCCTTAAAATTGTAGGTTGAACATTTAAATCGTTAAAATTTGCGAATAGGCAAAAAAGACTCTGATTTTGAATTATATCAGGCAACTTGGTCATTTTGTTAAGATTATATAAACTACTTTACTTACTGTATAAGAAACTTCAGATTAAGTACCGCGTGTAACTGCATCATATTTTTACATTAGGGAATTCGTGTTCATAATTCATAAGTTTTATAATAATGACAAACTGAATAACTTGCAAGCCTTTTAGTTAAAGTCGTTGAAGGTCACATGACAAATGTCACCATTGAAGTTAATATCATTTGAAGTGCGTACATGGATAATTTAATTTCACACCTGATTCATAATATAATCATTCAAACGACTTAAATAAGTGTAAGAAGATCCACCCTCTAACAAAGTCTTTCTACTCGTTTCACTCATCTCTTTCACTTTCTTTCTGACCTCTCCATCCTTATCCAACACACTCCTTATTCCTCTTTCAATCTTGTCGGCAGTTAAAAGATAGTTAGGTCCTCCATTAAACTCCACTGTATAATCTAGCGCAATTTCCACAGCCATCTTCAGCTCACAGACCAATTGAAAAGCATTAGACTGTTGTTCAGCAAAGAGCGGCCACGTGGCAATGGGAACACCAAAATATATACTCTCGAGTGTTGAATTCCAACCACAATGCGAAACAAATCCTCCCGTAGCTGGATGGGCCAGTATTTTGGTCTGCGGGGCCCATCCAATGACCCTTCCAACCCCTCTTGTCCGATCTAAGAAGCCTTCGGGCAAAACCAAACTCAACTCAGAAAGTGAGTAATCAGAGGGAGCAGACATGGCTCCTTTAGGTTGGGGTTTGCGCAAAGACCACACGAAGCGAGCCCCACTGCTCTCAATAGCATGTGCGATCTCCTTAACCTGATCCTCATCGAAAGAACCCCGAGTCCCAAAGCAAAAGAAAACTACCGAGGAAGGTGGTTGATCATCAAGCCAGTTGATGATATCATCAGGTTCAACGACACCTTTGGTTTTGGGCTCAGAAGTTAATATAGGTCCTACCGGATATATAATTGGTAAACTAGACAATTCAGGATGCGAGGAAAAGGAGTGAACCGCGTGTGATTCTAGCTCTTCAAATGAATTAACTATAATTCCATCGGCCTTCTTTAGGCCTCCGACATTGTTCATGAAAAACGATTCCAATTCCTTGCTTAGCGCGGAACCAGGCAATGACGTTGAAGGAACCAAGTTGGCATAAGTCGGGATTGCCAACTCAGCCTGTTGCTTCAACTGAGTTGGATCAACATTGTCTCGTTCACGGAGAGTGTGAAGATGAAGATGCAAACCAAGGGAAGCAACACCGGAAGTGAAGAAGACGAGCGTAGGAACAGAAAATTCTTTGGCAATATCAATCATGGTGGTGCAGAACATGTCTACAACGAAAGCAGCGATAGGACCATGTTGTTCTCCAGTAGTGAGATCAGAGACGGCTTGTCTAACATTTGGTTTCTGAGCTTCGAAGAGAGCGTCGAAGGCAGATCTTCGATCGTTTGGAGGAAGAGAATATTCTGGAAGGTTAATGAAGTTGAGAGAATCTGAAATGGGAAGTGATTTAATGTAGACATCAGTTTCTGCTAAGTGTGGGAATTTCATGAGTAAAACGGTGATCCGGAAACGGTTATCATGGTTGATTAGAAGTTTCGCGAACTCCAAGGTGGAAACTAGATGGCTTGGAGCAGGAAATGGGATAAACACCACTTCTGATTTCTTCATCTTGGAGTGCACAATATTCACTTAATGTAGAGATTCTTGAGAACTTTTATGAGTATTGAAGTCTTCTTTGTTTGATATATGTGACACTATCATTAATATATATATATATATATATATATATATATATATGATTTACATTATATTTTATCAGTTTCATATTTTAAAAATCATTATCCCACATATATCTTCTACTTTTGGAAAACCACACGAAATGTTATGTCAAATCATTAGATGTTATGTATTTTAAATTAATTCTAAAGACAAAATCAATTTTATTAAAAACATGCAAACTTACACATCTATAATCAATTTTAGCAACTAATGTGGAATGAAAGTGAGATGAGATTGAAATGTTTATGTCTTTTTCTTAATGGGAGAATGAATGGCATGGTGGGGTGGGGCGGCTATTGGCTAGTGTTCTTTCCTGATTAGTATTGTTTATTCACTAAAGACATATATAAGGACTTTGAAAATTTATGTGGCAGAAAGGATACAGTTTGAATCACTATCATCTTGTTGATATTTAATATTATTATAAATATATTCTAGAGTATTCTTACAATAGCATATTTCATAGTAAATATTCCTTTGTAATTAATGCTATTAATAATATATAATGGAATGTCCGTGATGCTCAATGACACACGGTTTTCGCCATATGCCTCTTGTCTTTTGTTATTTCTTCCCTTTCAACATGGTATCAGAGCCTATTAAGAGGCATCCCTATACCGTGCGTACCAGGTGGACCCACTGTCCTCCGTTGAAATTTTTTCGACAAACTGTGTGTTACCACCAGTTTGCCTTATTTTTCCTGATCTGACACAGTTTTCCGGTCCTTTTGACCATCACCTCCGTCACTGCCGCCACCGCCACCCCTTATTCCGGCGACGTTTCAGGCAACCAAGCCCACCATCCGAATCGCAACAACCGATCCGGCCTATCCCCAAAGCCACATCAGCAACGGTTAAATCACACGCCCTCACGCGCCACCCTTCTCACCGGCGTTTTCCGCCCACGCGCCGACGCCGTAACCGCGCGTGACAGCGCGTCCGGCCACCGTTCTTGTTGCCGTTCACTTCGCCGGACTCGTCTTTCCGTGCTGGTTCCATATCTGGCCTTAGTTTTCAGTTTCGATCGACCGAAATAGGCGTTCTTTCACAAACAGTCCATATTTACACCGAAGTGCGTGTTGTTTACCGCTTCTGGATTAACGATGGCTTCTGCTGGTACCTTAGATACATCTAAGTGTGAGTATTGTTACCTATCCAATCATGTTATTGACCATTGCTGGAAATTGCATGGAAAGCCTCCGCGTCAGGCTAATATCACTCAAGTTGATCGGTCTCGCATCATTCAGACTAAGCCTTCTCCCCAAGGCCTTCCGGCAAGCTACGAAGACTTTCTCAAGTGGTGTCAGAATAATCCGAACTCGGGTTCTACTGCTTCGATTGCACACACTGGTAACTCATCTGTTTGCCTCTCTCAATCATCTCTTGGTCCTTGGGTTATTGATTCCGGTGCGTCTGATCATGTTACTGGTAATAAAAGTCTTTTCTCTTCTCTCTCTACATCTGGTTTCTTACCAAGTATAACTTCTGCAAATGGTTCTCAAACTCAATCCCAAGGGATTGGCACTGTCCAAATTCTTCCTTCACTGTCAGTTGATTCTGTTCTCTATGTACCTGGGTGTCCATTTAATTTACTTTCAGTTAATCGTTTGACTCGTTCTCTTGATTGCATTGTTACTTTCACTAATAGTAATGTCACCCTGCAGGATCGGTGTTCGGGAAGGACGATTGGCGTTGGATGTGAGTCTCAAGGCCTTTACTATCTATCTTTGACATCCAACACATGTTCTGCCACTGATTCCTCACTTACTATCCATGCTCAATTGGGTCATCCAAGTCTTCCCAAACTTCAAAAGTTGGTGCCAAGTTTATCTAAATTGTCTAGTTTACATTGTGAGTCGTGTCAGTTAGGGAAACACACTCGTAATCATTTTCCCGATCGTGTCAATAAACGGGCTTCCTCCCCTTTTGCTTTAGTTCACTCCGATGTTTGGGGTCCATCTCGTACTATGTCTACTTTAGAGTCAAAATATTTTGTTACTTTTATTGATGATTTTTCTCGCTGCACGTGGATATTTTTAATGAAAAATAGATCTGAGTTATTTCCTATCTTTCATAAATTTTATCAAGAAATCAAAACTCAATTTGGTGTGTCTATTCGTACTTTAAGAAGTGATAATGCTCGTGAATATTTGTCACATCAATTTCAAAATTTTATGGCTTTAAATGGTATTCTCCACCAAACATCATGTCCTCATACACCTCAACAAAATGGGGTAGCCGAACGCAAAAATCGGCATCTCATTGAAACCACACGGACCTTGCTTCTCCATGGTAATGTTCCATTTCGATTTTGGGGGGATGCTGTCTTAACGGCATGTTATCTTATAAACCGGATGCCATCTTCTGTCCTTGATGGCAATATCCCTCATTCTATCCTTTCTCCCCATTCCCCTCTTCACTCGGTGCCTCCTCGTGTCTTCGGGTCCACATGTTTTGTTCACAATCTCTCTCCCGGTCTCGACAAACTGTCATCCCGATCACTAAAGTGCGTCTTTCTTGGTTATCATCGGTCACAAAAAGGTTATCGTTGCTATTCTCCTACATTACGCAGATACCTTGTATCAGCTGATGTTACCTTCTTTGAATCTGTTCCATACTTTGAGCCAAATAATCTGACTCCTGAACCCCTTCAAGACACTACTCCTGAACCCATTCAGGAAGTTACTATTGTTCCTCTTGAACCTTGTCAGTCTGTCCCACCTGATACACCTCCAGTTGATCCTCCACCTTCAAAACCACTACAAACATATCAACGTCGTCCAAAACCCTCTGCTCCTACACCTGTTCCAGAGACCATTGAGGACTCTCCGCCAACGCCATCTCCATCACCGGATCCGGTCCCGCAACCTGAGCCTAATCTTCCCGATGTAATTCGTAAAGGTACACGTTCAACACGTAATCCATCTCCACACTATATTGATTTCTGTTACAGTCGTCTTTCTCCTTTACATTATACTTGCTTGTCATCTTTGTCGTCTGTTTCTATTCCTAAATCTCCAGGTGAAGCGTTATCCCACCCCGAGTGGAGGCAAGCAATGATTGACGAGATGTGTGCTCTCCAAAGTAGTGGTACTTGGGAACTGGTTCCTCTACCCCCTGGGAAGTCTTTGGTAGGTTGTCGTTGGCTGTATACAGTGAAGGTTGGTCCGGATGGTAAGATTGATCGGTTTAAGGCTCGCTTGGTGGCCAAGGGCTACACTCAGATTTTTGGGTTGGATTATAGTGACACTTTCTCTCCTGTAGCCAAAATGGCATCTATTCGGCTTCTCCTCTCCATTGCAGCCATTCAGCATTGGCCTCTACATCAGCTTGACATTAAAAATGCATTTTTACATGGTGATCTTGACGAGGAAGTGTATATGGAGCAACCACCTGGGTTTGTTGCTCAGGGGGAGTCATCTAATATGGTGTGTCGGTTACACAGGTCTCTTTATGGTCTTAAACAGTCTCCTCGAGCTTGGTTCGGCCGATTCAGTACTGCAGTCCAACAATTTGGCTTGATTCGCAGTGAAGCTGACCACTCTGTTTTTTATCGCCATTCTGTCCAAGGGTGCATTTATCTGATAGTTTATGTAGATGATATTGTCATAACTGGTAGCGATCAACAGGGAATACTTCAGTTAAAACAATATCTCTCGAATCAGTTTCAGACTAAAGATCTTGGTAAACTCCGATACTTTTTGGGCATTGAGGTAGCTCAATCTAAGGATGGTATTGTGATTTCACAACGAAAATATGCTATGGATATTCTTGAAGAAACAGGTTTATTGAATGCAAAGCCTGTTGATACTCCTATGGATCCAAATGTCAAGCTTCTACCTAATCAGGGGGAGCCTCTATCAGATTCAGGGAGATATAGGAGACTGGTTGGAAAATTGAATTATCTTACAGTCACTCGTCCTGACATTTCATTTGCAGTTAGTGTTGTAAGCCAATTCTTAAATTCTCCTTGCCAAGAACACATGGATGCTGTAATCCGAATTCTGAAATACATTAAAGGTGCACCAGGAAAAGGTCTCATTTATAAAGATCGAGGTCATACTCAGATAGTTGGTTACTCGGATGCTGATTGGACAGGCTCACCCATTGATAGACGATCCACTTCTGGGTATTGTGTACTTGTTGGAGGAAACTTGATATCTTGGAAGAGTAAGAAACAAAATGTAGTAGCAAGATCAAGCGCTGAGGCAGAATATAGAGCCATGGCACTAGTAACATGTGAGCTGATTTGGTTGAAGCAGTTACTCAGAGAACTTCAATTTGAAAATGCTAAACCAATGACACTTATCTGTGATAATCAGGCTGCATTGCACATTGCCTCAAACCCAGTTTTTCATGAGAGGACCAAACATATTGAGATAGATTGTCATTTTGTCAGAGAGAAGATCGAATCAGGCGACATTGTCACAAACTTTGTCAATTCTAATGATCAATTGGCAGATGTCTTTACAAAATCACTACGAGGTCCTAGAATCAACTACATATGTGGCAAGCTTGGTGCATTTGACTTATACGCTCCAGCTTGAGGGGGAGTGTTGATATTTAATATTATTATAAATATATTCTAGAGTATTCTTACAATAGCATATTCCATAGTAAATATTCCTTTGTAATTAATGCTATTAATAATATATAATGGAATGTCCGTGATGCTCAATGACACACGGTTTTCGCCATATGCCTCTTGTCTTTTGTTATTTCTTCCCTTTCAACACATCTTATTGGATTTGTTCAATAATGCATAATATATGGTTTGTGATTGTAGGCCTGCATTTTTTTTTAAGACTCGGTATTTAATATAACGACTGACTAATTTAAGGGACACTAATCTCACCATCCATTAGTGGAAGCGCATTTGAAGACATAATTTTGCTCTGTATGAACTGACTCAACATAAAAATAACACTGGAACAATTCGTGCCTCAGAACTTGTGAGGAGTACACTCTAAGGCCCCGAATCTTCACCACCATATAATCCCATGTGGGTTTCGGCATGTGTTTGACAAGAACAATGCAGTGCCAGCTACGGTGCCTTATCTTTATTAGTATATTGTATAATATATAAATTGTTTTGGAATTTTATAGACCTGAATTTTTGTCAATAATATCCTCTAGACTGCAATCTTATGATTATAGATTCTTATAATATTTTTTCGTTTTACTAGTTCTGTAAAATGAAGTTCATAAATGACAAGGACTTACTTTTCAACTGCAAATCATCTCAAATTCTCAATCCCTTGAAAGATTATCTCATGAGTCTGCAACTAACAGATTAATTTGAACCTTACCAAAAAAAACAGATTAATTTGAACATATATCAGAACTAGAACCTAATATTAATCTATGACCATTTGTGTAAGTGCATACACGGATAATTTAATTTCACACCTGATTTATAATATAATCAATCAAACGACCTAAATAAGTATACGAAGATCCACCCTCTAGTAAAGTCTTCTTACTTTTTTCACTCATCTCTTTCACATTCTTCCTTACCTCTCCATCCTTATCCAACACACTCCTTATTCCTTTCTCAATCTTATCGGCGGTTACAAGATAGTTAGGCCCGCCATTAAACTCCACCCTATAATCCAATGCAATCTCAACACCTATCTTCAGCTCACGGACCAATTCAAAAGCATTACTTTGTTGTTCAGCAGAAATAGGCCATGTGGCAACAGGCACACCAAAATATACGCTCTCGAGTGTTGAATTCCAGCCACAATGCGAAACAAATCCTCCCGTAGCTTGGTGGGCTAGTATTTGGGTCTGTGGAGCCCATCCAATGACCCTTCCAATCTTAGCCGTTCGATCCAAAAATCCTTCAGGTAAAAGCGAATACAAATCAGAAAGAGGATAATCAGAGGGTGCAGCCATGACTCCTTCCGGTTGGGGTTTGCGCAAAGACCACACGAAACGAGCTCCACTGTTCTCAATAGCATGTGCAATCTCCTTAACCTGATCCTCATCAAAAGAACCGCGGGTTCCAAAGCAAAAAAAAACTACTGACGAATGTGGTTGATCATCCAGCCACTTGATGATATCATGAGACTCTATGGCGCCTTTGGTTTCGGGTTCAGGTGTTAATATGGGTCCTATCGGATATATAATTGGTAAACCAGCTAGTTCAGAATGAGAAGAAAAGGACTGAACAGCATGGGATTCTAGCTCTTCGAATGAATTTACTACGATGCCATCGGATTTCTTGAGGCCTCCGACATAGTTCATGAAAAACGGTTCCCATTCCTTGCTTAGCACGGAACTGGGAAACGAGTATGAAGGAACCGGGTTAGAAAAAGTTGGGATTGCCAACTCGGTCACCTGCTGCAACTGCGTCGGATCAACGTTGTCACGTACACGGAGAGTGTGAAGATGAAAATTCAAACCAAGGGAAGCAACACCAGAAGTGAAGAAAACGAGCGTAGGAATAGAAAATTCTTTGGCAATATCAATCATGGTGGTGCAGAACATGTCAACAACGATGGCAGCGAGTTGCCCATGTTGTTCTCCATTTGTTAGATCAGAGACAGCTTGTCTGACGTTTGGTTTCTGAGCTTCCAAGAGAGCGCCAAAGGCGGCTGCTGGATTTGTATTTGGAGGAAGAGTACATTCAGGAAGGTTGATGAAGTTGATAGAATCAGAGGTGGAAAGTGATTTATGGTATGCATCAGTTTCTGTTGAGTATGGGAATTTCATGAGCAAGACGGTTATATGGATACGGTTATCACGGCTGATTAGAAGCTTCGCGAACTCAAGCGTGGAAATTAGATGGCTCGGAGCAGGAAAAGGTATAAACACCACTTCTGCTTTCTTCATCTTGGTGCACAGGATAATTCACTTAATGTAAGTTACTGTTTTGTGAATTGTTCTTTGATACTAATTTCTAGAGAACTATTATGAGTATTGAAGTCTTCTTTGTTTGATAAAATATTAGATGCTATTTTAAATTGTAATGAATCTGGTCAAACTATTAGATGCTATTTTGTATTTTTTTCAAATAAAATATTTGAAGTGTCAATAGTAATTTTACACCTCTATAATCAATTTTGGCATATACCAAGAATCTTGAGTTGAGAGTGATGCCATGGCTTTGCTGGAAGGCATAGGATTCCTCTACATGTGGAATAAAAGTGTGATGAAATTGAAATGTTTCTGTCTTTTTATTTTGGAAAAATGAATGGTATGGTGGGGCTATTGGCTAGTTTATTAATTTGAACATATATCAGAACTAGAACCTAATATTAAAATCCAAATAAAAATGATAGTACTGTAATAAGTGTGGAAACTGCATTATTCTAAAGGTAGCACAAAATCGCATTATTCATTAAACTGTATAATTTGAATCATTCAATCTCAAATCAATGATCCAAATTAAGTACCATGTGCAACTGCATCATATTTGTAATAGAGGGAATTCATGTCCATAATTCAAAATGATGAAAATTAAACCAATAATACCCTATAAACTCTTTGGTTTATCATAGGGTTTATACCAAGGAAGTTAATCTCATCCGAAAGCATTTAGACGCTAAAAGTGGGAATCTCTGACTATTTTTGTAAGTGCATACACGGATAATTTAATTTCACACCTGATTTATAATATAATCAATCAAACGACCTAAATAAGTGTAAGAAGATCCACCCTCTAGTAAAGTTTTCTTACTTTTTTCACTCATCTCTTTCACGTTCTTCCTTACCTCTCCGTTCTTATCCAACACACTCCTTATTCCTTTCTCAATCTTATCGGCAGTTACAAGATAGTTAGGCCCGCCATTAAACTCCACCCGATAATCCAATGCAATCTCAACACCTATCTTCAGCTCATGCACCAATTCAAAAGCATTTGTTTGTTGTTCAGCAGAGAGCGGCCACGTGGCAATAGGCACACCAAAATATATGCTCTCGAGTGTTGAATTCCAGCCACAATGTGAAACAAATCCTCCTGTAGCTGGGTGGGCTAGTATTTGCGTCTGCGGGGCCCATCCAATGACCTTTCCAATCTCATTAGTCCGATCTAAGAACCCTTCTGGTAAAATTGAAACCAATTCAGAAAGAGGGTAATCAGTGGGCGCAGCCATGACACCTTTCGGTTTGGGTTTACGCAAAGCCCATACAAATCGAGCCCCACTATTCTCAACAGCATGTGCGATCTCCTTAACCTGATCCTCATCGAAAGATCCCATGCTCCCGAAGCAGAGGAAAACTACTGAGGAAGGAGGTTGATCATCAAGCCACTTAATGATATCATCAGAATCATCTGTGCCCTTGGTTTTGGGCTCAGGGTTTAATATCGGTCCCACCGGATATATAATCGGTAAACCAGCTAGTTCAGGATGAGAGTAAAAGGACTGCAAAGCATAGGATTCTAGCTCTTCAAATGAATTTACTATAATGCCATCAGCATTCTTGAGTCCTCGGCAATAGCTCATGAAAAAGAACTCCCATTCCTTGCTCAGCACGGATCCAGGCAACGAGTATGAAGGAACCGAGTTGGCAAAACTCGGGATGCTAAACTCTTTGAGTTGCAGCAACTGATTCAAATCAACGTTCTCACGAAGAGTGTGAAGATGAAGATTCAAACCAAGAGAAGCAACGCCGGAAGTGAAGAAAACGAGCGTAGGAACAGAAAATTCTTTGGCAATATCAATCATATTTGTGCAGAACATGTCAACAACGAAGGCAGCGAAGTGTCCATGTTGTCCTTCTTCAGAAGTGAGGTCAGATACGGCTTGTTTGACGTTTGGTTTCTGAGCTTCGATGAGAGCGTGCATGGCGGAATTTGGCTTGGTGTCTGGAGGAAGAGAACATTCTGGAAGGTTGATGTAGTTGAGAGAATCTGAGATAGGAAGTGATTTAGTGTAGACATCAGTTTCTGTTGTATGTGGAAATTTCATGAGCAAGATGGTTATTCGGAGACGGTCATCATGGTTGATTAGAAGCTTCGCGAACTCAAGGGTGGAAACTAGATGGCTCGGAGCCGGAAACGGAATAAATACTACTTGTGCTGTCTTCATCTTGGAGCAGAAAATATAATCACTTACTCAGTATAAGTTACTGTTTTCTGAATTGTTCTTATACTCATTGTTTATATAGTCTAGAAAATTAGTATGGTGTGTTTTAAATATGTTTGTGTCTCATACCATTATTAATATATATGGTTTACGTGTCATTTAATCACTTTTATTTATTAAAATTATTATTTATCGGTGTCTACTTATCAGTGTCGTGATTTAAGCAAAAACTATATTTTTAAGTTTCAACGAATCATGTCGATGTGGTGATTGGTCAAATTCATTGAAATGTCAAACAAGACTAACTAAATGGAAACTTGGGAATGATGTCATGGCTTATGTGGAATGAAAGTGAGAGATCAAGATGTTTTTGTCTTTATAAAGCTATTATTATATATTGACTGTGGAAAATTATGTGTATCTTGTTGGAATTATTCAAGGCATGCGTATATATAATGTATGGATTGTTTTGGAATTTTATGGACTCAAATTTATGACAGTAATATCCACTGAACTGCAATCTTATAATATATATGTTTTTGTTTTTCTAGTTATATAAAATGAAGTTGAAAAATGGTGAGGACTTGCTTTTCTACTGCAAGTTATCTCAAAAATCTCAATCCCTTGAAAAATTGTGTCAGGAGTCTGTAACTAACAGATTAATCGAACATATATCAGAACAATGACTTATGGACCATAAGTAATTGATTTAGTGTAGACATAAGTAATTCATCTAGCTCTAGCATATGATTATGTTATACTCAATCATTTTGATACAGATTAAGATATCATAGCTTTTCCATTGCCACCACCCTAACATGCTAGTTTCTTTATTGCATATCTATATATACCCTTTTATTGACTTTAAGCCACTTTCTTTGACATTTTTTTATTTTTGCGCAAGATCATGTTTTTCATTGTTGCAATAAATATTACTATTATTTCATCTCTAATTTGGCCTCAAAGATTAGTATAAATAAGGTCAATTTTTCATGTTCTTTTTATCTTCTCTATTGATAATTAAAGATTGGCTTTTCTTTCGATTAGTGAGCCATATCTGTTAAAGCTAAATGAATAAGTGTATAATTGATTTTGACATGTTTATAAGATGACAATTATAACTTATTTTACACCTAGAATTGATATTACTTTAAACAAGAATTTGTACCTTTTGACTTTAAACGTGATTTTTTACACTCAAATTTATTATTTGACTCACATTTTACAATAATATATCATTACATAAATCACTTTACATATTAACTCAATTTTATAAAATTAATTTATATTCCAAATACATTTACGTAAAAATGAGTTGAATGGTAAATTCCAATGTAAAAAACACATTTACAAACAAAAACTACAAATTTTAGTTTTAAGTTAGAGACAATTCTAAATAAAAAATCAATTACTTATTCAAAATCAATTTTTTTTCCTCAAAACCAAACATACACCAAATGAATTAAAAAAAAAGTCATTTCAAGTTTATTTTTAATTAAAAAACAAGGTTCAACTATCGATTCTACATCCTACATATGAAAATAATTTGGTAGGCATAGAAAAACCTTGCCACATAAGTTTCACAACAATATATATCATCACTAAAGATAGTAGAAACTTCATACCTACACGATAAACAAACAAAAACCACTTAAATATACACGTGTCATAACACAAGCAACCGGTACAGGTGGCAAATGGACAATATCAAAACTACACGTGTCGAAACACAAGCAACTCCAAAACTAACATGAGAAAACCAAACAAAACAAAGAAAAGGGAAAGTGATGCATATCATCATCATCATATGAATATGAATAATTTTGAATTAATCAAACCTTAACAACAATGGAATTAAATTTCTTCCTTAAAAACTCAAAATGGGTATCAACAGTAGCAAGCATATGGATTCAATGTACAAGTGGATCACTCTACACTTTCTCAATCTACTCACAAACTCTAAAGTCAACGCAACACTATGATCAGTCAACGCTCGACATTGTTTCTGTTTCCAAAGACATTGGAGTTAACGTTGGTGTTCTGTCTGGTCTCTTATATGATTTCCTTGCTACTAGAACTTCAATTGGGCCGTGGATCGTTCATTTTTTGGGCTCGGCCCAATGTTTCTTGGGCTATTTTCTCATTTGGGCTGCTGTTTCCGGTCTCCTTCCGCCGGTGCCGGTGCCGATGATGTGCCTTTTTATGTTTGTGACTGCTCATGGTCAGAGTTTCTTTAACACTTCTAATGTTGTTACTGGTGTTCATAATTTCCCTAATTATAGTGGAACCATCGTTGGCATCTTAAAGGTGTTTTTTTTTTTTCCTCAGAATTTTTGTTGGGTGTTGAACATAATTAGTGTTTAGTTTACTAATTGCTATTCCAAATCACTTTTGTGTTTATGATATATGGCCGTTTGGTTTTGGCTTATTTTTGAGCTTATGAAAATAGTTTATACAAATAAATAAATTTTTATGTTAATTTATAAGTTTTTATGATAAAAATTGTATCTTTATAAGATGTTTTTTCATAAACTATCGTGAAAAGCTTATAATAATACATAAAAGTTTATTTATTTGTATAAATTGCTTCGCATAAGTTCAAAAATAAACTAATTCAAACTGGCTGTTAGAAGCTCTTGTTTTAGTTTATAAGTTTTAGCTCAAGTGGCAATACCGAAATTGTTAGGTAGACACCTTCACTTGGATTTCAATTCATAATTTGCAGTTGTTGTGTGTGTTTTTCAATGGTGTTTGTCACCTCTGGTTTGAATGAATCATGACAAATTAGTTATTTGAAATTAAAGATTGTCAATTTCATATTACAAAAAGAAGAAAGATTATAATATATTAACATTTTGATGAATTTGGACTGCAAAGCCGATCCTAAATATTGTGCCAACTTAGCATTGTTGACCTTATTAGATGATAGAGAGACTAACTGATTGATGGTCTTCAATTTCAAACAAAATGGTGTTCATTCTTTTGTTTCTAATCAACCATAAGTATTAATTAGGGTCTTTATTTCTCCACCCCAACATATCTCGTAGTTTAGGTACGCTACTTTGGACTTGCTATGGAATTAATCCTCGAGTCAACAAAGAGACTTTTTTTCGTTTTCTTTCCTACGAGGCCGAGTTGTCCTCCAAGCGATTATAGGAATTGAACTTAAGTTCTTTTCTCGGGGGAGAGTCATGTTAACGACTCTCCCAACACCAAATTGGTGGTGTTCACTCTTTTAAGTTATTTTTAACTTGCTTCTTATATTTCATGATTTGAAGGGACGTCGCGTTACACATATTTTTGGGTGTTGATGATGGATGTTTAGTTTTCTGATTACTTCAATGGTTATTTCCATTGAGTTGTGTTTTTTATATACTTGAAGTTTAAGTTTCATGAAGTTATTCTTCATTATTTTCTTTTTTTTTGACAAGAAACTTCTCATTATTTTCTTAACTAATGCCTTAATGGGACTGATTCATTAGCATATAGTCTTTAATTTTTGGTGTCTTGCACTGTGTTCATGTTTGGGCATTGGATTTTTGTTGTTCTTAGGGGTTTCTAGGTCTGAGTGGAGCAATATTAATCCAAGTGTATCGAACAATATTCAACAACAATCCTATGTCATATCTGCTGATGCTATCACTCTTACCACCTATCAACACTTCGATCCTTATGTGGTTTGTAAGAATCCACAACACTCACGAGCCAGTGTCGGAAGAAAAGAAGTATCTCAACATATTTTCTTTGATGGCTCTAGTTATTGCTGCATATCTTATGACTGTTATAATCCTAGAGAACATCTTCACTCTACGATTGTTGATCCGCATATTTACATTCATTCTGCTTATGGCGTTACTAGCCTCGCTTCTTTGCATTGCATTGAAAGCACATGAAAAGTGCACTTCTAATAGCGCTTCAGAAAGTTTTCTTGCTGAAGGGTCCAACCTAATTGCAAGAGAAGATTCTTCCAGTAACCAAAGGACTGTGCGACAAGGAGAAAATCTGAATCTTTTCGAAGCAGCGAAAACAGTTAACTTTTGGATTTTGTTTGTTTCTATGGCATGTGGAATGGGATCAGGACTCGCGACAGTTAATAATATGAGCCAAATAGGAGAATCTCTTGGTTATTCCACCGTTGAGACAAATTCGTTGGTTGCTTTGTATAGCATTTGGAATTTTCTTGGCCGTTTTGGAGCTGGTTATGTATCGGATTATTTTTTACACACAAGAGGATGGACAAGACCTATTTTTATGGTGATCACATTGATGATCATGAGCATTGGTCACATCGTTATTGCTTATGGACTTCCAGGCGCTCTATACATCGGTTCAATATTGGTCGGTATTTGTTACGGCTCCCAATGGTCTTTAATGCCTACAATCACTTCTGAGATATTTGGTGTAGAACATATGGGAAGCATATTCAACACCATTTCCGTAGCAAGTCCGGTGGGTTCGTATATATTCTCCGTAAGAGTAGTTGGATATATGTATGATAAAGAAGCATCTGAGGAAGGAAATATATGTATTGGGACTCATTGTTTCATGTTTCCTTTTCTTATTATGGCATCTGCTACTATTCTTGGTTCTCTAACAGCTTTGTGTTTGTTTTTCCGGACTAGACGCTTTTATGATCAGGTTGTTCTTAGAAGAATTCAAAATGTTCGTTGACGGAACTTGTTGGAGTTCAGCGGATTATCGGTAATGTACGTGATTCTTTTACTTTTTGTGTGTGTGGGCATATGCATAGTTGTGTAACTCACTCTATGAAGCACAAACACGAGACAAATGATATTGGCATGTCAACACCAGTAATATTATGAGAAAATCGAATAATTGAATGTAACCATGTGTGTCGGTGTTGGACACTAAACACGTCTTCAATATAAAATGTTGGTGCTACATAGCGTATGAATGTGTGATTGCTTAAGCTCAACGTATTGTGATTGATGCATGAAACTTATGTATTGGACAACACACTTTCTCTTGCAGCAACAGATTCCACCTTTTTTTCTACTTTTCTCGACTTTTCTCAGTTCAAGTAATTAATTTAACAATCTTTTAGCGGAATTTCAATTGCCCAAATGCAACAAACTACAGTTTAGCTTTAGTCATGCATATGTAGCGTTGAACAACAATTAGTGATACTTTTTGTATCGATAAATTGGTTTTGTGTAATGACTCGTAAGTATAACTTAATCGGTAGTATAATAAGACACAATAGTATGCAATGTCATTTACTCATTTATCTAAATTTTAAATAATGAGTCGACTAGATCACGATTCACGAAAAATAAATATGAAGAACTTGATTTCCAATAACCGTAAAAAAAAAACACTTGATTTCCGATACTTTTTTACAAGATTATGTTATTTAACAAAAGATTGATTTTTGTCAAAAAACAAAAGATTTATTGTTTATAGATGAAATGATAATTTACAAGAAACTCATACACACAACTGCAACGTTTCCAAGTTTAAATTTGATAAAATGTTCAACTTAACAATATTAATATTTGTCAGTTAAGTTAGATTTACATACACAAAAGAGATACTCGTATCTTTATTAAAAAAAACTTAAATAATCACCTAACAAACAAATCAGTTAATTGTCCAAAAAAAAAATACAATTAAGTTCCAGTTAACTACTAATCAGAACCTAATTGAGAATTGACGTTTAACTGCAGAACAATTAAGTTCCGGTATATAAATTTTTTCTAGAACTGATATTAGATAATTTACAAACCGGAAATGACTTAAAAAAGTTTTCCGGTAAAATACAAAAGTTTTAGGAATCTCATCCATGGATCTATTCTTTTGTTTGTTTCTTCACCCCAGTTTCTCCGAACTAAAGTTTGTTCCATGAAAAATTTATATTAAGTTTTCCTGTTAGTTAATTTAATTCTTGTTCTAATTCTTTCAACATATGTTACTTCTTTCAACATATGCACAAACCGGGCCAATTTATAAATGTTTTCGAACAAAAAATCAACGCTTGTAGCTTCCGATTTGATCATGCTAATATAATCATCGTAAGATAAAGCATTTTAAAACAACACCTGGCTGCTAAGACTGAAAGATTAAGCCAACATATGCACAAACCGGGCCACTTTATAAATGTTTTCTGGTGCAATAAACAAACCGGAAGAATAATCATGTATATGTGTTTCGGTAGCTATATATTTAAACCGGAGTTCTTAAAAAATGTTTTCCGGTAAATAGTATACACCGGACAACATATTTAAAGTTGTGCGGTAAATTTGTGTGGATCTGGATAAACTTGTTTCGGTAGAGTTGAAAATAAGAGTAAAAAATTAAATAACAAAAAGGATAAAATTGGAATATTAGATAATTTGTAAGGGTGAAGGTATAATTGTAGGGGTGAAAGGCAAATTTTTCTTAACTGCAATGTTTCAAATTTAAATTTGATAAAATGTTCAACTTAACAATATTGATATTTGTTAGTTAAGTTAGATTTACATACACAAAAGAGATACTCGTATCTTTATAAAAAAAAACCTTAAATAATCACCTAACAAACAAATAAGCTAACTGTCCACAAAAAAAAAAAAAAAAAGATACAATTAAATTCCAGTTAACTATACTAATCAGAATCTAATTGAGAATTGACGTTTTATCAAAAAGGATAAATAAATGAGAATTGCCTTCTAAATTGTAAGCTGTTAACTATTAAACTTTAACTTGTTGAGTAAAAAATAAAAATAAAACCTACTGCTAAACTTGTAAATAAATAAACTTCAAAGCCAACAATAAACAATTACTAGATTTATTGATTATTTTTATAAATGACAACATTTTATATTAGTTGGTATATCACCTAGTTTTCACTTGAATCATAAATTTGGATATCCTAAAATGCTAGGCATATGTTGCAATGACTGCAAAATCGTTAGTTTATAGTTTTCACTCAATTGAAATTTATAAATGGATGTTCAAAATTACTTCTCCTATTAAGAAACCAAGACAGTAACTTATGAGATATGTTCAAAATTTATACTCTCAAATAAAATTTATAAACATATCTTTTTTGACAGTAACTTATAACAAACATAGAAATGTATATACCTAATATTTTATTTCAACGAATCTGTGATTATTTACTTGAAACAAATGGCACTCTTATATTTGTTTTTGACATTTTTATATACGCAAAATTAGTCTATCTTTTTGTAGTGAGTCAAAATTATCAAAGAACTAATTTGTTCTATGTGGAAATACTCCTCTATTCATAATTTATTACAAATAAAAAATAGATTAATAAAAGTTGATATATTTGCTTCTAACATTTAGACTTATAGCAAAAGTGTTGGAGAGAAAACATGAGAGAATAATTGGAAAGGATTCAAATCCATTATTTTGAAATGTATATGTTACAAGTTGTTTTTATATTGAAGAACTTATAAAAATAAGTTGAATAAACATATGAAAATTGTCATAAACTATTTTTCTTTCAAATATTTCACAAATTTAATTATGTCAATAGATCTACTCAAATTAATCTATTCACTTGATCCCCCGCAACTGCGATCGGGAGGGGGATAGAACCACTTGATGCCAGAACTGACCCCCGAACCAGACTAAACTGGTGGTGTAAACAAAAAAAATAAATTAATCTATTCAAACAGAATCTTAATAAAATAACTTTTATTAACCGACTTTTCTTTATAACTAAAATTTGAGTTAATCGGAGTGCAAAAAATTACGTTGATAAATTGAATATTTTATTATTTTTTAATTTATTAATAAAGTGGTAAATACTATTAAAACTCAGCATAAAATTGCAAGGTACAAAATTAAGGATTGTTGCAAGGTACAAATTTGAAAATAAATAAAGACATTAAACTTATTAGTTTCGAATTATTAGTTGAGTTAGAAATTATGAAAGATAAATTAGAACTTTATTCTTTTATTATACTTTGTCACGTCTTTTATAACTTATTAAGTGTATAAAATGAATTGTAATAAAAAAAATGCATAAAATAAGTGGTGGATTCGATATAATATGGATCATATACGACAATTATTCGATTTAGTGTAAAAAATAAAAATTTTATATAATTCAAATTCAGCTTTCAATCTCCGATACCAATCGTGAGTTGGTTCAGTGGTGATTGACGCTGAACTTGGTAGGGAGGACCACGGTTCGATCCCCGCAAATGCGATTGGGAGGAGACTGTAACCACTTGATGTCATAACTGACTCCCGAATCAGATTTAACTGGCAATGAAAAAAAAAAAAATCTCCGATAGTTAGTTATCAACCGAACTACATTTATGGAAAGATAAAAATGTTATTATAAATTTATAATCGGCATTGAAAGGAAAGAAAAAATATAAAATTATAGAAGACGCGGTTGCGAACCATATTTGTGTTGTCTGTGGCTATTGGTATCTTCCTCCTCCGCTTCACATCAATCACCTCTTCTCATTTCTCAAAATCCCAATTCATCGTATTAGGGTTTTCATACTTTCAATTTTCTTCAATCATCATCACTAAATAGCTTCATGCCACCACCACCATCACAAAATTCCAATTGAAATACACACACTCCACCATACACTACGCGATCGCATTTTCTATCATTTCATATTCCTCACATATACACTGCGATCGGTACATTTCTTTCTTCTTTCATGTTCTCACTGTTGTCAATGTTTACACGATTCGGTTATTGTTTACTTTTTATGGTTTTTGTGAATATACTTTTAATTTAATCTGTAGTTTAGTTTAATTAGAATAATAACATTATTTATTTATTTTACTAGTAGTTACTTTTTTTTTTGAACGGCGATTTTAGTAGTTACTGATATTTCAAAATTATAACTTGCTTGTTATTTTGGTATTATTACTAATACTAGATATTTATTAATTATAGTTGGTAACTGATGAGTGTTGGGGGTTGATTGAATTTAATGAACAAACCGGTTATTATCGATTAGTGTTTTTTACCGTCGCTGTACTAGTGATTTATGAATTGTTGATGGTAATAATTTCATTTCAATTCGGTTGGTTTAGTTGGTGGATCTATGGTAATGTTGCTTGCTTGCTTGATACTTTTTATATACATTGCTTGGTAGATACATTTGGAATTTAGGATGGAGTTTTTGGGGTTGTGGGTGAAACTTAGGTATGTAGATAGGGCATGAAGCATTTCTTTCTTTTTTTGTTGTCACAAAATTTACACACGTTACGTGCGAACCTGTAGCCCAATATAGTATCAAAATCCTTGCTGTGCATGGCTTTTAATCATCTGAGCTGCACTTGCGGGACAAGGCACGATGCATTTCTTATTATGTTGATTAATTTCAGATATTTTGACTGAGAGTTATGGGCGTCAATGTTCTTTTTTATGTAAATAAGGTTTTTAGTATCTTTCTTTGGTGTAGAACGTTTGGATTTTCCATCGGAAGTTGTTACCTTTTTAGAGTTGATTTGGGATTAGGATCGCTTTCATTAGTTATATTTATTTGACTTTGGATGTGGACTTCTATTCTGTGATCATGATGTCCTTTTCTGCAAGGAATATCTCATCATCAAATTACCTGCATTTCTTCTTTCCTTCAATGAATATTCTTGCTTTGTCCATAAGAAAGTCGCAATCAGTAACTTAGTGGCATTTGCCTATTTGTCACACAATTGACATGTTTTTGATTTGTTATGTCTCTTTTCCTCCGAGTATTTAACTTCTGTGATAGTTTTTGTTATCCTTAACATGTAAGTCATTTTCAAAGAAAAAGTTGGGTTCATCTCTGGCTTTTATTTTTTTGACATCTTGGTTCAATCTTGTATTCATAAAACAGGTGAGTGGAGAAAAAGGTGCAAAGCACAAACAAGCTTCAAGATATTTCTCATCAAAGGGATAGTGTCACAATGTTGGCTTCCAAAGAAATTATGAAATTCAAATCATACCAGAACCAGGCTAATTTGTTTGTGAAGGAATATTTATTAGCAGACCCTCTGATTCCATATACTTCCATTATTGGTGGCATTTTTGCTTGCAAGATGGTATGTTGTATTGTATTGTGTTGGCATTCTATTTTCTGTAGTATTTTTTCTAAAAGAGAATTTAAGGTTACTATAATTTTTTATTTGTTACTCCGTATTAGTTATTATCTTACATATATGTCTAAAATATTCTATTTTGGCAGGTCTATGATCTGACTCAGCTTTTTTGCACTACTCATTTTAAGAGCTATTCCAGTCTCACTAAAATCCAACGTATTGAGTGGAACAACCGGTGAGTGGATTTTTTCATTTAGTAAAAAATCTCTTCTTTTGTTTCTGATTCTGATAAAATAATATGTTAATGATTTATTTTTCTATTTTCTGTGCAGTGCTATGTCAACTATCCATGCTGTTTTTATAACAACTATGTCTTTGTACTTGGTGTTTTGCTCAAATCTATATTCTGATAGCCAGTCAGCTGAACTTCTCACAGAACGGAGTTCTGTGTTGTCTACGTTTGCTCTGGGGGTAAGAATGGTCATGGCATTTTTTGTTTTGTTTTCCTTATCTTAACATATTTGCAAGTCACAATTTTGTAAACAATAGTAATCAGTAATCACATATAATGAGGAGGAGATTTCAACAGTTGAAGTTACAAGTTTTAGATAAATAAAGGGGATAATAATAAGAATAAATGTGACTATGGTGAAATTTCATTGATAATCAACTTGATACTGACTTGATACAAAAGACTAAACACTAAATAAATATGGAAATTGGGAAATGAATCATCATAATAATAACCAAAGTAATATGAAAACTAATTCTAAGAGATAATCTAAGATTAGAAACTAAACTTATGAGATAAACTAAGACAATCTAATATAATAACAAATATATTATAAAGATATTTTATTATATTGTAACACCCCCCCTCAAGTTAAAGCTAACTAAACTTAAAGTTTGTTTTAAATATATTATTTGAAAGAGAAAATATAACACCTGACATTATTACAAAAAGATATCTTGGATAAACCAACTAAGAACGGCAAAACAATCCACCAATAAGGTTCACGTTTAAAAACAAACAAGGATAATATAATGTGAGTCATGGGGATCCAGAATGTGAGATTGATGAAATTGGCATACTAGTTCGGTGTTCATGAAGTCTATATTACTTACGTTTTGGTTTATTTATGGTGACAGGTTTCTGTTGGTTACTTCATGGCTGACCTGGGAATGATATTTTGGTTTTTTCCTTCTCTTGGTGGATATGAGTATGTAAGGATCATATCTTTTGACATACATATTTTATCTAGCTGAAGACTCTTATTCGAATTTAAGATTTTTCACTTGCCCAGAACCTAGCAGGAGATGATTTAACGTGACTTCATATTAACATTGGTTCAGGTGATTCATCATCTGCTTTCTTTAGTAGCAGTAGCCTATTCAATGTTGAGTGGAGAAGGGCAGCTGTACACGTACATGGTCCTCATCTCCGAGACAACAACTCCCGGAATCAATTTGAGATGGTAATCTTGCACTTAAATTTGAACTCCGATATGTCATGAATTTTTTTTTTAATTTGTTGATGATATCCATATTTTGTTTGTGAAGGTATCTTGATGTAGCTGGAATGAAAAGGTCAAAAGCTTATCTCATCAATGGGGTTGTAATATTCATTGCTTGGCTGGTAGGTCAAGTCATTGCAGTTTAAAATATATTTTTGTCACCCGTTGTGAATCTGATTTCGTGTTGAGTTCCCATTCTTACCCTCTGGGACATGCTTACCAAAATGGTCCGTCTGCAGGTTGCCAGAATACTTTTGTTCGTCTACATGTTTTACCATGCTTACTTGCACTTTGATCAGGTAATAACTAGTGATACACTTATAGTTTAAGAATTGTCTTGTGCCTGGTGCTTTGTAGCCGACATCTTTATTCTGAAATTTTGGTCTGTGAATGTAGCTACATACTTGCATTTATAATAATTGGCCCAGAACTTAGATCCATTTGTTGCTTATAAGATCACTTTCTCAACATCTATTTATATGTATGATGTACTGTAGGGGAGTAATTTGTGGTTTTCAAGTGGGGAAGAAGGTGGGATTTTGACCCAAAAAAATTAGGTGCAAGGGCCAGTATTTAAGTGTAGTAGTACGTTTTCCTTTTGGTATGTTTTGAGATGTGTTAGGAGTGAATCATGAGATTCATGACTATCGGATTTTACAAGCATGGATTAGAGATTGGTAGCTCACACGACTATATACTTCGATCACATTACTATTTGTATAGGTTTTCTATCTAATATTAAAGTCAAATAGTGTAGTCGATTTTTTTTAGCATGTTTGATAGATACTGTAGCCTTGTTTGGGAATCTGTATAATGCTTCATTTCTTTTGTAATTTCTCTTCAAGCAAAGTCTGCATGGTTAAATCTGAGAATCTCTTGTCATTATTGAATTATTATTTAACAGGTTCAACAGATGCACACCTTTGGACAAATACTAGTTGTTGTTGTGCCGGTGGTGCTGTCAGTTATGAACTTGATTTGGTTTTCGAAGATTATCAAAGGTCTAATGAAGACATTGGCGAAGAGGCAGTGAAAATTTTGAGGAAAATTAAATATAGGTTACATTGTTGATATCAAGGTCACATTCCCTCTGTGTCCTCTCCTTCTGGGTAAAAACATAGATGATGTGTACCGAAAGATGTGATAGAGCAGAAAAGAACATGTTTGGATCCATTGTAGATCTGAACTTATATTGTATAAATATGTTTGTTCTATTTTTCAATAACCCTATTCTTTATGTACATTTATTATTAGTTCAATTTAATCTTTATTCTGTATCTACATCTATGTAATCCAAAATTTGTCAAGTCACATTATGTGGTAAGGTTGCACTTTCCAAAACACTAACCCTTTACTACTATTATTTCATATGTCAAGAAACCATTCAACTAAACATAGGAAGATTCATCAACTGGTTTCAACCACCCCATTGCATTTGGTTCAAGCCCCTTGCCACCGATGAGGACATTACAAACATGTAAAGCTGCCCAGTGATCGTCGTGGGTGCAATGAAGTCGAGCTCATTTGTTGCCCCTTTATTGTATTACTATTTCTAGGGGAGTTTCGATTCCCAATCATATTTTATTTGTTGATGACATTTAAATTTTTTGGAAAATGTAATAAGAAAATTGTTCATGCAGACCATAAACTTTATTAAGACTATGGTTCTTACTTTGGTCAATAAATTAGTCATGATAAATGAAAGATGCACCATGTTCAAATTTTTGCAGTAAACGTCCAACCCAAGATCTAATAGAGTTTTCCCTTTGAAGACCCTCATGGTCTAGCATTTTGGCCGCATCGGATTTACCTCGGCGGCTCTTGCAAAAGTTCACAATGACACAAGTTCATCTACTATGACATCTTAATTATATAATCATTACCTGTTTTCTCACGAAATGTAAATGCTATTTCAAGTGTTCCTTTTGTGGATGTAAAAATCATCACTAAAACCTATAGTGACGAATACTTAACTGTGAATTAAAATAAATTATAAGTGTCACTAAATCTTATACCAACAGGATATAACTATAGCCTATAGGTGTACCAACAATCGTATAAACTGGCATACAATAACCTATACCGACGAATGTGAAATGTGGGTATTGCAAATTATTTTCCATTCGTCCCACGACCAAGAAGATTGAGGAGAGTTTTGTCATTATATATATTTTTTTCATATTATTATAATGTATGTACAAAATATATCAAATTACACATGAAAACACATCAAAATACCTCTCAAACTCCACTGAAATGATCTACAATACATGTAATGACAAGAGTCATTGGTTGAGGGTCTCTCAAATATCCATTGGGTCATCCGCTATGAGCCACCCACCATTTATATCCACGCACTAAGCTCAATAGTGCTGGACATGATGAGGTGTGTAAGAAGTCCCACATCGAATATGAGATAGCCTGAATATGAGTTTATAAGTAAAAAACATTTACAAGCTGGTTTTGTAAGAATGAGTTATACCCAATATAAAAATCTAACAAATCCAACGACACCAGCCCACACCACTCAACATAATTCTCAAACACATGATCAATTAGGACCGACCCAAACTTCCTCATATTCAGGCTATCTCATATCCGATGTTGGACTTCTTAACACATTCTCTCATGCAGAACACTATTAGATTTGGTGCGTGGATATAAATAGCGGGTGACCCGATATGGATTTTGAAGATGCTCTGATACCATCTTAGATTTTTATATTAGGCTTAACTCATCATACAAAACCGACTTGTAATGTGAGGATTATCTCTTACTTATAAAGTCATATTCAGGCTATCTCATATCCGACGTATGACTTCTTAACACATCACCTCATGCCCATGACTATTAGGTTTGGTGTATGATAAAAATGGTGGGTGGCCTAATAGCGGATGATCCAATGGATCTTGAAGAGGCTGTGATATCATCTTAGATTTTTATATTAAGCATAACCCATCCATACAAAATTGGTTTGTAAGGTGGGGATTACCTCTTACTTATAAGCTCATATTCAGACACTCATATCTGATGTAAGATTTCTTAATAGTTTGTTAAGGAGACTAGAAATACAGACTTTTAGTTGGCATACGAACAATTTTAAGCACGTAAATTTTGATATACTATGTAAAAAAATCGGTAAAAACATGATTGCCACTAAATTTTGAAGTTCAAATTCAAGTATCTAAAACAATAAGAGCAAACAGATTTCAAAACAATAAGAGCAAACAGATTTCGAAGAAAGACCGGTAGACATGTGACTATACGGAACGAAAAATGATTTTACAATTTTCATAGTTTCTCTATAAATAGAAAGCTCTGATAATTAGGGAAGTTTATTTCTGAAAGAGAAATCCTTTCAAATAGAAAAACATTTGCATCACATACACATTAACGCACTAGGATACACTTCCTAATTGATGCATGAAACTCACCTTTTACAATGCAATTGTTATTTTCACATTCATTTACATTTCAAACTCTTTAGACTACAAACTCTACAAAAAACTTTAAGGTGGTCGATATGAATACTGTAAACATGTTAACTAAAACTCAATAAAGATCTAATTCAAATTATAAATTGATCATCAAATTCGTTTGTTTGGAGTGATAAATTTTATTGTCAACACACTGTAACAAGACGAGAAATAAAAAAAGCCTCACTGAGGCAAGAAAGATACAAGATAAAGTCACACTAAGACAGTGAAATCACAAAAAAAAAAGTGAAGATGCATGAAGAGTAAACTTAGCGAGAAGTTAGAGCTTCGATCTCTCATTCGTGTCACTTAATTACTAAAAAATTCCGTCATCTATAATTTATTTATTTTAAGCAAAGAAACATATATTAAAATAAAAAAGTAACATCTATAATTTATTTAATTTGAAAAATACCCTTTTTATGATTTTGTCAAAGTTGCTTATAAACTTTTATTTTTCTTATTTTTTATTTTATGGATTTTAATCTTGAAACAATTTTGCCACGATGGTATAGAGATTCAAAAAATTTAATTACAACAATATCGACAGTGTACCTAAGTTGTACACTGTTTTGTTCAAACGTAATTATGACAGCGTAAAATGGTAAAATATGATTTGACTTTTGCATAATATTTTATATAGAGAATGTATGAATAATTATTAAGTTATTACGATTTATATCATATGTTTGACTAATTCACGTGACTGAGTATAATATTACTTTTTTTAATATAAATTTTAAAACATTTTATTTATTATAAATAAGGCTAAGGACTATGAAATTTTTATTTTATAGCCAGCAAGTCTCTTCTGAATTTTTTGAGCATTTTTCAGAGTATTGTTCTTCATATATAGCACTAATGAATAATATTTGGGCTAAGCGTAAAGAAAGGATGACTCAAACCAATAGGGATACTCGTCTTGATGAGGGCGAAATCCCCAATGACCATCAATTAGCAGATGGTCACTTCAGAACACCAGAAGCCATGTTGCAGACACCCCGGAATCATCTTATGGGTGTCAACAATTTCACTCAAGGTATCAACGTTATTTTAATTTTTTAATTTTTTATAATTTTATTTTGAAATTGTCATGTCTTAACAAAAGGTTTTGTGTTGAAAGAATATTTTACTTTAAATTATTATTATTATTATTTTAAATTAATATTTATCTCACATGTTCAATGCAGATGCTGCAACTCTGCCGATGTCGTCATTGTCAAGAAATAACACTCCTACCATTCCTTCTTATCGTGCAAGCTTAGCTCGATATGGTCGAACATTGCCTTTGGATCTGCCCCAGGCGCCGCATCTGAGTTCAAGCAACAATCTTATCATTCCTTCTTATCGTGCAACCTTAGCTCGAAAGTCTTCTTCCAGCTATCTTGGTTCCCAAGGTTTTGCAGCTGGTTTTCGAAATCCTTCTAATCCAAATCTGCCTAATCAAAAGAACTTTCGATATCATCCTTATGGAGAGGGTTCCAATCATAAGAATAACTCTTTGGGGTTCAATGATTTCGATCCTCTTTCAAGGGTTGGTATGAATAGCTTTGAAAATTTGAGGAACTATGTTCCTCAAATTGCAACTTCTAATCCAATTTGTCCTTCTCGCGATACTAATTTGCATTCAACTCGTGAGAGTACCATTCCTTCTTATTATCGTGCAAACTTAGCTCGAATTTCCAAATCCAGTTGTCTTGGTTCCCAAGATTTTCCAACTGGTTTTCCAAATCCTTCGAATAATCAAAATAACTTTCAATATCGTCCCTATGGAGAGGGTTCCAGTCATAGGAATAACTCTTCGGTTTTTAATGATTTTGATCCTCTTTCAAGGGTTGATATGAATAGCTTTGAAAATTTGAAGAGATATGTTGCTCCAACTCCTTCTTCAAGTTGTCCTTCTGCTAATGTTAATTCGGATTTAACTCGTGAGAGAACAACGGCACTTCACAATTTGCTGAATTATGTTCATCCGATTGCAGCTCCTCCCCCAGATGTTCCTCCGATTGCAGCTCCTTCCCCAGATCATCCTTCTGGTAGTTCTAATTTGGATTCAACTCGTGAGAGAACACCGGAACATAGCATGTTTGATATTCGAAACACTGATGATTGGAAAATGCTTATGACTTGCCCCAATGGTTGTTATGAAGTAATACAAAATCTAAAGAAAGAGCTGCTTCTTTTCAAGGATGACAAGAATACAATTCCTTCCAGCTTAGTGATTGAAACTGGTGATGCAAATGAGAGTGAAGATGATCAATTAGATCTCAATCTTCACCTTTAAATGGTGATAGGATATCCTATGTTATTTTATTTATCTTATGTTATTTTAGTTTAATGAATTATTACTTTTTCGTTTTTCATAATAAAATTTTGATATGTTGCACAACTCTAATAAAGAGAAGTTTTGTTTACTGTATCTTTTCTAAGGCTTAAATATGCACTTTTGTCTCCCCAAATTTTTCAATTGTGTAATTTTGGTCCCTCTAATTTCATTGTTTACCGCATCGTATAATGAATGAGTTTAAAACACATTTGGTCTTTTTATTCCTTGAATTTTTTTATTTTGCTATGATTCATTCCTTGAATTTTGAATTGGTATAAACTTAATTCTTTCAATTGAGTTATTGAAAAACTATTTATCACTTTTCATTATGTACTAATCATTCAAAACTATAAAGTATACAAGGTTGCCCAAGTTAAAGAGCTAAAGATTGTATTATTGAAATTAAGTTTGATTGAACAAAACATGATTTTATGTAGGAGAATGGTGTTTGATTCTTTTAAATTACACATTATTTTAACTTAAGGGGTTGGTCTAGTGATAAAAAAATAGATCTTAGATTGAGGAGGTATTGGGTTTGAGTCCTGTTAGAACTTTTAAAGGGGGTAAATGTAATAATCTTTATAAGTGTTCTGAAAATTTTAAAGTGTTTTCTACCTTAGACTAGGGCAACATCCTCTCACACTGAATTTTCATCGTAAAAAAAATTACATATTACTTTATTGTGGAGTTTTATAAAGTTATATAAGCAAAAAAGCAAGCACTGATCTCAATTAGATTGGCCCAATTAACTCAAACTAACAAAATACAAACCAACATTATTAATACATAAAAAGAAAAACGATTAGTTCAATTAGTAGAGACATTTTATATGCAGTAGTCAAGTTTAAACTCCAAATATTCTACTTATTAGCTGAAACTCTAGTCGTGTGATAAATAAGTGGGAGAAAAATTGTCGTCGACCCTAATTTTTCATTGAGAGAAAAACTTTCTCTTTTGTGTAAGTTTTGTCTCCTTCGTTCATGAGAGAGAGGCGATTTTAAGTCATTTTGACATAGAATTACCCTCCGCATCTTTTTTTCCGTTCTTTAACTTAATGAGTTGGTGTAGAAAAATACTATGACTCATTGAAAAGTTTGAAAGATTGAGTTCAGTCAACTAAAGATTCAAACAATGATTTGAACATCAACATTGCAGATCTGGAGATATGGATATTCTTGGTTGCTTTAATTTTATCATATTATTTGTAGTAGACATTTTGTCGTTGTATGTTATTAACTTGGATGTTGTGAGTTGTATTTGAATATACATTTTACATTTTGCCATTGTATGCATTATGTCGTTATCCTTTATGTTTTTAGAGATGTTGAATATGTGGTTGTATCTGATGTATTCTATTAATTTGAATAAATGAATGGACATGGTTTTTTTGTCAATAATAATAATAATAATATATATCTAGAATTATTTTATTTTTTGGTCCGTTAATAATATATGGATTTATAAAGTGACAACACAAATTAATAGTAAATTTTTTAAATTTGATGAATTTATAAATAGTTTACATTCTCTAATGCTTTTTCAAAAAGTAAATTATTATGTTAAATATAATATATTGAAAGTTAGTCAATGGATATATTTACATAAAGTATATCAGTTAATTATGGTTTATAAAAAATATGTTATAATTTTAAATGTTAGAAAGTTTATTTATAGAATATTAAACATAATAATATTTCCGTATACAAATAAAAGTTTTATAGGAAATTTTTTAATATAAATATTATTGAAAATGCATTCTCAAAATTATCCTTTAAAAACAAACATTCTAAAAATTATAAACAAATTTAATAATTACCAATGTTTTTGTTGTGAAATTCATGTCGAAAATAAAAAATAGTGTAAATGGTGACATTAAAAATTATTTCCAAATAATTTTTTAAACACATTAAATTAAATATTTGTGTAGGGATATCAATTATATATATCCTAAGTGGGGATTCCCGTGGAGATTGTCCCATTTGAAGATCCGAAAACACGGAAATGTTTCTCCGTAGGGGTGCGAATAGAGAAGAAAGTTTCCCTGAGAGACGAAGTCATACCTAACCCTCAAGAAACAATATAAAACATAAAGGAAAAACAAAAAGATACGCTTGGAGAATCTTAAGTTAGGTAATCTATAACGATCCCAAAAAAAATAATCCCAGATAAAGCTGGTGAATGAACCAACCACCAACACGGAAACGTCTAGGGATGTCAATTTGATCTGAAAATGGAGATCCCCGTGGGGATTGTCTTGTTTGGGGATCCAAAGATGGATAATTTTTCCTCACGGGGATGAAGATGAAGGAAAAAGTCTTTATCTTTGATTTTATCCCACGTCGATCCCGCATAGACTATGTCCCGAACACTTTATTAAAATAACATTTATATGTGTATATATTAAGTATTTTATATGTTATATTTATTTATATTTTCACCTAATGTGTGCATAAATTTATTTTTATGTGATGTTTATTATTATCACAACTCACAAGTCTCACAATAATGTGTTAATTTTTTATTTGTTTTATGATTAAACTTATTTTTACAACTTGTTTGAATATTGAAATTAACAGAAATTTTATAATTTTTTAAATGTTGATAGATCCCCGTGGGAACTGTGGCAATCCGCGAGGATGACGATAGAGGAAAAATGCTCTTCGAAGAGGGGAATGGAGACGGGGATAAATCGTTTTAAATGGTGGTGAATTGTGTGATAAAATACTCACCACTTGTTCTTCGTCCCGTTGAAATCCCTAAAATCGTCCATGTACCATCAATAGCAAGCAAAATCTGACTCTTTCGAGCCAAAATCAGTTTGAAGTTAACCTTATAGACTGATTGTAAAAACCTACATTTTTACAATCACAACGGATCATGAAAAAAAAAAAAAAACTCAACTCTGCATTGTGTCCGGAACCTATTAAATCGGTTTCTACGAGCGCGCGATTTAAAAGGTGCAGGAATACAGTATTACAGCGGTCAAACAGATTCAATTTCAAACAGCACCATGTCTTTTTAAATCGGTTCACAGGATAGGCGATTTAAAATACGCAGATAGCTTTTCTAAAAAATTAACTTTTTATATTTAACTTAGAAATTTATTTGTAATTAATTTTTAAAATAATTTCTGCGCATTCTAAGTTATATAATTATTAAAAGTGATAAATCAAAGATAAAGACCATACTTACAAATAAATTAATTAATAAGCCTAAGTTTTGATCTTCATCTTGTTTTCTAATCTTGAAACTCCATAAGCTTTCTTCTTTTGTGATATGAGTTTGTAATCATCAAAACCCAGCCAAGTTCAAGAAAGAAATCTTCTTCACAACTGATACAAATAATAACAATGGACCTTCAATCTTGGGACCTATTAATTTTGGCGAGAGAACCCAACCGCCAACACAGAAGCTAATCCTCATACCAACAACATGCTACGACAAAAAATCAACATCATCAAGCAACAATGGCGACGAATCAAACAGCCACTCGAACTATCAATACCACTCAGAACAAGAGCGAGCATAAACTCTGGGAATGAATCAACTGCCAACATAGAAACAATCCTTATCCAAGTAGTAAACTCCCTACAAAACATCAGCAAGTATAACAACCATTCTGAGCCACCCAATACGTACTCAAACCGAAGGAGAGACACGAATAATACGGCGGCGAAAACCACCGTTACAAACAAGGCAGAGCACCACACCACCGTTGTGCACAACCCATATCATATGGCAACCACCACAGACCCATCAAGGTCGCAAGGACAAAACTCCAGCAACACAACCTTGAAGGCAAAGGTGCAATCAGAATCAAACAACCATCATCGACATGGGAAAAATCATACAGAAAACCCCAATTGGGGTTGGTAGGTGATGTGGAGAAACGATCTCGTCACACCATCACTCCTAAAGCCAACATCATGACCCCAAGAGTTGCCGCGGCGGCCATATAGGTAGAAGAAGAAGAATAAGAAGAAGTTGTGGTCTGTTTGCAGTGGTGTGAAACAGTGTGACGGAGGATGGTGGCGGCGAGATTTGTTTAGGAAGAATTGAAGAGTCTGTTTTGTTTGCCAAAACAACTTATATCAAATTTAAGCAACTGTCACTATAAGAAATTTGACTTTTAATGACAGCAAATAAATATTATGTAGGTAAAGGTCACAAAACCGTGGGTATAGGCCGAAAAACCTATACCTACAGACGTTTTGTTCCGTGGACTTTAGTTCGCTATACCCACGGAAATATTCAGTCACAGTAGCCTATAGCTACAGTAATTTCAGCTGTTGGACAAAATCTCAAACATATACCCACGGTCAATGGTATATCTTTTGAATTGTTTTACCCACATTTTTGCCGTTGGTGTAGGTTTGGCAACATTTTTTTTGGTTATTTTTTTTTTTACTCAAATATTTTTTTTAAATAATAAAATTTTGTCAATATTTCTTGCACACACTCACTGTAATAATGAAACAAAATAAATGAAAATTTAAATTATATTGAAAAAATAACAAGTCTTACAAACATGTCCAAATAATGAAAAGTCAGTGCATAAACTTACTAATGAAAAGTAATAGCATTTGCTCATGTCATAGTTTCATTTGTGATTGTGAGAACATATAAATTGAGCGCATAGTTTATAACAAAAGTTAGCATATGAACAATTTTAAGCACATAAATTTCGATACACTATGTAAAATCGGTAAGAACATGCTTTGAACTAAATTTTGAAGTTCAAACTCAAGTATCTAAAAAGGTAAGAGAAAACAGTTTTCGAAGAGTTTTACAATTTTCTTAGTTTCTCTATAAATAGAAAGGTATAGGGCATAATTAGGGAAGTTTTTCTCTGAAAGATATATAAATATAATCATGTCAAATAGAAAAACATTTGCAGGCACATACACATAAACGCAAGATGATACACTTCTTAGTAACTATTATTTTCAATTGATGAATGAAACTACTTTTACACTCAATGCAACTGTTATTTTCACATGCATTTAAATTTCAAGCACTTTTAGACTACAAACTCTATCTAAAAGTTTAGGCGGTCAGAATTGAATATCGTAAACATGTTAACTAAGAACTCAATAAAGATCTAATTCAAATTCTAGATTGATCATCAAATTTGTTTGTTTGGAGTGATAAAATTCATTGCGACAAGACGAGAAATAAAAAACGCCTCACTGCGCAAGGAACGTACAAAACAAAGCCACACTATGGTGGTGAAAAAAAAAAAAGTGAAGACGAATAAAGATTGGACTTAGCGAGAAGTTGGAACTTCTCTCATTCGTGTCACTTAGTAACTAAAAAAATACCCTTTTATGATTTTGACGAAGTTCTTTATGAACTTTTATTTTTCTTATTTTTTATTTTATGTATTTTTATCTTGAAATAATATTGCCACGGCGGTAATTATATTCAAAAAAATTAAATACAACAATTTCGACAGTGTACCTAAGTTGTACACTGTTTTGTTCAAACGTAATTATGACAGCGTAAAATGGTAAAATATGATTTGACTTTTGCATAATATTTTATATGGTGATTGTATGAATAACTATTAAGTTATTACGATTTATATCATATGTTTGACCAATTCACGTGACGAGTATATTATTACTGTTTTTGTATATTAATTTTAAAACATTTTATTTACTATAAATAAGGCTCGGGACTATGACATTTTTATTTTATAGCCACCAAGTTTCTTTTGAATTTTTGAGCTTTTTTAAGAGTATTATTCTTCATAGCATTGATGAATAATATTTGGGCAAAACGTAAAGAAAGGATGACTCAAACCAATAGGGGTACTCGTCAAAGTCCTGATGAGTGCGACAACCAAATCCCCAATAACCATCAATCAGCAAATGGTCACTTCAGAACAACACAAGCCATGTTGCAGACACCCCAGAATCATCTCATGGGTGTCAACAATTTCACTCCAGGTATCAACCTTATTTTAATTTTTTTATTTTTAATTTATTTTGAAATTTTCATGTCTTAACAAAAGGTTTTGTGTTGAAAGAATATTTTACTTTAAATTATTATTATTATTTTAAATTAATATTTATCTCACATGTTCAATGCAGATGCTGCAACTCTGCCAATGTCGTCATTGTCAAGAAATAACACTCCTACCATTCCTTCTTATCGTGCAACCTTAGCTCGATATGGTCGAACATTGCCTTTGGATCTGCCCCAGGCGCCGCATCTGAGTTCAAGCAACACTCCTATCATTCCTTCTTATCGTGCAACCTTAGCTCGAAACTCTTCTTCCAACTATCTTGGTTCCCAAGGTTTTGCAGCTGGTTTTCGAAATCCTTCTAATCCAAATCTGCCTAATCAAAAGAACTTTCGATATCATCCTTATGGAGAGGGTTCCAATCATAAGAATAACTCTTTGGGGTTCAATGATTTCGATCCTCTTTCAAGGGTTGGTATGAATAGCTTTGAAAATTTGAGGAACTATGTTCCTCAAATTGCAACTTCTAATCCAATTTGTCCTTCTCGCGATACTAATTTGCATTCAACTCGTGAGAGTACCATTCCTTCTTATTATCGTGCAAACTTAGCTCGAATTTCCAAATCCAGTTGTCTTGGTTCCCAAGATTTTCCAACTGGTTTTCCAAATCCTTCGAATAATCAAAATAACTTTCAATATCGTCCGTATGGAGAGGGTTCCAGTCATAGGAATAACTCTTCGGTTTTCAATGATTTTGATCCTCTTTCAAGGGTTGATATGAATAGCTTTGAAAATTTGAAGAGATATGTTGCTCCAACTACTTCTTCAAGTTGTCCTTCTGGTAATATTAATTCGGATTTAACTCGTGAGAGAACGACGAAACGTCACAATTTGTTGAATTATGTTCATCCGATTGCAACTCCTCCCCCAGATGTTCCTCCGATTGCAGCTCCTTCCCCAGATCATCCTTCTGATAGTGCTAATTTGGATTTTACTCGTGAGAGAACATCAGAACATAGCATGTTTGACATTCGAAACACTGATGATTGGAAAATGCTAATGACTTGCCCCAATAATTGTTATGAAGTAATACAAAATCTAAAGAAAGAGCTGCTTCTTTTCAAGGATGACAAGAATACATTTCCTTCCAGCTTAGTGATTGAAACCGGTGATGCAAATGAAAGTGATGATGATCAATTAGATCTCAATCTTCACCTTTAAATGGTGATAGGATATCTTATGTTGTTTTATTTATCTTATGTTACTTTTTTTTTTTTGGTACAATTTTATCTTATGTTACTTTAGTTTAATGAATTATTACTTTCGTTTTTCATAATAAAATTTTGATATGTTGCACAACTCTAATAAAGAGAAGTTTTGTTTATTGTATCTTTTTTTACCGCATAATATAATGAAGGAAAATGCTATTTAGTAAAAAAAATATATGGAGAAGAATTGCAAGAATAAATCTCCACCCTTGTTTACATCAACCACCTTCCATGATTTCTACTAAAAGAGGAGATTAAAATTAAATCATCCTATAAAATCATGCCATATGTTATTCTTGCATTTTTTCTCTAAAATAATTCTTACTAAATAGCAATGATCTATAATGAATGAGTTTGAAACATATTTGGTCTTTTTTTTATAATGACATTTGGTCTTTTTGTTTTCTTCATACACTCTCACCCTCGGTATCCCAAAGTGATAATATAACAAATTAGCTATGATTTTTTATTTTTTTTTTGTTAGGTAGCCTAGTGGCTAGAGTTTCACCCCTTAAAGGTGAATAAGTGAGCATACCCGGGTTCGAACCCTAGTCCCTGCATATAACGTGCGATGTCCTTACCAACTGAGCTAAGCTCACGAGGACTTAGCTATGAATTTTAACTATAGCTAAATTTTTAAATTGGTGTGTGTATAATATAACAAATTAGCTAATGTTGCACAATTATAATTAGTGGAATTTTAACTGTTAGGTTGTTTAACAAAAAATATATACTATATAATATACAAGTTTTTATTTTGTGGCCCGTTAATAATATATGGATTTTTTAAATTAATTACAGTACAATAAATATAATATATCGAAAGGTAGTCAATTGATAGTATTTACATAAAGTATATAATTTAATAGATAATTTACATTCTCTAGTGCTTTTTTAATAAATATAATATATTGAAAGATAGTCAATCAATAGTAGTTATATAAAGTATATAATTTAATTCTGGTTTAGACCATGTGCAATGGTTTTCTAATTCAACACCCTTCATATCATTTTCTCTTTCTTCCACCTACTCATTCAACACCCATTCAACTTTTATCCTCCCCAATGGTTTTTATTCAACACCCTACCCACCACTCTTTCTTTTATATTCTTATTTAAATTTTTATTTTTATGATTACATAAAAATACAATTATCGATTAAAATTAAATTAAAATTATCGATACCAATCATCGATTAAAATTAAAATTAAATTTATCGATTAAAATTAAATTAAACTTCCGATTAGAAAGATAATAATAAGATTAAGAGAGTGAAAAATGTGATTTTTTTTTTCTGTGTCCAAATCAAATGAACCAAGTCTCTATTTATAGAGAAAAAAAATCATGAATTTTGGTATAAAAATTAAAAATTAAAAATTAATTTGCAATGAATTAATTGAATTTAAAGATAAAATGAGATAAAAATTTGGACGACCAATAACACGCTGCCACGCGTCAGTTTTCAACCTGTTGAATTTATTCAACATCTCTCTCTCTTCCGGCTCAAATTCAACTCCATCATTGCAAGATTTTTAGGGTGTTGAAACTAGATTCAACAGGCTCATTGTACATGGTCTTATAAAAACTATATATATATATATATATATATATATATATATATTATAATCTTAAATTTTAAAAACTTAATTTATAGAATTTTCATTTACAATATCATTTTTATTGGAAAATTTTTAATATAAATAATATTGAAAATGCATTCTCAAAATTACCATTTAAAAAAAAAAACACTCCCACAATTATAAACAAATTTGTTAATTATCAGATTTTGAAAAATTCCAAGCCGAAAAATGTTATTTTTTAAAGGTGGTATTAAAATTTATTTCCAAATCAATTTTTATAAAACAGATTTAATTAAATATTTTTCAAAATATAGTATTCTGTCGTAATCAAAAGTTCAATATAAAAAGAGTTACCTTAATATTATACATACAACTATAATTATTTATTTTTTCTTTATATTTATATGAAAATTTTCCTTTAGTTTTGTATTTGGAAAACATTATTCCTCTAATTATAGAGTGAAGAATTGAAAAATATTAAAATATAGTAAAAACTTGACACTCTCTTTTGATCTTTCTTAATAATTAAGTATGTGGATGGAACCACCGACTCTAAGAGTAAGTCTTTAAACCTACTCTAAATATATATTTTATTGAAATATAATATCAATATAATTTTTATCAAGAAAAGAAAATTAATTATTTTAATAAATATAATATATTGAAAGATAGTCAACGGATAGTATTTACATAAAGTATATAATTTAATTCTGGTTTATAAATAATAAATGTTAAATGTTAAAAAATTAATTTATAGAGCTTAAACTAAACATAATAATATTTTCATTTACAATATCGTTTTTATTGGAAGTTTTTTAATATAAATAATATTGAAAATGCATTCTCAAAATTATCCTTTTAAAAAAACATTCCCAAAATTATAAACAAATTAGATAATTATCAGATTTATTTTTTGCAAAATTTCAAACCCAAAATGTTATTTTTTAATGATGATATTAAAATTTATTTCCAAATCAATTTTTTTAAAACAGATTAAATTAAATATTTGTCAAAATATATTATTCTGTCGTAATTAAAAGTTCAATATAAAAAGAGTTACCTTAATTATAAATACAACTATAAATTATTTATTTTTGCTTTATATTTATATGAAAATTTTCCTTTAGTTTTATATTTCGAAAACATTATTCCTCTAATTATAAAGTGAAGAATTGAAAAAGATTAAAATATAGTAAAAACTTGACACTCTCTTTCGATCTTTCTTAATAATTAAGTATGAGGACGGAACCACCAACTCTAAGAGTAAGTCTCATGAATCTACTCCAAATATATAATTTATTGAAATATAATATAAATATAATTTTTATCAAGAAAATAAATTATTATAATAAATATAATATATTAAAAGATAGTCAATGGATAGTATTTACATAAAGTATATAATTTAATTCTGGTTTATAAATAATATATTATAATCTTAAATGTTAAAAAATTGAAGAATTGAAAAAGATTAAAATATGGTAAAGACTTTAAACTCTCTTTCAATCTTCCTTAATAATTAAGTATGAGTATAGAACCATTGACTCTATTTATCAAAAAAAAAAAACCATTGACTCTAAATAAATCTCTAGACATACTCCAAATATTAGCATTTAATCTAAATATTAATTAATGGCCATAATTAATCATTTTTGTTTAACAGTGGCCATGATTACTCATTACTACTATCTAGGGTAAGGTTTAGTAAAAAAAAACAAAAACACTCTAGATTAAGATTTTTACTCCTTCTTCCAACTCAATTCACTTGACTGTGCCGGTAAAATCAACATTCTCAAATTAAGAACATATATACATATGTCTTCTCAATTTGTATTAATACTAATACTAATACTAATACATATGTCCATTTGAAATAAATTATAAAAAAAAATGGTGAAAAATGGATTTGAACTTTTGAAGACATTTGCAAATATATACTTTACATAATCAAAATGGGTTTAAACCCAAATGTATATTTCTATTCATTCACACCATGGTGTTACATTTGAAGACATACACCTTAAAATGTAAACTAAGACCCTTAAAATTTTAAAGTGAAGTTTTTGCCAATGAACTTACAATTTACGGATTTACATTTTCTATTTTCTATTTTTGTTTATAATTTTATATTAATAAATAAAACATTGCTCCCTATGAGCAATGATTTCGCTTCATAGGGACATTACTATATAAAGGGGTCAAAATTCAAACACATCACTTTCACCTTAAAAAGTCATAAAACTGTTTGACAAAAAAAAATAACAGTAACAACACACTCATTAACTCTTCAACAAAACTATTTCAATTACATGTGCAATGAAAATAATATATCTTTACATATATTGAAAATATTAAAGTTTATTTTTATTCATATATTTTTAAGAACCAGAAGGCTAATACATAAATTGAAAAATTGATCGTATGAGAAAATAAATTAAATAATTTAAGATAAAAAAGACAATAATAAATAATTAAGAACATAATAAAAAAACTAGGCAAAATTATACTTTTGGTCCTTTATCTTTATTTTTTGTAACATTTTGGTCATTTATCTTTTATTCGTAACAATTTGGTCATTTATCTTATTTTTTTGTAACTTTTTGTTCCTTTATATTTTAATTGTAACATTTTGCTCCTTTAAAGAAGATGAAAATATGAAATAATTAATGAAGATGATGAACATATTGATCAAAATTATGAGTTTTATTTAATTTTAATAAAAATGTAATTTAAAAAAATAAAATTCAGCATTTTCTTAATTAAAAAAATATAAGAAAAAGAGTTTATATGTGAATGTTATAAAAGATATAAGATCAAAGTGTTACAAATAAAAGATAAAAGTCTGAAATGTTACAAATAAATAAGTTTAAGGACCAAAGTGTTATAAATAAAAGATAAATGATTAAAATGTTACAAAAAAATAAGATAAAGGACAAAAAATGTAATTTTGCAAAAATAACGTTAAAATTTGGTAGAAATATTTTTGTCAAAAATAACTTATAATTAAAATAATGGGTGTAATATTTTCATCATAAATAATAAATAAATAACGGTGTAATAAACTTGAGTGACCCGATTGTTAACCGTTTTTGTTTCCGAAATTGAACTCTGTTTCGGAGCTCCGATAACCGCCATGGAAGGAGGCGGAGGAACGCTATCGGAGATTCATCAAACGGCAAGAAAACTCTTGCTCAGAACACGCGACGGTCTCGAACGTCTTGAGCGGCTGGAGTATTCCAACTCTTCCTCCTCCTCCTCGTCATCACCATCCGATTTCTCCTTCTCCGTAAGCAAAGACATCGCTCAGATCCAATCTCTCTGCATTGATATGGATCGCCTCTCTCGCTCTATCGGCGCAAAATCGCAACGCGATCTCTGGAAAAGGTTCACTCGTCTTTCGCATTTTCTATTGCTCTGTTTCTCTATCTTAATCGATCAATAATGTTAACGGAATTTTAACTGAAATCTTCGTTTCTGTTAGATTTTACATTTGATGATTGTGATGCTTTCGTTTCAATGCATTATAGGTTTTAGAAGAATTTCTGATTCTTAAATTTTGTTAAATTGCAAGGAGATTGAAATAATAGCGTGTATAACTATAACTATAATCTGTAATTTCAATGTTTGGTAGTGAAATTGAGAATCTGCATGCTGTAGTTACTGCATTCTAGGTAGCACCGGCACTTTAAATTTGATACTGAATTACTTTCACTTTTCAAATTATTACTGATGAGATTATGTGTTAGTGTCGTGTTTGGTGTCTGTATCAATGCTTCATAGCTGTTTTTATATGATTTGCGTGTTGTAGTAGTTGTTAGGATCTTCGTGTTCTAATTGTGATGCTTTTTGGTGTAGGAAAATTGAACAAATAGCTGAAGAAGCTGAATCGTTAAAAGATAGTTTGGAGAAACATAACTCTCGGAATCATAAACGAATGATGGAAGCTAAAGAGAGAGCAGAACTTCTGGGAAGAGCTGTATGTGATTGCTATTTAGTGATTCACTGTAGTTTTGTTTGATTTTTGCTAAATCGTGACTTTTGATGGTAATTACTGTGTAACAGAATGGTGATTCTAGTCATGTATTGAGGATTTATGATGAGGAGGCGCAGGCGATGCAGTCAGTTCGTAGTTCTGCGCGTGAATTGGAAAATGCTAATGCACTTGGGGAGACAATACTTTCGTCTATTCATGGACAAAGGGAACGCTTGAAGGTATCTACCCATTTTCTGCATTTACTCAGCAACATATGTTTAGGTTTACCTTTTATGTCATTTCTTTTATGTTGTAAATGGTGAATCACATTTTATGTTTGCATATGCCCGTCTCTGTCATGTTTGCTTTACTTTGGGCTTGCTCTGACTTCTGAAAGTAATTACAACTTAAACATGTAAGTGAATATTTGCAACTGCGCGATACAATCACCATTTCTCGCGGCCAATGCAAGCTTTGAAATGACTGCATTTTCAGGGGTTCCAAACAGCCACTAGCACCCCCGATTCTTTTTTTCTTTTCTTTCACCATTATGCTATTGTTTAGGTTTACCTTTTAAGTCATTTATTTTCTGTTGCAAATGGTGAATCATATTTTATGTTTGTATATTCCTGTCTCTGTTACATTCGCTTTATTGTATGATTGGAACTACACAGTACAATAGCCACTTCTACTGCGGTTCCAAACAGGAACTCACCTCCGATTCTCTTTTACTGCCTTAGATTAACCTTCCATCTGAATTAATGGGTAATCATAAAATCTCAAATCAGTAGATTCCTTGTGGCTTATAAAAAGAAAAAGAGATTCCTCATGTAACATGCATGATGCCTTCTTTACCCACCACCACCCCCACTTAATTTTATCTGTTATGTTCTTCATCAGCTTTGTTGGTTGGTTTTTGACGTTTTTAATTGCAGTTTCTGTTTTTAAATTATACAAATAATTTGTAGTTTTTTACTTTGTCTTTCAATGTTTCTCTCCATTCTAAGCTTAATTATTTTCCATATAACTTTTTGTATGAATTTTGATGCCTGTGATAATCAGTATTCTCTAATGTGTTGGTGTTACATTGTTGTTGACATACCTATCATATTTCACTTATCTTTGTGCAGAGTGCACAGAGGAAAGCATTGGATGTTCTCAATACAGTGGGGATATCAAACCGTGTTTTGAGGCTAATTGAAAGACGTAACCGTGTTGATCAATGGATCAAATATGCGGGAATGATATTGACTATCATTTTCTTGTTTGCTTTTGTTCTATGGAGACGTTAACACTGGCAGTTGTTGAATTTGACATATTTCTCAAATTCCTCTGAACAGATTTGCTCCTGAAAAGTGTATAAAATTTTGATTTAAGGTCTTTTAAGGCTGACCAGAGTAGTTTTCCAGAAAAATTGCTTCTTCAATGACATACAGAAACTGCTTATAAATCTCATGTTTATTAGTGTTTATGAATATCAGGTTTACCCTAGATATATTATAATTTGTTCAGATTCAAAGATAGGATCTAAGACTATTGTATATTAAAATTTAAAACTCACTCCTCTTAATTGATTTTATAGTATTTGCTCCATTAATTATTGTATATTAGTATAATTTTCAAAGTAAGAGTTCATATACTACTGGGTTTCTTTTACTAGTGTTGAGATAGCTAGTACGTAAAGTGATTTCTTGTATTGCCATGTTTTACAATCGATGTAACTGGTGAACCAAAGTAACTTAATGATTCATCTATATTGTCAGAATCCATTTCATCGGCTCATAATAAGTTACCGGACAAGCACATGAAGGTTGCAGACGCAGACACCAACCAAGTCATAGATATCAATCAATATGGTGTCATTTTTAGCAGAACCATTTTCATTTATTTTGAAGTTATGTTAAAGATGAACATAGGCAGAAAAGGGGCTCCAATTTTGTTGGGTTGATGGTTAGTTTTTGAAAACCTTGAGCAGAATCAATCTCCAGACACAAATTGGTGTGCAGGCCAACATGATTAATCAAACAAACAAGCACAAATGGACAGAAATGCGGGACACATACGGATGTTTGACTTTGAACAATGAACGATAGGGTAAATATAAGATTGAAATTTTAAGATTTGTGTTGTGTATTATATAAACTAAAGAAATAAACAGTCTAATTTTTCACTGTTACAATTGGATTTATATAAGCTCAATGTAACGCATGTTACATATTTTCTAGTAAAAGTTCACTGACACCACTAAACATGTGATAAAAATTTAAAAAAAAAATTATCATTAACTTCCATTAAACCATTATCAAGTGAAATGGTGGAGAGGTTAGGAGCTGATCCCGCTTGGATTTCCAATGTTCTTTGGTGTAGATGTGCTGGCACTAGAAGGTCCAAAGTTCTGGTATCCACCATGATTTATAAAAACCGCAGAGGATTCTTTTGACCCATTACCATACTGCTGTATGCTGGCTGTGGCCGTGTCCATGTCTGTGACTGAGTCCATGTTGGTGGCTTCCTTAGATTTGTCGCATTTAGCATAGTGGTCAGTCTGTGACTGTGGCTGAGTCCATGTTTGTGGCTGGGGATGTGTCCATGTTGGCTGTGGCTGTGGCCATGTCTGTGGTTGTGGCTGAGTCCATGTTGTTGGCTTCCCTAGATTTGTTTCATTTACCATAGTGGTCAGTTTGTCCACGCCATCGGCCACCACTTTCCTGCCAGAACACCCATCACAAGATAGAATGCAAGCTACAGCATGCATAGAGGCCGCTAGGATGGGAGGAAGAGGACTCCTTGGATATGTTACCTGAAAATGTGTCAAGATATAATATAATAAGAAAGGGAAAGACGTAGCTTTTGCAATTGTGTAAAAACTACGGAAAAAACTAAAGTAAAAATAGGTTTCTTACTTTGTATAAAATTGCCGCTGATAAACGCTCTCTCAAGCAATATAACAGAGAAACATCAATTGCTTTTGAACCAAAATAAAGCCAACGGTCCACGATTATTCTAACCATGTTATCAGGGGAAGACATGAACTGATCCTCATTTTTTCCACTGGACTTAGTATCCAACTCCATCGCATCATCACCTCCAGCTTCATCTTCACTCCCTTCATCGTCATCGCTGTCATCCTCCTCCTCCTCCTCCTTCCTCTGACCATTCTCTTCTGCTGGAGCAACAGAAATCTCAGTTGAAAGAAGCAAGATTGGAAGTGGTCCAACAAGACTGCAGTTCCTTATGTTTATACCCATATCACCGCGAGTAATCTCATCAAACACAACTAAAGTGTGGCCTAAACTTTTCTTGAATGACAACTTAAAATTTATGGAACGATTGTGCACACGAACTTTATCGCCACTTGCAGTTTCAATCATAGCCCTTTTTCCACCTTTACTTGGAAAACATAATCTCCCAATCATTGGATACATACCAGCAACCAAAACCGCGTGCAGCACACCAGGATCATACGCATTCATGCTGTAACTTGAAATATCATCTGAATGAATAAACCCAATTCGGATAAGTTCCGTTTGGAGCTGCTTACGCATGCCAGATAACATCTTCATGGCACCCCCAGACACATAATACTGCGAACAAAACCGCGCTTCTAGACCCATTTTCTTTGAATTATTCCAACATTCAAATGCAGCTAGTACAGCAAACTGATCACCAAATCCCCCATATAACGAAGCAAGCTCAGATTTGGCTTTTGCGGCTTTTGCCTTGTCTTCAGTTGACATTGGAATTGTAAATGGATCTTTATAATCAGATGCGCATGCTAGAGTTAAAGCTGGGTCAAGGCAGTTCATTAAGATAGCAAAAAACAGCATCCTGCTGATCACTGGGTGAACAGGGAGAGAACCAAGCTTCTCTCCTAAATCAGTAAGACTTTCATCGGGTGACAATGCCCCAATATCGCGAAGGACTACAATAGCATTACGTATGGATTCAGAAACTGGTGGATCTAATGTCTTGGCAAGAAACTCTTCTATTCTGCAGCTAGGATCAAGCACCTTTACCTGTCACAAGTGAACGTGTAGGAACCAAAATCAATGCCAGGAAAATTGTAGTGTATTTTATATAAAATCAATTCATCAACATATTGCTTGTACCCAATCAATTCATTCATATGAGTAACAGTATAACAGAAATAGATCTTCAAGCAAACATGAAATAGACTGGTGGAATTAGTGTGAATGTCATGATTTAGCAAAAAGTCAAAAGTTTTCCCATTTTTCTTATTATACGTTTTTCCATTTTTTCACGGAGTACAATATTAATAAGCCCCAGGATTTAGAGACACCAATTAATGAAGATGAATACCTGCAGACATATCTCCTCAATAGGCATTCTCTTAATTTCTGGAGTCCGAAAGTCTGGCAACGCAGCTGCTCGAAGCTTCGAATACAAATGATAACAAATTCCAGGTTGACAACGGCCAGCACGTCCCTCTCGTTGCTTGGCACTTGCTTTTGAAATCCAAGATGATTCAAGAGTTGACACATTGTTATAAGGATCGTAACTTTTTTCCTTCATTCGTCCGGTGTCTATGACATACACTATATCATCAATGGTGACGGCTGTTTCAGCAATATTGGTTGAGAGAACAATTTTGCGGCATCCAGGAGGTGGGCGCGTAAAAACCTTCCTTTGCTCCATGATTGGAACCATTGAATGCAGAGATATGATCACAAATTTCGATGGATTCATGAAAAAAGAGGATGCAATCAATTTTTCACGCGCTCTGTTGATATCATCCCATCCTGGAAGAAAAACAAGGATACCTCCATCTTTTGAATCGGTACATATTTTTCTTATCAGCTGCGCTACCAGAACAACGTCAACAAATTCGGATCGGACTGTTTCAAGATATTTATCAAGTAAATTCTGCTCCGCCGTGGAGTTGGAACCATCCATGTGCTTTTTTATTATTTCAGCAGCTTCTGGTTGGTTTTCCCTTTCAGCAATCTCTAACGCAGTTGTTCCATCTTTGGCCCTTAAATTGCAATCTGCCCCAATTGATAAGAGCATGCACATTTCACAAACTCTACCTCTTCCGGCAAACACCATTAACGGTGTAAGGCCAGTTAAAGAATGCTGATAATTAAATAGTTCTGGGGTTCCTTCGGAAGAAACTAACTCTAACAGTAGGTCCCACTCATCATTAGACCAAGCCAAATTAATGGCTTCATCGAAAGAAAGCTTATGGTCTTCACTTATGTCATGATTGTTTGTTGGAATACTAAGTGTGGTAGTATCATCATTGCTTGATTTTACAGCAAAAAGTACATCCTCCAAATAGTAAGTTTTGACCTGAAGAAAGAAATAACAAATAAGATTGTAGCAAAAATGTGGTAACAAAATGCAAAATGTAGTCAATTCTGGATATACTCTAAGTACCGGATAAGTGAACCCTGGAACTTGGATAATTGGGCAGCCCCCAAAATATTTAGAAAACCTCTCAGTATCAATGGTAGCACTCATTAATATCTGACATTTGAACGCCAATAGACAAATAAAGATTAAAAAGACGGGTCAAAAATGGGAAATAATGTATATGATTTCAAAAGATATAAAAAATTGACAGGATGAAAGAGAAATACAGAAAGAAAACTACAAAATGTAATAAATTGAACTGACCAGACGTAGATGCGGATAAGAAGGGAGCCTGTCTCTGCATATAATTTATCAAAAATCAGAAATATCAGTCAGAAAACCAGACAAACGTCTGAGACGAGTGATCTCACATAAAATATTTTTTCTTTTGGAGGGGTGGATTAAGTATAACATGAAAGCTATTGCCATGACGTTGGGCTAAAATAAGCTACCCTAAGGATTATGCTATTAGGTGCAAATTATTTTGGACAAGCTTAACCTACAACCCAATTTCATGCTTGCTTATGCATTGGGCATTTATACGTTTGTATTTAGCTATTATATCACACTAGAAAGTAAAGGCTAATATGTTGCTTTCAAATTTATACCTGAGTATTGCCAACATGAAGTCTGAATATCTGTCCCTTTCATGAATTTCGTCCTGAACAAGAAACAAATGTCACCTTAGTTTGCAATACATATTGAGCAAGGATGCACATATACCAAGATTCTTTATGATAAAGTGTATGAAAATGTTTACATTCACTTCTTAGTTCTCACTAGTCACAACAAAGTTTTTTTTTTTTGCTAATATCACAACAAAGTTTTTATTATTATTATTATTATTATTCAGACAGTTTTTTTTCTTTTTGCTTATCCAACTTTATTTCTTCTTCACATATTCCTTCTACTTCGTTTTTTATTTTGCGCTCAAATCTATCATCTCCAGTTTTTCTTCTTTGCTGTGGAGATCATAGGAGTCTGAAAAAATGGGAGAGGGAAGATGATTTTTGGGCACAGAGAACTGACAAACAGCCGGTTTTGACAGTTTCTGTAGCGGTTAAACCGGTCAGAAAACCGATTATTCTGCAGAGCAGTTATGTGACAGGTCCAGTTCCCCGTCAAACCACTTGAAATCAGACCATCCAGGTAAGTTTTAATTACCATGATAGAATGACCATTACTCCATAAACAATCTAAAACCAATCAGGCCCTATTTGGATAAACAGCTTAATTGAGCACTTATTTTTTTAACAGGATTAATTGAGCACTTATACCATACACACTGTGCTTATGTATAAACTTTTCTATTAAACAAGATAAAAATAAAGTTAAATGACTTTCATATAAGCTGTTTTCATAAGCTATCCTGCAGAGCCTACGAAAATAAATTGAAAACAGCCTATACATGTAACATGTGTCATAAGTTGTTTCCACAAGTTCTCTCAAACAGTCTCACAAATGCTGATGTCAGTAACTAAGCTGATCCAAACAGGCACTTAGTCTAACTGGACTAAAATTTGGGACCATATAGTCATAGTAACCAATTACATAATTCCTTTGCAATTTTTCACGCATAAAAATATCCAGCATTATGCAATACCAACACCAGTGTCAGTGATACCTTTTTTTAGTTTTTGAATTAATAATATAAAGATTTCCTACTTTCACCATCTTCCATATAATGCCAATCATGATGATCATGACACTGACAACCTCTAGTATAGTCATTCCACTCAAACATAAATGGAACCTGTTCAGAGCTCAAGTCAAATTTCCATAATTTACCAACAAAAAAAAAAGAAATAACATCTAACAATCTCAGATTTTCCTAGCCAGTTCAAACTTTCAATTAATCAATGTATCTAATAACATATCAGTCATGGCTAACGACCAATTTTTGTGGCCACCCAAATAACTCAAATTAACAAGCATGGTATAGAAGAAACATGAGCTTAAATATTTACTTAATATTAATACAATATGTTTAAGCTTAAGCAGAAGATAACAAATAATTTAAAAGAAGTACCATAATGATGTGAGTGATGTTAGAAATTGTGTCCTTCGCATGCTTCTTCTTTGACTGATGAGAACCTTTAGAAACCAACACCCTTAATAGAACTCCAGTAGTACATAGCACAATAGATGATTGCTTTCCACCTTTGCTGTCTAAGCGTATCTGGATTGTTTATTTGAAAGTTAGAGGATATTAGTTAAAAGGGAAGAGAAAGAAAAAAAACTGAATAACGTTTGATTTGATGATACAAAAAAATACTAAGCACTAACCCTTATTTAATATTTATAGTAATAATAATAATACATGACTCCAGATCCTAATTTATTTTAGAAAAAAGAAATTGAGGAAGGGAATTTTTTTACAACGGTGGCACTAATGAGTAGTGACCTTTTACATAAGTCCCAAGTGGAGTTTGGACTCTGTCCCTAATTAAATAGGGAAAAAAAAAAACCATAACAATAACTAAGTAATATGGAAACTAATCTCAATAGATTATCTAAAATAAGATACTAAGCCTATGGGATAACTTAAGATACTCTTAACATAATATGAAGAATTTAAGATATCGCGATATTTTCATATCTTCCAACAGTTGCTATGAGATAAATATAAGCCACAGAATTATATATATATATATATATATATATATATATATAAGACATGTAAAACACTAGAAAGCTAGTAATGTTCTACTAAACTAAGAAGCAAAATGACCAATGCTTGGAAGGGAACTTGCTTCTACGTAAGTTATTGAATGTTGAAGGACAAAAACCATAATAAGTCTATAAGAAGAAAAAATTACACGGGGAAAAGAAAAGAAATCTCTAGATTGAACCCTTGGCACTGGGAAAAATCATACTTAATCGTAACTAAGGACAAACTATAGATTGATTCCTTGGTATCAATAATAAAAAAAATATGTCAAGTGCATTATGGATGTTTATCATGCAACTGCAAGAAATTAGTTTGATGATGATAACATCACTCAATATTCAACAAATATTTCTAACCAAAAAGTAATATGAACAAAGAATCACAGCACCGTTGCTACGAAAAATATACAAATAAAATTACCTTGTATCCAACATTTTCTCCAGCAGGCTCTCCTCTCTCTTTAGAGATTCTCTCGGAAACTAGACACAGAAAAGATGGAAGAAAACAAATTTTAATTTACACTGAAACGGGAACATCAATAAAATCAAAGTTTGGAAGAGTTTCACACCTGACATTGCAGAGATACGCCGAGGCTGAGTGCAAAGTATCTTACATACCTCGCCCTTACCCCACATATGGTCCAAAATATATTGTGGGACCTGAATCATGAATTAATATTAATAATTATGTCAAATATGATATTTCCCATGGCATACAAAAACTATCAAAAGATCTTGCTGCATATACAATAATTGGAGTACTTGTGGAAGAAACCCAAAATCCCAAAGTATCAAGAAATCATCATGTATCCTCAATGATCAAAGCTAGAGCCAATTAATCGAGGATAAAAATTAAAAGTGGGAGCACATTTAATAAAAAAATTATAAGCAAAAAATGGGGCAAACTAATATCAGAAGCTTGCATAATCATAAAACCATCACCTTTTAAGCAAAACATTGATCATTTTGAAACAGTTGCCGACAAATTATATTATATTAAAATAAGTTGTACCATAATAAAGACAATCCAAAGAATTGCTAACCTGCGTAGTTTTTCCGCAACCGGTCTCACCAGCTATGAGAACTACCTGCATTGAAACATGTGCAAAGAATATTAAGATCAAAACACATGCAAAAATCCAACCTTCAAATGTTGAAATCGGATTAAGAACAAAAATCTTTCTAAACTATGTTTGACATGTTTCATGTGTCAATGCCATATCAGATAAATTTGATTATGGTACAATCTGTAACCATGCTACCATGTAGATACGTGCTCAAAGGAAAATTTGCAAAGCAAAAAATGAAATTAACCTGGTGAGATTCAATTGTTGATGTAATTTCATCCTTGTAAGCTGCAATCGGTAGCTTAGATCTCAACTTAGTGATCTGTGTGAACAAAAATCAATTAAATGATTCAATAATGAAACTATTCTTTTGCAAGTGCTACACTACGCATACTACAGAAAAAGGAGTAACAACACAATGCAGCATCCATCCAACAAAATTCATATGCACAAGGTTTTTGAAGTTCAATTGAGAGGGGGGGAAATGGACCTCTCTCAAGCCAGATACAGTCTCTCTTCTAGAAGCTACGGCTTCCAATCTCCGAGTAATTTCATCTTTGGTCATAGAGGGACTGCTGAAAATATCATCTGTATAACGTCTTGCGTTATGAGCCTTGCCACTATTTTCTCCAATCAAATCCTTCAAGTTTCCATCACCAGGTGGAAAATAAGCAAATAAATCGCCTAATGCCCGTTTTGACTCTTCTGAAAATGTGAAATGAGGAAGACTCTCTAACTTATTATCACTCTCGGCATTCTTAGTGACTTCTTTTCGAACAACCAATATCCTTTCATCCTTAGTCCTATACAAAAGGCAGGTTCAATATCAACAACACAGCATGTAAAAATTGAACCAAACACATTCTTCCATTACCAATTATTATTCCATTGAGGAATTGTGCTGTTCTTAGCACTCACTCACCCAGAACTTTTAGATTTAAACCCAAATCTTCGGGCCAATAAATGCACATAACGACGTTCTTCATTGGACAAACCAAGTTCAAACTTGTACTCTGCAGTTAACAACAAAAAACACCCAGATTTCATAAATGGATATATTCATGCAACAATCACGATTCCAATAAATATTCTGCTTAAATATTCAAATAGTCCCCGTAAAAAACTTTGTTTTTAGTCCTTACAAATATACAACTTTTTGCTTTTGGCCCTTCTTGTTTTGTTTTAGTCCATGCAAAATTTATTCATAATGAAATTGGTCTCTGCAATATATCCAATACTTGAATTTAGTCGCTCAAAATAAGGATTAAAATGAATATTCTGGTGACTAATGACTAACTACAGTATGATCAGATTTTGCATGAATCAAAAACAAAACATGAAGGACTAAAAAGCAAAAAATGGTATTAATTGCAAGGACCAAAAACAAAAACAAAAAAAAGTACAATGACTAAATGCCCAAAAAATTAAATTTGCATGAACTAAAATCAAATTTAAACCTAAATATTTTCATTGATCATAAAGTAGCAAAAAAAAAACTAAATACCTAAAACTCAAATATTCAAATCAAACGAAACATTCAATTAATCAGAAATTGCATACAAAACCAATGAACACCAACAACAACAACAAAAAAGAGATTTTTCATAATTTTTATCTGAAAATGAAACAGGACAAATAATATTGTATAGAAGAAACGGTGAAAAAGATAAAGATTGAGTGTTACCTTCATCATTGGAAGTTCGAAAGTTTTCTAAAGCCCTATTTAAGCGAACCCTGGTATTATCAGCGATTGTGGGTCCTTTTCCTTTTTTGGACTTTTTACTCGGCATTGGAGATTCTTGTCAATGAAGCGAGAAGAAGAAGAAGAAGAAGAAAACAGAATCGGAGAATGGAAGAACCTTTAGTTGCTGCTGCTGTTGTTGTTGTTGTTGCTGTGTTTTGTTTGCGAACTCTATGTGTTTGTTTATATGCCACTTCCAATTTCCATTTTTCCCTAACAAATGTATATTTATTTTTATTTTTTTCTTTACTTATATTTTTATTTTTTTTCACCTCCGGTTTAATCTGGTCGATTCTGACACAAGTGTTTTCAGTTCCCTTCCGATCACAGTTGCGAGAATAAAACTATGGTTATTCTTACTAAATTCAGCGTCAATCACCACAGTCGTGATATTATTTTTAGACAAAAAGAATATACATAAAATAATTTTATACTATTAATCAATTATAATCATATTTTTGGTCAAATCACTTACATTTAACTTAACTTTTTTTATGTGACAAAAATGGTTAAACTATTCTTATTAATTATCGGCGTTAAATTAATTTATCCTAATTGTGTGTTTTTTAAACTCTTATTTTTAATATACACTTTTTTGCTGCAACTGCAAGTACATATTATATTACATCATGTTCTCGTAGTAGGATTTAACTACGTCAAGTTATTTTGTATACTTTTCCTACTTGTAAATAAACAAATAGAGTCCTTTCAAAATAAAAATAGAACAAACATGTTGAAAGATTATTTTTTATTTTTTTGACAATATGTTGAAAGATTATTTGATCGTTTAATTATTTGGTTTAAGAAAACGATGATAGAACTGTTTTTTTATTTTCCTTTGGTCATAACTACGAACTTTGTACTACCTACCATAGATAGAAAATGTTAACACTTCTCCTATTGACATTTCTTACTCCTTGCTTGCTTCCCACCCAAAATGCAATTATATTTGAGCATTTGTTATTGCGCTTCTTATAATATGCATAAGTGAAGTATGTATTGTACAGTAACGAGTTTTCCACCAATAGATCAAAGAGGTCCTCAAAACATTATGGTACACTTTACACTAAACCATTATTATGGTCCGATCAGTTTTGATTCGAAATCGTGAGTCACTGTCTAATGATATTTTTATGAGTTGGGTTGATATCTTATACGGTGGCTTGGAAACTGAGAATGTTTCTCTAATAATGACATGAGAAGTGGATCTCTATTAAGTTGTGTCTGTTTTTGTATTTTTATTGGTGTTCCATTTATATAAGATACATTTGTATTGTAGCTCCTCTTTTAGTGACATTTGTTCGTCTTGTGCAGAGACTTAATTTTCTAATAATAATTTTACCATTAAAAAAAATTCAATGTCAGTCACCTTTCATCTCTCTTAGAACACACACACTACACCTCCATAACCCATGCAGTCACGAGATTTAGGTCGTACGATCTTAATTGGACAGTTCAAATGTTTACTCAAAATTTTATATTAAAATAAAAAACTTTCTTAAAATATAAACCGTCTGATCAACATCAGAAGTTTCACAGTTTCTGACTGTATGCATTCATGACTGCACAAAATATGATTACGTAGATACATTTATTTTAGCTTCTTCTTTTTTTATAAAAATGATTTTTATATTTTCTCCTTAAAAATTTTTACCAAGATTTTTTTTATAAAAGTTTTAAATAAAAAATTAGTTTTAATGACTTCTCTTAAAATATTGTTTTAAGCCCTTCATCATTTTATCACAATTTTTTTATCATAAAAATCAGTTTTGAGTGTAAATATTTAAGCTATTGAATATTAAAATCACTTTTATATATTTATAATCAGATGAATTTGAAATAATTTATACTATTTTTAATTACATTATCATAAAAAACTTTTTCAAATTACAAGGAAAAAATTACCTTTTTTAAAATACTCCCTTCATCTCTCTTATGACACACTACACATTAAGGATCTGTTTGGCATAACTTTATTAAGTTTTAAAAACTATCTGAAAATTATAAGTAAAAATAAGAGTGTTTAGAAAAAAAACTAAAGCTGATTAGTAATTTTTGTATTTTTTTAGCTTCAAAACTTTTATCTATGTATTTTACTTAAAAAATTAAGCATCTTTTTTATATCAAGAGCTTCTTGAAAATCTGTTTCGCTTAACTTCTCTTTTTATTGAGTAAAAAAATCTAAAATAAGTTAGATCAAACAGTACCTAAGTCGAAAAAAAAAGAAGGATCAATGATCATTAGTTTTTCTAAAAATCACCATTGAAACTAGCTTCCTTTTCTTTGGTTTTGTTTATTTTTAGGGGTTTTGTTTACTATCACGGTCAAAAGCATTGTTTATAATTCAAGATGGTTTCCTTTAAAACAAAAAACAAAAATTCAAGATAGTTTCATCAATAAAATTGTGAGAATCAAATGAAATAACATGTTGCAATTTTTTAGTTAAGAACCCTAGAGGCAAGCATTTTAAACATAATGAATGTTACGTCAGTGTAAAACAATTTTCCCCCCTTAGTTATGCACCGAAAATTCTGGATGCCTGTTAAATAAACGGTACTGTGGTAGGACTAAGGCATATGCAATAAGCAAAGGAATCTGTGATCATAAAGACAAGAAGAAATAGTCCACATGCATGGTAGGATCGAAAAGAGAACTTGGCAAATAAAGTAAAACTGAACAAATAATTAGTTCCATGAACCTAATCACTTGGTTGTAACTGCTTGCAAGTTCCTGGTTGAGAGCTAAGACACCAGTATATACACAACAAGTCATTAAACTAGGTAACTTGTGAATGAAATGAAACAACAATTTATTATGAGATTTATGAAAAGTCACATGCATGTTTTGAAATAAATGTCTACTTTTGATGACAGTAATGGTATTTACAGAATTGCAATGATAATAAAAAGATAAATCAATTGAAAATGAGTTTGTCATCTAAGTTCTTCCATTGCAGTAATGGATGCCATTGCTGTGTGCATTTTGGTACTTTTTATTCAGATTATTAAGGCCCCATATCCGAATTGTTCGGTCATCACTGGCAGAGGCTAACATGTGAGGATTAGCTGGATTCCAGCTCACACAATTAACAGCTCCTGAATGACCAGGCAATGCCTCTACCGGCTCTTCCGAACTTCTGTGCCATATGTAAACCTACAAAGATGGAACGCGGTCGAACTCAATTTTATTAATATCGTCAACATTTTCATCCGAATGAAAGAATCTTCACGACTAATAAAATTCTACTAGTCCAAGCTACATTTTGTAACTACCTACACCGTAGGAACTTTGCTAAACATCACACCTAGAAACAAGTACATATGGATTTTCTTTTGCATTATCGAAAGATGGGACTTAAGGCCATTAAAAGAATAAAAAAGAGAACACCAACTGATTCAACCATGGAGCATAGCAAGCAGATTCACAAAGTTATCAAGATGTTCCTAGTTTAATCCTGATATAAACTAGAATAAAATATTACAGAAGCATGTAACGTTAAGACCTAACTAACATATAAATAATTGTAGTTGAATTAGTTCTACTAATATTGTGAAAGAATGACATCCAATATATCAAATTATCAGTCAAACCACAAAGCACCATTTCAAGGTCCTATAAAAAAATTTAATGATACTTTGCAGCTTGCATCAAATCTCACTTAATAAAAAAATTATCTCATTTGGAAACCTTTGAATTTTGATGATATAAGATGTGAACATATAAGCATCAAAACAATTTAATTTTGCAAATTATAAGAAATTATCCTTCAAAGAATTTTGTTCGTTCTCATCGATGAATAAAGATCCATACCTGTGAATCCTCACTTCCACTAGCAATGAAAGCTTGCTTAAGTCCACCAAAGCAGGATCTTATAATAAACCTAGTGCGCCTATGACCTTTGTACTTGCCAACGAGCTTAGGATCACCTTCAATATTCCATAGATGTATTTCTTGGTTCAAAAGATTAACCAACAAGAATTTGTTATCCTTTGACAAAGAAAAAGAAGTTATTGTCTGGGTTTCTTCAATGAATCTCTCATCCTTCGTTTCTTTATTGAACAACAATACTGTATTGGGTTTACAAATACTTAGAATCTCTTTCCCGTCATCCGTTATATCCAAATCAGAAATCTTAAGGGATTTTTGTCCTTTCCAAGACTCCACTTCTTTCCCATCTAACTCCCACATGCAAATGCTCTTATCACTTAAGCCGGAAAGTATATGTTTCCCACTTGGAAACCATGTACAGGAGACCAGGGCAGCACCAGTTTTTTCATAAATTTGGAGACACTTACCAGTAGAGACATCCCAACGCCTAATAGATTCCTCCACTCCACATGTGAGGAGCTCTTCGTCATTAGGACTCCACGAAACAGACGAAATGGGTTTCTGGTGACCAGATAATCTATGCTTTACAGACAGCCCATTTACGCCAACCTTTAAAAAGAAGACCCAGAGTTAAAATCCAAAACCCAATGTGGTAGGGTTAAGCCATACTACACGTGTGTGAATGCACACATGTGGAGCAAGCAATTTTGTGCATTGATGATGAGAGAAGGCTGTGATTTGAAGGAAAAAAATTACAACTAGGATTTCAAATTGGAACCGAAAAACATTTATTAGTAAACCAAAAAATAAGATAGCACAGAAAACAAATAGAAATTCTCTGATCAAAATCAAATATTACCTCCCAGATGATTGCAGTTTGATCATTTGATGCTGAAGCTAAATATTGCCCATTGTGTGAAAATTGTACAAACCAGACTTCATCGTCATGTGTTTCTAATATCTGTTACAATATTAGCAAGAAAAGAAAATAACATCAGAATATATATATAGCACTCGAGCTATATAGAGAGAGTAATGGAAAGACGGTCGCTGTATTTAATAGAGAAAGGGTTGAACAGAAAGACAAAATTTTGTCTCGTGACTCGTAAGTACATCTCATGGTAAAAGGCTGCAGAGACATTTCATATACTGGGGCGCAGGTTCGAACCCACAATTCCACAGTTCTCAACACTTGGTGTGTGAGTTTCGCCACTAGGTTCTTTGAAACTAAAAAAATGGACAAAATTTGATTCCTTCTCTATTTTCTCCTCCCCGGTTTTTGGGGTCGGATTTTCAAAGAAATCAGATAAAAAATATTATAGATGGCAGCACTGACTCGTGGACTTCTATTATATGATGAATGAGGACATACATACTCACATAAATGGGCATGAGTTTGCAACGAAAAGGCATTCTATAGAATTTCTACTTTAACATTATTGGACATACCAACTAGCATGTATTTACCAAGTCTTTTCCAAATCTATCATAATTATATATCACCAAATGTAGTTAATTGGTTTGATCAAATCTTATTCATCATTAACATTCCTTCTATGCAAAGACAAGAACCAAAAAGATAGAAATCCTGGGCCTCGATAATAATCACATCCACTTGCAAGATGCCACAATCTAGTATCCACAAAATCTAGTACATCACAGCATTAACTTTGTGATGAAGAAAGAACAAATATGATAACGGTCAAGCAAAAGCATACAATGGTCTTAGCAAACAATGAACCTTTAAACAAAAAATCTAAAGGCAAAAGATAGCTAACAGAAAGAGTTCACAGTTCACAACGGGCAAAAAAAAGAGAATGTCATTACTGATTATCAAGTCAGCCAACAAGAAATATCTCAATTTTTTAAAATCTATTAAGACGAATAGAGATCAAGCAAAAACGCTCGCATGTAAAGCTAACAGCACCAATTAGAAATATCATTTTCTAACCTGTACTGTTCTAGAAGGTATCAGTTCTTTTCCACAACGATGATCAGAATATAGTGACATCTTATCCATTGAGTTGTGAAATGGGCAAGTCTCCGTCTGCAAGATAAGGGCTTGTTCAACCAGATGCTCCAACCTCTTTTCAGGTATCATCACTGTCGGAGGAAGCAGTTTCTGCAATTCCTCCATAAGCTTTGACCTAGACCTCACCTTTACAATATCTTGCTTAGATGATGGAGACACTAAGCAGGAAGAAAGTTCCCGAATTCTACTACTATAATTGCAAAGTGGAGTAATCTCCTCCCTCAAGGTCATCAAAGCTTCCATAACCTTTTCCCCATGTAGAAGTTCAAAGAATTTCTGTTCCAATATCAAACATGATGCCAATCTAACAACGTTTTCATCTGCCAGACCAATTTTATGCAATGTAGCTACACTCTCATCCCAATTTCCATCCAATACTTGTTGCGTAAACAAATTCACTCCAGGTGAATGTAAAGGTATCCCAGACTCCTCTTCCAAGCGCTCTCCACTCTTTCTATAACCAAGCGAATACAATGCCTTCGCAATTATCCTAACAAATTCCTCTCTCTTTATAACCCCTTTAGAACCGACAACTTGTTCGTCCACTTCAGACGGTAGCGGCCGAGCCATAGAGTCACTACTAGAGAAGCCTCCAACAGTCTCAAGCGTAGAAGATCCGTTCGACAAGGCAGCTAACCCTTTAGCGGAAACCTTCATACGTTTCAAAGCTGGTTCTTCATCGTCCACACCTCCCATGAAAAGTTCACCTCAGCCCATATATCAGCAATCAGAAAAACAACACACTCAAGCATATAACCAAGAAACAACCACAAAGCAACAAAATGCCTGCACAAAAAATTGTCAAAGAATCAAAACAACAACACCAAAAACAATAAATACATCAAAATTAAACCCTCATTAAAAGCTAAAATATCATACAAATTCCTCAAACTGAAACAATAAATAAACACACAAAAAATAAAATAAAAATAATCAAAGCTATGTTCTATGTTACTATTAAGCACAATGTTTCAACTAATTTTAATTTTACACAGTTTGTGTGATGCATAACAAAAACTATCTAAAATCAAAATAATCATCATCTAAGCTAAACTAAAAATTTGCAAAAAAATAATTAAAATAATGCAAATTCCAATTAACAAACTAAAATTGATCAAGATAATAATAATAATAACTGAAAAACAATATGTTGAATCATGAATCGGCATGAAAATGAACAGATCCAATAAATTGAGAATGATTACTAAAAGATAAAGTGATAAAGAATCCACCGACTTACAGAAGAAAGAGAGAAACGATCGGAATTTGCGGTGCGATCGTGATTCGTGACTGAGTTCAACACCACCGTCAATTCCTTCTTCTTCGCACCTTCGATTCTTGTTCAGTTAGCAAAACCACAAACGCTGAAAATCCCAAACCTTCTTCTTATTATTTCTCCAATGATGATGATATATAGATATAGATAAAATATATTACTATTATATTATATACTATACTTTAATTAAATTAGTTTTTAATAATTAAACTTTTATCTGAATTCTTAGTAATTATTTTTTGTTTATTATTATTGTAATGTAGTAATGGATTTTTCTCTTTTTAGCTTTGTATCTATGATGATGACTATGATTTTAACTTCTTCTTGTTCACGTTTTGTGAAATGACGATTACTACCCTTTTGAATTACAGTTTCTTTTGGTATATACTTTTCTTGTGTTTCATAAACCGGTTACGTCTTTGTGTTCTTACTTCTTCTTCTATACGAAACTTTGTTTGTTATCTTCAATTTTTTTTATTATAAATCTTCCACGTTTCAAATCTGAATAATGTTGTTCTATTTTTTGGTTTTATAAAGTCTGAATGATAATGTTGTTGGATGTAAACTTGGATAGTTAAGGCACATCTCTACGTATATATAATGGAATCGTGGTGGAGTCATTAACATATGATAATAATTAGTTGCTATAATTATTGTAATTTTTTTTACGATATCACACAAATGACTTTTGACACTACATTTTTACTTAAAATTTTAAGATATTAGATATTAGATTTATGTTTATTTATTTATATATTGTTCAACATCAACTCTTCCAACCAATTTTTTTTTTTTTTTTGATAAGTTGATGGTTTATAAGTACCACCAACTTGTTTACAAAGAAAATACTATATTTGCTGCTGTCAAGGATCGAACCCCTGACCAACAGCCTACACCCGCTCAATCAGCAAGTGTCAACTGAGCTACCCCACCCACCCCAACTCTTCCAACCAATTTATGACTTAACTCATTTTTTTTCAAGTAGTCTAGTGACTAAAAATTCCACTCGTAGGATGGATAAGTGGGATGACCGGAAATTTGAACTTTGATCCCCTGCATATATAATACAATGTTTTCATGACTTAACTCACTTTATATTATTTAAATACATATCAATGACTCAATTCTCCAACTATTAGATCTCATCTCAAAGGCTCTCCATACTTCGCACTACACTAGATGAATACGGTTACAACTAGTGGCGGAGCCAGGAAAGTTATAAAGTCTGGGCACAATTTCAACCGCAAACAGCAAATTCACATGAGACATAAATTATATAAAGTTGTAAATCAATGTAAAAGAAAATTGTCATTTTGGAATACAAAAGCAAGGTTGTTAAAATCGCAATTTAAAACGTAAAACTATAGAATTTACGTTTCTAGGTAGCGATTTCTAGTTAAATGCGGGTAGAATCGTTTTATGGTAAAATCATGATCTGAAACGATTTTAAAAGAATTAAATCGTAGTAAAATATCTGAAACCATGTAAAATTGTTGGTTTTAACTCTTTAAGACAATTTAACCTTTTATTTCAAAAAAAAAAAATGATAATTTTTTTAAAAAAAAGTCCAATTTTTATAAATATTACATTTTATTATAGTAATTTAGTATTTTAGCTTTGAAATTAAGTTGAAATTTTAAATTATTAATGCATTATAGTATTATATAAGTATATATACATGTCATGTATATAAAGTTAATATTATTTTAATATGAAGTAAAATCAACGATTTTACGTTTCGATTTTACCTAGACAAAAAACATCAAGGTAAAATTTCGATTCTGACAACCTTGTACAAAAGTACAATTTGAAATAAGAGAGGTGAAATATAACATACCAATAGTATGCTAAATAAAACCACGAAGCAAATTCTCTTTCCGACTCTTCGCTGAGGTGAATGTTCGTATAATATCAACATCATCAAGTGACTTGAATATCTCCCGCTCGGTTGAACATATCATCAAGTCAATGAACCACCCATCGTTTATTTTGTTGTGCAATTTAGACTTAATAATCTTCATTGCTGGAAAAACTCTTTCAACGAATACCGTCGACACCGGCAAGATCAAAGCTAACTCAATAAGTTTATAGACCAATGAAAATACCAAATGTTTATCAGTTTTAACCATCTTCATAGTCAAACTTTGAACATCTTCACAAGTAGAAAATGAAACATATATTGTTATGTGAACTACATAAATCTCAAATTGCTCATTTATTGTTCTACGATCATCATTAGAAAAGTTTTTAAAAACGCATATTTTATTTTTATTTTTTTTATTCAAAAAAAAAAAAAATCGACCACGCTAAGCCCGGGCACGTGCTCAGGCTGGCCGGGCTCTAGCTTCGCCCATGGTTACAACGTCATCATCTATATGTCACGCCAAAGTACGGTTAATTCATTACTTGCATATTCTCCACCTCTATCACATACAAACTTGATCATTACAATGCTAACATTTCTTGCAGATACCTTTTACATACCGTCGAACACTAATCCTTGTCGTTCTTTGGACTTCCTTCCACCGTACCATAACCTTTTGTGTGGTGAACTCCATTATTAGAGTCTTCTAGTTCCGACTCATTGAAAATACTTACCCTTCATTCACATACATGCTATTTTTATCGGTTTTTTTTTTTCATACATTAACATAATTTTTATAGATGGTGAGATCGTATCTACAAGTGAGAATCTCACTAGAACTACCCAACAACGAATTTATCAAAGTGTCATAGAGTTTTGACGCTTTAAACGTGGTTTGATCTCCGACTCTTATTTATAAAAAATATTAAATTGAAAGTGGAAAATTCACTGTGTATGTTCTACAACGTATAATACGGTAAAAAAAAAAATTTGTCCGAATTTTTTATCTAAGTGGTTTAATTATTATGGAGTGCATCTGTGCATGTATATTCGGTATTACATTGAATATATCATAACCACAATTACAATAGGTCCCTGTCAATGATTCATCGTGATTTTTCAAAAACTCTAGAGTGTAGTTTCTGCAAAATCATCCTGAATTACAGGAATTTTGACATATCCACCATGAAATAAACATAGGCTTAGATCATACATTTGACAAGCTACACAATATAAACGTGAGATTAAGTTCACATGGTTTGTGTTTCCACATTGTATCTTAGATTTATCTTTATTTTCTACTTAATTGCATGAATGCAGAACATTAGAATTGTGAGTGTCTGTCACACCTATTTGGCATTTGTGAAAAGGGTACTAATTTTGGACCAAACCGGAAGCATGATACCTTTGTTTGTAGGGAAAAGCACTGTAATATATGTCAATACTTTTTCCAACAATGAATTTGGCTGAATCACTTACACTATTTCCAATTATCAATTGCATTTTTTGTCCTATATAATTGTCTAAGGCTTTCTATCTTGCACAATGTTTCATGATCAATCAACTTCATACACTATACTTTCATTGTCATAATTTTTTTGTTCTCATCAATAAGAATCTTAGCCATCTCAACTCAGCCACATACCTTGAAACCTCTTTGAAGCATAGTACATTGTATGAAATGGCTTGTAGCAGATTAATAAAAACAACTTAAAATTATGCCGACGATAATTGGTCTTGTCGGTAAACATTCATATTTCATAAGCACATCTATACAAGTAGAAGTTTTACTGCTAATGTTAGAACCTCGTTAGTGAATAATACGTAAGTATCTGTATCTCTGTTGATATTCTAATTACTCTCTGAGCCTTGAGACTTTTCTAACTTTGATGAACGTCTTGAGAGTTGAGACTCAACTCACCTAAACATTTTTTATTAAAAAATAAAAACTTGAAATTCTTAAAATAGAAAATAAACTAGAGGTTGTTTTTACAATGTCATGCAAATTAAGTATTCATATACCAAGTCCACTTAATGAAAATTATTGACAAAAGGGACTCTAGAAAACTCAAAACAAACATAGCACTTGAAGTTGATTTACATGCAGCACATATAACATAATCCTCTATTGAAGTTCTTAAGCAACACTGAAAGAATTTGCTGTGTTCTCCACAAATCTTCTTGCTCCTTTAAACCACCTCTTATCTCCAGCTTGAGCTTTGCAAATGTATAATTTTCCATCTTTCACAGTTGCTCTAATTATTTGATGCTTGCCACCTTCATCTCCATCAGCAGTTCTTGTCAACACAGACAAAACATAGTACTTTTTCCCATCAATCTCAGGTGTTGAACTTTCCAGGATGTTTGCTGTGGCAACAGCGTTCGGATCAAAACCACCCTGAGGATTTGAAGTTCATATCAATACTCTCAGTTAGAATATAAGCAGTGATTTTAGGTGTATTTGTGTTTAGTTTTCGGTTGCTTACCTCGGCTTGTGTTTCGCCGAAGAAGGCCTGCTTTCCTAGTAAATAATTTACCTGCAAAGTGGAAAAATCAAGTTTTGATCTTGAGTTTCAACCACCAAGTAGAAACTATTGTTATTGTCTTAAAACAATTCACGTAGACATTATTCTTTATGAACTTGGTACGTACAAATTTAAGATAAGTGCATGTTTGGTATCACGGTGGATATGTCATAATCACGGTGACCTTCTGTGATTCTGATACATCCACTGTGATGCGAAATATAGCCTAAAGAAAACCACTATAGTTTTGTAGTACTAGTTTACCTGGGAAAGGAATTCCTCAGGTGAACCATAGTCGGTGATGGACTTCTTATCGGTTGGAGTTACGGTGACAACGACATTGCTGGTTGAATCGAAGTTGTCTTCATATCTAACAACTTGACCTGTGTATTCAACCTCTTTGCTCGGGTTCCACTTTGAGGGAACTGATAATTTGAATCCATCTCCATTGTATGGTAAGAAGTCTGTGTTTGTCTTTGGTTTTCCAAACACATTGGCTGCAAGTAAAACAATCCTTTTGCTTATAAGCAAAAAAGAAAGGTTATGTTTGTTGGTCTAATATAAGTATAAGCAAATTCTTACTATCTTCACCCTATTTAGGCCCTGTTTGCATAAACAACTTAATTTGCATAAACAATTAAATTTGCAGCTTATACATAGCCTTATTTATCACGATAAATAATTATGTATAAGTTATTTCAATACAAAAGATAAATAAGTTAAATTGTTTTCATAACTAAAAGTTGTTTTCATAAACTATGTTGAAGAACTTATGAAAATAAGCTGAAAACAACTTATGAACATGTCATAAATTGTTTTCATAAATTCTCCTAAATAGTCGCACACGTGTTATGCTAGTAAATATGCTAGTAAATAACTCAAAAAAATATATATATTTCAACTCTATAACATATACTCCCTCCATGACAGAATATAAGCAAAATTCACTTCGTTCATTGCATAATTAATGAGAAAGAGAGAAAGAGAATACCAGATTGACCATAGGCTGCATGAGCAGGTGAAACCTTAGAACCAACAGCAGCAGCACCAATAAGAACAGTGAGAGCTAACCGGCGAGAGACTATGCTGCTGCTGAAATCATCATCCTCTTGAATTTCATGCTTCTGATTCTGAGCCTTGCAGACAAGAAACTGGTTTGGCTTATGGCGTTGTGTTGAGAATTTGGTATTTGTAGTAAGTGCAGGGTGGGACAAGAAATATTGAATAGAAGAAGCCATTGAGTTTGAGTAGCTATAGCTTAACTATCACTCTCTTTGTTTGTTCTGTTGATCAAAAGTGTGGTGATTAATTTAAGACAAAGTTGTGAAGTTGGAATTTAGTGTAGAATGTTCGAGTATTTTCTGTTCTGTTGTGTGTGTCACAATGAGATTGTGGAGATTGTGGTTGGTTGGTTTTGGATTTTGTGTTGCAAGTGGGTGTATGGTTGGATAAGGTGCCACGTCATGCCATGCCTGTATTTCCATGTCATTTTTTGTCGGGAGTATGAATAACTTCGGGAGAAACTTTGGGTCAAATGCTCCAAGATTATAAGAGAAGACCATAAGAGAGGGGGTACTACATCTCCACCCAAAACTTTAAAACATTAGGTTAATGAATCATTTCTCTTATAAAACTAACATTCTTCTCATTGATATAGTCAATATGAAACTTAACCATGTATACTTAAAACTCAACATTTTCTTCACGTTTTGGGGAGAGAAGATTCTCTCAATTGTAATTTTGAGGAGGCAGTGATCATCTACACCTTTAAAATTGCACATTCTCATTTTTCTAAAATTTTTTATTTTCAAACCAAAGACTCATGTTTCACTATATTATAAATTGATTGGAGAGGATCCTTTCTCTATTTTGAAGGGTTTGATATAGCTAAAGTTGAAGAGGACATTATCATCACCTGATGTACTTGATTTATTTCATACTCCCTCCGATTATTATTATAAGCAAAAAATCACTTTTAAGTTTATTGGAAATCTTGTGTAAAAAAAAAAGAGTTTATTGAAAATCTAATGTATCTGACCTGTATTATATGTTAGTTACATCTGATTTCTAATGTACTTAAAAAGTGATTTTTTTTCTTATAATAGTGATCAGAGGAGTATATTCTATGCATGTTTGGATGAGTGATAAGAGTGACAAATGAGCCAAAAATATTTTTGACAATATCACTGCTTATTTAAACATGTATTTATTTAATCGATTTATAATGTTTTTCTTTTTGAAAAGAAGACTTACCAAAAAAAATACACTAGTATATTGTTTTGTCAAAAGAAGAAAAACACACTAGTATATTATATGATGCATGCTTAATTAATTGGTTATTATTATTAACAGTTCATTGTGTAAGTCATACACCACATATAAAATAAAATAATATCTATAATTGAAAGAACTTGTGATCTATGGTTGCATAGTTATTTACTTTGTTGAATTAGTGATTTTAAGGGTATGTTTGATTTGGAAAAAAAATAGAATGATGAACTTTTAAGTATTGAACAAATTTTTATTTTATATGATATTTAATGGATAAAAAATTATTTTACTATATTAGATAACTATCATATAATTTAATTTTTGTTCTATCTCTTGTCTCAATGCAAGGTTTGGATTATTTTATGGTATTTGAATTATTTTTTCTCAAACCTTCACTATTTGCACGGCATCTCTCATTTAGGGTGTGCTTGATAAAAGAGAAAATTAGAAGAGAGAAGTAAAAACACGAAAACTAATATATGTATTTAGACTAATGTTAGTTCAAGTACATGCATTAGTTTCTATGTGTTTATTTCTCTTTTCTCTTTTTCTCTCTACCAAACAAGACATTAATATTAGTTTTCTTTTCCTTACTCCCGTCTAAAACACACTTTCAGACTAGAAGATAAATTTCAATTCAAGTTTCATCTCTCTCAGAAACTCTCTTCTTTATTTAATTTCCAAAGTTTTAGTCTTCTTTAGAATTTGAAAATGAACACATTAATCCTTCTACCTACCTCTACTGTCCATAAATGGTCCTTTATTTACTAAAAGGGGTTAAAAGAAGAGGGATGAGAAGAAAAAAAAACAATTAAGGGTGTAAAGAGGCTCTAAGATTACAATAAAAATCAAGATATTTCTTATAAAATTCAATTTCAAGTATAAAGACAAAAATATTTCTTTTCATTATTCAATTTTCAAAATGTCAAGCTAGACACACATATAACACCCAACTCAACAAGTAAACACATTTTATTTAGTTATTTAGGGATTAGATTCGCACCTTTAAATTTTAAAAAGTGAAAAATTAGGAGTTCAAATTTCAACTGAGATACAATTGTGAGACAATAAACTCATTTTTTATAATGAACATTTTTAATCATTTGTAGATATAAATAAAATGAACCATAATTAAGGTCCAATTCAACTTATAATGTAAATATTAATGAACCATAATTCTCCTGAGAGAGGTTTGGAGATAAAAACAATATTTTATTGTTTCGATGGATCTCAGTGGGGATGAAGATGAGAAAGAATACTCCCTGAAGCGGGAAATGTAGATGAAGAGCATTTTAGATGATAAAGAAGAAAGTGATAAAATATCATGCGCTCAAAATCTCCGTCTTGTTAAAATTTCTAATCAATATTGCTAGACTGAACATTTTTAATCGAATTCAAAGGAGATTTTTTTTAATGCATAATAATGTTATTTCCCCTAGGTCTATAAATTTAGCTTTTAAGAAGATTGATTTTATCATCCAAAAAAGATTAACAGGACAACGTATTATTCGTTTGTCTTTTATTCATGTGAAATTATTTTCAATATATAATTTAAGAGGAGGGATCCGTTGACTCCAAGAGTAAGTCTTGCATTGACTTACTTCGTTTAATAACTCTATATCGGTATTATATTTCTTCGATCCAACCGTTGAATTCAAAGATCTCATTGAGTAGATCAACTCCACAAATTTTTATAAAAAATCAAAAAATGTAGTTATGTATTTTAGACTATTGAAATTCAACGGTTTTTTCTAAAAGTTTTCCGTACGTTCAATTGAAGTGTTCATAAAAAGTATCAAATGATTTTGAATTTTTATAAAAATTTGTGGAATTGATCTACTCAATGAGATCTTTGAATTCAACGGTTGGATCGAATAAATATAATGCCGATATAGAGATATTAAGCGGAGTAAGTCAATGTAAACTTACTCCTGTAGTCAACGGATCCCTCCTCATAATTTAAATTTTAAACTCAAAATTTCAAAGTTGTGTACGTAAATTTTTGGTTGTGTTTGTTGAAAAAGGAAAAAGAAAATTAATGTGTCACATTTTTTTTTATTGGGAAGTTAATTATAATATTATTTATATCAATATATAATAATTACACATGAATGAAAGGTAAACGAGCAACAAGCTGCGCCGCTAATTCTTTCTGGATTGCAAAATCAATTCTTTTGAAAACTACATTCATTGACCTATGAGAGATAATATTGTTATGCATGATTTTTTGAACTTTTACAAAAGGTCGACAACATGTGTCAGATTTAAAAAAATTTAGAACTAAAAATAGAGTTATTTTCTTTGGGCCCAAAATGGAATATTTGGAACTTTATTAAATGTTATTTTCTAAATAAAATATATACATTATTGCCTACTCTGCCACACCCATTTCTCTCTTTAATTAATTATCTTTCTTTGCTTCACTGTGTTCAGTTCAGTGCTCTTTTGCTTCAATTTCTCTCTGCTCATTCTGGTTTGATCCTCAAACCCGTTCATTTCATCTCTTTCAGCTTTTTTCATATATTCATGCTTCTTACATGTTTGTTGTATTGTCTCATTTAACTTCATCTCTTCAATTATTTTTGTGATTTGTTGTTTTCTACACTGTGTCAGTTGTGGAATTATCTGAAAAATTGTTCATTTAGGTTTTTGCATGTGTTTGTTGGAAGATAATTGAATTTCACTTTGAATTTCATTTTTCATTGATCTATCATCTATGTATGTTATATGTCAAATGTGTTTCCTTTAAGCTTCTGAATTGTAAAAGATAAGAGATAAAATGAAAAGAAAATTTTGGGGTTGCTCCTTTTGCTTTTCTGCTTTCAAAGTTTCAATTTTTATTTTTATTTTTAAAATGTTTTTTTTTTCCTTTCTTTTTATAGTACTGATCCTGGTTTGTCAACTTTGCTTGAAGACTAAAGAAAAGATCAATTTTTTTTTTATTGCTGGTAGTATTTTATTTTATTTTACTTTTTTACTTTTAGGTGTTTTGAGATGTATGACCTACCAAAGTGGTTTTTCATGGTTGAATTGTTTTTCCATACTCTCTTTTATACAAATTAAAGCAAATGGGAACATGGTTTAATTCGCATTTGTGTCGCTGATCCTTGATATTGCAGAAAATTGGGGTCAAATATGGTCAATGTAAACTCAATGTGGTTGGAGAGATATAAAAAATTTGATGTTGCAGCTGCAATTATGGTTGCAGATCGTTTTTTAAAACCTCGATTTTCTTTTTATTGGTTGTGGTTTGTGCTTTGAAAATGATTAACAGATATAACATTAAGGAATTAGTGTCATGAAAGTGAGGTTATTATATCAATTAAGCAAGTAGATTTGATTAAGTTTCTGCACAGTCTAGTCAATTGCAGGGTTCATGAAGACTAGCATGCGGTGTGTGTGACTGTGTGTTGACTTGATCATAATGGACTTATCTTTTCCAAAAGATCAACGGTTAATGTTTACTTTTACTATCGAGTTTTCATTTGAACTTTGAAGACGTTTTCTGTGAAGCAAATTACAAAAGTCACAGGTTTTCATGTTTAAGTTTGATGTCTTTTTTGTTCGAGTGAGTTTTTTTGTAACGAGTAAAAGCCTTATAGGCTTTTGTCGAAGGGATCGTTGAGAAATATACTATTATGTAATTCAGAATGTATTTTCGGCTATGTTAGTTTTTACGTGTAGTTCATCCAAAGAAAAGGAAGCAACGTTTTGTCTTGCTTTGTGAATGTTGACTTCAGTTAACTATACAATCTTCTCTTATGTCATGATTTAGGGGGAAAAATGCTTGAATCTCTTACGTCTCTTACATTCGCTTTATGTTTGTTGATTTCTCCACATATGGTGATTGATGTTGCAATGGTGTTAGGCATGATAGCCATTACATACATCATTGATGACGTTCTTTTTATCGTTAGATTTACAGGAACAATGTCTGAGAAAATTACAGCCGAAAAGCTTCTCAACACCCTCGTGGAAACACTTGGCGAGAGGCAAAAGTCTGGATCATTCTTTGAGAAGCAAAAATCTGGATCATTCTTTGAGAAGCAAAACTCTGGATCATTCTTTGAAGATGTGACAGCAAACTCAATGACCTCCCAGTTCAATAAATTGTTTGGACGCGAGAAACCTGTTCACCATATTTTAGGCGGTGGAAAATGTATGGCAATGGCAATTCTAGTTAATTTCCTGTAAAATCTATCATATTGGCTTCAGATTTTAAATCTGTTTTCTTTTTTACCCTTTGAATGATATAGCTGCTGATGTCTTGTTATGGAGGAACAAGAAGATCTCTGCCAGCGTTTTAGCAGCTGCAACAGCTATTTGGGTGCTTTTTGAATGGCTTAATTATAATTTCCTATCTCTTCTATTCCTTGCTCTGGTTCTTGTATTGTCTGTACAGTTTCTTTGGACAAATGCTTCCACCATGTTTAGCAGGTTGTCGAAGCATCCTTGAATTTCTTCCTGCGTTGCCTTATTTTTATATAAACGTATTATTATACTACTTTACAGTTTTGTTATAATACTTTCTCTTTTTTCTGTGGTGACAGGAAACCATCTAAAGCTCCTCGTTTGGTTCTCCCAGAAGATTTCTTTGTAAATATCGCAACTGCGGTTGGTACTGAGGTTAACCGTGGTTTAAGGGTTCTTCAAAATGTTTCATGTGGAGGAAACTTGAAGCAATTTGTTCTTGTATGTTTGCTCTGATGTTTTCTTGCCTTTGCAGTATCATTTCTAATCCATATCATGCGTAAAAACATACCCTTTGTCCCAATATAGGACCCTCGTGAGATTTTTCACTATCCCTTTTTATAGGCCCCTTTCAAATTTTCAACTGTATCAATTATTTCTTTGCCACATACCCTTAATTATGTTTTATCTTTTTCTGCAACTTGTAATAAATATTATTATGAAAGCATAAAGTAAAACAATATCAAATGTCAACATATTTAAACAATTTTTTAATTCATGTGATTTAGTCAACGGGGTCTTATATTTAGTGACAGAGGTAGTAGTTTTTAAGTTGAAAAACAAAAACATCAATTGAATTTGTGATAATGCTTAAAACATCTGTAGGCTGTAGTAAGCTTATGGGCTGGTGCTGTGCTTGGGAGCTGGTGCAATTTCTTGACTGTCGTGTATATCGGTAAGAGCTCTTCCTCCTTCTCTGTTGATAGAATGTGTTGGCCATAATATTTTCAAGTTATTAAGTTGGGTCACGTTTGCAAAGTACTATATTTTAAATTTCAATTATCCTACAAATCTTATCCTTAAATAAGTGAATAGTTGAAACTGTAACATATATTATTTAATCTTAATTCCAAGTGCCTAGTATGAAAAATGAAAGAAAAACTGAAGAAAGAGAGAAGAGAGCATGGAGAATGTTTCTAAATTGTGAAGTTAGCAATCCAGTTCACATAGTTTGTTAAATTATACACATGTTTGTGTATGGACAGTATAACACAAATAACACACACGGGCACACATTGTTAAGTGTTTCGTGGTAATACATCATATCATATGAATAACCAAATCTTAGAAACAATATGTTGGTCAATACTGATGTATACTATATTGTGAATTTGTGAGATCTATTTTTTTTTCTTCTCAAGGTTTAAGTGGATGATATAATGCCTTTAAGAAGCTCAATGATGATGTTTTTTGTGCTAGTGGATGTTCTTTTGGTCATACTTGATTGCTAAAACTTTTTTATGTTCTATCCTAAGGTTTTGTTGCTGCACATACACTCCCGGTTCTCTACGAAAAGTATGATGATCAGATTGATAACTTCGTGTACAAGGTAATTGATCAGATGCAAACTCAGTATAAGAAGGTGGATTCTGGTTTGCTTAGCAAAATCCCCAAGGGAAATATCAAAGAAAAGAAGGTTGAATAGGTTCATGTTTATGTAGATGTTTTGATTTTTAATATCCATTTCTCACTTGTGATGAAATTGAGACACAACTGAATTTGTTGCTTCTACTTTGGCTCTAATATTTCCTTTTTCTATGTTGGGGTCTTCAAAATTTCTGTTTTGTTGCACTTGCAATCCTGTGAAGGCAATTACAAGGCACATATAGACCACCTATAAAGGTGATCATTGGTAGAAAGTAGAAACCACCACAATTTCCTTACATTCCATGTTGTTAGATTCTAGTGGTTGGCATAATATTTTAAAATGAATTAAAATGTCTTCAATATATTAAGCGCACAACATAATTTGAAATAATATTTTGGCTTCATAATAAAAAGTAATTTAGGTTCTTTACGTTGTTTTAGATATGAATGCTCTTTATGATTCTCTCGTTGATGAGAAGTTAGAAATTACACCTAAAGCTGTGGATTCCTCCCGTTGATGCGATTCCAAACATTGTAGAACTTTAGCTGGCTTTGCATGAGCGAACTGATCCACAATTTTAGATGCAATTTTTGGCTTTGCATAAATGGAGGAATCGTGAGAAGCATCTATATTTGAAACTACGTAAACAACTTAAGAAAGTTTGCATATGTGGTGCATATTGTAGACTTGTTTAATTTCAGTCTTACTTTTTTTATTTCGCTCTTTTAACCTGGACAAAAATTTCTGAGGGACCAAATTCCTTGTCATCTCAGCAACAAACTCCTTTTTTTAAATGTCTAGCAAGAATATGACCTAACTTTTTGTCCAACTTATGGTTGTGTAAGCTAGACACAACCGTAAGATTTCATTCTTGTGATGCCAGAAAATAACCATGGAATCTAAATACACATTCGCATTTCCTTGTTTCAGTCTGTCAAATTTTGACTTCTTGTTGGTTGATTTGTACGCACCACCTTTCTCGCAACCCAACAAAAAATATTGTTTTCTTCCAAATGAATCGTAGTCGGATTTCACGATTACAACAGTAAATCCTAACTTTGCAACTTCATCACAAACCCAATTAATTAGTACATCTTGATCCTTATATTTTTTATTCGTGCCAAAGTGACTATTTGTATCAACAACTTCCTCCTTTGGTTGAGCATTGTTGGACTTTGAATCAACATCGGGTTTATCAATTTTAGGTTTAACAACATCTGGTTTCAATTCATCAGGAGATTTTGATTCTTTAGCCATAACTATAAAATGACAAACATATATATAAACATCAACACATATCACATAATGCATGTCAAAAATACAAAACGTGCAAGCAAAGTTCGGAACGTGTTTTCTGATTGAATATAGTTTGGAATCTGTTTTTCGAACCAAACTAGTTTCCAGTACAAAAATAACACCAACAAATGCACAAAGGAATTGGTAGAAAACGAAGATTGCATTATTTTTTAAGCCTAAATGAGTGTAGAAACTCCTTGCCAATGCTCCAATGTAAATTTTAGACCCCCAATCCAAATGAAAACAAAAACTTTTGAGAGAAATTTAGGTTAAATATTGACGAAGAAGATGGATTGAAGTACATTAGGTTATAGGTGGCGTGTTTAAATGACCGGCTCGAAAAATAGAATCTGAACCCAAGCAAACGGAAAATAGATTTTGAACTAGAAAATGGTTCCGAATGTAGTTTCCAAACTAAGCTCCTATGGGCAAAAACAAAATTTTAAGGGGTCTAGGAGAAATAATGGGGGGAGGGGGGTTAAAGAGAAAAATTTGCAATTCACACATTAAAATGTTGGGTTTGAATTCGAGTAAAAACGTCTAACTTAATAATATTGTTATAGTTGAATTGAGACTTATACCACATGATATTATTCTACCGTAAGAAATGAAAGATAGTTTATTTGTTTGGGTACAAGAAAGATAAGTTATTATTTTATTAAGGTAGAATATATGCAGCAAAGTTTCATATACCTATTTGAATTTTGAAAAGTCACAAAGGGGAATGAAAGTTCTGAAACAAGCACATGCATTACACAGTTGCAACCCTTTTCCTCTGCACAAGAGGTCACATTTGGCCAAAACTAAACCTCTAATTAACCTATCTTAACCCTCTTTGGCCTTTTGCATTAACATTCACCTTTTGAGAACTTATTTGGTAGATATATCATTATCCATGTCATCTAAAATATGCATGTGACTATAAAACTCAAGCGTGTGTGCAACCTCTTAATACCACATGTTGAATGTGGTATGCAACAAGAAGCCATGAGCTTTGCTCAAGTTATGGGCCATCTTTGTCCATCATGTCAAATTGTATGGTAAGAAACCTAACCACCTCAGCCATTGCCTCCTTTGCAGTCTTAAAACAATGTTTTAGTTCTAACAAGAAAACAAAAACCAAAATTAAAGTGCCTTAATTGTGGTAGAGAAAGCAAATAAAGCTAACATACCTTTCTAACAATCTTGAATATATTAAAATTTCCCCATATATGGTATGAGATTAAGAATTACACGTTTTTACTCAAATGTTGCTTTTACAAATTTGATTAGAACAATAAAATATGATTGAATGTATGAATTAATTTACAATTTCAACATACAATTTTAATATGTATAAGTGTTGGAGTCGATGTCATCTTAAATTATTTTGTCTGATAGTTCAGCGATAAAAGTTTAACTTTGTAAAATTAAGAATAGTAGTTTTAATTTCCTCAAAAACGTTTATAAAATGACCATCATTATTAATTTAATTAATAACCATTTATCTCTTCTCTTAAAACAAGGATGTCTTTGTTTTATATTAAAAATAATATAAGAAATATAATGTGAGACATAATAAACAAATTGAGGACTAGACATAAATAAAATTGCTCTAGCTAGAATATGAGCAACTCTATTAGCTAATTTTTGAATAAATTTCACATCAAAGTTTGAGGAATTAGATATTATCCTAGAGTCTTCAAAAGTATAGTTAATGATGTAGCAGTGGATTTCAACCATTTGATGAAGATCAAATAACTCGTGATACGAGTTCCATTTTAAAGCTAATTCGTTGAAGTTTAAATTTGTACAATCTGATCTTCATCGGACAGTCTAAATTAGACAACTGTGCAATTACATAATTTTATGGACCACAAAGAATACAGTCCATTTTTACTGCAGTAAATTTGAGTAAAACTTTTAGTGTATAAATAAGGTGGTTTTGAAGACTCATTACCTCATCCTCAGTCAACACATTTACTTCACATTAAAACCTAGACACACTTTATTCTCTAGAACATTTTTGTGCTACAATGGTTATCTCAACTTCCATGGAATCTGGTCTTCCCATGTTTCTCATGGGAAATAACTTGGCTGCAACTGAATTCCTTAGCTTTTGCAACCAAAGTAAGAGTGAAGGCGATGACGATGATGGCGATATCGATATAGCGCCGGCAGCATAGTTGATTTGGCACCACATGTATCATGTATCAAAGGATTTGGAGGAAGCACACATGAGGTGAGAAATGAAAAGTTATTATAGCTAGCACTTGTGTTGTGCTGCATTTGTAGAGAATAAGAGATGGTGTATTTATATAGTAGTAATTAATCTATCTGTGTAAGCTTCTATTATCTTTGTTTTTACTGAAATTTAGGTAGTAGTTGTGTTCTGTTTTATTTTATGGTATAATCTATGATATTATATTGAGTAAACAATATTCTCTCTCTCTCTCTCTCTCTCTCTCTCTCTCTCTCTCCCTCCCTCCCTCCCTCCCTATCTCACTAATATCTTTTGGCTAGTAAAATTTACTAGCAATCATGTACTATATTGGGTTTCAATTAAATTGATATTTAACATTACACATAATTGGCCTAAGATATCATATAGTCCTCATAAGTTACACAAATATTGCAAATAAAATTATACATGGATTTATAAAATGAAGAGTTTTGCTAAAACACATCTACTACTAAAATACATCTTCCATTTTTCTCCATTGAGAATTATCTCCATTAATTGTTCTCAAGTTTTAATAATATCCACTACTAAAACACATCTTCCATTTTTCATATTTTAACCTTTATACTCTCATATTGTATGATTGAGATTCTACTTAAGAATAATTGAGATGAATCACAATGGAAAGAATCCAAATTCGCTATAAATGTATTGACTCATATGCAAAGCTGAAATTAAATTTCCTTATTGAATAGCTTAATATTTGTCTTAGATCATTAAAAAAACATAAATAAATAAATAGAAAACCCACCTTAATTTTTCTAAAATTAATTATTAGCTTAGCGGCCTTCAGTATCATCTTATAGAGTTTTATTGAGAGATTAAGATTCAACCGTCTTATTGTGAAGCCAATAAATATGATATGTTAGCTAATATCGGATGTGACTTAGATGGTCATTTAATTTATTATGAGTCTTGTCTGATTACTCTTAGTTTTTTTTGCAGCTGATGTTGTAGGGGTTGTTACTCCAGTTTAATCTCTTTGTAATTCTTTCCTTTGGGTCTGTTGCCCCTATTATAATTTAGTAATTTACTAAAAAAAAATCATCCTTTTTAAGCAAATCAATAAAATACTAAGTGTTGTCCACAAATTTCAAGTGAACTCATAAAAATGACGAAATTATTATGTTGGATATCATATCTGAGTTTGTACTCTAACTCATCTACTTATGCATATGAATTTTAATGACTACTATCATTTTATCCGTAAAAAATACGTAATTAGTAATGGGAAAGAACAATATCATTGTATGGATTAAGCAACGCCTTGACATTAAACAACTACAACTTTCCAATTGAATTACCAAACGATTTAGAGAACTTACGACTTAGAGAAATATTTTCTTTGATGAAAACAATTAAGTTTGTTCTATTAAGAACTGTGATCATTAGAGCAAAATTAGGAAGAGGATGGGCTCCATGTGTACACCACGTAAAATTCTCTTCCCCTCATCCTATGTTTCTTTTTTCCCACCAAAATTTCAATTTTGCCCATACATAAAAGTTTGAAAAATATTTTCTAAATTTTTTTTGCTGTTGAAAACCATTAATTTACACTAAAAAAAGTCAAAAAATATTTTCCAAACTTTTACGTATGAACAAAAATGGAATTTTGGAGAAAAAAAGAAATATGGGAGAGTGAAGAGAAACCTTCGTACACCAAAATTGATAGGATCCATATTTTGCTGGACAATTAATGTGGCCCAAGGTCGCATAGGATCCATATTTTGTCTTTTAATTTTGTTAGACTATCACACCCCCCATCCATCTAAACTCTATGCCTTCTTGAAATTTCATAAGGGTTATGTTAACTTGTGTCCTAAGGGCATATGATAAGCTACCTTAAAATGGAAATGTAGCAATTAATGATACAAAAAATTTAATGTTTAGATAATTGAATAGCATACATGTTTTAATAAATATTTTCCACATTTATCTTCTTAACATGTGCCTTAAGGGCACATGTTAACATTCTCCATTTCATAAATATCTCAAATTACATCAAAATATTAGGTGAAAATATTACATTAAATTTTTAAAAAAAGATTACAAATTTTCATCGATTGGGACTGTCTCAGATTTGTCACTACATCAAACTTTGTTTGTGTTTTGAATTTGGGCTTTTTTTTTTGTCTTAATTGAAGTGGTAATCCAGTGGAAATTAAACTCACAAAAATGTGAGATCTCGGGTTCGAACCCGGATCACAACGTACGGCCTAATAATTTCGGCATATTTTGTCAGTTGAGCTAGGATTTATGGAACTTTTTAATTATAAGTTAGCTATTTTTGCCAGTTGGCTATTTTTATTACCACATTATAAGTGTCATTTTAATAGCTGTGAAAAAAGTTTCATTTTAATTAATGCACATTTTATAAATTAGTTGTATTAATTTTTAGAGTAATATAATATGTGAACTGAAGACTAAAATATTTATATTAATCGAAATAATTAAGTAGTTAGGTATTGTTAGAAAAAGTTAATATATGTATTGTTATTGTCTTCATATTATAAAGGAATAAACAATTAAAGATACTCAATTATTACTTGACCCAAAAAAATACTCAATTATTTCAAACCTGACACTTTATAATAAGACGGAGGTAGTAATAATAAAGTTAAAAAGTTAATTTAGACTAACTTAGTTGTTAGCTATTAAAAATAATTAATATCGAAAGAGTCGAGGTTCAAATTATATATTTTACACTTATTCACATTTATAGTATGTGAGTCCAGCAACTAGGCTATTAAACAAACATAAAAATAAAAATCAATAGCTAATTTCTTATTCATGATGAGAAGAAAATATTATAAGAATAATTGAATGTAATAAAGACTATAATCAACAAAAAGTGATTAATATAAAAAAAAATTAAAATGGCATAAATATGAACAAGTGTTCCTAAAAAGATCAACAATATAAAAAAAAATATATATATATATATATAATTGAAATAAAATGATTAATATCACATTTAAAAGATAAAAACAACAGTACTTATTTTTATATTTTTAGGATTGGAGTTGAGAACCTGAGATGCAATTTTTATATTTTGACATTGTACCCAAAACGATTGCAAATAATTTTTTTTTTTTTGATATATGATTGCAAATAATATTTGACTATGTTTTGTCAAAATAAAAGATATTTGACCTTTGAGAGGTTTAAACTTGTACGATAATGATGATGATAATAAATTAAGTGGCAAAGGGGTATGATTGAGTCTTCTTATTACATTGTTATGATCCTTCTTGCATATCCTCTTTCTAGAGACTAGACATTGCATTTGCAGCGTTGCAATTCTAAAGGTAGTCTTCATGCTTAATTTTTCTCCACCTTCAAGAGGCATGAGCAATGCTAGTGGGTGTTTACCAATTTTAATAAACATCATAAAAATTAATCATGAAGAAAGGTGTGGGAAAATTAAACATGAAAACTACCTGGGCTTTTGATAAAATAAACTATCAGTTATTTTATCAACTATCTGTTATTTTTATCATACATATAGAAATTGAAATCATTTAATCTATATGCATACAAAGCCAACAAAAATTGTTGATTTCAACATTTTTACTACAATAACTCGGTTAAAAAAAAGTACTTTCTTTGACCACAATTATAAGTTAAATTTCATTTTTTTAGATTTATCGAATAACTGATATATCTAGTGTAATATAAATTAGATATATCAGTTAATCGATGAATCTTATATGTGAAGTTTTACTTATAATTATTGTCGGAGGAAGTACAAACCAACTAAATGCTTTTCTTTTATGAAATAAAAAATTATGTATTGGTGAACTCAAAACATTAAATGAAATGATTGTTTTTATTAATTCTCTGATTTTTGGGGAAATGGGTTACGATAATTCAAAAATTGATCACATGCAAGTAAAGTCTTAAAAAAAATTGTTCACGCTAGAAATCGAACTAACAAAAGATTTAATGTTTAAATTTAGTTGTGAAAATACAGCAATATTAAATCTCTTAATATAAATCTCTGAATTGATTCTACCAAAAATCAAACTAATAAAAAGATTAATGTTTAAATTGAGTTGTAAAATTGTTATCAATATTTATTATAATTATAATATATTTGTTTCGAAGAAGTCTCTATAGGGAAACAATATGATATTCATAAAAAAAAAAAGTATATTTAGGGTTGGTTTAGGTTTAGTACAAAAGTCATAGTCAAACCATTAAGCCACTAATTATTTAACCCAACTAATCCTTGATGACACGCTACTAATCGCATGCTACCAATTTTTTCACACAAGAATGTGTACTGCTAAGAACAATCTTAAATCTCTTGAGTCTTGACTTTTCAAAAATTATTTTTGGCCAACTATTGCCAAATAAAGGTCCAAAACAAACAATGTTCTTTTCTTAATACAAATTTAAACATTTTTTAGAGTTTACAAATTATGCAAGAGTCTCTATCTTTTTTTAAAAATTTGAAAGCATGCTCTTTGGGATCATATCAAAAGAATTTGACTTTCAGATTCCTCAAAAATAAAAAATAGTTTGACTTGCTATTAGTCAACTAGTAGTTTATTTTCTCATGTAACCAAAAAAAAGTTTATTTTCTCATGCATGTATATCATTTTCATTTTAATTAATCTGTCTTCCAAAGTCTTAGCACGCTCCCTCTTTTAGTGATCTTTAATAAGAGTTTTCTTTTACAAGAATAAAAGAGTTGAAAACCTATAAATTAACAAAATGTGTATTATTAAATTAATTTTAGCTTTCTTTAAATTACCATACACTATAAAAAGGTTTTTGTGATTTAACCAAATGGTTATGCATTTTTGTACTTGTTGTTTTATTTTCAAATTATTTCTTCAATTAATTAATAGAAGAAAAGGGACTAATATATATTAGGAATTCTCTTTTTAAAGATGTTTGTTTGACTAAGAATGAATTGGTCCAAGTGATAAGAGATTTGGTCCTCTTAAGTATGTGGTTAGGGGTTCGATTCATGGCTCATGTATATGGAAAAAATTCGGTTGGAAGAAGAGAACTCATCTTGTGTGCCCTACAGGTTTCCCGACGGAGATTAGTCATCGCTAATGGTGGTGGAAACTTCGTACCAATATATGGTAAAAAATAAATAAAGATGTTTGTTTGAGAGAAATTAAGTTTGAATTCCTAATTAGGAGTTTAAGATGGGAGTGTGATTCTTAAGTATTTCAAAATGTGGTAGTTTGAATTCTTTTGTAATTTGAATTCCCATGAATAATTTATCAGAAATATGAAGATGGGAGTGTGATTCTTAGGTATTTCAAAACAAAAAATTGTTTGATACACACTTTAATTTTTTAGGAAAATTGGTAATTATTTTTACGAAAACATTGACATGTGAATATATATATATATACTCCCTCCGGCCACAAATATAAGCAAAAGTGCACTTTTTATATTCATTGAATAACGTATGTATTTGGTCTGTATTATAGTCCAGATACATCAATTATTCAATGAATCTAGAAAGTATACTTTTGCTTATATTTGTGGCCGGAGGGAGTATATATATATATATATATTATGGTAGAGAAAGATATTGTTTGTTGCAAAAAAGTGATATTTTTTTAATTTTGGTTGTTTAGTGAAATAATAAGATGTAGATTATCTTTTATTAAGTTTATTTTCTTAAATATATAATTTTTTTTTGTAAGGAAACAAACATATAATCGGTTGGTAGTTGATATTTACATTTCTCTTAAAAAGTATATGTAAAATTCAACTAACACCACGGGATCTAGATCATCTCTAGTCATTTCTCTCATTTTTTTTTTTTATCCGTAGTGATTTCAGCCGTTCATCTATCTATTAGTATCATTAATCACATTATTCAATCATTGGAGAGATCAAAACTCGCGACCTTATGGGTAAATTCCGGTCCTTAGCATAAGAAAAAAAATTGTTTTCTAGATACATAAAACATTCTATGAATCTAGAAAGCAATTTTTTTTTATAATAAGGATCGGAGAGAGTAATATCTTAACAATACATTGAACTCAAATAATTAATGAGTTTGTCGTAAAACAAATCATTTAGGAAAATTCATGTTCAACTTTGCTTACTTCGTAGTCGAATTCTAGATTACTAGTGTCCTTTTTTCTCTATTAAAAAAAAAAACTATAGAATATCTCTTTATACTAGGATATTTTTCTCTCACTTCTTTCCTTTTCATTCTCAACCTATTCATTCACATCACGTGTCAATTTGATTAATCATACTGAAATTACTAAAATACCCACATAAAAACACAACGCGTCCCTTTATTGTCCTCATTCATTCATCAAATCAAAGAAATAACAACCTTATATATAACGAAACAAACACAACACCTTCTGAAATCAATCATCTGTGAATCTCTCTGTTTCTCTTTTCGCACCAATTATTGAAATTTTCACTTTCCTCTCTTTTTCTTTCTTCTCCAAAAACCAATAACCAAACCAAACCCTTCTTCTTCCTCAATTTCTCTTCTCTTCGCTCGGATCTCAAAATTCCCTTAATTTCTTCATGATCCGATCGAGCTGAGAAGAGAAAAACACAATTTTACTGAATCAATCGTTTTCGTTTGTTTCGAATTTCAACAAATTTAGCTGCATGAGCTGGTTTGGAAAATTGCGTTTATTTTCTAACCTAAATTCGTTTCACTTCATTACTTGTTTGTTAATTTTTAATCTTCATTTCGAACCTTCATTAATCAATTCCAATTCAAATATTAATAGTAATTTAAATAGTAATCTCGATTATTCTCACTATGGAGTCACGAATTAAGACTAATTCACGCAAAGGTTAGTTTTTTTTTTTAATCCAATTTTCCCTCTTTTTGTTTTTTTGTAGTTCTATAGTTTAAATTGATTTTGGCTTATAAATGTTGCTGTTTTTTTGTTTTATTCTCAATGTAGTAATTAAATATATTGGTTAGATTATAGATCTGATGGGGTTACTGAAAGTGATTAATTAGCTTCTTGCAATCTATTAGAAAATCTTTGGGTGTAAATCACTAATTACCTAAAATTGCGCTGATTTTGCTCCTAATTGCTTAAATTTCTATTTTTTTTATGATCAGGGTAATTTTTTTTTTATATCAATGAGTGCCTAAGCCCATGGGCAATTTTTTCTTATATATTGCTAAAGCGAAATTAGGGTTTGAAAAGTGAAATAATCAATTGGGTTGTCATCATAATCATAATTTAATCATTTGTTAAATGATGAATTCAAAAAGTTTTACTGGTCTGTTTCTAATAGAGAAGTGATGTGTTTTTTTGTTTTGGATAATTGTCTTTTTCACAAGTTTTAGTTCTATTTATGTTTTTCTTATATAAGCTTTAGTTCTATTTGTGTTTCTGTTTGTTATTGACTTGGAATTTTTTTTTGGTGTTCTGTTACTTTGTAGGTTTTTATTATACAAATGTTGACCAGCAGTCTGAGAGATCACCGTCTGTTATTGTCATAGGCGGTGGTATGGCTGGGATTGCTGCTGCTCGTGCACTTCACGATGCCTCTTTTCAGGTACTCAAGCAAATAATGTAGTAGTTATCTGCTTTCTTCTACTTAAAATTCAGTTTGTTAATAGTTACATGCCACCCCAATACTCAGTTTGTTATCCGAGTCTCACTTGTGGCTGCTCATATGACTTCAATTATCCATATCTGTGAATTGCTGCATTGGTTGCTAGTTATGTTAGCGCAAAATAACGACGCTGTCGCGAAGGACCGTTGCGGTGGGTGTTTGCCCCCACACTATGTATTGCAGCGGCCTCAATAGCCACACTTGGAACGGTATATTGTAGAACCGTTCAAGACTTGGTTTACTAGGAGAATTGGGTGATGGAGATGGTGAAACTCAAAATGATTTGATTTTTGAGAACTCATTTATGACTGTGATTGTAATGTTTTGGCTCAATTTATTGGTTGTCTGAAGGTAAAAATAATTTGTATAAAAACATTTTTTGGTTCCTGTCAAGCTATTCTGGG